>OX598320.1:12845000-13429925 GCA_951411735.1 Somateria mollissima
CCACGTGACCCGGGGACCTGGGGCCGGGGATGTCACCCGACACTGGTACCCGGGGCAGCGACCCGATACGACCCGGGGACCTGGGTCCGGGGTCCCGACCTGACCCGGTGACCTGGGGCCAGGGTAACCACCTGACCCGGGGACCCGGGCCGGGGACCCGTTATGACTCCGTCTCCCGGGGCCGGGGTGGTCACCTGACACTGGTACCCGGGACAGCGACCCGACATGACCCGGTGACCCGGGGCCGGGGTAACGACCTGTCCAGGGGACCTGGGCCGGGGACCCGACAGGACCCGGTGACCTGGTTCCGGGGTGCCGACCTGACCCGGTGACCTGGGGCTGTGGTGTCGACCGGACTCAGGGACCTGGTCCGGTGTCCCGTCATGACTCGGGGACCTGGGGTCGGGGTGGTCACCAGACCGTTGTACCCAGGCCGTTGACCCGACATGACCCTGTGACCCGGGGCCTGGGTAAAAATCCGACCCGGGGCCTGGGTAAAAATCCAACCCGGGGACCCGGGCATGGGACATGACATGACCCGACCTGGGTCCGGGGTCCCGACCTGACCCGGTGACCTGGGGCCGGTGTCCCCACGTGACCCGCTGACCTGGGTCCGGGGTCCCCACGTGACCCGGTGACCTGGGGCCGGTGTCCCCACGTGACCCGCTGACCTGGGGCCGGTATCCCCACGTGACCCTGGGTCCTGGTGCCGGGGTGGTCACCGGAACCTGGGAACCAGGCCGGGTGCGCGACATGACCCGGTGACCCGGGGCCGGGTTAACGACCTGTCCAGGGGACCCGGGCTGGGGACCCGACAGGACCCGGTGATCCTTCGCTGGTGTCCCGATGCAACCCGGGGACCCGGGCCGGGGACCCCATGTGACCCGGGGACCTGGGGCCGGGGTCCCGACCTGACCCGGTGACCTGGGGCCAGGGTAACCACCTGACCCGGGGACCCGGGCCGGGGACTCGGTATGACTCCGTCTCCCGGGGCCGGCGTGGTCACCTGACACTGGTACCCGGGACAGCGACCCGATATGACCCGGTGACCCGGGGCCGGGGTAACGACCTGTCCAGGGGACCTGGGCCGGGGACCCGACACGACCCGGTGACCTGGTTCCGGGGTGCCGACCTGACCCGGTGACCTGGGGCTGTGGTGTCAACCGGACTCGGGGACCTGGTCCGGTGTCCCGTCATGACTCGGGGACCTGGTGTCGGGGTGGTCACCAGACCGTTGTACCCAGGCCGTTGACCCGACATGACCCTGTGACCCGGGGCCTGGGTAAAAATCCGACCCGGGGCCTGGGTAAAAATCCAACCCGGGGACGCGGGCATGGGACATGACATGACCCGACCTGGGTCCGGGGTCCCGACCTGACCCGGTGACCTGGGGCCGGTGTCCCCACGTGACCCGCTGACCTGGGTCCGGGGTCCCCACGTGACCCGGTGACCTGGGGCCGGTGTCCCCACGTGACCCGCTGACCTGGGGCCGGTATCCCCACGTGACCCTGGGTCCTGGTGCCGGGGTGGTCACCGGAACCTGGGAACCAGGCCGGGTGCGCGACATGACCCGGTGACCCGGGGCCGGGTTAACGACCTGTCCAGGGGACCCGGGCCGGGGACCCGACAGGACCCGGTGATCCTTCGCTGGTATCCCGATGCAACCCGGGGACCCGGGCCGGGGACCCCATGTGACCCGGGGACCTGGGGCCGGGGATGTCACCCGACACTGGTACCCGGGGCAGCGACCCGATACGACCCGGGGACCTGGGTCCGGGGTCCCGACCTGACCCGGTGACCTGGGGCCAGGGTAACCACCTGACCCGGGGACCCGGGCCGGGGACCCGGTATGACTCCGTCTCCCGGGGCCGGCGTGGTCACCTGACACTGGTACCCGGGACAGCGACCCGACATGAGCCGGTGACCCGGGGCCGGGGTAACGACCTGTCCAGGGGACCTGGGCCGGGGACCCGACAGGACCCGGAGACCTGGGGCTTGGGTAAAAACCCGTCCCGGGGACCCGGGCTGGGTCCCGACATGACCCGGTGACCTGGTTCCGGGGTGCCGACCTGACCCGGTGACCTGTGGCTGGGTTAACGACCTGTCCAGGGGACCCGGGCCGGGGACCCGACAGGACCCGGTGATCCTTCGCTGGTGTTCCGATGCAACCCGGGGACCCGGGCCGGGGACCCCACGTGACCCGGGGACCTGGGGCCGGGGATGTCACCCGACACTGGTACCCGGGGCAGCGACCCGATACGACCCGGGGACCTGGGTCCGGGGTCCCGACCTGACCCGGTGACCTGGGGCCAGGGTAACCACCTGACCCGGGGACCCGGGCCGGGGACTCGGTATGACTCCGTCTCCCGGGGCCGGCGTGGTCACCTGACACTGGTACCCGGGACAGCGACCTGACATGACCCGGTGACCCGGGGCCGGGGTAACGACCTGTCCAGGGGACCTGGGCCGGGGACCCGACAGGACCCGGTGACCTGGTTCCGGGGTGCCGACCTGACCCGGTGACCTGGGGCTGTGGTGTCGACCGGACTCGGGGACCTGGTCCGGTGTCCCGTCATGACTCGGGGACCTGGGGTCGGGGTGGTCACCAGACCGTTGTACCCAGGCCGTTGACCCGACATGACCCTGTGACCCGGGGCCTGGGTAAAAATCCGACCCGGGGCCTGGGTAAAAACCCGTCCCGGGGACCCGGGCTGGGTCCCGACATGACCCGGTGACCTGGGTCCGGGGTCCCGACCTGACCCGGTAACCTGGGGCCGGTGTCCCCAAGTGACCCGGGGACCCGGGCCGGGGTCCCCACGTGACCCGGTGACCTGGGGCCAGGGTTCCCCACGTGACCCGGGGACCCGGGCCGGGGTCCCCACGTGACCCGGTGACCTGGGGCCGGGGTCCCCACGTGACCCGGGGTCCTGGTGCCGCGGTCACCACGTGACCCGGGGACCCGGGCCGGGGTCCCCACGTGACCCGGTGACCTGGGCCGGTGTCCCCACGTGACCCGGTCACCTGGGGCCGGGGTCCCCACGTGACCCGGGGTCCTGGTGCCGGGGTCCCCACGTGACCCGGGGACCCGGGCCGAAGACCCCACGTGACCCGGTGACCTGGGGCCGGGGTCCCCAAGTAACCCGGGGTCCTGGTGCCGGGGTCCCCACGTGACCCGGGGACCCGGGCCGGGGTCCCCACGTGACATGGGGTCCTGGTGCCGGTGTCCCCACGTGACCCGGTCACCTGGGGCCGGGGTCCCCACGTGACCCGGGGACCCGGGCCGGGGACCCCCCTTGACCCGCTGACCTGGGGCCGGGGATGTCACCCGACACTGGTACCCGGGGCAGAGACCCGATACGACCCGGGGACCTGGGTCCGGGGTCCCGACCTGACCCGGGGTCCTGGTGCCGGGTTCCCCCCGTGACCCGGGGACACGGGCCGGGGTCCCCACGTGACCCGGGGTCCTGGTGCCGGTGTCCCCACGTGACCCGTCACCTGGGGCCGGGGTCCCCACGTGACCCGGGGTCCTGGTGCCGGGGTCCCCACGTGACCCGCTGACCTGGGGCCGGGGACCCCACGTGACCCGGGGTCCAGGTGCCGGGGTCCCCACATGACCCGCTGACCTGGGGCCGGGGTCCCCACGTGACCCGCTGACCTGGTGCCGGTGTCCCCACGTGACCCGCTGACCTGGGGCCGGTGTCCCCACGTGACCCGGGGTCCTGGTGCCGGGGTGGTCACCGGAACCTGGGAACCAGGCCGGGTGCGCGACATGACCCGGTGACCCGGGGCCGGGTTAACGACCTGTCCAGGGGACCCGGGCCGGGGACCCGACAGGACCCGGTGATCCTTCGCTGGTGTCCCGATGCAACCCGGGGACCCGGGCCGGGGACCCCACGTGACCCGCTGACCTGGGGCCGGGGATGTCACCCGACACTGGTACCCGGGGCAGCGACCCGATACGACCCGGGGACCTGGGTCCGGGGTCCCGACCTGACCCGGTGACCTGGGGCCAGGGTAACCACCTGACCCGGGGACCCGGGCCGGGGACTCGGTATGACTCCGTCTCCCGGGGCCGGCGTGGTCACCTGACACTGGTACCCGGGACAGCGACCCGACATGACCCGGTGACCCGGGGCCGGGGTAACGACCTGTCCAGGGGACCTGGGCCGGGGACCCGACAGGACCCGGTGACCTGGTTCCGGGGTGCCGACCTGACCCGGTGACCTGGGGCTGTGGTGTCGACCGGACTCGGGGACCTGGTCCGGTGTCCCGTCATGACTCGGGGACCTGGGGTCGGGGTGGTCACCAGACCGTTGTACCCAGGCCGTTGACCCGACATGACCCTGTGACCCGGGGCCTGGGTAAAAATCCAACCCGGGGCCTGGGTAAAAACCCGTCCCGGGGACCCGGGCTGGGTCCCGACATGACCCGGTGACCTGGGTCCGGGGTATCGACCTGACCCGGTGACCTGGGGCCGGTGTCCCCAAGTGACCCGGGGACCCGGGCCGGGGTCCCCACGTGACCCGGTGACCTGGGGCCAGGGTTCCCCACGTGACCCGGGGACCCGGGCCGGGGTCCCCACGTGACCCGGTGACCTGGGGCCGGGGTCCCCACGTGACCCGGGGTCCTGGTGCCGCGGTCACCACGTGACCCTGGGACCCGGGCCGGGGTCCCCACGTGACCCGGTGACCTGGGCCGGTGTCCCCACGTGACCCGGTCACCTGCGGCCGGGGTCCCCACGTGACCCGGGGTCCTGGTGCCGGGGTCCCCACGTGACCCGGGGACCCGGGCCGGGGACCCCACGTGACCCGGTGACCTGGGGCCGGGGTCCCCAAGTAACCCGGGGTCCTGGTGCCGGGGTCCCCACGTGACCCGGGGACCCGGGCCGGGGTCCCCACGTTACACGGGGTCCTGGTGCCGGTGTCCCCACGTGACCCGGTCACCTGGGGCCGGGGTCCCCACGTGACCCGGGGACCTGGGCCGGGGACCCCACGTGACCCGCTGACCTGGGGCCGGGGATGTCACCCGACACTGGTAGCCGGGGCAGCGACCCGATACGACCCGGGGACCCGGGCCGGGGTCCCCACGTGAAACGGGGTCCTGGTGCCGGTGTCCCCACGTGACCCGGTCACCTGGGGCCGGGGTCCCCACGTGACCCGGGGACCCGGGCCGGGGACCCCACGTGACCCGCTGACCTGGGGCCGGGGATGTCACCCGACACTGGTACCCGGGGCAGAGACCCGATACGACCCGGGGACCTAGGTCCGGGGTCCCGACCTGACCCGGGGTCCTGGTGCCGGGTTCCCCCCTTGACCCGGGGACCCGGGCCGGGGTCCCCACGTGACCCGGGGTCCTGGTGCCGGTGTCCCCACGTGACCCGTCACCTGGGGCCGGGGTCCCCACGTGACCCGGGGTCCTGGTGCCGGGGTCCCCACGTGACCCGCTGACCTGGGGCCGGGGACCCCACGTGACCCGGGGTCCTGGTGCCGGGGTGGTCACCGGAACCTGGGAACCAGGCCGGGTGCGCGACATGACCCGGTGACCCGGGGCCGGGTTAACGACCTGTCCAGGGGACCCGGGCCGGGGACCCGACAGGACCCGGTGATCCTTCGCTGGTGTCCCGATGCAACCCGGGGACCCGGGCCGGGGACCCCACGTGACCCGGGGACCTGGGGCCGGGGATGTCACCCGACACTGGTACCCGGGGCAGCGACCCGATACGACCCGGGGACCTGGGTCCGGGGTCCCGACCTGACCCGGTGACCTGGGGCCAGGGTAACCACCTGACCCGGGGACCCGGGCCGGGGACTCGGTATGACTCCGTCTCCCGGGGCCGGGGTGGTCACCTGACACTGGTACCCGGGACAGCGACCCGACATGACCCGGTGACCCGGGGCCGGGGTAACGACCTGTCCAGGGGACCTGGGCCGGGGACCCGACAGGACCCGGAGACCTGGGGCTTGGGTAAAAACCCGTCCCGGGGACCCGGGCTGGGTCCCGACATGACCCGGTGACCTGGGTCCGGGGTGCCGACCTGACCCGGTAACCCGGGGCCGGGTTAACGACCTGTCCAGGGGACCCGGGCCGGGGACCCGACAGGACCCGGTGATCCTTCGCTGGTGTCCCGATGCAACCCGGGGACCCGGGCCGGGGACCCCACGTGACCCGGGGTCCTGGTGCCGGGTCCCCACGTGACCCGGGGTCCTGGTGCCGGGGTCCCCACGTGACCCGGTCACCTGGGGCCGGGGTCCCCACGTGACCCTGGGTCCTGTTGCCGGGGTGGTCACCGGAACCTGGGAACCAGGCCGGGTGCGCGACATGACCCGGTGACCCGGGGCCGGGTTAACGACCTGTCCAGGGGACCCGGGCCGGGGACCCGACAGGACCCGGTGATCCTTCGCTGGTGTCCCGATGCAACCCGGGGACCCGGGCCGGGGACCCCACGTGACCTTCTGACCTGGGGCCGGGGATGTCACCCGACACTGGTACCCTGGGCAGCGACCCGATACAACCCGGGGACCTGGGTCCGGGGTCCCGACCTGACCCGGTGACCTGGGGCCAGGGTAACCACCTGACCCGAGGACCCGGGCCGGGGACTCGGTATGACTCCGTCTCCCGGGGCCGGCGTGGTCACCTGACACTGGTACCCGGGACAGCGACCTGACATGACCCGGTGACCCGGGGCCGGGGTAACGACCTGTCCAGGGGACCTGGGCCGGGGACCCGACAGGACCCGGTGACCTGGTTCCGGGGTCCCGACCTGACCCGGTGACCTGGGGCTGTGGTGTCGACCGGACTCGGGGACCTGGTCCGGTGTCCCGTCATGACTCGGGGACCTGGGGTCGGGGTGGTCACCAGACCGTTGTACCCAGGCCGTTGACCCGACATGACCCTGTGACCCGGGGCCTGGGTAAAAATCCGACCCGGGACCTGGGTAAAAACCCGTCCCGGGGACCCGGGCTGGGTCCCGACATGACCCGGTGACCTGGGTCCGGGGTCCCGACCTGACCCGGTGACCTGGGGCCGGTGTCCCCAAGTGACCCGGGGACCCGGGCCGGGGTCCCCACGTGACCCGGTGACCTGGGGCCAGGGTTCCCCACGTGACCCGGGGACCCGGGCCGGGGTCCCCACGTGACCCGGTGACCTGGGGCCGGGGTCCCCACGTGACCCGGGGTCCTGGTGCCGCGGTCACCACGTGACCCGGGGACCTGGGCCGGGGTCCCCACGTGACCCGGTGACCTGGGCCGGTGTCCCCACGTGACCCGGTCACCTGCGGCCGGGGTCCCCAAGTAACCCGGGGTCCTGGTGCCGGGGTCCCCACGTGACCCGGGGACCCGGGCCGGGGTCCCCACGTGACACGGGGTCCTGGTGCCGGTGTCCCCACGTGACCCGGTCACCTGCGGCCGGGGTCCCCAAGTAACCCGGGGTCCTGGTGCCGGGGTCCCCACGTGACCCGGTGACCTGGGGCCGGGGTCCCCACGTGACCCGGGGTCCTGGTGCCGGGGTCCCCACGTGACCCGGTGACCTGGGGCCGGGGTCCCCACGTGACCCGGGGTCCTGGTGCCGCGGTCACCACGTGACCCGGGGACCTGGG
Source organism: Somateria mollissima (assembly GCA_951411735.1). Taxonomy (NCBI): domain Eukaryota; kingdom Metazoa; phylum Chordata; class Aves; order Anseriformes; family Anatidae; genus Somateria; species Somateria mollissima. Next base: position 12,852,595 of record OX598320.1, read on the forward strand.
CCGGGGTCCCCACGTGACCCGGTGACCTGGGCCGGTGTCCCCACGTGACCCGGTGACCTGGGGCCGGGGTCCCCAAGTAACCCGGGGTCCTGGTGCCGGGGTCCCCACGTGACCCGGGGACCCGGGCCGGGGTCCCCACGTGACACGGGGTCCTGGTGCCGGTGTCCCCACGTGACCCGGTCACCTGGGGCCGGGGTCCCCACGTGACCCGGGGACCCGGGCCGGGAACCCACGTGACCCGCTGACCTGGGGCCGGGGATGTCACCCGACACTGGTACCCGGGGCAGAGACCCGATACGACCCGGGGACCTGGGTCCGGGGTCCCGACCTGACCCGGGGTCCTGGTGCCGGGTTCCCCCCTTGACCCGGGGACCCGGGCCGGGGTCCCCACGTGACCCGGTGTCCTGGTGCCGGGGTCCCCACGTGACCCGCTGACCTGGGGCCGGGGACCCCACGTGACCCGGGGTCCTGGTGCCGGGGTCCCCACATGACCCGCTGACCTGGGGCCGGGGTCCCCACGTGACCCGCTGACCTGGTGCCGGTGTCCCCACGTGACCCGCTGACCTGGGGCCGGGGTCCCCACGTGACCCGGTGACCTGGTGCCGGTGTCCCCACGTGACCCGGTCACCTGGGGCCGGTGTCACCACGTGACCAGGGGTCCTGGTGCCGGGGTGGTCATCGGAACCTGGGAACCAGGCTGGGTATTAGACATGACCCGGGGTCCTGGTGCCGGGGTCCCCACGTGACCCGCTGACCTGGGGCCGGGGTCCCCACGTGACCTGGGGTCCTGGTGCCGGGGAGGTCACCGGAACCTGGGAACCAGGCCGGGTGCGCGACATGACCCGGTGACCCGGGGCCGGGTTAACGACCTGTCCAGGGGACCCGGGCCGGGGACCCGACAGGACCCGGTGATCCTTCGCTGGTGTTCCGATGCAACCCGGGGACCCGGGCCGGGGACACCACGTGACCCGCTGACCTGGGTCCGGGGTCCCCACGTGACCCGCTGACCTGGGGCCGGTGTCCCCACGTGACCCGGGGTCCTGGTGCCGGGGTCCCCACGTGACCCGGTCACCTGGGGCCGGGGTCCCCACGTGACCCTGGGTCCTGGTGCCGGGGTGGTCACCGGAACCTGGGAACCAGGCCGGGTGCGCGACATGACCCGGTGACCCAGGGCCGGGTTAACGACCTGTCCAGGGGACCCGGGCCGGGGACCCGACAGGACCCGGCGATCCTTCGCTGGTGTCCCGATGCAACCCGGGGACCCGGGCCGGGGACCCCACGTGACCCGCTGACCTGGGGCCGGGGTCCCCAAGTAACCCGGGGTCCTGGTGCCGGGGTCCCCACGTGACCCGGGGACCCAGGCCGGGGTCCCCACGTGACACGGGGTCCTGGTCCCGGTGTCCCCACGTGACCCGGTCACCTGGGGCCGGGGTCCCCACGTGACCCGGGGACCCGGGCCGGGGACCCCACGTGACCCGCTGACCTGGGGCCGGGGATGTCACCCGACACTGGTACCCGGGGCAGAGACCCGATACGACCCGGGGACCTGGGTCCGGGGTCCCGACCTGACCCGGGGTCCTGGTGCCGGGTTCCCCCCGTGACCCGGGGACCCGGGCCGGGGTCCCCACGTGACCCGGGGTCCTGGTGCCGGTGTCCCCACGTGACCCGTCACCTGGGGGCGGGGTCCCCACGTGACCCGGGGTCCTGGTGCCGGGGTCCCCACGTGACCCGCTGACCTGGGGCCGGGGACCCCACGTGACCCGGGGTCCAGGTGCCGGGGTCCCCACATGACCCGCTGACCTGGGGCCGGGGTCCCCACGTGACCCGCTGACCTGGTGCCGGTGTCCCCACGTGACCCGGTCACCTGGGGCCGGTGTCCCCACGTGACCCGGGGTCCTGGTGCCGGGGTGGTCACCGGAACCTGGGAACCAGGCCGGGTGCGCGACATGACCCGGTGACCCGGGGCCGGGTTAACGACCTGTCCAGGGGACCCGGGCCGGGGACCCGACAGGACCCGGTGATCCTTCGCTGGTGTCCCGATGCAACCCGGGGACCCGGGCCGGGGACCCCACGTGACCCGGGGACCTGGGGCCGGGGATGTCACCCGACACTGGTACCCGGGGCAGCGACCCGATACGACCCGGGGACCTGGGTCCGGGGTCCCGACCTGACCCGGTGACCTGGGGCCAGGGTAACCACCTGACCCGGGGACCCGGGCCGGGGACCCGGTATGACTCCGTCTCCCGGGGCCGGGGTGGTCACCTGACACTGGTACCCGGGACAGCGACCCGACATGACCCGGTGACCCGGGGCCGGGGTAACGACCTGTCCAGGGGACCTGGGCCGGGGACCCGACAGGACCCGGTGACCTGGTTCCGGGGTGCCGACCTGACCCGGTGACCTGGGGCTGTGGTGTCGACCGGACTCGGGGACCTGGTCCGGTGTCCCGTCATGACTCGGGGACCTGGGGTCGGGGTGGTCACCAGACCGTTGTACCCAGGCCGTTGACCCGACATGACCCTGTGACCCGGGGCCTGGGTAAAAATCCGACCCGGGGCCTGGGTAAAAATTCAACCCGGGGACCCGGGCATGGGACATGACATGACCCGACCTGGGTCCGGGGTCCCGACCTGACCCGGTGACCTGGGGCCGGTGTCCCCACGTGACCCGATGACCTGGGTCCGGGGTCCCCACGTGACCCGGTGACCTGGGGCCGGTGTCCCCACGTGACCCGCTGACCTGGGGCCGGTATCCCCACGTGACCCGGGGTCCTGGTGCCGGGGTGGTCACCGGAACCTGGGAAACAGGCCAGGTGCGCGACATGACCCGGTGACCCGGGGCCGGGTTAACGACCTGTCCAGGGGACCCGGGCCGGGGACCCGACAGGACCCGGTGATCCTTCGCTGGTGTCCCGATGCAACCCGGGGACCCGGGCCGGGGATGTCACCCGACACTGGTACCCGGGGCAGCGACCCGATACGACCCGGGGACCTGGGCCGGGGACCCGACAGGACCCGGAGACCTGGGGCTTGGGTAAAAACCCGTCCCGGGGACCCGGGCTGGGTCCCGACATGACCCGGTGACCTGGGTCCGGGGTGCCGACCTGACCCGGTAACCCGGGGCCGGGTTAACGACCTGTCCAGGGGACCCGGGCCGGGGACCCGACAGGACCCGGTGATCCTTCGCTGGTGTCCCGATGCAACCCGGGGACCCGGGCCGGGGACCCCACGTGACCCGGGGTCCTGGTGCCGGGTCCCCACGTGACCCGGGGTCCTGGTGCCGGGGTCCCCACGTGACCCGGTCACCTGGGGCCGGGGTCCCCACGTGACCCTGGGTCCTGTTGCCGGGGTGGTCACCGGAACCTGGGAACCAGGCCGGGTGCGCGACATGACCCGGTGACCCGGGGCCGGGTTAACGACCTGTCCAGGGGACCCGGGCCGGGGACCCGACAGGACCCGGTGATCCTTCGCTGGTGTCCCGATGCAACCCGGGGACCCGGGCCGGGGACCCCACGTGACCTTCTGACCTGGGGCCGGGGATGTCACCCGACACTGGTACCCTGGGCAGCGACCCGATACAACCCGGGGACCTGGGTCCGGGGTCCCGACCTGACCCGGTGACCTGGGGCCAGGGTAACCACCTGACCCGAGGACCCGGGCCGGGGACTCGGTATGACTCCGTCTCCCGGGGCCGGCGTGGTCACCTGACACTGGTACCCGGGACAGCGACCTGACATGACCCGGTGACCCGGGGCCGGGGTAACGACCTGTCCAGGGGACCTGGGCCGGGGACCCGACAGGACCCGGTGACCTGGTTCCGGGGTGCCGACCTGACCCGGTGACCTGGGGCTGTGGTGTCGACCGGACTCGGGGACCTGGTCCGGTGTCCCGTCATGACCCGGGGACCTGGGGTCGGGGTGGTCACCAGACCGTTGTACCCAGGCCGTTGACCCGACATGACCCTGTGACCCGGGGCCTGGGTAAAAATCCGACCCGGGACCTGGGTAAAAACCCGTCCCGGGGACCCGGGCTGGGTCCCGACATGACCCGGTGACCTGGGTCCGGGGTCCCGACCTGACCCGGTGACCTGGGGCCGGTGTCCCCAAGTGACCCGGGGACCCGGGCCGGGGTCCCCACGTGACCCGGTGACCTGGGGCCAGGGTTCCCCACGTGACCCGGGGACCTGGGGCCGGGGTCCCCACGTGACCCGGGGTCCTGGTGCCGGGGTCCCCACGTGACCCGGTGACCTAAGGCCGGGGTCCCCACGTGACCCGGGGTCCTGGTGCCGCGGTCACCACGTGACCCGGGGACCTGGGCCGGGGTCCCCACGTGACCCGGTGACCTGGGCCGGTGTCCCCACGTGACCCGGTGACCTGGGGCCGGGGTCCCCAAGTAACCCGGGGTCCTGGTGCCGGGGTCCCCACGTGACCCGGGGACCCGGGCCGGGGTCCCCACGTGACACGGGGTCCTGGTGCCGGTGTCCCCACGTGACCCGGTCACCTGGGGCCGGGGTCCCCACGTGACCCGGGGACCCGGGCCGGGGACCCCACGTGACCCGCTGACCTGGGGCCGGGGATGTCACCCGACACTGGTACCCGGGGCAGAGACCCGATACGACCCGGGGACCTGGGTCCGGGGTCCCGACCTGACCCGGGGTCCTGGTGCCGGGTTCCCCCCTTGACCCGGGGACCCGGGCCGGGGTCCCCACGTGACCCGGTGTCCTGGTGCCGGGGTCCCCACGTGACCCGCTGACCTGGGGCCGGGGACCCCACGTGACCCGGGGTCCTGGTGCCGGGGTCCCCACATGACCCGCTGACCTGGGGCCGGGGTCCCCACGTGACCCGCTGACCTGGTGCCGGTGTCCCCACGTGACCCGCTGACCTGGGGCCGGTGTCACCACGTGACCAGGGGTCCTGGTGCCGGGGTGGTCATCGGAACCTGGGAACCAGGCTGGGTATTAGACATGACCCGGGGTCCTGGTGCCGGGGTCCCCACGTGACCCGCTGACCTGGGGCCGGGGTCCCCACGTGACCTGGGGTCCTGGTGCCGGGGAGGTCACCGGAACCTGGGAACCAGGCCGGGTGCGCGACATGACCCGGTGACCCGGGGCCGGGTTAACGACCTGTCCAGGGGACCCGGGCCGGGGACCCGACAGGACCCGGTGATCCTTCGCTGGTGTTCCGATGCAACCCGGGGACCCGGGCCGGGGACACCACGTGACCCGCTGACCTGGGTCCGGGGTCCCCACGTGACCCGCTGACCTGGGGCCGGTGTCCCCACGTGACCCGGGGTCCTGGTGCCGGGGTCCCCACGTGACCCGGTCAGCTGGGGCCGGGGTCCCCACGTGACCCTGGGTCCTGGTGCCGGGGTGGTCACCGGAACCTGGGAACCAGGCCGGGTGCGCGACATGACCCGGTGACCCAGGGCCGGGTTAACGACCTGTCCAGGGGACCCGGGCCGGGGACCCGACAGGACCCGGCGATCCTTCGCTGGTGTCCCGATGCAACCCGGGGACCCGGGCCGGGGACCCCACGTGACCCGCTGACCTGGGGCCGGGGATGTCACCCGACACTGGTACCCGGGGCAGCGACCCGATACGACCCGGGGACCTGGGTCCGGGGTCCCGACCTGACCCGGTGACCTGGGGCCAGGGTAACCACCTGACCCGGGGACCCGGGCCGGGGACCCGGTATGACTCCGTCTCCCGGGGCCAGCGTGGTCACCTGACACTGGTACCCGGGACAGCGACCCGACATGACCCGGTGACCCGGGGCCGGGGTAACGACCTGTCCAGGGGACCTGGGCCGGGGACCCGACAGGACCCGGAGACCTGGGGCTTGGGTAAAAACCCGTCCCGGGGACCCGGGCTGGGTCCCGACATGACCCGGTGACCTGGGGCCGGTGTCCCCAAGTGACCCGGTGACCCGGGCCTGGGTCCCCACGTGACCCGGTGACCTGGGCCGGTGTCCCCACGTGACCCGGTCACCTGCGGCCGGGGTCCCCACGTGACCCGGGGTCCTGGTGCCGCGGTCACCACGTGACCCGGGGACCCGGGCCGGGGTCCCCACGTGACCCGGTGACCTGGGCCGGTGTCCCCACGTGACCCGGTCACCTGCGGCCGGGGTCCCCACGTGACCCGGGGTCCTGGTGCCGGGGTCCCCACGTGACCCGGGGACCCGGGCCGGGGACCCCACGTGACCCGGGGACCTGGGGCCGGGGTCCCCAAGTAACCCGGGGTCCTGGTGCCGGGGTCCCCACGTGACCCGGGGACCTGGGGCCAGGGTAACCACCTGACCCGGGGACCCGGGCCGGGGACCCGGTATGACTCCGTCTCCCGGGGCCAGCGTGGTCACCTGACACTGGTACCCGGGACAGCGACCCGACATGACCCGGTGACCCGGGGCCGGGGTAACGACCTGTCCAGGGGACCTGGGCCGGGGACCCGACTGGACCCGGAGACCTGAGGCTTGGGTAAAAACCCGTCCCGGGGACCCGGGCTGGGTCCCGACATGACCCGGTGACCTGGTTCCGGGGTGCCGACCTGACCCGGTGACCTGGGGCCGGTGTCCCCAAGTGACCCGGGGACCCGGGCTGGGTCCCAACATGACCCGGTGACCTGGTTCTGGGGTGCCGACCTGACCCGGTGACCTGGGGCCGGTGTCCCCAAGTGACCCGGGGACCCGGGCTGGGTCCCGACATGACCCGGTGACCTGGTTCCGGGGTGCCGACCTGACCCGGTGACCTGGGGCTGTGGTGTCGACCGGACTCGGGGACCTGGTCCGGTGTCCCGTCATGACCCGGGGACCTGGTGTCGGGGTGGTCACCAGACCGTTGTACCCAGGCCGTTGACCCGACATGACCCTGTGACCTGGGGCCTGGGTAAAAATCCAACCCGGGGACCCGGGCATGGGACGTGACATGACCCGACCTGGGTCCGGGGTGCCGACCTGACCCGGTGACCTGGGGCCGGTGTCCCCACGTGACCCGGGGTCCTGGTGCCGGGGTCCCCACGTGACCCGGTGACCTGGGGCCGGGGTCCCCACGTGACCCGGGGTCCTGGTGCCGGGGTGGTCACCGGAACCTGGGAACCAGTCCGGGTGCGCGACATGACCCGGAGACCCGGGGCCGGGGTAACGACCTGTCCAGGGGACCTGGGCCGGGGACCCGACAGGACCCGGTGACCTGGTTCCGGGGTGCCGACCTGACCCGGTGACCTGGGGCTGTGGTGTCGACCGGACTCGGGGACCTGGTCCGGTGTCCCGTCATGACTCGGGGACCTGGGGTTGGGGTGGTCACCAGACCGTTGTACCCAGGCCGTTGACCCGACATGACCCTGTGACCCGGGGCCTGGGTAAAAATCCAACCCGGGGACCCGGGCATGGGACATGACATGACCCGACCTGGGTCCGGGGTCCCGACCTGACCCGGTGACCTGGGGCCGGTGTCCCCACGTGACCCGCTGACCTGGGGCCGGGGTCCCCACGTGACCCGGTGACCTGGGGCCGGTGTCCCCACGTGACCCGCTGACCTGGGGCCGGTATCCCCACGTGACCCTGGGTCCTGGTGCCGGGGTGGTCACCGGAACCTGGGAACCAGGCCGGGTGCGCGACATGACCCGGTGACCCGGGGCCGGGTTAACGACCTGTCCAGGGGACCCGGGCTGGGGACCCGACAGGACCCGGTGATCCTTCGCTGGTGTCCCGATGCAACCCGGGGACCCGGGCCGGGGTCCCCACGTGAACCGCTGACCTGGGGCCGGGGATGTCACCCGACACTGGTACCCGGGGCAGCGACCCGATACGACCCGGGGACCTGGGTCCGGGGTCCCGACCTGACCCGGTGACCTGGGGCCAGGGTAACCACCTGACCCGGGGACCCGGGCCGGGGACCCGGTATGACTCCGTCTCCCGGGGCCGGCGTGGTCACCTGACACTGGTACCCGGGACAGCGACCCGACATGACCCGGTGACCCGGGGCCGGGGTAACGACCTGTCCAGGGGACCTGGGCCGGGGACCCGACAGGACCCGGAGACCTGGGGCTTGGGTAAAAACCCGTCCCGGTGACCTGGGGCTGTGGTGTCGACCGGACTCGGGGACCTGGTCCGGTGTCCCGTCATGACCCGGGGACCTGGGGTCGGGGTGGTCACCAGACCGTTGTACCCAGGCCGTTGACCCGACATGACCCTGTGACCCGGAGCCTGGGTAAAAATCCAACCCGGGGACCCGGGCATGGGACGTGACATGACCCGGCCTGGGTCCGGGGTCCCGACCTGACCCGGTGACCTGGGTCCGGTGTCCCCACGTGACCCGCTGACCTGGGTCCGGGGTCCCAACGTGACCCGGTGACCTGGTGCCGGTGTCCCCACGTGACCCGGTCACCTGGGGCCGGGGTCCCCACGTGACCCGGGGTCCTGGTGCCGGGGTGGTCACCGGAACCTGGGAACCAGGCCGGGTGCGCGACATGACCCGGTGACCCGGGGCCGGGTTAACGACCTGTCCAGGGGACCCGGGCCGGGGACCCGACAGGACCCGGTGATCCTTCGCTGGTGTCCCGATGCAACCCGGGGACCCGGGCCAGGGACCCCACGTGACCCGGGGACCTGGGGCCGGGGATGTCACCCGACACTGGTACCCGGGGCAGCGACCCGATACGACCCGGGGACCTGGGTCCGGGGTCCCGACCTGACCCGGTGACCTGGGGCCAGGGTAACCACCTGACCCGGGGACCCGGGCCGGGGACCCGGTATGACTCCGTCTCCCGGGGCCGGCGTGGTCACCTGACACTGGTACCCGGGACAGCGACCCGACATGACCCGGTGACCCGGGGCCGGGGTAACGACCTGTCCAGGGGACCTGGGCCGGGGACCCGACAGGACCCGGTGACCTGGTTCCGGGGTGCCGACCTGACCCGGTGACCTGGGGCTGTGGTGTCGACCGGACTCGGGGACCTGGTCCGGTGTCCCGTCATGACCCGGGGACCTGGGGTCGGGGTGGTCACCAGACCGTTGTACCCAGGCCGTTGACCCGACATGACCCTGTGACCCGGGGCCTGGGTAAAAATCCAACCCGGGGACCCGGGCATGGGACGTGACATGACCCGACCTGGGTCCGGGGTCCCGACCTGACCCGGTGACCTTGGGCCAGTGTCCCCACGTGACCCGCTGACCTGGGTCCGGGGTCCCAACGTGACCCGGTGACCTGGTGCCGGTGTCCCCACGTGACCCGGTAACCTGAGGCCGGGGTCCCCACGTGACCCGGGGTCCTGGTGCCGGGGTGGTCATCGGAACCTGGGAACCAGGCTGGGTACCAGACATGACCCGGGGTCCTGGTGCCGGGGTCCCCACGTGACCCGCTGACCTGGGGCCGGGGTCCCCACGTGTCCCGGGGTCCTGGTGCCGGGGTGGTCACCGGAACCTGGGAACCAGGCCGGGTGCGCGACATGACCCGGTGACCCGGGGCCGGGGTAACGACCTGTCCAGGGGACCTGGGCCGGGGACCCGACAGGACCCGGAGACCTGGGGCTTGGGTAAAAACCCGTCCCGGGGACCCGGGCTGGGTCCCGACATGACTCGGTGACCTGGTTCCGGGGTGCCGACCTGACCCGGTGACCTGGGGCCGGCGTGGTCACCAGACCGTTGTACCCAGGCCGTTGACCCGACATGACCCTGTGACCCGGGGCCTGGGTAAAAATCCGACCCGGGGCCTGGGTAAAAATCCAACCCGGGGACCCGGGCATGGGACATGACATGACCCGACCTGGGTCCGGGGTCCCGACCTGACCCGGTGACCTGGGGCCGGTGTCCCCACGTGACCCGTTGACCTGGGTCCGGGGTCTCCACGTGACCCGGTGACCTGGGGCCGGTGTCCCCACGTGACCCGCTGACCTGGGGCCGGTATCCCCACGTGACCCTGGGTCCTGGTGCCGGGGTGGTCACCGGAACCTGGGAACCACGCCGGGTGCGCGACATGACCCGGTGACCCGGGGCCGGGTTAACGACCTGTCCAGGGACCCGGGACGGGGACCCGACAGGACCCGGTGACCTGGTGCCGTGGTCCCCACGTGACCCGGGGACCCGGGCCGGGTTCCCCACGTGACCCGGGGTCCTGGTGCCGGTGTCCCCACGTGACCCGGGGTCCTGGGGCCGGGGTCCCCACGTGACCCGGTCACCTGGGGCCGGGGTCCCCACGTGACCCGGGGTCCTGGTGCCGGGGTCCCCACGTGACCCGGGGTCCTGGTGCCGGTGTCCCCACGTGACCCGCTGACCTGGGGCCGGTGTCCCCACGTGACCCGGGGTCCTGGTGCCGGGGTCCCCACGTGACCCACTGACCTGGGGCCGGGGACCCCACGTGACCCGGGGTCCTGGTGCCGGGGTCCCCACGTGACCCGCTGACCTGGGGCCGGGGTAACCACCTGACCCGGGGAACCGGGCCGGGGACCCGGTATGACTCCGTCTCCCGGGGCCGGCGTGGTCACCTGACACTGGTACCCGGGACAGCGACCCGACATGACCCGGTGACCCGGGGCCGGGGTAACGACCTGTCCAGGGGACCTGGGCCGGGGACCCGACAGGACCCGGTGATCTGGGGCTTGGGTAAAAACCCGTCCCGGGGACCCGGGCTGGGTCCCGACATGACCCGGTGACCTGGTTCCGGGGTGCCGACCTGACCCCGTGACCTGGGGCTGTGGTGTCGACCGGACTCGGGGACCTGGTCCGGTGTCCCGACAGGACCCGGTGACCTGGTTCCGGGGTGCCGACCTGACCCCGTGACCTGGGGCTGTGGTGTCGACCGGACTCGGGGACCTGGTCCGGTGTCCCGACAGGACCCGGTGACCTGGGGCCGGGGTCCCCACGTGACCCGGTCACCTGCGGCCGGGGTCCCCACGTGACCCGGTAACCTGAGGCCGGGGTCCCCACGTAACCCGGGGTCCTGGTGCCGTGGTCCCCACGTGACCCCGGGACCCGGGCCGGGTTCCCCACGTGACCCGGGGTCCTGGTGCCGGTGTCCCCACGTGACCCGGGGTCCTGGGGCCGGGGTCCCCACGTGACCCGGTCACCTGGTGCCGGGGTCCCCACGTGACCCGGGGTCCTGGTGCCGGTGTCCCCACGTGACCCGGGGTCCTGGTGCCGGGGTCCACACGTGACCCACTGACCTGGGGCCGGGGACCCCACGTGACCCGGGGTCCTGGTGCCGGGGTCCCCACGTGACCCGCTGACCTGGGGCCGGGGTCCCCACGTGACCCGGGGTCCTGGTGCCGGGGTGGTCACCGGAACCTGGGAACCAGGCCGGGTGCGCGACATGACCCGGTGACCCAGGGCCGGGTTAACGACCTGTCCAGGGGACCCGGGCTGGGGACCCGACAGGACCCGGTGATCCTTCGCTGGTGTCCCGATGCAACCCGGGGACCCGGGCCGGGGACCCCACGTGACCCGCTGACCTGGGGCCGGGGATGTCACCCGACACTGGTACCCGGGGCAGCGACCCGATACGACCCGGGGACCTGGGTCCGGGGTCCCGACCTGACCCGGTGACCTGGGGCCAGGGTAACCACCTGACCCGGGGACCCGGGCCGGGGACCCGGTATGACTCCATCTCCCGGGGCCGGCGTGGTCACCTGACACTGGTACCCGGGACAGCGACCCGACATGACCCGGTGACCCGGGGCCGGGGTAACGACCTGTCCAGGGGACCTGGGCCGGGGACCCGACAGGACCCGGTGATCTGGGGCTTGGGTAAAAACCCGTCCCGGGGACCCGGGCTGGGTCCCGACATGACCCGGTGACCTGGTTCCGGGGTGCCGACCTGACCCGGTGACCTGGGGCTGTGGTGTCGACCGGACTCGGGGACCTGGTCCGGTGTCCCGTCATGACCCGGGGACCTGGGGTCGGGGTGGTCACCAGACCGTTGTACCCAGGCCGTTGACCCGACATGACCCTGTGACCCGGGGCCTGGGTAAAAATCCAACCCGGGGACCCGGGCATGGGACGTGACATGACCCGACCTGGGTCCGGGGTCCCGACCTGACCCGGTGACCTGGGCCGGGGACCCCACGTGACCCGGGGACCTGGGGCCGGGGATGTCACCCGACACTGGTACCCGGGGCAGCGACCCGATACGACCCGGGGACCTGGGTCCGGGGTCCCGACCTGACCCGGTGACCTGGGGCCAGGGTAACCACCTGACCCGGGGACCCGGGCCGGGGACCCGGTATGACTCCGTCTCCCGGGGCCGGCGTGGTCACCTGACACTGGTACCCGGGACAGCGACCCGACATGACCCGGTGACCCGGGACCGGGGTAACGACCTGTCCAGGGGACCTGGGCCGGGGACCCGACACGACCCGGTGACCTGGTTCCGGGGTGCCGACCTGACCCGGTGACCTGGGGCTGTGGTGTCGACCGGACTCGGGGACCTGGTCCGGTGTCCCGTCATGACCCGGGGACCTGGGGTCGGGGTGGTCACCAGACCGTTGTACCCAGGCCGTTGACCCGACATGACCCTGTGACCCGGGGCCTGGGTAAAAATCCAACCCGGGGACCCGGGCATGGGACGTGACATGACCCGACCTGGGTCCGGGGTCCCGACCTGATTCGGTGACCTTGGGCCAGTGTCCCCACGTGACCCGCTGACCTGGGTCCGGGGTCCCAACGTGACCCGGTGACCTGGTGCCGGTGTCCCCACGTGACCCGGTAACCTGAGGCCGGGGTCCCCACGTGACCCGGGGTCCTGGTGCCGGGGTGGTCATCGGAACCTGGGAACCAGGCTGGGTACCAGACATGACCCGGGGTCCTGGTGCCGGGGTCCCCACGTGACCCGCTGACCTGGGGCCGGGGTCCCCACGTGACCCGGGGTCCTGGTGCCGGGGTGGTCACCGGAACCTGGGAACCAGGCCGGGTGCGCGACATGACCCGGTGACCCGGGGCCGGGTTAACGACCTGTCCAGGGGACCCGGGCCGGGGACCCGACAGGACCCGGTGATCCTTCGCTGGTGTCCCGATGCAACACGGGGACCCGGGCCGGGGACCCCACGTGACCCGGGGACCTGGGGCCGGGGATGTCACCCGACACTGGTACCCGGGGCAGCGACCCGATACGACCCGGGGACCTGGGTCCGGGGTCCCGACCTGACCCGGTGACCTGGGGCCAGGGTAACCACCTGACCCGGGGACCCGGGCTGGGGACCCGGTATGACTCCGTCTCCCGGGGCCGGGGTGGTCACCTGACACTGGTACCCGGGACAGCGACCCGACATGACCCGGTGACCCGGGGCCGGGGTAACGACCTGTCCAGGGGACCTCGGCCGGGGAACCGACAGGACCCGGAGACCTGGGGCTTGGGTAAAAACCCGTCCCGGGGACCCGGGCTGGGTCCCGACATGACTCGGTGACCTGGTTCCGGGGTGCCGACCTGACCCGGTGACCTGGGGCCGGCGTGGTCACCAGACCGTTGTACCCAGGCCGTTGACCCGACATGACCCTGTGACCCGGGGCCTGGGTAAAAATCCGACCCGGGGCCTGGGTAAAAATCCAACCCGGGGACCCGGGCATGGGACATGACATGACCCGACCTGGGTCCGGGGTCCCGACCTGACCCGGTGACCTGGGGCCGGTGTCCCCACGTGACCCGTTGACCTGGGTCCGGGGTCTCCACGTGACCCGGTGACCTGGGGCCGGTGTCCCCACGTGACCCGCTGACCTGGGGCCGGTATCCCCACGTGACCCTGGGTCCTGGTGCCGGGGTGGTCACCGGAACCTGGGAACCAGGCCGGGTGCGCGACATGACCAGGTGACCCGGGGCCGGGTTAACGACCTGTCCAGGGACCCGGGACATGGACCCGACAGGACCCGGTGACCTGGGGCCGGGGTCCCCACGTGACCCGGGGACCCGGGCCGGGGTCCCCACGTGACCCGGGGTCCTGGGTCCGGGGACCCCACGTGACCCGGTAACCTGAGGCCGGGGTCCCCACGTAACCCGGGGTCCTGGTGCCGTGGTCCCCACGTAACCCGGGGACCCGGGCCGGGTTCCCCACGTGACCCGGGGTCCTGGTGCCGGTGTCCCCACGTGACCCGGGGTCCTGGGGCCGGGGTCCCCACGTGACCCGGAGTCTTGGTGCCGGGGTCCCCACGTGACCCGGGGTCCTGGTGCCGGTGTCCCCACGTGACCCGCTGACCTGGGGCCGGTGTCCCCACGTGACCCGGGGTCCTGGTGCCGGGGTCCCCACGTGACCCACTGACCTGGGGCCGGGGACCCCACGTGACCCGGGGTCCTGGTGCCGGGGTCCCCACGTGACCCGCTGACCTGGGGCCGGGGTCCCCACGTGACCCGGGGTCCTGGTGCCGGGGTCCCCACGTGACCCGCTGACCTGGGGCCGGGGTCCCCACGTGACCCGTGGTCCTGGTGCCGGGGTGGTCACCAGAACCTGGGAACCAGGCCGGGTGCGCGACATGACCCGGTGACCCGGGGCCGGGTTAACGACCTGTCCAGGGGACCCGGGCTGGGGACCCGACAGGACCCGGTGATCCTTCGCTGGTGTCCCGATGCAACCCGGGGACCCGGGCCGGGGACCCCACGTGACCCGGGGACCTGGGGCCGGGGATGTCACCCGACACTGTTACCCGGGGCAGCGACCCGATACGACCCGGGGACCTGGGTCCGGGGTCCCGACCTGACCCGGTGACCTGGGGCCAGGGTAACCACCTGACCCGGGGACCCGGGCCGGGGACCCGGTATGACTCCGTCTCCCGGGGCCGGCGTGGTCACCTGACACTGGTACCCGGGACAGCGACCCGACATGACCCGGTGACCCGGGGCCGGGGTAACGACCTGTCCAGGGGACCTGGGCCGGGGACCCGACAGGACCCGGTGATCTGGGGCTTGGGTAAAAACCCGTCCCGGGGACCCGGGCTGGGTCCCGACATGACCCGGTGACCTGGTTCCGGGGTGCCGACCTGACCCCGTGACCTGGGGCTGTGGTGTCGACCGGACTCGGGGACCTGGTCCGGTGTCCCGACAGGACCCGGTGACCTGGTTCCGGGGTGCCGACCTGACCCCGTGACCTGGGGCTGTGGTGTCGACCGGACTCGGGGACCTGGTCCGGTGTCCCGACAGGACCCGGTGACCTGGGGCCGGGGTCCCCACGTGACCCGGTCACCTGCGGCCGGGGTCCCCACGTGACCCGGGGTCCTGGGGCCGGGGACCCCACGTGACCCGTTAACCTGAGGCCGGGGTCCCCACGTAACCCGGGGTCCTGGTGCCGTGGTCCCCACGTGACCCCGGGACCCGGGCCGGGTTCCCCACGTGACCCGGGGTCCTGGTGCCGGTGTCCCCACGTGACCCGGTCACCTGGGGCCGGGGTCCCCACGTGACCCGGTCACCTGGGGCCGGGGTCCCCACGTGACCCGGGGTCCTGGTGCCGGGGTCCCCACGTGACCCGGGGTCCTGGTGCCGGTGTCCCCACGTGACCCGGGGTCCTGGTGCCGGGGTCCACACGTGACCCACTGACCTGGGGCCGGGGACCCCACGTGACCCGGGGTCCTGGTGCCGGGGTCCCCACGTGACCCGCTGACCTGGGGCCGGGGTCCCCACGTGACCCGGGGTCCTGGTGCCGGGGTCCCCACGTGACCCGCTGACCTGGGGCCGGTGTCCCCACGTGACCCGGGGACCTGGTGCCGGGGTGGTCACCGGAACCTGGGAACCAGGCCGGGTGCGCGACATGACCCGGTGACCCGGGGCCGGGTTAACGACCTGTCCAGGGGACCCGGGCCGGGGACCCGACAGGACCCGGTGACCTGGTTCCGGGGTGCCGACCTGACCCCGTGACCTGGGGCTGTGGTGTCGACCGGACTCGGGGACCTGGTCCGGTGTCCCGTCATGACCCGAGGACCAAGGGTCGGGGTGGTCACCAGACCGTTGTACCCAGGCCGTTGACCCGACATGACCCTGTGACCCGGGGCCTGGGTCAAAATCCAACCCGGGGACCCGGGCATGGGACGTGACATGACCCGACCTGGGTCCAGGGTCCCGACCTGACCCGGTGACCTGGGGCCGGTGTCCCCACGTGACCCGGGGTCCTGGTGCCGGGGTCCCCACGTGACCCTGGGTCCTGGTGCCGGGGTGGTCACCGGAACCTTGGAACCAGGTCCGGTGCGCGACATGACCCGGTGACCCGGGGCCGGGTTAACGACCTGTCCAGGGGACCCGGGCCGGGGACCCGACAGGACCCGGTGATCCTTCGCTGGTGTCCCGATGCAACCCGGGGACCCGGGCCAGGGACCCCAAGTGACCCGGGGACCTGGGGCCGGGGATGTCACCCGACACTGGTACCCGGGGCAGCGACCCGATACGACCCGGGGACCTGGGTCCGGGGTCCCGACCTGACCCGGTGACCTGGGGCCAGGGTAACCACCTGACCCGGGGACCCGGGCCGGGGACCCGGTATGACTCCGTCTCCCGGGGCCGGGGTGGTCACCTGACACTGGTACCCGGGACAGCGACCCGACATGACCCGGTGACCCGGGGCCGGGGTAACGACCTGTCCAGGGGACCTGGGCCGGGGACCCGACAGGACCCGGTGACCTGGTTCCGGGGTGCCGACCTGACCCGGTGACCTGGGGCTGTGGTGTCGACCGGACTCGGGGACCTGGTCCGGTGTCCCGCATGAGCCGGGGACCTGGTGTCGGGGTGGTCACCAGACCGTTGTACCCAGGCCGTTGACCCGACATGACCCTGTGACCCGGGGCCTGGGTCAAAATCCAACCCGGGGACCCGGGCATGGGACGTGACATGACCCGACCTGGGTCCGGGGTCCCGACCTGACCCGGTGACCTGGGGCCGGGGTCCCCACATGACCCGGTCACCTGGGGCCGGGGTCCCCACGTGACCCGGGGTCCTGGTGCCGGGGTGGTCACCGGAACCTTGGAACCAGGCCAGGTGCGCGACATGACCCGGTGACCCGGGGCCGGGTTAACGACCTGTCCAGGGGACCCGGGCCGGGGACCCGACAGGACCCGGTGATCTGGGGCTTGGGTAAAAACCCGTCGCGGGGACCCGGGCTGGGTCCCGACATGACCCGGTGACCTGGTTCCGGGGTGCCGACCTGACCCGGTGACCTGGGGCTGTGGTGTCGACCGGACTCGGGGACCTGGTCCGGTGTCCCGCATGACCCGGGGACCTGGTGTCGGGGTGGTCACCAGACCGTTGTACCCAGGCCGTTGACCCGACATGACCCTGTGACCCGGGGCCTGGGTAAAAATCCAACCCGGGGAACCGGGCATGGGACGTGACATGACCCGACCTGGGTCCGGGGTCCCGACCTGACCCGGTGACCTGGGGCCGGTGTCCCCACGTGACCCGGGGTCCTGGTGCCGGGGTGGTCACCGGAACCTGGGAACCAGGCCGGGTGCGCGACATGACCCGGTGACCCGGGGCCGGGTTAACGACCTGTCCAGGGGACCCGGGCCGGGGACCCGACAGGACCCGGTGATCATTCGCTGGTGTGCCGATGCAACCCGGGGACCCGGGCCGGGGACCCCACGTGACCCGGGGACCTGGGGCCGGGGATGTCACCCGACACTGGTACCCGGGGCAGCGACCCGATACGACCCGGGGACCTGGGTCCGGGGTCCCGACCTGACCCGGTGACCTGGGGCCAGGGTAACCACCTGACCCGGGGACCCGGGCCGGGGACTCGGTATGACTCCGTCTCCCGGGGCCGGGGTGGTCACCTGACACTGGTACCCGGGACAGCGACCCGACATGACCCGGTGACCCGGGGCCGGGGTAACGACCTGTCCAGGGGACCTGGGCCGGGGACCCGACAGGACCCGGTGACCTGGTTCCGGGGTGCCGACCTGACCCGGTGACCTGGGGCTGTGGTGTCGACCGGACTCGGGGACCTGGTCCGGTGTCCCGTCATGACTCGGGGACCTGGGGTCGGGGTGGTCACCAGACCGTTGTACCCAGGCAGTTGACCCGACATGACCCTGTGACCCAGGCCTGGGTAAAAATCCAACCCGGGGACCCGGGCATGGGACATGACATGACCCGACCTGGGTCCAGGGTCCCGACCTTACCCGGTGACCTGGGGCCGGTGTCCGCACGTGACCCGGTCACCTGGGGCCGGGGTCCCCACGTGACCCGGGGTCCTGGTGCCGGGGGTCCCCACGTGACCCGGGGTCCTGGTGCCGGTGTCCCCACGTGACCCGGGGTCCTGGTGCCGGGGTCCACACGTGACCCACTGACCTGGGGCCGGGGACCCCACGTGACCCGGGGTCCTGGTGCCGGGGTCCCCACGTGACCCGCTGACCTGGGGCCGGGGTCCCCACGTGACCCGGGGTCCTGGTGCCGGGGTCCCCACGTGACCCGCTGACCTGGGGCCGGTGTCCCCACGTGACCCGGGGACCTGGTGCCGGGGTGGTCACCGGAACCTGGGAACCAGGCCGGGTGCGCGACATGACCCGGTGACCCGGGGCCGGGTTAACGACCTGTCCAGGGGACCCGGGCCGGGGACCCGACAGGACCCGGTGACCTGGTTCCGGGGTGCCGACCTGACCCCGTGACCTGGGGCTGTGGTGTCGACCGGACTCGGGGACCTGGTCCGGTGTCCCGTCATGACCCGAGGACCAAGGGTCGGGGTGGTCACCAGACCGTTGTACCCAGGCCGTTGACCCGACATGACCCTGTGACCCGGGGCCTGGGTCAAAATCCAACCCGGGGACCCGGGCATGGGACGTGACATGACCCGACCTGGGTCCAGGGTCCCGACCTGACCCGGTGACCTGGGGCCGGTGTCCCCACGTGACCCGGGGTCCTGGTGCCGGGGTCCCCACGTGACCCTGGGTCCTGGTGCCGGGGTGGTCACCGGAACCTTGGAACCAGGTCCGGTGCGCGACATGACCCGGTGACCCGGGGCCGGGTTAACGACCTGTCCAGGGGACCCGGGCCGGGGACCCGACAGGACCCGGTGATCCTTCGCTGGTGTCCCGATGCAACCCGGGGACCCGGGCCGGGGACCCCAAGTGACCCGGGGACCTGGGGCCGGGGATGTCACCCGACACTGGTACCCGGGGCAGCGACCCGATACGACCCGGGGACCTGGGTCCGGGGTCCCGACCTGACCCGGTGACCTGGGGCCAGGGTAACCACCTGACCCGGGGACCCGGGCCGGGGACCCGGTATGACTCCGTCTCCCGGGGCCGGGGTGGTCACCTGACACTGGTACCCGGGACAGCGACCCGACATGACCCGGTGACCCGGGGCCGGGGTAACGACCTGTCCAGGGGACCTGGGCCGGGGACCCGACAGGACCCGGTGACCTGGTTCCGGGGTGCCGACCTGACCCGGTGACCTGGGGCTGTGGTGTCGACCGGACTCGGGGACCTGGTCCGGTGTCCCGCATGAGCCGGGGACCTGGTGTCGGGGTGGTCACCAGACCGTTGTACCCAGGCCGTTGACCCGACATGACCCTGTGACCCGGGGCCTGGGTCAAAATCCAACCCGGGGACCCGGGCATGGGACGTGACATGACCCGACCTGGGTCCGGGGTCCCGACCTGACCCGGTGACCTGGGGCCGGGGTCCCCACATGACCCGGTCACCTGGGGCCGGGGTCCCCACGTGACCCGGGGTCCTGGTGCCGGGGTGGTCACCGGAACCTTGGAACCAGGCCAGGTGCGCGACATGACCCGGTGACCCGGGGCCGGGTTAACGACCTGTCCAGGGGACCCGGGCCGGGGACCCGACAGGACCCGGTGATCTGGGGCTTGGGTAAAAACCCGTCGCGGGGACCCGGGCTGGGTCCCGACATGACCCGGTGACCTGGTTCCGGGGTGCCGACCTGACCCGGTGACCTGGGGCTGTGGTGTCGACCGGACTCGGGGACCTGGTCCGGTGTCCCGCATGACCCGGGGACCTGGTGTCGGGGTGGTCACCAGACCGTTGTACCCAGGCCGTTGACCCGACATGACCCTGTGACCCGGGGCCTGGGTAAAAATCCAACCCGGGGAACCGGGCATGGGACGTGACATGACCCGAACTGGGTCCGGGGTCCCGACCTGACCCGGTGACCTGGGGCCGGTGTCCCCACGTGACCCGGGGTCCTGGTGCCGGGGTGGTCACCGGAACCTGGGAACCAGGCCGGGTGCGCGACATGACCCGGTGACCCGGGGCCGGGTTAACGACCTGTCCAGGGGACCCGGGCCGGGGACCCGACAGGACCCGGTGATCATTCGCTGGTGTGCCGATGCAACCCGGGGACCCGGGCCGGGGACCCCACGTGACCCGGGGACCTGGGGCCGGGGATGTCACCCGACACTGGTACCCGGGGCAGCGACCCGATACGACCCGGGGACCTGGGTCCGGGGTCCCGACCTGACCCGGTGACCTGGGGCCAGGGTAACCACCTGACCCGGGGACCCGGGCCGGGGACTCGGTATGACTCCGTCTCCCGGGGCCGGCGTGGTCACCTGACACTGGTACCCGGGACAGCGACCCGACATGACCCGGTGACCCGGGGCCGGGGTAACGACCTGTCCAGGGGACCTGGGCCGGGGACCCGACAGGACCCGGTGACCTGGTTCCGGGGTGCCGACCTGACCCGGTGACCTGGGGCTGTGGTGTCGACCGGACTCGGGGACCTGGTCTGGTGTCCCGTCATGACTCGGGGACCTGGGGTCGGGGTGGTCACCAGACCGTTGTACCCAGGCAGTTGACCCGACATGACCCTGTGACCCAGGCCTGGGTAAAAATCCAACCCGGGGACCCGGGCATGGGACATGACATGACCCGACCTGGGTCCAGGGTCCCGACCTTACCCGGTGACCTGGGGCCGGTGTCCGCACGTGACCCGGTCACCTGGGGCCGGTGTCCCCACGTGACCCGCTGACCTGGTGCCGGGGTCCCCACGTGACCCGGGGACCCGGGCTGGGGACCCCACGTGACCCGGTGACCTGGGGCCGGGGTCCCCACGTGACCCGGGTCCCGGGCCGGGGACCCTACGTGACCCGGGGTCCTGGTGCCAGGGTCCCCACGTGACCCGGGGTCCTGGTGCCGGGGTCCCCACGTGACCCGGGGACCCGGGCCGGGGTCCCAACGTGACCCGGGGTCCTGGTGCCGGTGTCCCCACATGACCCGGTCACCTGGGGCCGGGGTCCCCACGTGACCCGGGGTCCTGGTGCCGGTGTCCCCACATGACCCGGTCACCTGGGGCCGGGGTCCCCACGTGACCCGCTGACCTGGGGCCGGGGTCCCCACGTGACCCGGGGTCCTAGTGCCGGGGTCCCCACGTGACCCGCTGACCTGTGGCCGGGGTCCCCACGTGACCCGGGGTCCTGGTGCCGGGGTGGTCACCGGAACCTGGGAACCAGGCCGGGTGCGCGACATGACCCGGTGACCCGGGGCCGGGTTAACGACCTGTCCAGGGGACCCGGGCCGGGGACCCGACAGGACCCGGTGATCATTCGCTGGTGTGCCGATGCAACCCGGGGACCCGGGCCGGGGACCCCACGTGACCCGGGGACCTGGGGCCGGGGATGTCACCCGACACTGGTACCCGGGGCAGCGACCCGATACGACCCGGGGACCTGGGTCCGGGGTCCCGACCTGACCCGGTGACCTGGGGCCAGGGTAACCACCTGACCCGGGGACCCGGGCCGGGGACTCGGTATGACTCCGTCTCCCGGGGCCGGGGTGGTCACCTGACACTGGTACCCGGGACAGCGACCCGACATGACCCGGTGACCCGGGGCCGGGGTAACGACCTGTCCAGGGGACCTGGGCCGGGGACCCGACAGGACCCGGTGACCTGGTTCCG
The DNA here is from genome assembly GCA_951411735.1 of Somateria mollissima. Lineage (NCBI taxonomy): Eukaryota > Metazoa > Chordata > Aves > Anseriformes > Anatidae > Somateria > Somateria mollissima. The sequence goes on from OX598320.1 coordinate 12,874,401, forward strand.
GGGTGCCGACCTGACCCGGTGACCTGGGGCTGTGGTGTCGACCGGACTCGGGGACCTGGTCCGGTGTCCCGTCATGACTCGGGGACCTGGGGTCGGGGTGGTCACCAGACCGTTGTACCCAGGCAGTTGACCCGACATGACCCTGTGACCCGGGCCTGGGTAAAAATCCAACCCGGGGACCCGGGCATGGGACATGACATGACCCGACCTGGGTCCAGGGTCCCGACCTGACCCGGTGACCTGGGGCCGGTGTCCGCACGTGACCCGGTCACCTGGGGCCGGTGTCCCCACGTGACCCGCTGACCTGGGGCCGGGGTCCCCACGTGACCCGGGGACACGGGCCGGGGACCCCACGTGACCCGGTGACCTGGGGCCGGGGTCCCCACGTGACCGGGGACCCGGGCCGGGGACCCTACGTGACCCGGTCACCTGGGGCCGGGGTCCCCACGTGACCCGGGGTCCTGGTGCCGGGGTCCCCACGTGACCCGGGGACCCGGGCCGGGGTCCCCACGTGACCCGGGGTCCTGGTGCCGGTGTCCCCACGTGACCCGCTGACCTGGGGCCGGGGTCCCCACGTGACCCGGGGTCCTGGTGCCGGTGTCCCCACGTGACCCGCTGACCTGGGGCCGGGGTCCCCATGTGACCCGGGGTCCTGGTGCCGGGGTCCCCACGTGACCCGCTGACCTGTGGCCGGGGTCCCCACGTGACCCGGGGTCCTGGTGCCGGGGTCCCCACGTGACCCGCTGACCTGGGGCCGGGGTCCCCACGTGACCCGGGGTCCTGGTGCCGGGGTGGTCACCGGAACCTGGGAACCAGGCCGGGTGCGCGACATGACCTGGTGACCCGGGGCCGGGTTAACGACCTGTCCAGGGGACCCGGGCCGTGGACCCGACAGGACCCGGTGATCCTTCGCTGGTGTCCCGATGCAACCCGGGGACCCGGGCCGGGGAACCCACGTGACCCGGGGACCTGGGGCAGGGGATGTCACCCGACACTGGTACCCGGGGCAGCGACCCGATACGACCCGGGGACCTGGGTCCGGGGTCCCGACCTGACCCGGTGACCTGGGCCGGGGACCCCACGTGACCCGGGGACCTGGGGCCGGGGATGTCACCCGACACTGGTACCCGGGGCAGCGACCCGATACGACCCGGGGACCTGGGTCCGGGGTCCCGACCTGACCCGGTGACCTGGGGCCAGGGTAACCACTTGACCCGGGGACCCGGGCCGGGGACCCGGTATGACTCCGTCTCCCGGGGCCGGGGTGGTCACCTGACACTGCTACCCGGGACAGCGACCCGACATGAACCGGTGACCCGGGGCCGGGGTAACGACCTGTCCAGGGGACCTGGGCCGGGGACCCGACACGACCCGGTGACCTGGTTCCGGGGTGCCGACCTGACCCGGTGACCTGGGGCTGTGGTGTCGACCGGACTCGGGGACCTGGTCCGGTGTCCCGTCATGACCCGGGGACCTGGGGTCGGGGTGGTCACCAGACCGTTGTACCCAGGCCGTTGACCCGACATGACCCTGTGACCCGGGGCCTGGGTAAAAATCCAACCCGGGGACCCGGGCATGGGACATGACATGACCCGACCTGGGTCCGGGGTCCCGACCTGACCCGCTGACCTGGGGCCGGTGTCCCCACGTGACCCGGGGTCCTGGTGCCGGGGTCCCCACGTGACCCGGGGACCCGGGCCGGGGTCCCCACGTGACCCGGTGACCTGGGGCCGGGATCCCCACGTGATCTGGGGTCCTGGTGCCGGGGTCCCCACGTGACCCGGGGACCCGGGCCGGGGACCCCACGTGACCCGGTGACCTGGGGCCGGGGTCCCCACGTGACCCGGGGACCCGGGCCGGGGACATCACGTGACCCGGTCACCTGGGGCCGGGGTCCCCACGTGACCCGGTCACCTGGGGCCGGGGTCCCCACGTGACCCGGGGTCCTGGTGCCGGGGTCCCCACGTGACCCGGTGACCTGAGGCCGGGGTCCCCACGTGACCCGGTGACCTGGGGCCGGGATCCCCACGTGACCCGGGGTCCTGGTGCCGGGGTCCCCACGTGACCCGGGGACCCGGGCCGGGGTCCCCACGTGACCCGGGGTCCTGGTGCCGGGGTCCCCACGTGACCCGCTGACTTGGGGCCGGGGTCCCCACGTGACCCTGGGTCCTGGTGCCGGGGTGGTCACCGGAACCTGGGAACCAGGCCGGGTGCGCGACATGACCCGGTGACACGGGGCCGGGTTAACGACCTGTCCAAGGGACCCGGGCCGGGGACCCGACAGGACCCGGTGATCCTTCGCTGGTGTCCCGATGCAACCCGGGGACCCGGGCCGGGGACCCCACGTGACCCGGGGACCTGGGGCCGGGGATGTCACCCGACACTGGTACCCGGGGCAGCGACCCGACATGACCCGGTGACCCGGGGCCGGGGTAACGACCTGTCCAGGGGACCTGGGCCGGGGACCCGACACGACCCGGTGACCTGGTTCCGGGGTGCCGACCTGACCCGGTGACCTGGGGCTGTGGTGTCGACCGGACTCGGGGACCTGGTCCGGTGTCCCGTCATGACCCGGGGACCAAGGGTCGGGGTGGTCACCAGACCGTTGTACCCAGGCCGTTGAGCCGACATGACCCTGTGACCCGGGGCCTGGGTCAAAATCCAACCCGGGGACCCGGGCATGGGACGTGACATGACCCGACCTGGGTCCGGGGTCCCGACCTGACCCGGTGACCTGGGGCCGGTGTCCCCACGTGACCCGCTGACCTGGGGCCGGGGTCCCCACGTGACCCGGGGTCCTGGTGCCGGGGTGGTCACCGGAACCTTGGAACCAGGCCCGGTGCGCGACATGACCCGGTGACCCGGGGCCGGGTTAACGACCTGTCCAGGGGACCCGGGCCGGGGACCCGACAGGACCCGGTGATCCTTCGCTGGTGTCCCAATGCAACCCGGGGACCCGGGCCGGGGACCCCACGTGACCCGGGGACCTGGGGCCGGGGATGTCACCCGACACTGGTACCCGGGGCAGCGACCCGATACGACCCGGGGACCTGGGTCCGGGGTCCCGACCTGACCCGGTGACCTGGGGCCAGGGTAACCACCTGACCCGGGGACCCGGGCAGGGGACCCGGTATGACTCCGTCTCCCGGGGCCGGCGTGGTCACCTGACACTGGTACCCGGGACAGCGACCCGACATGACCCGGTGTCCCGGGGCCGGGGTAACGACCTGTCCAGGGGACCTGGGCCGGGGACCCGACACGACCCGGTGACCTGGTTCCGGGGTGCCGACCTGACCCGGTGACCTGGGGCTGTGGTGTCGACCGGACTCGGGGACCTGGTCCGGTGTCCCGTCATGACCCGGGGACCTGGGGTCGGGGTGGTCACCAGACCGTTCTACCCAGGCCGTTGACCCGACATGACCCTGTGACCCGGGGCCTGGGTAAAAATCCGACCCGGGGCCTGGGTAAAAATCCAACCTGGGGACCTGGGCATGGGACATGACATGACCCGACCTGGGTCCGGGGTCCCGACCTGACCCGGTGACCTGGGGCCGGTGTCCCCACGTGACCCGGGGACCCGGGCCGGGGTCCCCACGTGACCCGGTGACCTGGGGCCGGGATCCCCACGTGATCTGGGGTCCTGGTGCCGGGGTCCCCACGTGACCCGGGGTCCTGGTGCCGGGGTGGTAACCGGAACCTGGGAACCAGGCCGGGTGCGCGACATGACCCGGTGACCCGGGGCCGGGTTAACGACCTGTCCAGGGACCCGGGCTGGGGACCCGACAGGACCCGGTGACCTGGGGCCGGTGTCCCCACGTGACCCGGTCACCTGCGGCCGGGGTCCCCACGTGACCCGCTGACCTGGGGCCGGGGTCCCCACGTGACCTGGGGACCCGGGCCGGGGACTCCATGTGACCCGGTAACCTGAGGCCGGGGTCCCCACGTAACCCGGGGTCCTGGTGCCGTGGTCCCCATGTGACCCGGGGACCCGGGCCTGGTTCCCCACGTGACCCGGGGTCCTGGTGCCGGTGTCCCCACGTGACCCGGGGTCCTGGGGCCGGGGTCCCCACGTGACCCGGTCACCTGGGGTCGGGGTCCCCACGTGACCCGGAGTCCTGGTGCCGGGGTCCCCACGTGACCCGGGGTCCTGGTGCCGGTGTCCCCACGTGACCCGGGGTCCTGGTGCTGGGGTCCCCACGTGACCCACTGACCTGGGGCCGGGGACCCTACGTGACCCGGGGTCCTGGTGCCGGGGTCCCCACGTGACCCGCTGACCTGGTGCCGGGGTCCCCACGTGACCCGCTGACCTGGGGCCGGTGTCCCCACGTGACCCGGGGTCCTGGTGCCGGGGTGGTCACCGGAACCTGGGAACCAGGCCGGGTGCGCGACATGACCCGGTGACCCGGGGCCGGGTTAACGACCTGTCCAGGGGACCCGGGCTGGGGACCCGACAGGACCCGGTGATCCTTCGCTGGTGTCCCGATGCAACCCGGGGACCCGGGCCGGGGACCCCACGTGACCCGGGGACCTGGGGCCGGGGATGTCACCCGACACTGGTACCCGGGGCAGCGACCCGATACGACCCGGGGACCTGGGTCCGGGGTCCCGACCTGACCCGGTGACCTGGGGCCAGGGTAACCACCTGACCCGGGGACCCGGGCCGGGGACCCGGTATGACTCCGTCTCCCGGGGCCGGGGTGGTCACCTGACACTGGTACCCGGGACAGCGACCCGACATGACCCGGTGACCCGGGGCCGGGGTAACGACCTGTCCAGGGGACCTGGGCCGGGGACCCGACAGGACCCGGAGACCTGGGGCTTGGGTAAAAACCTGTCCCGGGGACCCAGGCTGGGTCCCGACATGACCCGGTGACCTGGGGCTGTGGTGTCGACCGGACTCGGGGACCTGGTCCGGTGTCCCGCATGACCCGGGGACCTGGTGTCGGGGTGGTCACCAGACCGTTGTACCCAGGCCGTTGAGCCGACATGACCCTGTGACCCGGGGCCTGGGTAAAAATCCAACCCGGGGACCTGGGCATGGGACGTGACATGACCCGACCTGGGTCCGGGGTCCCGACCTGACCCGGTCACCTGGGGCCGGGGTCCCCACGTGACCCGGTCACCTGGGGCCGGTGTCCCCACGTGACCCGGGGACCCGGGCCGGGGACCCCACGTGACCCGCTGACCTGGGGCCGGGGATGTCACCCGACACTGGTACCCGGGGCAGAGACCCGATACGACCCGGGGACCTGGGTCGGGGTCCCCACGTGACCCGGGGTCGTGGTGCCGGGGTCCCCACGTGACCCGGGGTCCTGGTGCCGGTGTCCCCACGTGACCTGGGGTCCTGGTGCTGGGGTCCCCACGTGACCCGTTGACCTGGGGCCGGGGACCCCACGTGACCCGGGGTCCTGGTGACGGGGTCCCCACGTGACCCGCTGACCTGGGGCCGGGGTCCCCACGTGACCGGCTGACCTGGTGCCGGGGTCCCCACGTGACCCGCTGACCTGGGTCCGGTGTCCCCACGTGACCCGGGGTCCTGGTGCCGGGGTGGTCACCGGAACCTGGGAACCAGGCCGGGTGCGCGACATGACCCGGTGACCCGGGGCCGGGTTAACGACCTGTCCAGGGGACCCGGGCTGGGGACCCGACAGGACCCGGTGATCCTTCGCTGGTGTCCCGATGCAACCCGGGGACCCGGGCCGGGGACCCCACGTGACCCGGGGACCTGGGGCCGGGGATGTCACCCGACACTGGTACCCGGGGCAGCGACCCGATACGACCCGGGGACCTGGGTCCGGGGTCCCGACCTGACCCGGTGACCTGGGGCCAGGGTAACCACCTGACCCGGGGACCCGGGCCGGGGACCCGGTATGACTCCGTCTCCCGGGGCCGGCGTGGTCACCTGACACTGGTACCTGGGACAGCGACCCGACATGACCCGGTGACCCGGGGCCGGGGTAACAACCTGTCCAGGGGACCTGGGCCGGGGACCCGACAGGACCCGGTGACCTGGTTCCGGGGTGCCGACCTGACCCGGTGACCTGGGGCTGTGGTGTCGACCGGACTCGGGGACCTGGTCCGGTGTCCCGCATGACCCGGGGACCTGGTGTCGGGGTGGTCACCAGACCGTTGTACCCAGGCCGTTGACCCGACATGACCCTGTGACCCGGGGCCTGGGTAAAAATCCAACCCGGGGACCCGGGCATGGGACGTGACATGACCCGACCTGGGTCCAGGGTCCCGACCTGACCCGGTGACCTGGGGCCGGTGTCCGCACGTGACCCGGTCACCTGGGGCCGGTGTCCCCACGTGACCCGCTGACCTGGGGCCGGGGGCAACACGTGACCCGGGGACTCGGGCTGGGGACCCCACGTGACCCGGTGACCTGGGGCCGGGGTTCCCACGTGACCAGGGGACCCGGGCCGGGGACCCTACGTGACCCGGTCACCTGGGGCCGGGGTCCCCACGTGACCCGGGGTCCTGGTGCCGGGGTCCCCACGTGACCCGGGGACCCGGGCCGGGGTCCCCACGTGAACCGGGGTCCTGGTGCCGGTGTCCCCACGTGACCCGGTCACCTGGGGCCGGGGTCCCCACGTGACCCGGGGTCCTGGTGCCGGGGTCCCCACGTGACCCGCTGACTTGGGGCCGGGGTCCCCACGTGACCCTGGTCCTGGTGCCGGGGTGGTCACCGGAACCTGGGAACCAGGCCGGGTGCGCGACATGACCCGGTGACCAGGGGCCGGGTTAACGACCTGTCCAAGGGACCCGGGCCGGGGACCCGACAGGACCCGGTGATCCTTCGCTGGTGTCCCGATGCAACCCGGGGACCCGGGCCGGGGACCCCACGTGACCCGGGGACCTGGGGCAGGGGATGTCACCCGACACTGGTACCCGGGGCAGCGACCCGATACGACCCGGGGACCTGGGTCCGGGGTCCCGACCTGACCCGGTGACCTGGGGCCAGGGTAACCACTTGACCCGGGGACCCGGGCCGGGGACTCGGTATGACTCCGTCTCCCGGGGCCGGCGTGGTCACCTGACACTGGTACCCGGGACAGCGACCCGACATGACCCGGTGACCCGGGGCCGGGGTAACGACCTGTCCAGGGGACCTGGGCCGGGGACCCGACAGGACCCGGTGATCTGGGGCTTGGGTAAAAACCCGTCGCGGGGACCCGGGCTGGGTCCCGACATGACCCGGTGACCTGGTTCCGGGGTGCCGACCTGACCCGGTGACCTGGGGCTGTGGTGTCGACCGGACTCGGGGACCTAGTCCGGTGTCCCGCATGACCCGGGGACCTGGTGTCGGGGTGGTCACCAGACCGTTGTACCCAGGCCGTTGACCCGACATGACCCTGTGACCCGGGGCCTGGGTAAAAATCCAACCCGGGGAAACGGGCATGGGACGTGACATGACCCGACCTGGGTCCGGGGTCCCGACATGACCCGGTGACGTGGGGCCGGTGTCCCCACGTGACCCGGTCACCTGCGGCCGGTGTCCCCACGTGACCCGGGGTCTTGGTGCCGCGGTCACCACGTGACCCTGGGACCCGGGCCGGGGTCCCCACGTGACCCGGTGACCTGGGCCGGTGTCCCCACGTGACCCGGTCACCTGCGGCCGGGGTCCCCACGTGACCCGGGGTCCTGGTGCCGGGGTCCCCACGTGACCCGGGGACCCGGGCCGGGGACCCCACGTGACCCGGTGACCTGGGGCCGGGGTCCCCAAGTAACCCGGGGACCCGGGCCAGGGGTCCCCACGTGACACGGTCTCCTGGGGCCGGTGTCCCCACGTGACCCGGGGTCCTGGTGCCGGGGTCCCCACGTGACCCGGGGACCCGGGCCGGGGACCCCACGTGACCCGCTGACCTGGGGCCGGGGATGTCACCCGACACTTGTACCCGGGGCAGAGACCCGATACGACCCGGGGACCTGGGTCCGGGGTCCCGACCTGACCCGGGGTCCTGGTGCCGGTGTCCCCACGTGACCCGTCACCTGGGGCCGGGGTCCCCACGTGACCCGGGGTCCTGGTGCCGGGGTCCCCACGTGACCCGCTGACCTGGGGCCGGGGACCCCACGTGACCCGGGGTCCTGGTGCCGGGGTCCCCACGTGACCCGCTGACCTGGGGCCGGGGTCCCCACGTGACCCGCTGACCTGGGGCCGGTGTCCCCACGTGACCCGGGGTCCTGGTGCCGGGGTGGTCACCGGAACCTGGGAACCAGGCCGGGTGCGCGACATGACCCGGTGACCCGGGGCCGGGTTAACGACCTGTCCAGGGGACCCGGGCTGGGGACCCGACAGGACCCGGTGACCTGGTTCCGGGGTGCCGACCTGACCCGGTGACCTGGGGCTGTGGTGTCGACCGGACTCGGGGACCTGGTCCGGTGTCCCGTCATGACTCGGGGACCTGGGTACGGTGTCCCCACGTGACCCGCTGACCTGGGTCCGGGGTCCCAACGTGACCCGGTGACCTGGTGCCGGGGTCCCCACGTGACCCGGTCACCTGGGGCCGGTGTCCCCACGTGACCCGGGGTCCTGGTGCCGGGGTGGTCATCGGAACCTGGGAACCAGGCTGGGTACCAGACATGACCCGGGGTCCTGGTGCCGGGGTCCCCACGTGACCCGCTGACCTGGGGCCGGGGTCCCCACGTGACCCGGGGTCCTGGTGCCGGGGTGGTCACCGGAACCTGGGAACCAGGCCGGGTGCGCGACATGACCCGGTGACCCGGGGCCGGGTTAACGACCTGTCCAGGGGACCCGGGCCGGGGACCCGACAGGACCCGGTGATCCTTCGCTGGTGTCCCGATGCAACCCGGGGACCCGGGCCAGGGACCCCACGTGACCCGGGGACCTGGGGCCGGGGATGTCACCCGACACTGGTACCCGGGGCAGCGACCCGATACGACCCGGGGACCTGGGTCCGGGGTCCCGACCTGACCCGGTGACCTGGGGCCAGGGTAACCACCTGACCCGGGGACCCGGGCCGGGGACCCGGTATGACTCCGTCTCCCGGGGCCGGCGTGGTCACCTGACACTGGTACCCGGGACAGCGACCCGACATGACCCGGTGACCCGGGGCCGGGGTAACGACCTGTCCAGGGGACCTGGGCCGGGGACCCGACACGACCCGGTGACCTGGTTCCGGGGTGCCGACCTGACCCGGTGACCTGGGGCTGTGGTGTCGACCGGACTCGGGGACCTGGTCCGGTGTCCCGTCATGACTCGGGGACCTGGGGTCGGGGTGGTCACCAGACCGTTGTACCCAGGCCGTTGACCCGACATGACCCTGTGACCCGGGGCCTGGGTAAAAATCCAACCCGGGGACCCGGGCATGGGACATGACATGACCCGACCTGGGTCCGGGGTCCCGACCTGACCCGGTGACCTGGGGCCGGTGTCCCCACGTGACCCGCTGACCTGGGGCCGGGGTCCCAACGTGACCCGGGGTCCTGGTGCCGGGGTGGTCACCGGAACCTTGGAACCAGGCTGGGTACCAGACATGACCCGGGGTCCTGGTGCCGGGGTCCCCACGTGACCCGCTGACCTGGGGCCGGGGTCCCCACGTGACCCGGGGTCCTGGTGCCGGGGTGGTCACCGGAACCTGGGAACCAGGCCGGGTGCGCGACATGACCCGGTGACCCGGGGCCGGGTTAACGACCTGTCCAGGGGACCCGGGCCGGGGACCCGACAGGACCCGGTGATCCTTTGCTGGTGTCCCGATGCAACCCGGGGACCCGGGCCGGGGACCCCACGTGACCCGGGGACCTGGGGCCGGGGATGTCACCCGACACTGGTACCCGGGGCAGCGACCCGATACGACCCGGGGACCTGGGTCCGGGGTCCCGACCTGACCCGGTGACCTGGGGCCAGGGTAACCACCTGACCCGGGGACCCGGGCCGGGGACCCGGTATGACTCCGTCTCCCGGGGCCGGCGTGGTCACCTGACACTGGTACCCGGGACAGCGACCCGACATGACCCGGTGACCCGGGGCCGGGGTAACGACCTGTCCAGGGGACCTGGGCCGGGGACCCGACACGACCCGGAGACCTGGGGCTTGGGTAAAAACCCGTCCCGGGGACCCGGGCTGGGTCCCGACATGACCCGGTGACCTGGTTCCGGGGTGCCGACCTGACCCGGTGACCTGGGGCCGGTGTCCCCAAGTGACCCGGGGACCCGGGCCGGGGTCCCCACGTGACCCGGTGACCTGGGGCCAGGGTTCCCCACGTGACCCGGGGACCCGGGCCGGGGTCCCCACGTGACCCGGTGACCTGGGGCCGGGGTCCCCACGTGACCCGGGGTCCTGGTGCCGCGGTCACCACGTGACCCGGGGACCCGGGCCGGGGTCCCCACGTGACCCGGTGACCTGGGCCGGTATCCCCACGTGACCCGGTCACCTGCGGCCGGGGTCCCCACGTGACCCGGGGTCCTGGTGCCGGGGTCCCCATGTGACCCGGGGACCCGGGCCGGGGACCCCACGTGACCCGGTGACCTGGGGCCGGGGTCCCCAAGTAACCCGGGGTCCTGGTGCCGGGGTCCCCACGTGACCCGGGGACCCGGGCCGGGGTCCCCACGTGACACGGGGTCCTGGTGCCGGTGTCCCCACGTGACCCGGTCACCTGGGGCCGGGGTCCCCACGTGACCCGGGGACCCGGGCCGGGGACCCCACGTGACCCGCTGACCTGGGGCCGGGGATGTCACCCGACACTGGTACCCGGGGCAGAGACCCGATACGACCCGGGGACCTGGGTCCGGGGTCCAGACCTGACCCGGGGTCCTGGTGCCGGGTTCCCCCCGTGACCCGGGGACCCGGGCCGGGGTCCCCACGTGACCCGGGGTCCTGGTGCCGGTGTCCCCACGTGACCCGTCACCTGGGGCCGGGGTCCCCACGTGACCCGGGGTCCTGGTGCCGGGGTCCCCACGTGACCCACTGACCTGGGGCCGGGGACCCCACGTGACCCGGGGTCCTGGTGCCGGGGTCCCCACGTGACCCGCTGACCTGGTGCCGGGGTCCCCACGTGACCCGCTGACCTGGGGCCGGTGTCCCCACGTGACCCGGGATTCTGGTGCCGGGGTGGTCACCGGAACCTGGGAACCAGGCCGGGTGCGCGACATGACCCGGTGACCCGGGGCCGGGTTAACGACCTGTCCAGGGGACCCGGGCTGGGGACCCGACAGGACCCGGTGATCCTTCGCTGGTGTCCCGATGCAACCCGGGGACCCGGGCCGGGGACCCCACGTGACCCGGGGACCTGGGGCCGGGGATGTCACCCGACACTGGTACCCGGGGCAGCGACCCGATACGACCCGGGGACCTGGGTCCGGGGTCCCGACCTGACCCGGTGACCTGGGGCCAGGGTAACCACCTGACCCGGGGACCCGGGCCGGGGACCCGGTATGACTCCGTCTCCCGGGGCCGGCGTGGTCACCTGACACTGGTACCCGGGACAGCGACCCGACATGACCCGGTGACCCGGGGCCGGGGTAACGACCTGTCCAGGGGACCTGGGCCGGGGACCCGACAGGACCCGGTGATCTGGGGCTTGGGTAAAAACCCGTCCCGGGGACCCAGGCTGGGTCCCGACATGACCCGCTGACCTGGTTCCGGGGTGCCGACCTGACCCGGTGACCTGGGGCTGTGGTGTCGACCGGACTCGGGGACCTGGTCCGGTGTCCCGCATGACCCGGGGACCTGGTGTCGGGGTGGTCACCAGACCGTTGTACCCAGGCCGTTGACCCGACATGACCCTGTGACCCGGGGCCTGGGTAAAAATCCAACCCGGGGACCCGGGCATGGGACGTGACATGACCCGACCTGGGTCCGGGGTCCCGACCTGACCCGGTGACCTGGGGCCGGTGTCCCCATGTGACCCGGTGACCTGGTGCCGGGGTGGTCACCGGAACCTTGGAACCAGGCCGGGTGCGCGACATGACCCGGTGACCCGGGGCCGGGTTAACGACCTGTCCAGGGGACCCGGGCCGGGGACCCGACAGGACCCGGTGATCCTTCGCTGGTGTCCCGATGCAACCCGGGGACCCGGGCCGGGGACCCCACGTGACCCGGGGACCTGGGGCCGGGGATGTCACCCGACACTGGTACCCGGGGCAGCGACCCGATACGACCCGGGGACCTGGGTCCGGGGTCCCGACCTGACCCGGTGACCTGGGGCCAGGGTAACCACCTGACCCGGGGACCCGGGCCGGGGACTCGGTATGACTCCGTCTCCCGGGGCCGGCGTGGTCACCTGACACTGGTACCCGGGACAGCGACCCGACATGACCCGGTGACCCGGGGCCGGGGTAACGACCTGTCCAGGGGACCTGGGCCGGGGACCCGACAGGACCCGGTGACCTGGTTCCGGGGTGCCGACCTGACCTGGTGACCTGGGGCCGGTGTCCCCAAGTGACCCGGGGACCCGGGCCGGGGTCCCCACGTGACCCGGTGACCTGGGGCCAGGGTTCCCCACGTGACCCGGGGACCCGGGCCGGGGTCCCCACGTGACCCGGTGACCTGGGGCCGGGGTCCCCACGTGACCCGGGGTCCTGGTGCCGCGGTCACCACGTGACCCGGGGACCCGGGCCGGGGTCCCCACGTGACCCGGTGACCTGGGCCGGTGTTCCCACGTGACCCGGTCACCTGCGGCCGGGGTCCCCACGTGACCCGGGGTCCTGGTGCCGGGGTCCCCATGTGACCCTCGGACCCGGGCCGGGGACCCCACGTGACCCGGTGACCTGGGGCCGGGGTCCCCAAGTAACCCGGGGTCCTGGTGCCGGGGTCCCCACGTAACTCGGGGACCCGGGCCGGGGTCCCCACGTGACACGGGGTCCTGGTGCCGGTGTCCCCACGTGACCCGGTCACCTGGGGCCGGGGTCCCCACGTGACCCGGGGACCCGGGCCGGGGACCCCACGTGACCCGCTGACCTGGGGCCGGGGATGTCACCCGACACTGGTACCCGGGGCAGAGACCCGATACGACCCGGGGACCTGGGTCCGGGGTCCAGACCTGACCCGGGGTCCTGGTGCCGGGTTCCCCCCGTGACCCGGGGACCCGGGCCGGGGTCCCCACGTGACCCGGGGTCCTGGTGCCGGTGTCCCCACTTGACCCGTCACCTGGGGCCGGGGTCCCCACGTGACCCGGGGTCCTGGTGCCGGGGTCCCCACGTGACCCGCTGACCTGGGGCCGGTGTCCCCACGTGACCCGGGGTCCTGGTGCCGGGGTGGTCACCGGAACCTGGGAACCAGGCCGGGTGCGCGACATGACCCGGTGACCCGGGGCCGGTTTAACGACCTGTCCAGGGGACCCGGGCCGGGGACCCGAGAGGACCCGGTGATCCTTCGCTGGTGTCCCGATGCAACCCGGGGACCCGGGCCGGGGACCCCACGTGACCCGGGGACCTGGGGCCGGGGATGTCACCCGACACTGGTACCCGGGGCAGCGACCCGATACGACCCGGGGACCTGGGTCCGGGGTCCCGACCTGACCCGGTGACCTGGGGCCAGGGTAACCACCTGACCCGGGGACCCGGGCCGGGGACTCGGTATGATTCCGTCTCCCGGGGCCGGCGTGGTCACCTGACACTGGTACCCGGGACAGCGACCCGACATGACCCGGTGACCCGGGGCCGGGGTAACGACCTGTCCAGGGGACCTGGGCCGGGGACCCGACAGGACCCGGTGACCTGGTTCCGGGGTGTCGACCTGACCCGGTGACCTGGGGCTGTGGTGTCGACCGGACTCGGGGACCTGGTCCGGTGTCCCGTCATGACCCGGGGACCTGGGGTCGGGGTGGTCACCAGACCGTTGTACCCAGGCCGTTGACCCGACATGACCCTGTGACCCGGGGCCTGGGTAAAAATTCGACCCGGGGCCTGGGTAAAAATCCAACCCGGGGACCTGGGCATGGGACATGACATGACCCGACCTGGGTCCGGGGTCCCGACCTGACCCGGTGACCTGGGGCCGGTGTCCCCACGTGACCCGATGACCTGGGTCCGGGGTCCCCACGTGACCCGGTGACCTGGGGCCGGTGTCCCCACGTGACCCGCTGACCTGGGGCCGGTATCCCCACGTGACCCTGGGTCCTGGTGCCGGGGTGGTCACCGGAACCTGGGAACCAGGCCGGGTGCGCGACATGACCCGGTGACCCGGGGCCGGGTTAACGACCTGTCCAGGGACCCAGGCCGGGGACCCGACAGGACCCGGTGACCTGGGGCCGGTGTCCCCACGTGACCCGGTCACCTGCGGCCGGGGTCCCCCCGTGACCCGGGGTCCTGGTGCCGGGGTCCCCACGTGACCTGGGGACCCGGGCCGGGGACCCCACGTGACCCGGTAACCTGAGGCCGGGTTCCCCACGTGACCCGGGGTCCTGGTGCCGGTGTCCCCACGTGACCCGGGGTCCTGGGGCCGGGGTCCCCACGTGACCCGGTCACCTGGGGCCGGGGTCCCCACGTGACCCGGAGTCCTGGTGCCGGGGTCCCCACGTGACCCGGGGTCCTGGTGCCGGTGTCCCCACGTGACCCGGGGTCCTTGGACCGGGGTCCCCACGTGACCCACTGACCTGGGGACGGGGACCCCACGTGACCCGGGGTCCTGGTGCCGGGGTCCCCACGTGACCCGCTGACCTGGGGCCGGGGTCCCCACGTGACCCGCTGACCTGGTGCCGGGGTCCCCACGTGACCCGCTGACCTGGGGCCGGTGTCCCCACGTGACCCGGGGACCTGGTGCCGGGGTGGTCACCGGAACCTGGGAACCAGGCCGGGTGCGCGACATGACCCGGTGACCCGGGGCCGGGTTAACGACCTGTCCAGGGGACCCGGGCTGGGGACCCGACAGGACCCGGTGATCCTTCGCTGGTGTCCGGATGCAACCCAGGGACCCGGGCCGGGGACCCCACGTGACCCGGGGACCTGGGGCCGGGGATGTCACCCGACACTGGTACCCGGGGCAGCGACCCGATATGACCCGGGGACCTGGGTCCGGGGTCCCGACCTGACCCGGTGACCTGGGGCCAGGGTAACCACCTGACCCGGGGACCCGGGCCGGGGACCCGGTATGACTCCGTCTCCCGGGGCCGGGGTGGTCACCTGACACTGCTACCCGGGACAGCGACCCGACATGACCCGGTGACCCGGGGCCGGGGTAACGACCTGTCCAGGGGACCTGGGCCGGGGACCCGACAGGACCCGGTGATATGGGGCTTGGGTAAAAACCTGTCCCGGGGACCCGGGCTGGGTCCCGACATGACCCGGTGACCTGGTTCCGGGGTGCCGACCTGACCCGGTGAGCTGGGGCTGTGGTGTCGACCGGACTCGGGGACCTGGTCCGGTGTCCCGCATGACCCGGGGACCTGGTGTCGGGGTGGTCACCAGACCGTTGTACCCAGGCCGTTGACCCGACATGACCCTGTGACCCGGGGCCTGGGTAAAAATCCAACCCGGGGACCCGGGCATGGGACGTGACATGACCCGACCTGGGTCCGGGGTCCCGACCTGACCCGGTCACCTGGGGCCGGGGTCCCCACGTGACCCGGTCACCTGGGGCCGGTGTCCCCACGTGACCCGGGGACCCGGGCCGGGGACCCTACGTGACCCGCTGACCTGGGGCCGGGGATGTCACCCGACACTGGTACCCGGGGCAGAGACCCGATACGACCCGGGGACCTTTGGTCCGGGGTCCCCACGTGACCCGCTGACCTGGGGCCGGGGTCCCCACGTGACCCGGGGTCCTGGTGCCGGTGTCCCAACGTGACCCGGGGTCCTGGTGCCGGGGTCCCCACGTGACCCGCTGACCTGGGGCCGGGGACCCCACGTGACCCGGGGTCCTGGTGACGAGGTCCCCACGTGACCCGCTGACCTGGGGCCGGGGTCCCCACGTGACCGGCTGACCTGGTGCCGGGGTCCCCACGTGACCCGCTGACCTGGGGCCGGTGTCCCCACGTGACCCGGGGTCCTGGTGCCGGGGTAGTCACCGGAACCCGGGAACCAGGCCGGATGCGCGACATGACCCGGTGACCCGGGGCCGGGTTAACGACCTGTCCAGGGGACCCGGGCCGGGGACCCGACAGGACCCGGTGATCCTTCGCTGGTGTCCCGATGCAACCCAGGGACCCGGGCCGGGGACCCCACGTGACCCGGGGACCTGGGGCCGGGGATGTCACCCGACACTGGTACCCGGGGCAGCGACCCGATACGACCCGGGGACCTGGGTCCGGGGTCCCGACCTGACCCGGTGACCTGGGGCCAGGGTAACCACCTGACCCAGGGACCCGGGCCGGGGACCCGGTATGACTCCGTCTCCCGGGGCCGGCGTGGTCACCTGACACTGGTACCCAGGACAGCGACCCGACATGACCCGGTGACCCGGGGCCGGGGTAACGACCTGTCCAGGGGACCTGGGCCGGGGACCCGACAGGACCCGGTGATCTGGGGCTTGGGTAAAAACCTGTCCCGGGGACCCGGGCTGGGTCCCGACATGACCCGGTGACCTGGTTCCGGGGTGCCGACCTGACCCGGTGACCTGGGGCTGTGGTGTCGACCGGACTCGGGGACCTGGTCCGGTGTCCCGCATGACCCGGGGACCTGGTGTCGGGGTGGTCACCAGACCGTTGTACCCAGGCCGTTGACCCGACATGACCCTGTGACCCGGGGCCTGGGTAAAAATCCAACCCGGGGACCCGGGCATGGGACGTGACATGACCCGACCTGGGTCCGGGGTCCCGACCTGACCCGGTCACCTGGGGCCGGGGTCCCCACGTGACCCGGTCACCTGGGGCCGGTGTCCCCACGTGACCCGGGGACCCGGGCCGGGGACCCTACGTGACCCGCTGACCTGGGGCCGGGGATGTCACCCGACACTGGTACCCGGGGCAGAGACCCGATACGACCCGGGGACCTTTGGTCCGGGGTCCCCACGTGACCCGCTGACCTGGGGCCGGGGTCCCCACGTGACCCGGGGTCCTGGTGCCGGTGTCCCAACGTGACCCGGGGTCCTGGTGCCGGGGTCCCCACGTGACCCGCTGACCTGGGGCCGGGGACCCCACGTGACCCGGGGTCCTGGTGACGAGGTCCCCACGTGACCCGCTGACCTGGGGCCGGGGTCCCCACGTGACCGGCTGACCTGGTGCCGGGGTCCCCACGTGACCCGCTGACCTGGGGCCGGGGTCCCCACGTGACCCGGGGTCCTGGTGCCGGGGTGGTCACCGGAACCTGGGAACCAGGCCGGGTGCGCGACATGACCCGGTGACCCGGGGCCGGGTTAACGACCTGTCCAGGGGACCCGGGCCGGGGACCCGACAGGACCCGGTGATCCTTCGCTGGTGTCCCGATGCAACCCGGGGACCCGGGCCGGGGACCCCACGTGACCCGGGGACCTGGGGCCGGGGATGTCACCCGACACTGGTACCCGGGGCAGCGACCCGATACGACCCGGGGACCTGGGTCCGGGGTCCCGACCTGACCCGGTGACCTGGGGCCAGGGTAACCACCTGACCCGGGGACCCGGGCCGGGGACTCGGTATGACTCCGTCTCCCGGGGCCGGGGTGGTCACCTGACACTGGTACCCGGGACAGCGACCCGACATGACCCGGTGACCCGGGGCCGGGGTAACGACCTGTCCAGGGGACCTGGGCCGGGGACCCGACAGGACCCGGTGACCTGGTTCCGGGGTGCCGACCTGACCCGGTGACCTGGGGCTGTGGTGTCGACCGGACTCGGGGACCTGGTCCGGTGTCCCGTCATGACCCGGGGACCAAGGGTCGGGGTGGTCACCAGACCGTTGTACCCAGGCCGTTGACCCGACATGACCCTGTGACCCGGGGCCTGGGTAAAAATCCAACCCGGGGACCCGGGCATGGGACATGACATGACCCGACCTGGGTCCGGGGTCCCGACCTGACCCGGGGTCCTGGTGCCGGTGTCCCCACGTGACCCGGTCACCTGGGGCCGGGGTCCCCACGTGACCCGGGGTCCTGGTGCCGGGGTCCCCACGTGACCCGGGGACCTGAGGCCGGGGTCCCCACGTGACCCGGGGTCCTGGTGCCGGGGTCCCCACGTGACCCGCTGACCTGGGGCCGGGGTCCCCACGTGACCCGGGGTCCTGGTGCCGGGGTCCCCACGTGACCCGCTGACCTGGGGCCGGGGTCCCCACGTGACCCGGGGTCCTGGTGCCGGGGTGGTCACCGGAACCTGGGAACCAGGCCGGGAGCGCGACATGACCCGGTGACCCGGGGCCGGGTTAACGACCTGTCCAGGGGACCCGGGCCGGGGACCCGACAGGACCCGGTGATCCTTCGCTGGTGTCCCGATGCAACCCGGGGACCCGGGCCGGGGAACCCACGTGACCCGGGGACCTGGGGCAGGGGATGTCACCCGACACTGGTACCCGGGGCAGCGACCCGATACGACCCGGGGACCTGGGTCCGGGGTCCCGACCTGACCCGGTGACCTGGGCCGGGTACCCCACGTGACCCGGGGACCTGGGGCCGGGGATGTCACCCGACACTGGTACCCGGGGCAGCGACCCGATACGACCCGGGGACCTGGGTCTGGGGTCCCGACCTGACCCGGTGACCTGGGGCCAGGGTAACCACCTGACCCGGGGACCCGGGCCGGGGACCCGGTATGACTCCGTCTCCCGGGGCCGGGGTGGTCACCTGACACTGGTACCCGGGACAGCGACCCGACATGAACCGGTGACCCGGGGCCGGGGTAACGACCTGTCCAGGGGACCTGGGCCGGGGACCCGACAGGACCCGGTGACCTGGTTCCGGGGTGCCGACCTGACCCGGTGACCTGGGGTTGTGGTGTCGACCGGACTCGGGGACCTGGTCCGGTGTCCCGTCATGACCCGGGGACCTGGGGTCGGGGTGGTCACCAGACCGTTGTACCCAGGCCGTTGACCCGACATGACCCTGTGACCCGGGGCCTGGGTAAAAATCCAACCCGGGGACCCGGGCATGGGACATGACATGACCCGACCTGGGTCCGGGGTCCCGACCTGACCCGCTGACCTGGGGCCGGTGTCCCCACGTGACCCGGGGTCCTGGTGCCGGGGTCCCCACGTGACCCGGGGACCCGGGCCGGGGTCCCCACGTGACCCGGTGACCTGAGGCCGGGGTCCCCACGTGACCCGGTGACCTGGGGCCGGTATCCCCACGTGACCCGGTGACCTGAGGCCGGGGTCCCCACGTGACCCGGTGACCTGGGGCCGGGATCCCCACGTGACCCGGGGTCCTGGTGCCGGGGTCCCCACGTGAGCCGGGGACCCGGGCCGGGGTCCCCACGTGACCCGGGGTCCTGGTGCCGGTGTCTCCACGTGACCCGGTAACCTGGGCCCGGGGTCCCCACGTGACCCGGGGTCCTGGTGCCGGGGTTCCCACGTGACCCGCTGACTTGGGGCCGGGGTCCCCACGTGACCCTGGGTCCTGGTGCCGGGGTGGTCACCGGAACCTGGGAACCAGGCCGGGTGCGCGACATGACCCGGTGACCCGGGGCCGGGTTAACGACCTGTCCAAGGGACCCGGGCCGGGGACCCGACAGGACCCGGTGACCTGGTTCCGGGGTGCCGACCTGACCCGGTGACCTGGGGCTGTGGTGTCGACCGGACTCGGGGACCTGGTCCGGTGTCCCGTCATGACCCGGGGACCTGGGGTCGGGGTGGTCACCAGACCGTTGTACCCAGGCCGTTGAGCCGACATGACCCTGTGACCCGGAGCCTGGGTAAAAATCCAACCCGGGGACCCGGGCATGGGACGTGACATGACCCGACCTGGGTCCGGGTTCCTGACCTGACCCGGTGACCTGGGCCGGGGACCCCACGTGACCCGGGGACCTGGGGCCGGGGATGTCACCCGACACTGGTACCCGGGGCAGCAACCCGACATGACCCGGTGACCCGGGGCCGGGGTAACGACCTGTCCAGGGGACCTGGGCCGGGGACCCGACAGGACCCGGTGACCTGGTTCCGGGGTGCCGACCTGACCCGGTGACCTGGGGCTGTGGTGTCGACCGGACTCGGGGACCTGGTCCGGTGTCCCGTCATGACCCGGGGACCTGGGGTCGGGGTGGTCACCAGACCGTTGTACCCAGGCCGTTGAGCCGACATGACCCTGTGACCCGGAGCCTGGGTAAAAATCCAACCCGGGGACCCGGGCATGGGACGTGACATGACCCGACCTGGGTCCGGGGTCCTGACCTGACCCGGTGACCTGGGCCGGGGACCCCACGTGACCCGGGGACCTGGGGCCGGGGATGTCACCCGACACTGGTACCCGGGGCAGCGACCCGATACGACCCGGGGACCTGGGTCCGGGGTCCCGACCTGACCCGGTGACCTGGGGCCAGGGTAACCACCTGACCCGGGGACCCGGGCCGGGGACCCGGTATGACTCCGTCTCCCGGGGCCGGCGTGGTCACCTGACACTGCTACCCGGGACAGCGACCCGACATGACCCGGTGAACCGGGGCCGGGGTAACGACCTGTCCAGGGGACCTGGGCCGGGGACCCGACAGGACCCGGTGACCTGGTTCCGGGGTGCCGACCTGACCCGGTGACCTGGGGCTGTGGTGTCGACCGGACTCGGGGACCTGGTCCGGTGTCCCGCATGACCCGGGGACCTGGTGTCGGGGTGGACACCAGACCGTTGTACCCAGGCCGTTGACCCGACATGACCCTGTGACCCGGGGCCTGGGTAAAAATCCAACCCGGGGACCCGGGCATGGGACGTGACATGACCCGACCTGGGTCCGGGGTCCCGACCTGACCCGGTGACCTGGGGCCGGGGTCCCCACGTGACCCGCTGACCTGGGGCCGGGGTCCCCCCGTGACCCGGGGTCCTGGTGCCGGCGTTGTCACCGGAACCTGGGAACCAGGCCGGGTGCGCGACATGACCCGGTGACCCGGGGCCGGGTTAACGACCTGTCCAGGGGAGCCGGGCCGGGGACCCGACAGGACCCGATGATCCTTCGCTGGTGTGCCGATGCAACCCGGGGACCCGGGCCGGGGACCCCACGTGACCCGGGGACCTGGGGCTGGGGTTCCCACGTGACGCGGGGACCCGGGCCGGGGTCCCCACGTGACCCGGGGTCCTGGTGCCGGTGTCCCCACGTGACCCGGTCACCTGGGGCCGGGGTCCCCACGTGACCCGGGGTCCTGGTGCCGGGGTCCCCACGTGACCCGCTGACCTGGGGCCGGGGTCCCCACGTGACCCGGGGTCCTGGTGCCGGGGTCCCCACGTGACCCGCTGACCTGGGGCCGGGGTCCCCACGTGACCCGGGGTCCTGGTGCCGGGGTCCCCACGTGACCCGCTGACCTGGGGCCGGGGTCCCCACGTGACCCGGGGTCCTGGTGCCGGGGTGGTCACCGGAACCTGGGAACCAGGCCGGGAGCGCGACATGACCCGGTGACCCGGGGCCGGGTTAACGACCTGTCCAGGGGACCCGGGCCGGGGACCCGACAGGACCCGGTGATCCTTCGCTGGTGTCCCGATGCAACCCGGGGACCCGGGCCGGGGAACCCACGTGACCCGGGGACCTGGGGCAGGGGATGTCACCCGACACTGGTACCCGGGGCAGCGACCCGATACGACCCGGGGACCTGGGTCCGGGGTCCCGACCTGACCCGGTGACCTGGGCCGGGGACCCCACGTGACCCGCTGACCTGGGGCCGGGGATGTCACCCGACACTGGTACCCGGGGCAGCGACCCGATACGACCCGGGGACCTGGGTCCGGGGTCCCGACCTGACCCGGTGACCTGGGGCCAGGGTAACCACCTGACCCGGGGACCCGGGCCGGGGACTCGGTATGACTCCGTCTCCCGGGGCCGGGGTGGTCACCTGACACTGGTACCCGGGACAGCGACCCGACATGACCCGGTGACCCGGGGCCGGGGTAACGACCTGTCCAGGGGACCTGGGCCGGGGACCCGACAGGACCCGGTGACCTGGTTCCGGGATGCCGACCTGACCCGGTGACCTGGGGCTGTGGTGTCGACCGGACTCAGGGACCTGGTCCTGTGTCCCGTCATGACCCGGGGACCTGGGGTCGGGGTGGTCACCAGACCGTTGTACCCAGGCCGTTGACCCGACACGACCCTGTGACCCGGGGCCTGGGTAAAAATCCAACCCGGGGACCCGGGCATGGGACATGACATGACCCGACCTGGGTCCGGGGTCCCGACCTGACCCGCTGACCTGGGGCCGGTGTCCCCACGTGACCCGGGGTCCTGGTGCCGGGGTCCCCACGTGACCCGGGGACCCGGGCCGGGGTCCCCACGTGACCCGGTGACCTGAGGCCGGGGTCCCCACGTGACCCGGTGACCTGGGGCCGGGATCCCCACGTGACCCGGGGTCCTGGTGCCGGGGTCCCCACGTGACCCGGGGACCCGGGCCGGGGACCCCACGTGACCCGGTGACCTGGGGCCGGGGTCCCCACGTGACCCGGGGACCCGGGCCGGGGACATCACGTGACCCGGTCACCTGGGGCCGGGGTCCCCACGTGACCCGGTCACCTGGGGCCGAGGTCCCCACGTGACCCGGGGTCCTGGTGACGGGGTCCCCACGTGACCCGGTGACCTGAGGCCGGGGTCCCCACGTGACCCGGGGTCCTGGTACCGGTGTCCCCACGTGACCCGGTCACCTGGGGCCGGGGTCCCCACGTGACCCGGGGTCCTGGTGCCGGGGTCCCCACGTGACCCGCTGACTTGGGGCCGGGGTCCCCACGTGACCCTGGGTCCTGGTGCCGGGGTGGTCACCGGAACCTGGGAACCAGGCCGGGTGCGCGACATGACCCAGTGACCCGGGGCCGGGTTAACGACCTGTCCAAGGGACCCGGGCCGGGGACCCGACAGGACCCGGTGATCCTTCGCTGGTGTCCCGATGCAACCCGGGGACCCGGGCCGGGGACCCCACGTGACCCGGGGACCTGGGGCCGGGGATGTCACCCGACACTGGTACCCGGGGCAGCGACCCGATACGACCCGGGGACCTGGGTCCGGGGTCCCGACCTGACCCGGTGACCTGGGGCCAGGGTAACCACCTGACCCGGGGACCCGGGCCGGGGACCCGGTATGACTCCGTCTCCCGGGGCCGGG
Organism: Somateria mollissima; assembly: GCA_951411735.1. Taxonomy (NCBI): domain Eukaryota; kingdom Metazoa; phylum Chordata; class Aves; order Anseriformes; family Anatidae; genus Somateria; species Somateria mollissima. The sequence continues at coordinate 12,897,487 of OX598320.1, forward strand.
GTGGTCACCTGACACTGGTACCCGGGACAGTGACCCGACATGACCCGGTGACCCGGGGCCGGGGTAACGACCTGTCCAGGGGACCTGGGCCGGGGACCCGACAGGACCCGGTGACCTGGTTCCGGGGTGCCGACCTGACCCGGTGACCTGGGGCTGTGGTGTCGACCGGACTCGGGGACCTGGTCCGGTGTCCCGTCATGACCCGGGGACCTGGGGTCGGGGTGGTCACCAGACCGTTGTACCCAGGCCGTTGACCCGACATGACCCTGTGACCCGGAGCCTGGGTAAAAATCCAACCCGGGGACCCGGGCATGGGACGTGACATGACCCGACCTGGGTCCGGGGTCCTGACCTGACACGGTGACCTGGGCCGGGGACCCCACGTGACCCGGGGACCTGGGGCCGGGGATGTCACCCGACACTGGTACCCGGGGCAGCGACCCGACATGACCCGGTGACCTGGGGCCGGGGTAACGACCTGTCCAGGGGACCTGGGCCGGGGACCCGACAGGACCCGGTGACCTGGTTCCGGGGTGCCGACCTGACCCGGTGACCTGGGGCTGTGGTGTCGACCGGATTCGGGGACCTGGTCCGGTGTCCCGTCATGACCCGGGGACCTGGGGTCGGGGTGGTCACCAGACCGTTGTACCCAGGCCGTTGACCCGACATGACCCTGTGACCCGGGGCCTGGGTAAAAATCCAACCCTGGGACCCGGGCATGGGACGTGACATGACCCGACCTGGGTCCGGGGTCCTGACCTGACCCGGTGACCTGGGCCGGGGACCCCACGTGACCCGGGGACCTGGCGCCGGGGTCCCCACGTGACCCGGGGACCCTGGCCGGGGACCCCACGTGACCCGGGGACCCTGGCCGGGGACCCCACGTGGCCCGGTGACCTGGGGCCGGGGTCCCCACGTGACCCGGGGACCCGGGCCGGGGACATCACGTGACCCGGTCACCTGGGGCCGGGGTCCCCACGTGACCCGGGGTCCTGGTGCCGGGGTCCCCACGTGACCCGGGGACCCGGGCCAGGGTCCCCACGTGACCCAGGGTCCCGGTGCCGGTGTCCCCACGTGACCCGGGGACCTGGGGCAGGGGTCCCCACGTGACCCGGTCACCTGGGGCCGGGGTCCCCACATGACCCGGGGACCCGGGCCGGGGACCCCACGTCACCCGCTTACCTGGGGCCGGGGATGTCACCCGACACTGGTACCCGGGGCAGCGACCCGATACGACCCGGGGACCTGGGTCCGGGGTCCCGACCTGACCCGGGGTCCTGTTGCCGGGGTCCCCACGTGACCCGGGGAACCGGGCCGGGGTCCCCACGTGACCCAGGGTCCTGGTGCCGGTGTCCCCACGTGACCCGGTCACCTGGAACCGGGGTCCCCACGTGACCCGGGGTCCTGGTGCCGGGGTCCCCACGTGACCCGCTGACCTGGGTCCGGTGTCCCCACGTGACCCGGGGTCCTGGTGCCGGGGTCCCCACGTGACCCGCTGACCTGGGGCCGGGGTCCCCACGTGACCCGGGGTCCTGGTGCCGGGGTCCCCACGTGACCCGCTGACCTGGGGCCGGTGTCCCCACGTGACCCGGGGTCCTGGTGCCGGGGTGGTCACCGGAACCTGGGAACCAGGCCGGGAGCGCGACATGACCCGGTGACCCGGGGCCGGGTTAACGACCTGTCCAGGGGACCCGGGCCGGGGACCCGACAGGACCCGGTGATCCTTCGCTGGTGTCCCGATGCAACCCGAGGACCCGGGCCGGGGACCCCACGTGACCCGGGGACCTGGGGCTTGGGTAAAAACCCGTCCCGGGGACCCGGGCTGGGTCCCGACATGACCCGGTGACCTGGTTCCGGGGTGCCGACCTGACCCGGTGACCTGGGGCCGGTGTCCCCAAGTGACCCGGGGACCCGGGCCGGGGTCCCCACGTGACCCGGTGACCTGGGGCCAGGGTTCCCCACGTGACCCGGGGACCCGGGCCGGGGTCCCCACGTGACCCGGTGACCTGGGGCCGGGGTCCCCACGTGACCCGGGGTCCTGGTGCCGCGGTCACCACGTGACCCGGGGACCCGGGCCGGGGTACCCACGTGACCCGGTGACCTGGGCCGGTGTCCCCACGTGACCCGGTGACCTGGGGCCAGGGTTCCCCACGTGACCCGGGGACCCGGGCCGGGGTCCCCACGTGACCCGGTGACCTGGGGCCGGGGTCCCCACGTGACCCGGGGTCCTGGTGCCGCGGTCACCACGTGACCCGGGGACCCGGGCCGGGGTCCCCACGTGACCCGCTGACCTGGGGCCGGGGTCCCCACGTGACCCGGGGTCCTGGTGCCGGGGTGGTCACCGGAACCTGGGAACCAGGCCGGGTGCGCGACATGACCCGGTGACCCGGGGCCGGGTTAACGACCTGTCCAGGGGACCCGGGCTGGGGACCCGACAGGACCCGGTGATCCTTCGCTGGTGTCCCGATGCAACCCGGGGACCCTGGCCGGGGACCCCACGTGACCCGCTGACCTGGGGCCGGGGATGTCACCCGACACTGGTACCCGGGGCAGCGACCCGATACGACCCGGGGACCTGGGTCCGGGGTCCCGACCTGACCCGGTGACCTGGGGCCAGGGTAACCACCTGACCCGGGGACCCGGGCCGGGGACCCGGTATGACTCCGTCTCCCGGGGCCGGCGTGGTAACCTGACACTGGTACCCGGGACAGCGATCCGACATGACAAGGTGACCCGGGGCCGGGGTAACGATCTGTCCAGGGGACCTGGGCCGGGGACCCGACAGGACCCGGTGATCTGGGGCTTGGGTAAAAACCCGTCCCGGGGACCCAGGCTAGGTCCCGACATGACCCGGTGACCTGGTTCCGGTGTCCCGACCTGACCCGGTGACCTGGGGCTGTGGTGTCGACCGGACTCGGGGACCTGGTCCGGTGTCCCGCATGACCTGGGGACCTGGTGTCGGGGTGGTCACCAGACCGTTGTACCCAGGCCGTTGACCCGACATGACCCTGTGACCCGGGGCCTGGGTAAAAATCCAACCCGGGGACCCGGGCATGGGACGTGACATGACCCGACCTGGGTCCGGGGTCCCGACCTGACCCGGTGACCTGGGGCCGGTGTCCCCACGTGACCCGGTGACCTGGTGCCGGGGTGGTCACCGGAACCTGGGAACCAGGCCGGGTGCGCGACATGACCCGGTGACCCGGGGCCGGGTTAACGACCTGTCCAGGGGACCCGGGCCGGGGACCCGACAGGACCCGGTGATCCTTCGCTGGTGTCCCGATGCAACCCGGGGACCCGGGCCGGGGACCCCACGTGACCCGGGGACCTGGGGCCGGGGATGTCACCCGACACTGGTACCCGGGGCAGCGACCCGATACGACCCGGGGACCTGGGTCCGGGGTCCCGACCTGACCCGGTGACCTGGGGCCAGGGTAACCACCTGACCCGGGGACCCGGGCCGGGGACTCGGTATGACTCCGTCTCCCGGGGCCGGCGTGGTCACCTGACACTGGTACCCGGGACAGCGACCCGACATGACCCGGTGACCCGGGGCCGGGGTAACGACCTGTCCAGGGGACCTGGGCCGGGGACCCGACAGGACCCGGTGATCTGGGGCTTGGGTAAAAACCTGTCCCGGGGACCCGGGCTGGGTCCCGACATGACCCGGTGACCTGGTTCCGGGGTGCCGACCTGACCCGGTGACCTGGGGCTGTGGTGTCGACCGGACTCGGGGACCTGGTCCGGTGTCCCGCATGACCCGGGGACCTGGTGTCGGGGTGGTCACCAGACCGTTGTACCCAGGCCGTTGACCCGACATGACCATGTGACCCGGGGCCTGGGTAAAAATCCAACCCGGGGACCCGGGCATGGGACGTGACATGACCCGACCTGGGTCCGGGGTCCCGACCTGACCCGGTCACCTGGGGCCGGGGTCCCCACGTGACCCGGTCACCTGGGGCCGGTGTCCCCACGTGACCCGGGGACCCGGGCCGGGGACCCTACGTGACCCGCTGACCTGGGGCCGGGGATGTCACCTGACACTGGTACCCGGTGCAGAGACCCGATACGACCCGGGGACCTGGGTCCGGGGTCCCCACGTGACCCGGGGTCCTGGTGCCGGGGTCCCCACGTGACCCGCTGACCTGGGTCCGGTGTCCCCACGTGACCCGGGGTCCTGGTGCCGGGGTCCCCACGTGACCCGCTGACCTGGGGCCGGGGTCCCCACATGACCCGGGGTCCTGGTGCCGGGGTCCCCACGTGACCCGCTGACCTGGGGCCGGTGTCCCCACGTGACCCGGGGTCCTGGTGCCGGGGTGGTCACCGGAACCTGGGAACCAGGCCGGGAGCGCGACATGACCCGGTGACCCGGGGCCGGGTTAACGACCTGTCCAGGGGACCCGGGCCGGGGACCCGACAGGACCCGGTGATCCTTCGCTGGTGTCCCGATGCAACCCGGGGACCCGGGCCGGGGACCCCACGTGACCCGGGGACCTGGGGCTTGGGTAAAAACCCGTCCCGGGGACCCGGGCTGGGTCCCGACATGACCCGGTGACCTGGTTCCGGGGTGCCGACCTGACCCGGTGACCTGGGGCCGGTGTCCCCAAGTGACCCGGGGACCCGGGCCGGGGTCCCCACGTGACCCGGTGACCTGGGGCCAGGGTTCCCCACGTGACCCGGGGACCCGGGCCGGGGTCCCCACGTGACCCGGTGACCTGGGGCCGGGGTCCCCACGTGAACCGGGGTCCTGGTGCCGCGGTCACCACGTGACCCGGGGACCCGGGCCGGGGTACCCACGTGACCCGGTGACCTGGGCCGGTGTCCCCACGTGACCCGGTGACCTGGGGCCAGGGTTCCCCACGTGACCCGGGGACCCGGGCCGGGGTCCCCACGTGACCCGGTGACCTGGGGCCGGGGTCCCCACGTGACCCGGGGTCCTGGTGCCGCGGTCACCACGTGACCCGGGGACCCGGGCCGGGGTCCCCACGTGACCCGCTGACCTGGGGCCGGGGTCCCCACGTGACCCGCTGACCTGGGGCCGGTGTCCCCACGTGACCCGGGGTCCTGGTGCCGGGGTCCCCACGTGACCCGCTGACCTGGGGCCGGGGACCCCACGTGACCCGGGGTCCTGGTGACGGGGTCCCCACGTGACCCGCTGACCTGGGGCCGGGGTCCCCACGTGACCGGCTGACCTGGTGCCGGGGTCCCCACGTGACCCGCTGACCTGGGGCCGGTGTCCCCACGTGACCCTGGGTCCTGGTGCCGGGGTGGTCACCGGAACCTGGGAACCAGGCCGGGTGCGCGACATGACCCGGTGACCCGGGGCCGGGTTAACGACCTGTCCAGGGGACCCGGGCTGGGGACCCGACAGGACCCGGTGATCCTTCGCTGGTGTCCCGATGCAACCCAGGGACCCCGGCCGGGGACCCCACGTGACCCAGGGACCTGGGGCCGGGGATGTCACCCGACACTGGTACCCGGGGCAGCGACCCGATACGACCCGGGGACCTGGGTCCGGGGTCCCGACCTGACCCGGTGACCTGGGGCCAGGGTAACCACCTGACCCGGGGACCCGGGCCGGGGACCCGGTATGACTCCGTCTCCCGGGGCCGGCGTGGTAACCTGACACTGGTACCCGGGACAGCGATCCGACATGACCCGGTGACCCGGGGCCGGGGTAACGACCTGTCCAGGGGACCTGGGCCGGGGACCCGACAGGACCCGGTGACCTGGTTCCGGGGTGCCGACCTGACCCGGTGACCTGGGGCTGTGGTGTCGACCGGACTCGGGGACCTGGTCCGGTGTCCCGCATGACCCGGGGACCTGGGGTCGGGGTGGTCACCAGACCGTTGTACCCAGGCCGTTGACCCGACATGACCCTGTGACCCGGGGCCTGGGTAAAAATCCAACCCGGGGACCCGGGCATGGGACATGACATGACCCGACCTGGGTCCGGGGTCCCGACCTGACCCGGTGACCTGGGGCCGGGGTCCCCACGTGACCCGCTGACCTGGGGCCGGGGTCCCCCCGTGACCCGGGGTCCTGGTGCCGGGGTGGTCACCAGAACCTGGGAACCAGGCCGGGTGCGCGACATGACCCGGTGACCCGGGGCCGGGTTAACGACCTGTCCAGGGGACCCGGGCCGGGGACCCGACAGGACCCGGTGATCCTTCGCTGGTGTCCCGATGCAACCCGGGGACCCGGGCCGGGGACCCCACGTGACCCGGGGACCTGGGGCCGGGGATGTCACCCGACACTGGTACCCGGGGCAGCGACCCGATACGACCCGGGGACCTGGGACCGGGGTCCCGACCTGACCCGGTGACCTGGGGCCAGGGTAACCACCTGACCCGGGGACCCGGGCCGGGGACTCGGTATGACTCCGTCTCCCGGGGCCGGGGTGGTCACCTGACACTGGTACCCGGGACAGCGACCCGACATGACCCGGTGACCCGGGGCCGGGGTAACGACCTGTCCAGGGGACCTGGGCCGGGGACCCGACAGGACCCGGTGACCTGGTTCCGGGGTGCCGACCTGACCCGGTGACCTGGGGCTGTGGTGTCGACCGGACTCGGGGACCTGGTCCGGTGTCCCGTCATGACCCGGGGACCTGGGGTCGGGGTGGTCACCAGACCGTTGTACCCAGGCCGTTGACCCGACATGACCCTGTGACCCGGGGCCTGGGTAAAAATCCAACCCGGGGACCCGGGCATGGGACGTGACATGACCCGACCTGGGTCCGGGGTCCCGACCTGACCCGCTGACCTGGGGCCGGGGTCCCCCCGTGACCCGGGGTCCTGGTGCCGGGGTGGTCACCAGAACCTGGGAACCAGGCCGGGTGCGCGACATGACCCGGTGACCCGGGGCCGGGTTAACGACCTGTCCAGGGGACCCGGGCCGGGGACCCGACAGGACCCGGTGATCCTTCGCTGGTGTCCCGATGCAACCCGGGGACCCGGGCCGGGGACCCCACGTGACCCGGGGACCTGGGGCCGGGGATGTCACCCGACACTGGTACCCGGGGCAGCGACCCGATACGACCCGGGGACCTGGGTCCGGGGTCCCGACCTGACCCGGTGACCTGGGGCCAGGGTAACCACCTGACCCGGGGACCCGGGCCGGGGACTCGGTATGACTCCGTCTCCCGGGGCCGGGGTGGTCACCTGACACTGGTACCCGGGACAGCGACCCGACATGACCCGGTGACCCGGGGCCGGGGTAACGACCTGTCCAGGGGACCTGGGCCGGGGACCCGACAGGACCCGGTGACCTGGTTCCGGGGTGCCGACCTGACCCGGTGACCTGGGGCTGTGGTGTCGACCGGACTCGGGGACCTGGTCCGGTGTCCCGTCATGACCCGGGGACCTGGGGTCGGGGTGGTCACCAGACCGTTGTACCCAGGCCGTTGACCCGACATGACCCTGTGACCCGGGGCCTGGGTAAAAATCCAACCCGGGGACCCGGGCATGGGACATGACATGACCCGACCTGGGTCCGGGGTCCCGACCTGACCCGGTGACCTGGGGCCGGTGTCCCCACGTGACCCGGGGTCCTGGTGCCGGGGTCCCCACGTGACCCGGGGACCCGAGCCGGGGTCCCCACGTGACCCGGTGACCTGGGGCCGGGGTCCCCACGTGACCCGGTGTCCTGGTGCCGGGGTCCCCACGTGACCCGGGGACCCGGGCCGGGGTCCCCACGTGACCCGGGGTCCTGGTGCAGGTGTCCCCATGTGACCCGGTCACCTGGGGCCGGGGTCCCCACGTGACCCGGGGTCCTGGTGCCGGGGTCCCCACGTGACCCGCTGACCTGGGGCCGGGGTCCCCACGTGACCCGGGGTCCTGGTGCCGGGGTCCCCACGTGACCCGCTGACCTGTGGCCGGGGTCCCCACGTGACCCGGGGTCCTGGTGCCGGGGTCCCCACGTGACCCGCTGACCTGGGGCCGGGGTCCCCACGTGACCCGGGGTCCTGGTGCCGGGGTCCCCACGTGACCCGCTGACCTGTGGCCGGGGTCCCCACGTGACCCGGGGTCCTGGTGCCGGGGACCCCACGTGACCCGGTGACCTGGGGCCGGGGTCCCCACGTGACCCGGGGACCCGGGCCGGGGACATCACGTGACCCGGTCACCTGGGGCCGGGGTCCCCACGTGACCCGGGGTCCTGGTGCCGGGGTCCCCACGTGACCCGGTGACCTGAGGCCGGGGTCCCCACGTGACCCGGTGACCTGGGGCCGGGATCCCCACGTGACCCGGGGTCCTGGTGCCGGTGTCCCAACGTGACCCGGGGACCCGGGCCGGGGTCCCCACGTGACCCGGGGTCCTGGTGCCGGTGTCCCCACGTGACCCGGTCACCTGGGGCCGGGGTCCCCACGTGACCCGGGGTCCTGGTGCCGGGGTCCCCACGTGACCCGCTGACTTGGGGCCGGGGTCCCCACGTGACCCTGGGTCCTGGTGCCGGGGTGGTCACCGGAACCTGGGAACCAGGCCGGGTGCGCGACATGACCCGGTGACCCGGGGCCGGGTTAACGACCTGTCCAAGGGACCCGGGCCGGGGACCTGACAGGACCCGGTGATCCTTCGCTGGTGTCCCGATGCAACCCGGGGACCCGGGCCGGGGACCCCACGTGACCCGGGGACCTGGGGCAGGGGATGTCACCCGACACTGGTACCCGGGGCAGCGACCCGATACGACCCGGGGACCTGGGTCCGGGGTCCCGACCTGACCCGGTGACCTGGGGCCAGGGTAACCACCTGACCCGGGGACCCGGGCCGGGGACCCGGTATGACTCCGTCTCCCGGGGCCGGGGTGGTCACCTGACACTGGTACCCGGGACAGCGACCCGACATGAACCGGTGACCCGGGGCCGGGGTAACGACCTGTCCAGGGGACCTGGGCCGGGGACCCGACAGGACCCGGTGACCTGGTTCCGGGGTGCCGACCTGACCCGGTGACCTGGGGCTGTGGTGTCGACCGGACTCGGGGACCTGGTCCGGCGTCCCGTCATGACCCGGGGACCTGGGGTCGGGGTGGTCACCAGACCGTTGTACCCAGGCCGTTGACCCGACATGACCCTGTGACCCGGAGCCTGGGTAAAAATCCAACCCGGGGACCCGGGCATGGGACGTGACATGACCCGACCTGGGTCCGGGGTCCCGACCTGACCCGCTGACCTTGGGCCGGTGTCCCCACGTGACCCGGGGTCCTGGTGCCGGGGTCCCCACGTGACCCGGGGACCCGGGCCGCGGTCCCCACGTGACCCGGTGACCTGAGGCCGGGGTCCCCACGTGACCCGGGGTCCTGGTGCCGGGGTCCCCACGTGACCCGGGGACCCTGGCCGGGGACCCCACGTGACCCGGTGACCTGGGGCCGGGGTCCCCACGTGACCCGGGGACCCGGGCCGGGGACATCACGTGACCCGGTCACCTGGGGCCGGGGTCCCCACGTGACCCGGGGTCCTGGTGCCGGGGTCCCCACGTGACCCGGGGACCCGGGCCGTGGTCCCCACGTGACCCAGGGTCCTGGTGCCGGTGTCCCCACGTGACCCGGGGACCTGGGGCAGGGATCCCCACGTGACCCGGTCACCTGGGGCCGGGGTCCCCACGTGACCCGGGGACCCGGGCCGGGGACCCCACGTCACCCGCTTACCTGGGGCCGGGGATGTTACCCGACACTGGTACCCGGGGCAGCGACCCGATACGACCCGGGGACCTGGGTCCGGGGTCCCGACCTGACCCGGGGTCCTGTTGCAGGGGTCCCCACGTGACCCGGGGACCCGGGCCGGGTTCCCCACGTGACCCAGGGTCCTGGTGCCGGTGTCCCCACGTGACCCGGTCACCTGGAACCGGGGTCCCCACGTGACCCGGGGTCCTGGTGCCGGGGTCCCCACGTGACCCGCTGACCTGGGTCCGGTGTCCCCACGTGACCCGGGGTCCTGGTGCCGGGGTCCCCACGTGACCCGCTGACCTGGGGCTGGGGTCCCCACGTGACCCGGGGTCCTGGTGCCGGGGTCCCCACGTGACCCACTGACCTGGGGCCGGTGTCCCCACGTGACCCTGGGTCCTGGTGCCGGGGTGGTCACCGGAACCTGGGAACCAGGCCGGGAGCGCGACATGACCCGGTGACCCGGGGCCGGGTTAACGACCTGTCCAGGGGACCCGGGCCGGGGACCCGACAGGACCCGGTGATCCTTCGCTGGTGTCCCGATGCAACCCGGGGACCCGGGCCGGGGACCCCACGTGACCCGGGGACCTGGGGCCGGGGATGTCACCCGACACTGGTACCCGGGGCAGCGACCCGATACGACCCGGGGACCTGGGTCCGGGGTCCCGACCTGACCCGGTGACCTGGGGCCAGGGTAACCACCTGACCCGGGGACCCGGGCCGGGGACTCGGTATGACTCCGTCTCCCGGGGCCGGCGTGGTCACCTGACACTGGTACCCGGGACAGCGACCCGACATGACCCGGTGACCCGGGGCCGGGGTAACGACCTGTCCAGGGGACCTGGGCCAGGGACCCGACAGGACCCGGTGACCTGGTTCCGGGGTGCCGACCTGACCCGGTGACCTGGGGCTGTGGTGTCGACCGGACTCGGGGACCTGGTCCGGTGTCCCGTCATGACCCGGGGACCTGGGGTCGGGGTGGTCACCAGACCGTTGTACCCAGGCTGTTGACCCGACATGACCCTGTGACCCGGGCCTGGGTAAAAATCCAACCCGGGGACCCGGGCATGGGACATGACATGACCCGACCTGGGTCGCGGGTCCCGACCTGACCCGGTGACCTGGGGCCGGTGTCCCCACGTGACCCGGTCACCTGGGGCCGGTGTCCCCACGTGACCCGCTGACCTGGGGCCGGGGTCCCCACGTGACCCGGGGACCCGGGCCGGGGACCCCACGTGACCCGGTGACCTGGGGCCGGGGTCCCCACGTGACCCGGGGTCCTGGTGCCGGGGTCCCCACGTGACCCGGGGACCCGGGCCGTGGTCCCCACATGACCCAGGGTCCTGGTGCCGGTGTCCCCACGTGACCCGGGGACCAGGGGCAGGGGTCCCCACGTGACCCGGTCACCTGGGGCCGGGGTCCCCACGTGACCCGGGGACCCGGGCCGGGGACCCCACGTCACCCGCTTACCTGGGGCCGGGGATGTCACCCGACACTGGTACCCGGGGCAGCGACCCGATACGACCCGGGGACCTGGGTCCAGGGTCCCGACCTGACCCGGGGTCCTGTTGCCGGGGTCCCCACGTGACCCGGGGACCCGGGCCGGGTTCCCCACGTGACCCAGGGTCCTGGTGCCGGTGTCCCCACGTGACCCGGTCACCTGGAAACGGGGTCCCCACGTGACCCGGGGTCCTGGTGCCGGGGTCCCCACGTGACCCGCTGACCTGGGTCCGGTGTCCCCACGTGACCCGGGGTCCTGGTGCCGGGGTCCCCACGTGACCCGCTGACCTGGGGCCGGGGTCCCCACGTGACCCGGGGTCCTGGTGCCGGGGTCCCCACGTGACCCGGGGTCCTGGTGCCGGTGTCCCCACGTGACCCGGTCACCTGGGGCCGGGGTCCCCACGTGACCCGGGGTCCTGGTGCCGGGGTCCCCACGTGACCCGCTGACTTGGGGCCGGGGTCCCCACGTGACCCTGGGTCCTGGTGCCGGGGTGGTCACCGGAACCTGGGAACCAGGCCGGGTGCGCGACATGACCCGGTGACCCGGGGCCGGGTTAACGACCTGTCCAAGGGACCCGGGCCGGGGACCTGACAGGACCCGGTGATCCTTCGCTGGTGTCCCGATGCAACCCGGGGACCCAGGCCGGGGACCCCACGTGACCCGGGGACCTGGGGCAGGGGATGTCACCCGACACTGGTACCCGGGGCAGCGACCCGATACGACCCGGGGACCTGGGTCCGGGGTCCCGACCTGACCCGGTGACCTGGGGCCAGGGTAACCACCTGACCCGGGGACCCGGGCCGGGGACCCGGTATGACTCCGTCTCCCGGGGCCGGGGTGGTCACCTGACACTGCTACCCGGGACAGCGACCCGACATGACCCGGTGACCCGGGGCCGGGGTAACGACCTGTCCAGGGGACCTTGGCCGGGGACCCGACAGGACCCGGTGACCTGGTTCCGGGGTGCCGACCTGACCCGGTGACCTGGGGCTGTGGTGTCGACCGGACTCGGGGACCTGGTCCGGTGTCCCGTCATGACCCGGGGACCTGGGGTCGGGGTGGTCACCAGACCGTTGTACCCAGGCCGTTGACCCGACATGACCCTGTGACCCGGAGCCTGGGTAAAAATCCAACCCGGGGACCCGGGCATGGGACGTGACATGACCCGACCTGGGTCCGGGGTCCTGACCTGACCCGGTGACCTGGGCCGGGGACCCCACGTGACCCGGGGACCTGGGGCCGGGGATGTCACCCGACACTGGTACCCGGGGCAGCGACCCGACATGACCCGGTGACCCGGGGCCGGGGTAACGACCTGTCCAGGGGACCTGGGCCGGGGACCCGACAGGACCCGGTGACCTGGTTCCGGGGTGCCGACCTGACCCGTTGACCTGGGGCTGTGGTGTCGACCGGACTCGGGGACCTGGTCCGGTGTCCCGTCATGTCCCGTGGACCTGGGGTCGGGGTGGTCACCAGACCGTTGTACCCAGGCCGTTGACCCGACATGACCCTGTGACCCGGGGCCTGGGTAAAAATCCAACCCGGGGACCCGGGCATGGGACATGACATGACCCGACCTGAGGCCGGGGTCCCCACGTGACCCGGTGACCTGGGTCCGGGGTCCCCACGTGACCCGGGGTCCTGGTGCAGGGGTCCCCACGTGACCCGGGGACCCGGGCCGGGGTCCCCACGTGACCCGGTGACCTGAGGCCGGGGTCCCCACGTGACCCGGTGACCTGGGTCCGGGGTCCCCACGTGACCCGGGGTCCTGGTGCCGGGGTCCCCACGTGACCCGGGGACCCGGGCCGGGGACATCACGTGACCCGGTCACCTGGGGCCGGGGTCCCCACGTGACCCGGGGTCCTGGTGCCGGGGTCCCCACGTGACCCGGGGACCCGGGCCGGGGTCCCCACGTGACCCAGGGTCCTGGTGCCGGTGTCCCCACGTGACCCGGTGACCTGGGGCAGGGGTCCCCACGTGACCAGGTGACCTGGGGCCGGGGTCCCCACGTGACGCGGGGACCCGGGCCGGGGACCCCACGTCACCCGCTTACCTGGGGCCGGGGATGTCACCTGACACTGGTACCCGGGGCAGCGACCCGATACGACCCGGGGACCTGGGTCCGGGGTCCCGACCTGACCCGGGGTCCTGTTGCCGGGGTCCCCACGTGACCCGAGGACCCGGGCCGGGGTCCCCACGTGACCCAGGGTCCTGGTGCCGGTGTCCCCACGTGACCCGGTCACCTGGAACCGGGGTCCCCACGTGACCCGGGGTCCTGGTGCCGGGGTCCCCACGTGACCCGCTGACCTGGGGCCGGTGTCCCCACGTGACCCGGGGTCCTGGTGCCGGGGTCCCCACGTGACCCAGGGTCCTGGTGCCGGTGTCCCCACGTGACCCGGTCACCTGGGGCCGGGGTCCCCACGTGACCCGGGGTCCTGGTGCCGGGGTCCCCACGTGACCCGCTGACCTGGGGCCGGTGTCCCCACGTGACCCGGGGTCCTGGTGCCGGGGTCCCCACGTGACCCTGGGTCCTGGTGCCGGGGTGGTCACCGGAACCTGGGAACCAGGCCGGGTGCGCGACATGACCCGGTGACCCGGGGCCGGGTTAACGACCTGTCCAAGGGACCCGGGCCGGGGACCCGACAGGACCCGGTGATCCTTCGCTGGTGTCCCGATGCAACCCGGGGACCCGGGCCGGGGACACCACGTGACCCGGGGACCTGGGGCAGGGGATGTCACCCGACACTTGTACCCGGGGCAGCGAGCCGATACGACCCGGGGACCTGGGTCCGGGGTCCCGACCTGACCCGGTGACCTGGGGCCAGGGTAACCACCTGACCCGGGGACCCGGGCCAGGGACCCGGTATGACTCCGTCTCCCGGGGCCGGGGTGGTCACCTGACACTGGTACCCGGGACAGCGACCCGATACGACCCGGGGACCTGGGTCCGGGGTCCCGACCTGACCCGGGGTCCTGTTGCCGGGGTCCCCACGTGACCCGAGGACCCGGGCCGGGGTCCCCACGTGACCCAGGGTCCTGGTGCCGGTGTCCCCACGTGACCCGGTCACCTGGAACCGGGGTCCCCACGTGACCCGGGGTCCTGGTGCCGGGGTCCCCACGTGACCCGCTGACCTGGGGCCGGTGTCCCCACGTGACCCGGGGTCCTGGTGCCGGGGTCCCCACGTGACCCAGGGTCCTGGTGCCGGTGTCCCCACGTGACCCGGTCACCTGGAACCGGGGTCCCTACGTGACCCGGGGTCCTGGTGCCGGGGTCCCCACGTGACCCGCTGACCTGGGGCCGGTGTCCCCACGTGACCCGGGGTCCTGGTGCCGGGGTCCCCATGTGACCTGCTGACCTGGGGCCGGGGTCCCCACGTGACCCGGGGTCCTGGTGCCGGGGTCCCCACGTGACCCGCTGACCTGGGTGCCGACCTGACCCGGTGACCTGGGGCTGTGGTGTCGACCGGACTCGGGGACCTGGTCCGGTGTCCCGTCATGACCCGGGGACCTGGGGTCGGGGTGGTCACCAGACCGTTGTACCCAGGCCGTTGAGCCGACATGACCCTGTGACCCGGAGCCTGGGTAAAAATCCAACCCGGGGACCCGGGCATGGGACGTGACATGACCCGACCTGGGTCCGGGGTCCCGACCTGACCCGGTGACCTGGGCCGGGGACCCCACGTGACCCGGGGACCTGGGGCCGGGGATGTCACCCGACACTGGTACCCGGGGCAGCGACCCGACATGACCCGGTGACCCGGGGCCGGGGTAACGACCTGTCCAGGGGACCTGGGCCGGGGACCCGACAGGACCCGGTGACCTGGTTCCGGGGTGCCGACCTGACCTGGTGACCTGGGGCTGTGGTGTCGACCGGACTCGGGGACCTGGTCCGGTGTCCCGTCATGACCCGGGGACCTGGGGCCTGGGTAAAAATCCAACCCGGGGACCCGGGCATGGAACATGACATGACCCGACCTGAGTCCGGGGTCCCGACCTGACCCGCTGACCTGGGGCCGGTGTCCCCACGTGACCCGGTCACCTGGGGCCGGGGTCCCCACGTGACCCGGGGTCCTGGTGCCGGGGTCCCCACGTGACCCGCTGACTTGGGGCCGGGGTCCCCACGTGACCCTGGGTCCTGGTGCCGGGGTGGTCACCGGAACCTGGGAACCAGGCCGGGTGCGCGACATGACCCGGTGACCCGGGGCCGGGTTAACGACCTGTCCAAGGGACCCGGGCCGGGGACCCGACAGGACCCGGTGATCCTTCGCTGGTGTCCCGATGCAACCCGGGGACCCGGGCCGGGGACACCACGTGACCCGGGGACCTGGGGCAGGGGATGTCACCCGACACTTGTACCCGGGGCAGCGACCCGATACGACCCGGGGACCTGGGTCCGGGGTCCCGACCTGACCCGGTGACCTGGGGCCAGGGTAACCACCTGACCCGGGGACCCGGGCCAGGGACCCGGTATGACTCCGTCTCCCGGGGCCGGGGTGGTCACCTGACACTGGTACCCGGGACAGCGACCCGATACGACCCGGGGACCTGGGTCCGGGGTCCCGACCTGACCCGGGGTCCTGTTGCCGGGGTCCCCACGTGACCCGAGGACCCGGGCCGGGGTCCCCACGTGACCCAGGGTCCTGGTGCCGGTGTCCCCACGTGACCCGGTCACCTGGAACCGGGGTCCCCACGTGACCCGGGGTCCTGGTGCCGGGGTCCCCACGTGACCCGCTGACCTGGGGCCGGTGTCCCCACGTGACCCGGGGTCCTGGTGCCGGGGTCCCCACGTGACCCAGGGTCCTGGTGCCGGTGTCCCCACGTGACCCGGTCACCTGGAACCGGGGTCCCTACGTGACCCGGGGTCCTGGTGCCGGGGTCCCCACGTGACCCGCTGACCTGGGGCCGGTGTCCCCACGTGACCCGGGGTCCTGGTGCCGGGGTCCCCATGTGACCCGCTGACCTGGGGCCGGGGTCCCCACGTGACCCGGGGTCCTGGTGCCGGGGTCCCCACGTGACCCGCTGACCTGGGTGCCGACCTGACCCGGTGACCTGGGGCTGTGGTGTCGACCGGACTCGGGGACCTGGTCCGGTGTCCCGTCATGACCCGGGGACCTGGGGTCGGGGTGGTCACCAGACCGTTGTACCCAGGCCGTTGAGCCGACATGACCCTGTGACCCGGAGCCTGGGTAAAAATCCAACCCGGGGACCCGGGCATGGGACGTGACATGACCCGACCTGGGTCCGGGGTCCCGACCTGACCCGGTGACCTGGGCCGGGAACCCCACGTGACCCGGGGACCTGGGGCCGGGGATGTCACCCGACACTGGTACCCGGGGCAGCGACCCGACATGACCCGGTGACCCGGGGCCGGGGTAACGACCTGTCCAGGGGACCTGGGCCGGGGACCCGACAGGACCCGGTGACCTGGTTCCGGGGTGCCGACCTGACCCGGTGACCTGGGGCTGTGGTGTCGACCGGACTCGGGGACCTGGTCCGGTGTCCCGTCATGACCCGGGGACCTGGGGCCTGGGTAAAAATCCAACCCGGGGACCCGGGCATGGAACATGACATGACCCGACCTGAGTCCGGGGTCCCGACCTGACCCGCTGACCTGGGGCCGGTGTCCCCACGTGACCCGGGGTCCTGGTGCCGGGGTCCCCACGTGACCCGGGGACCCGGGCCGGGGTCCCCACGTGACCCAGTGACCTGAGGCCGGGGTCCCCACGTGACCCGGTGACCTGGGGCCGGGGTCCCCACGTGACCCGGGGTCCTGGTGCCGGGGTCCCCACGTGACCCGGGGACCCGGGCCGGGGACCCCACGTGACCCGGTGACCTGGGGCCGGGGTCCCCACGTGACCCGGGGACCCGGGCCGGGGTCCCCACGTGACCCAGTGACCTGAGGCCGGGGTCCCCACGTGACCCGGTGACCTGGGGCCGGGGTCCCCACGTGACCCGGGGTCCTGGTGCCGGGGTCCCCACGTGACCCGGGGACCCGGGCCGGGGACCCCACGTGACCCGGTGACCTGGGGCCGGGGTCCCCACGTGACCCGGGGACCCAGGCCGGGGACATCACGTGACCCGGTCACCTGGGGCCGGGGTCCCCACGTGACCCGGGGTCCTAGTGCCGGGGTCCCCACGTGACCCGGGGACCCGGGCCGGGGTCCCCACGTGACCCAGGGTCCTGGTGCCGGTGTCCCCACGTGACCCGGTGACCTGGGGCAGGGGTCCCCACGTGACCCGGTGACCTGGGGCCGGGGTCCCCACGTGACCCGGGGACCCGGGCCGGGGACCCCACGTCACCCGCTTACCTGGGGCCGGGGATGTCACCCGACACTGGTACCCGGGGCAGCGACCCGATACGACCCGGGGACCTGGGTCCGGGGTCCCGACCTGACCCGGGGTCCTGTTGCCGGGGTCCCCACGTGACCCGAGGACCCGGGCCGGGGTCCCCACGTGACCCAGGGTCCTGGTGCCGGTGTCCCCACGTGACCCGGTCACCTGGAACCGGGGTCCCCACGTGACCCGGGGTCCTGGTGCCGGGGTCCCTACGTGACCCGCTGACCTGGGGCCGGTGTCCCCACGTGACCCGGGGTCCTGGTGCCGGGGTCCCCACGTGACCCAGGGTCCTGGTGCCGGTGTCCCCACGTGACCCGGTCACCTGGAACCGGGGTCCCTACGTGACCCGGGGTCCTGGTGCCGGGGTCCCCACGTGACCCGCTGACCTGGGGCCGGTGTCCCCACGTGACCCGGGGTCCTGGTGCCGGGGTCCCCATGTGACCCGCTGACCTGGGGCCGGGGTCCCCACGTGACCCGGGGTCCTGGTGCCGGGGTCCCCACGTGACCCGCTGACCTGGGGCCGGTGTCCCCACGTGACCCGGGGTCCTGGTGCCGGGGTGGTCACCGGAACCTGGGAACCAGGCCGGGAGCGCGACATGACCCGGTGACCCGGGGCCGGGTTAACGACCTGTCCAGGGGACCCGGGCCGGGGACCCGACAGGACCCGGTGATCCTTCGCTGGTGTCCCGATGCAACCCGGGGACCCGGGCCGGGGACCCCACGTGACCTGGGGACCTGGGGCCGGGGATGTCACCCGACACTGGTACCCGGGGCAGCGACCCGATACGACCCGGGGACCTGGGTCCGGGGTCCCGACCTGACCCGGTGACCTGGGGCCAGGGTAACCACCTGACCCGGGGACCTGGGCCGGGGACCCGGTATGACTCCGTCTCCCGGGGCCGGGGTGGTCACCTGACACTGGTACCCGGGACAGCGACCCGACATGACCCGGTGACCCGGGGCCGGGGTAACGACCTGTCCAGGGGACATGGGCCAGGGACCCGACAGGACCCGGTGACCTGGTTCCGGGGTGCCGACCTGACCCGGTGACCTGGGGCTGTGGTGTCGACCGGACTCGGGGACCTGGTCCGGTGTCCCGTCATGACCCGGGGACCTGGGGTCGGGGTGGTCACCAGACCGTTGTACCCAGGCTGTTGACCCGACATGACCCTGTGACCCGGGCCTGGGTAAAAATCCAACCCGGGGACCCGGGCATGGGACATGACATGACCCGACCTGGGTCCAGGGTCCCGACCTGACCCGGTGACCTGGGGCCGGTGTCCCCACGTGACCCGGTCACCTGGGGCCGGTGTCCCCACGTGACCCGCTGACCTGGTGCCGGGGTCCCCACGTGACCCGGGGACCCGGGCCGGGGACCCCACGTGACCCGGTGACCTGGGGCCGGGGTCCCCACGTGACCCGGGGACCCGGGCCGGGGACCCTACGTGACCCGGTCACCTGGGGCCGGGGTCCCCACGTGACCCGGGGTCCTGGTGCCGGGGTCCCCACGTGACCCGGGGACCCGGGCCGGGGTCCCCACTTGACCCGGGGTCCTGGTGCCGGTGTCCCCACGTGACCCGGTCACCTGGGGCCGGGGTCCCCACGTGACCCGGGGTCCTGGTGCCGGGGTCCCCACGTGACCCGCTGACCTGGGGCCGGGGTCCCCACGTGACCCGGGGTCCTGGTGCCGGGGTCCCCACGTGACCCGCTGACCTGTGGCCGGGGTCCCCACGTGACCCGGGGTCCTGGTGCCGGGGTCCCCACGTGACCCGCTGACCTGGGGCCAGGGTCCCCACGTGACCCGGGGTCCTGGTGCCGGGGTGGTCACCGGAACCTGGGAACCAGGCCGGGTGCGCGACATGTCCCGGTGACCCGGGGCCGGGTTAACGACCTGTCCAGGGGACCCGGGCCGGGGACCCGACAGGACCCGGTGATCCTTCGCTGGTGTCCCGATGCAACCCGGGGACCCGGGCCGGGGAACCCACGTGACCCGGGGACCTGGGGCAGGGGATGTCACCCGACACTGGTACCCGGGGCAGCGACCCGATACGACCCGGGGACCTGGGTCCGGGGTCCCGACCTGACCCGGTGACCAGGGCCGGGGACCCCACGTGACCCGGGGACCTGGGGCCGGGGATGTCACCCGACACTGGTACCCGGGGCAGCGAGCCGATACGACCCGGGGACCTGGGTCCGGGGTCCCGACCTTACCCGGTGACCTGGGGCCAGGGTAACCACTTGACCCGGGGACCCGGGCCGGGGACCCGGTATGACTCCGTCTCCCGGGGCCGGGGTGGTCACCTGACACTGCTACCCGGGACAGCGACCCGACATGACCCGGTGACCCGGGGCCGGGGTAACGACCTGTCCAGGGGACCTGGGCCGGGGACCCGACAGGACCCGGTGACCTGGTTCCGGGGTGCCGACCTGACCCGGTGACCTGGGGCTGTGGTGTCGACCGGACTCGGGGACCTGGTCCGGTGTCCCGTCATGACCCGGGGACCTGGGGTCGGGGTGGTCACCAGACCGTTGTACCCAGGCCGTTGACCCGACATGACCCTGTGACCCGGGGCCTGGGTAAAAATCCAACCCGGGGACCCGGGCATGGGACATGACATGACCCGACCTGAGGCCGGGGTCCCCACGTGACCCGGTGACCTGGGTCCGGGGTCCCCACGTGACCCGGGGTCCTGGTGCCGGGGTCCCCACGTGACCCGGGGACCCGAGCCGGGGTCCCCACGTGACCCGGAGTCCTGAGGCCGGGGTCCCCACGTGACCCGGTGACCTGGGTCCGGGGTCCCCACGTGACCCGGGGTCCTGGTGCCGGGGTCCCCACGTGACCCGCTGACCTGGGGCCGGGGACATCACGTGACCCGGGGTCCTGGTGCCAGGGTCCCCACGTGACCCGGGGTCCTGGTGCCGGGGTCCCCACGTGACCCGGGGTCCTGGTGCCGGGGTCCCCACGTGACCCGCTGACCTGGGGCCGGGGTCCCCACGTGACCCGGGGTCCTGGTGCCGGGGTGGTCACCGGAACCTGGGAACCAGGCCGGGTGCGCGACATGACCCGGTGACCCGGGGCCGGGTTAACGACCTGTCCATGGGACCCGGGCCGGGGACACGACAGGACCCGGTGATCCTTCGCTGGTGTCCCGATGCAACCCGGGGACCCGGGCCGGGGACCCCACGTGACCCGGGGACCTGGGGCAGGGGATGTCACCCGACACTGGTACCCGGGGCAGCGACCCGATACGACCCGGGGACCTGGGTCCGGGGTCCCGACCTGACCCGGTGACCAGGGCCGGGGACCCCACGTGACCCGGGGACCTGGGGCCGGGGATGTCACCCGACACTGGTACCCGGGGCAGCGAGCCGATACGACCCGGGGACCTGGGTCCGGGGTCCCGACCTGACCCAGTGACCTGGGGCCAGGGTAACCACTTGACCCGGGGACCCGGGCCGGGGACCCGGTATGACTCCGTCTCCCGGGGCCGGGGTGGTCACCTGACACTGCTACCCGGGACAGCGACCCGACATGAACCGGTGACCCGGGGCTGGGGTAACGACCTGTCCAGGGGACCTGGGCCGGGGACCCGACAGGACCCGGTGACCTGGTTCCGGGGTGCCGACCTGACCCGGTGACCTGGGGCTGTGGTGTCGACCGGACTCGGGGACCTGGTCCGGTGTCCCGTCATGACCCGGGGACCTGGGGTCGGGGTGGTCACCAGACCGTTGTACCCAGGCCGTTGAGCCGACATGACCCTGTGACCCGGGGCCTGGGTAAAAAATCCAACCCGGGGACCCGGGCATGGGACATGACATGACCCGACCTGGGTCCGGGGTCCCGACCTGACCCGCTGACCTGGGGCCGGTGTCCCCACGTGACCCGGGGTCCTGGTGCCGGGGTCCCCACGTGACCCGGGGACCCGGGCCGGGGTCCCCACGTGACCCGGTGACCTGAGGCCGGGGTCCCCACGTGACAGGGTGACCTGGGGCCGGGATCCCCACGTGACCCGGGGTCCTGGTGCCGGGGTCCCCACGTGACCCGGGGACCCGGGCCGGGGACATCACGTGACCCGGTCACCTGGGGCCAAGGTCCCCACGTGACCCGGTGACCTGGGGCCGGGGTCCCCATGTGACCCGGGGTCCTGGTGCCGGGGTCCCCACGTGACCCGGTCACCTGGGGCCGGGGTCCCCACGTGACCCAGGGTCCTGGTGCCGGGGTCCCCACGTGACCCGCTGATCTGGGGCCGGGGTCCCCACTTGACCCGGGGTCCTGGTGCCGAGGTCCCCACTTGACCCGCTGACCTGTGGCCGGGGTCCCCACGTGACCCAGGGTCCTGGTGCCGGGGTCCCCACGTGACCCGCTGACCTGGGGCCGGGGTCCCCACGTGACCCGGGGTCCTGGTGCCGGGGTGGTCACCGGAACCTGGGAACCAGGCCGGGTGCGCGACATGACCCGGTGACCCGGGGCCGGGTTAACGACCTGTCCAAGGGACCCGGGCCGGGGACCCGACAGGACCCGGTGATCCTTCGCTGGTGTCCCGATGCAACCCGGGGACCCGGGCCGGGGAACCCACGTGACCCGGGGACCTGGGGCAGGGGATGTCACCCGACACTGGTACCCGGGGCAGCGACCCGATACGACCCGGGGACCTGGGTCCGGGGTCCCGACCTGACCCGGTGACCTGGGGCCAGGGTAACCACCTGACCCGGGGACCCGGGCCGGGGACCCGGTATGACTCCGTCTCCCGGGGCCGGGGTGGTCACCTGACACTGGTACCCGGGACAGCGACCCGACATGACCCGGTGACCCGGGGCCGGGGTAACGACCTGTCCAGGGGACCTGGGCCGGGGACCCGACAGGACCCGGTGACCTGGTTCCGGGGTGCCGACCTGACCCGGTGACCTGGGGCTGTGGTGTCGACCGGACTCGGGGACCTGGTCCGGTGTCCCGTCATGACCCAGGGACCTGGGGTCGGGGTGGTCACCAGACCCTTGTACCCAGGCCGTTGACCCGACATGACCCTGTGACCCGGGGCCTGGGTAAAAATCCAACCCGGGGACCCGGGCATGGGACATGACATGACCCGACCTGGGTCCGGGGTCCCGACCTGACCCGCTGACCTGGGGCCGGTGTCCCCACGTGACCCGGGGTCCTGGTGCCGGGGTCCCCACGTGACCCCGGGGACCCGGGCCGGGGTCCCCACGTGACCCGGTGACCTGAGGCCGGGGTCCCCACGTGACCCGGTGACCTGGGGCGAGGGTCCCCACGTGACCCGGGGTCCTGGTGCCGGGGTCCCCACGTGACCCGGGGACCCGGGCCGGGGACCCCACGTGACCCGGTGACCTGGGGCCGGGGTCCCCACGTGACCCGGGGACCCGGGCCGGGGACATCACGTGACCCGGTCAACTGGGGCCGGGGTCCCCACGTGACCCGGGGTCCTGGGGCCGGGGTCCCCACGTGACCCGGGGACCCGGGCCGGGGACCCCACGTGACCCGGTGACCTGGGGCCAGGGTCCCCACGTGACCCGGGGACCCGGGCCGGGGACATCACGTGACCCGGTGACCTGGGGCCGGGGTCCCCACGTGACCCGGGGACCCGGGCCGGGGACATCACGTGACCCGGTGACCTGGGGCGAGGGTCCCCACGTGACCCGGGGACCCGGGCCGGGGACATCACGTGACCCGGTGACCTGGGGCGAGGGTCCCCACGTGACCCGGGGTCCTGGGGCCGGGGTCCCCACGTGACCCGGGGACCCGGGCCGGGGACCCCACGTGACCCGGTGACCTGGGGCCAGGGTCCCCACGTGACCCGGGGACCCGGGCCGGGGACATCACGTGACCCGGTGACCTGGGGCCGGGGTCCCCACGTGACCCGGGGACCCGGGCCGGGGACATCACGTGACCCGGTGACCTGGGGCCAGGGTCCCCACGTGACCCGGGGACCCGGGCCGGGGACATCACGTGACCCGGTGACCTGGGGCGAGGGTCCCCACGTGACCCGGGGTCCTGGTGCCGGGGTCCCCACGTGACCCGGGGACCCGGGCCGGGGACCCCACGTGACCCGGTGACCTGGGGCCAGGGTCCCCACGTGACCCGGGGACCCGGGCCGGGGTCCCCATGTGACCCGGTCACCTGGGGCCGGGGTCCCCACGTGACCCGGGGTCCTGGGGCCGGGGTCCCCACGTGACCCGGGGACCCGGGCCGGGGTCCCCACGTGACCCGGGGTCCTGGTGCCGGTGTCCCCACGTGACACGGTCACCTGGGGCCGGGGTCCCCACGTGACCCGGGGTCCTGGTGCCGGGGTCCCCACGTGACCCGCTGACTTGGGGCAGGGGTCCCCACTTGACCCGGGGTCCTGGTGCCGGGGTCCCCACGTGACCCGCTGACTTGGGGCCGGGGTCCCCACGTGACCCGGGGTCCTGGTGCCGGGGTGGTCACCGGAACCTGGGAACCAGGCCGGGTGCGCGACATGACCCGGTGACCCGGGGCCGGGTTAACGACCTGTCCAGGGGACCCGGGCCGGGGACCCGACAGGACCCGGTGATCCTTCGCTGGTGTCCCGATGCAACCCGGGGACCCGGGCCAGGGACCCCACGTGACCCGGGGACCTGCGGCAGGGGATGTCACCCGACACTGGTACCCGGGGCAGCGACCCGATACGACCCGGGGACCTGGGTCTGGGGTCCCGACCTGACCCGGTGACCTGGGGCCAGGGTAACCACCTGACCCGGGGACCCGGGCCGGGGACTCGGTATGACTCCGTCTCCCAGGGCCGGCGTGGTCACCTGACACTGGTACCCGGGACAGCGACCCGACATGACCCGGTGACCCGGGGCCGGGGTAACGACCTGTCCAGGGGACCTGGGCCGGGGACCCGACAGGACCCGGTGACCTGGTTCCGGGGTGCCGACCTGACCCGGTGACCTGGGGCTGTGGTGTCGACCGGACTCGGGGACCTGGTCCGGTGTCCCGTCATGACTCGGGGACCTGGGGTCGGGGTGGTCACCAGACCGTTGTACCCAGGCCGTTGAGCCGACATGACCCTGTGACCCGGAGCCTGGGTAAAAATCCAACCCGGGGACCCGGGCATGGGACGTGACATGACCCGACCTGGGTCCGGGGTCCCGACCTGACCCGGTGACCTGGGGCCGGGGACCCAACGTGACCCGGGGACCTGGGGCCGGGGATGTCACCCGACACTGGTACCCGGGGCATTGACCCGATACGACCCGGGGACCTGGGTCCGGGGTCCCGACCTGACCCGGTGACCTGGGGCCAGGGTAACCACCTGACCCGGGGACCCGGGCCGGGGACCCGGTATGACTCCGTCTCCCGGGGCCGGGGTGGTCACCTGACACTGCTACCCGGGACAGCGACCCGACATGACCCGGTGACCCGGGGCCGGGGTAACGACCTGTCCAGGGGACCTGGGCCGGGGACCCGACAGGACCCGGTGACCTGGTTCCGGGGTGCCGACCTGACCCGGTGACCTGGGGCTGTGGTGTCGACCGGACTCGGGGACCTGGTCCGGTGTCCCGTCATGACCCGGGGACCTGGGGTCGGGGTGGTCACCAGACCGTTGTACCCAGGCCGTTGACCCGACATGACCCTGTGACCCGGGGCCTGGGTAAAAATCCAACCCGGGGACCCGGGCATGGGACGTGACATGACCCGACCTGGGTCCAGGGTCCCGACCTGACCTGGTGACCTGGGCCGGGGACCCCAAGTGACCCGGGGACCTGGGGCCGGGAATGTCACCCGACACTGGTACTCGGGGCAGCGACCCGATACGACCCGGGGACCTGGGTCCGGGGTCCCGACCTGACCCGGTGACCTGGGGCCAGGGTAACCACCTGACCCGGGGACCCGGGCCGGGGACCCGGTATGACTCCGTCTCCCGGGGCCGGGGTGGTCACCTGACACTGGTACCCGGGACAGCGACCCGACATGACCCGGTGACCCGGGGCTGGGGTAACGACCTGTCCAGGGGACCTGGGCCGGGGACCCGACAGGACCCGGTGACCTGGTTCCGGGGTGCCGACCTGACCCGGTGACCTGGGGCTGTGGTGTCGACCGGACTCGGGGACCTGGTCCGGTGTCCCGTCATGACCCGGGGACCTGGGGTCGGGGTGGTCACCAGACCGTTGTACCCAGGCCGTTGACCCGACATGACCCTGTGACCCGGGGCCTGGGTAAAAATCCAACCCGGGGACCCAGGCATGGGACATGACATGACCCGACCTGGGTCCGGGGTCCCGACCTGACCCGCTGACCTGGGGCCGGTGTCCCCACGTGACCCGGGGTCCTGGTGCCGGGGTCCCCACGTGACCCGGTGACCTGGGGCCGGGGTCCCCACGTGACCCGGGGTCCTGGTGCCGGGGTACCCACGTGACCCGGTGACCTGGGGCCGGGGTCCCCACGTGACCCGGGGACCCGGGCCGGGGACATCACGTGACCCGGTCACCTGGGGCCGGAGTCCCCACGTGACCCGGGGTCCTGGTGCCGGGGTCCCCACGTGACCCGGGGACCCGGGCCGGGGTCCCCACGTGACCCAGGGTCCTGGTGCCGGTGTCCCCACGTGACCCGGTCACCTAGGGCCGGGGTCCCCACGTGACCCGGGGTCCTGGTGCCGGGGTCCCCACGTGACCCGCTGACCTGGGGCCGGGGTCCCCACGTGACCCGGTCACCTGAGGCCGGGGTCCCCACGTGACCCGGTGACCTGGGGCGAGGGTCCCCACGTGACCCGGGGTCCTGGTGCCGGGGTCCCCACGTGACCCGGGGACCCGGGCCGGGGACTCCACGTGACCCGGTCACCTGGGGCCGGGGTCCCCACGTGACCCGGGGACCCGGGCTGGGGACATCACGTGACCCGGTCACCTGGGGCCGGGGTCCCCACGTGACCCGGTGACCTGAGGCCGGGGTCCCCACGTGACCCGCTGACCTGGGGCCGGGGGCCCCACGTGACCCGGGGTCCTGGTGCCGGGGTTCCCACGTGACCCGGGGACCCGGGCCGGGGACCCCACGTGACCCGGGGTCCTGGTGCCAGTGTCCCCACGTGACCCGGGGACCCGGGCCGGGGACCCCACGTGACCCGGTGACCTGGGGCCGGGGTCCCCACGTGACCCGGGGACCCGGGCCGGGGACATCACGTGACCCGGTCACCTGGGGCCGGGGTCCCCACGTGACCCGGGGTCCTGGTGCCAGGGTCCCCACGTGACCCGGGGACCCGGGCCGGGGTCCCCACGTGACCCAGGGTCCTGGTGCCGGTGTCCCCACGTGACCCGGTGACCTGGGGCCGGGGTCCCCACGTGACCCGGTGACCTGGGGCCGGGGTCCCCACGTGACCCGGGGACCCGGGCCGGGGTCCCCACGTGACCCAGGGCCCTGGTGCCGGTGTCCCCACGTGACCCGGTGACCTGGGGCCGGGGTTCCCACGTGTCCCGGGGACCTGGGCCGGGGACATCACGTGACCCGGTCACCTGGGGCAGGGGTCCCCACTTGACCCGGTCACCTGGGGCCGGGGTACCCACGTGACCCGGGGTCCTGGTGCCGGTGTCCCCACGTGACCCGGTCACCTGGGGCCCGGGTCCCCACGTGACCCGGTCACCTGGGGCCGGGGTCCCCTCGTGACCTAGGGACCCGGGTCGGGGACCCCACGTGACCCGGGGACCTGGGGCAGGGGATGTCACCCGACACTGGTACCCGGGGCAGTGACCCGATACGACCCGGGGACCTGGGTCCGGGGTCCCAACCTGACCCGGTGACCTGGGGCCAGGGTAACCACCTGACCCGGGGACCCGGGCCGGGGACTCGGTATGACTCCGTCTCCCGGGGCCGGGGTGGTCACCTGACACTGGTACCCGGGACAGCGACCCGACATGACCCGGTGACCCGGGGCCGGGGTAACGACCTGTCCAGGGGACCTGGGCCGGGGACCCGACAGGACCCGGTGACCTGGTTCCGGGGTGCCAACCTGACCCGGTGACCTGGGGCTGTGGTGTCGACCGGACTCGGGGACCTGGTCCGGTGTCCCGTCATGACCCGGGGACCTGGGGTAGGGGTGGTCACCAGACCGTTGTACCCAGGCCGTTGACCCGACATGACCCTGTGACCCGGTGCCTGGGTAAAAATCCAACCCGGGGACCCGGGCATGGGACGTGACATGACCCGACCTGGGTCCGGGGTCCCGACCTGACCCGGTGACCTTGGGCCAGGGTAACCACCTGACCCGGGGACCCGAACCGGGGACCCGGTATGACTCCGTCTCCCGGGGCCGGGGTGGTCACCTGACACTGCTACCCGGGACAGCGACCCGACATGACCCGGTGACCCGGGGCCGGGGTAACGACCTGTCCAGGGGACCTGGGCCGGGGACCCGACAGGACCCGGTGACCTGGTTCCGGGGTGCCGACCTGACCCGGTGACCTGGGGCTGTTGTGTCGACCGGACTCGGGGACCTGGTCCGGTGTCCCGTCATGACCCGGGGACCTGGGGTCGGGGTGGTCACCAGACCGTTGTACCCAGGCCGTTGAGCCGACATGACCCTGTGACCCGGAGCCTGGGTAAAAATCCAACCCAGGTACCCGGGCATGGGACGTGACATGACCCGACCTGGGTCCGGGGTCCCGACCTGACCCGCTGACCTGAGGCCGGTGTCCCCACGTGACCCGGGGTCCTGGTGCCGGGGTCCCCACGTGACCCGGGGACCCGGGCCGGGGTCCCCACGTGACCCGGTGACCTGAGGCCGGGGTCCCCACGTGACCCGGTGACCTGGGGCGAGGGTCCCCACGTGACCCGGGGTCCTGGTGCCGGGGTCCCCACGTGACCCGGGGACCCGGGCCGGGGACCCCACGTGACCCGGTGACCTGGGGCCGGGGTCCCCACGTGACCCGGGGACCCGGGCCGGGGACATCACGTGACCCGGTCACCTGGGGCCGGGGTCCCCACGTGACCCGGGGTCCTGGTGCCGGGGTCCCCACGTGACCCGGGGACCCGGGCCGGGGTCCCCACGTGACCCAGGGTCCTGGTGCCGGTGTCCCCACGTGACCCGGTGACCTGGGGCCGGGGTCCCCACGTGACCCGGGGACCCGGGCCGGGGACCCCACGTGACCCGGTGACCTGGGGCCAGGGTAACCACCTGACCCGGGGACCCTGGCCGGGGACCCGGTATGACTCCGTCTCCCGGGGCCGGGGTGGTCACCTGACACTGCTACCCGGGACAGCGACCCGACATGACCCGGTGACCCGGGGCCGGGGTAACGACCTGTCCAGGGGACCTGGGCCGGGGACCCGACAGGACACGGTGACCTGGTTCCGGGGTGCCGACCTGACCCGGTGACCTGGGGCTGTGGTGTCGACCGGACTCGGGGACCTGGTCCGGTGTCCCGTCATGACCCGGGGACCTGGGGTCGGGGTGGTCACCAGACCGTTGTACCCAGGCCGTTGACCCGACATGACCCTGTGACCCGGGGCCTGGGTAAAAATCCAACCCGGGGACCCGGGCATGGGACATGACATGACCCGACCTGGGTCCGGGGTCCCGACCTGACCCGCTGACCTGGGGCCGGTGTCCCCACGTGACCCGGGGTCCTGGTGCCGGGGTCCCCACGTGACCCGGGGACCCGAGCCGGGGTCCCCACGTGACCCGGTGACCTGGGGCCGGGGTCCCCACGTGACCCGGTGACCTGGGGCCGGGGTCCCCACGTGACCCGGGGTCCTGGTGCCGGGGTCCCCACGTGACCCGGGGACCCGGGCCGGGGACCCCACGTGACCCGGGGACCCGGGCCGGGGTCCCCACCTGACCCGGGGTCCTGGTGCCGGTGTCCCCACGTGACCCGGTCACCTGGTGCCGGGGTCCCCACGTGACCCGCTGACTTGGGGCCGGGGTCCCCACTTGACCCGGAGTCCTGGTGCCGGGGTCCCCACGTGACCCGCTGACCTGTGGCCGGGGTCCCCACGTGACCCGAGGTCCTGGTGCCGGGGTCCCCACGTGACCCGCTGACCTGGGGCCGGGGTCCCCACGTGACCCGGGGTCCTGGTGCCGGGGTGGTCACCGGAACCTGGGAACCAGGCCGGGTGCGCGACATGACCCGGTGACCCGGGGCCGGGTTAACGACCTGTCCAGGGGACCCGGGCCGGGGACCCGACAGGACCCGGTGATCCTTCGCTGGTGTCCCGATGCAACCCGGGGACCCGGGCCGGGGACCCCACGTGACCCGGTGACCTGGGGCCGGGGTCCCCACGTGACCCGGGGACCCGGGCCGGGGACATCACGTGACCCGGTCACCTGGGGCCGGGGTCCCCACGTGACCCGGGGTCCTGGTGCCGGGGTCCCCACGTGACCCGGGGACCCAGGCCGGGGTCCCCACATGACCCAGGGTCCTGGTGCCGGTGTCCCCACCTGACCCGGTCACCTGGGGCCGGGGTCCCCACGTGACCCGGGGTCCTGGTGCCGGGGTCCCCACGTGACCCGCTGACCTGGGGCCGGGGTCCCCACGTGACCCGGGGTCCTGGTGCCGGGGTCCCCACGTGACCCGCTGACCTGTGGCCGGGGTCCCCACGTGACCCGGGGTCCTGGTGCCGGGGTCCCCACGTGACCCGCTGACCTGGGGCCGGGGTCCCCACGTGACCCGGGGTCCTGGTGCCGGGGTGGTCACCGGAACCTGGGAACCAGGCCGGGTGCGCGACATGACCCGGTGACCCGGGGCCGGGTTATCGACCTGTCCAGGGGACCCGGGCCGGGGACCCGACAGGACCCGGTGACCTGGGCCGGGGATGTCACCCGACACTGGTACCCGGGGCAGCGACCCGATACGACCCGGGGACCTGGGTCCGGGGTCCCGAACTGACCCGGTGACCTGGGGCCAGGGTAACCACCTGACCCGGGGACCCGGGCCGGGGACCCGGTATGACTCCGTCTCCCGGGGCCGGGGTGGTCACCTGACACTGCTACCCGGGACAGCGACCCGACATGACCCGGTGACCCGGGGCCGGGGTAACGACCTGTCCAGGGGACCTGGGCCGGGGACCCGACACGACCCGGTGACCTGGTTCCGGGGTGCCGACCTGACCCGGTGACCTGGGGCTGTGGTGTCGACCGGACTCGGGGACCTGGTCCGGTGTCCCGTCATGACCCGGGGACCTGGGGTCGGGGTGGTCACCAGACCGTTGTACCCAGGCCGTTGACCCGACATGACCCTGTGACCCGGGGCCTGGGTAAAAATCCAACCCGGGGACCCGGGCATGGGACATGACATGACCCGACCTGGGTCCGGGGTCCCGACCTGACCCGCTGACCTGGGGCCGGTGTCCCCACGTGACCCGGGGTCCTGGTGCCGGGGTCCCCACGTGACCCGGGGACCCGGGCCGGGGTCCCCACGTGACCCGGTGACCTGAGGCCGGGGTCCCCACGTGACCCGGTGACCTGGGGCGAGGGTCCCCACGTGACCCGGGGTCCTGGTGCCGGGGTCCCCACGTGACCCGGGGACCCGGGCCGGGGTCCCCACGTGACCCGGTGACCTGAGGCCGGGGTCCCCACGTGACCCGGTGACCTGGGGCGAGGGTCCCCACGTGACCCGGGGTCCTGGTGCCGGGGTCCCCACGTGACCCGGGGACCCGGGCCGGGGACCCCACGTGACCCGGTGACCTGGGGCCGGGGTCCCCACGTGACCCGGGGACCCGGGCCGGGGACATCACGTGACCCGGTCACCTGGGGCCGGGGTCCCCACGTGACCCGGTGACCTGAGGCCGGGGTCCCCACGTGACCCGGTCACCTGGGGCCGGGGTCCCCACGTGACCCGGGGTCCTGGTGCCGGGGTCCCCACGTGACCCGGTGACCTGGGGCCGGGGTCCCCACGTGACCCGGGGTCCTGGTGCCGGTGTCCCCACGTGACCCGGGGACCCGGGCCGGGGACCCCACGTGACCCGGTGACCTGGGGCCGGGGTCCGCACGTTACCCGGGGACCCGGGCCGGGGACATCACGTGACCCGGGGTCCTGGTGCCGGGGTCCCCACGTGACCCGGGGTCCTGGTGCCGGGGTCCCCACGTGACCCGGGGACACAGGCCGGGGTCCCCACGTGACCCGGGGTCCTGGTGCCGGTGTCCCCACGTGACCCGGGGACCCGGGCCGGGGACCCCACGTGACCCGGTGACCTGGGGCCCGGGTCCCCACGTGACCCGGTCACCTGGGGCCGGGGTCCCTACGTGACCCAGGGTCCTGGTGCCGGGGTCCCCACGTGACCCGGGGTCCTGGTGCCGGGGTCCCCACGTGACCCGGGGACCCAGGCCGGGGTCCCCACGTGACCCAGGGTCCTGGTGCCGGTGTCCCCACGTGACCCGGTCACCTGGGGTCGGGGTCCCCACATGACCCGGGGTCCTGGTGCCGGGGTCCCCACGTGACCCGCTGACCTGGGGCCGGGGTCCCCACGTGACCCGGGGTCCTGGTGCCGGGGTCCCCACGTGACCCGCTGACCTGTGGCCGGGGTCCCCACGTGACCCGGGGTCCTGGTGCCGGGGTCCCCACGTGACCCGCTGACCTGGGGCCGGGGTCCCCACGTGACCCGGGGTCCTGGTGCCGGGGTGGTCACCGGAACCTGGGAACCAGGCCGGGTGCGCGACATGACCCGGTGACCCGGGGCCGGGTTAACGACCTGTCCAGGGGACCCGGGCCGGGGACCCGACAGGACCCGGTGATCCTTCGCTGGTGTCCCGATGCAACCCGGGGACCCGGGCCGGGGAACCCACGTGACCCGGGGACCTGGGGCAGGGGATGTCACCCGACACTGGTACCCGGGGCAGCGACCCGATACGACCCGGGGACCTGGGTCCGGGGTCCCGAACTGACCCGGTGACCTGGGGCCAGGGTAACCACTTGACCCGGGGACCCGGGCCGGGGACCCGGTATGACTCCGTCTCCCGGGGCCGGCGTGGTCACCTGACACTGCTACCCGGGACAGCGACCCGACATGAACCGGTGACCCGGGGCCGGGGTAACGACCTGTCCAGGGGACCTGGGCCGGGGACCCGACAGGACCCGGTGACCTGGTTCCGGGGTGCCGACCTGACCCGGTGACCTGGGGCTGTGGTGTCGACCGGACTCGGGGACCTGGTCCGGTGTCCCGTCATGACCCGGGGACCTGGGGTCGGGGTGGTCACCAGACCGTTGTACCCAGGCCGTTGAGCCGACATGACCCTGTGACCCGGGGCCTGGGTAAAAATCCAACCCGGGGACCCGGGCATGGGACATGACATGACCCGACCTGGGTCCGGGGTCCCGACCTGACCCGCTGACCTGGGGCCGGTGTCCCCACGTGACCCGGGGTCCTGGTGCCGGGGTCCCCACGTGACCCGGGAACCCGGGCCGGGGTCCCCACGTGACCCGCTGACCTGAGGCCGGGGTCCCCACGTGACCCGGTGACCTGGGGCGAGGGTCCCCACGTGACCCGGGGTCCTGGTGCCGGGGTCCCCACGTGACCCGGGGACCCGGGCCGGGGACCCCACGTGACCCGGTGACCTGGGGCCGGGGTCCCCACGTGACCCGTGGACCCGGGCCGGGGACATCACGTGACCCGGTCACCTGGGGCCGGGGTCCCCACGTGACCCGGGGTCCTGGTGCCGGGGTCCCCACGTGACCCGGGGACCCGGGCCGGTGTCCCCACGTGACCCAGGGTCCTGGTGCCGGTGTCCCCACGTGACCCGGTGACCTGGGGCCGGGGTCCCCACGTGACCCGGGGACCCGGGCCGGGGTCCCCACGTGACCCAGGGTCCTGGTGCCGGTGTCCCCACGTGACCCGGTGACCTGTGGCCGGGGTCCCCACGTGACCCGGTGACCTGGGGCCGGGGTCCCCACGTGACCCGGGGACCCGGGCCGGGGACATCACGTGACCCGGTCACCTGTGGCCGGGGTCCCCACGTGACCCGGTCACCTGGGGCCGGGGTCCCCACGTGACCCGGGGACCCGGGCCGGGGACATCACGTGACCCGGTCACCTGGGGCCGGGGTCCCCACGTGACCCGGTCACCTGGGGCGGGGGTCCCCACGTGACCCGGGGTCCTGGTGCCGGGGTCCCCACGTGACCCGGGAACCCGGGCCGGGGTCCCCACGTGACCCGCTGACCTGAGGCCGGGGTCCCCACGTGACCCGGTGACCTGGGGCGAGGGTCCCCACGTGACCCGGGGTCCTGGTGCCGGGGTCCCCACGTGACCCGGGGACCCGGGCCGGGGACCCCACGTGACCCGGTGACCTGGGGCCGGGGTCCCCACGTGACCCGGGGACCCGGGCCGGGGACATCACGTGACCCGGTCACCTGGGGCCGGGGTCCCCACGTGACCCGGTGACCTGAGGCCGGGGTCCCCACGTGACCCGGTGACCTGGGGCCGGGGTCCCCACGTGACCCGGGGTCCTGGTGCCGGGGTTCCCACGTGACCCGGGGACCCGGGCCGGGGTCCCCACGTGACCCGGGGTCCTGGTGCCGGTGTCCCCACGTGACCCGGGGTCCTGGTGCCGGGGACCCCACGTGACCCGGTGACCTGGGGCCGGGGTCCCCACGTGACCCGGGGACCCAGGCCGGGGTCCCCACGTGACCCAGGGTCCTGGTGCCGGTGTCCCCACGTGACCCGGTGACCTGGGGCCGGGGTCCCCACGTGACCCGGTGACCTGGGGCCGGGGTCCCCACGTGACCCGGGGACCCGGGCCGGGGACATCACGTGACCCGGTCACCTGGGGCCGGGGTCCCCACGTGACCCGGTCACCTGGGGCGGGGGTCCCCACGTGACCCGGGGTCCTGGTGCCGGTGTCCCCACGTGACCCAGTCACCTGGGGCCCGGGTCCCCACGTGACCCGGTCACCTGGGGCCGGGGTCCCCACGTGACCCGGGGACCCGGGCCGGGGACCCCACGTGACCCGGGGACCTGGGGCCGGGGATGTCACCCGACACTGGTACCCGGGGCAGCGACCCGATACGACCCGGGGACCTGGGTCCGGGGTCCCGACCTGACCCAGTGACCTGGGGCCAGGGTAACCACCTGACCCGGGGACCCGGGCCGGGGACTCGGTATGACTCCGTCTCCCGGGGCCGGGGTGGTCACCTGACACTGCTACCCGGGACAGCGACCCGACATGACCCGGTGACCCGGGGCCGGGGTAACGACCTGTCCAGGGGACCTGGGCCGGGGACCCGACAGGACCCGGTGACCTGGTTCCGGGGTGCCGACCTGACCCGGTGACCTGGGGCTGTGGTGTCGACCGGACTCGGGGACCTGGTCCGGTGTCCCGTCATGACCCGGGGACCTGGGGTCGGGGTGGTCACCAGACCGTTGTACCCAGGCCGTTGACCCGACATGACCCTGTGATCCGGGGCCTGGGTAAAAATCCGACCCGGGGCCTGGGTAAAAATCCAACCCGGGGACCCGGGGCCGGGTTAACGACCTGTCCAGGGGACCCGGGCCGGGGACCCGACAGGACCCGGTGATCCTTCGCTGGTGTCCCGATGCAACCCGGGGACCTGGGCCGGGGACCCCAAGTGACCCGGGGACCTGGGGCAGGGGATGTCACCCGACACTGGTACCCGGGGCAGCGACCCGATACGACCCGGGGACCTGGGTCCGGGGTCCCGACCTGACACGGTGACCTGGGGCCAGGGTAACCACCTGACCCGGGGACCCGGGCCGGGGACCCGGTATGACTCCGTCTCCCGGGGCCGGGGTGGTCACCTGACACTGCTACCCGGGACAGCGACCCGACATGACCCGGTGACCCGGGGCCGGGGTAACGACCTGTCCAGGGGACCTGGGCCGGGGACCCGACAGGACCCGGTGACCTGGTTCCGGGGTGCCGACCTGACCCGGTGACCTGGGGCTGTGGTGTCGACCGGACTCGGGGACCTGGTCCGGTGTCCCGTCATGACCCGGGGACCTGGGGTCGGGGTGGTCACCAGACCGTTGTACCCAGGCCGTTGACCCGACATGACCCTGTGACCCGGTGCCTGGGTAAAAATCCAACCCGGGGACCCGGGCATGGAACGTGACATGACCTGACCTGGGTCTGGGGTCCCGACCTGACCCGGTGACCTTGGGCCTGGGTAACCACCTGACCCGGGGACCCGGGCCGGGGACCCGGTATGACTCCGTCTCCCGGGGCCGGGGTGGTCACCTGACACTGGTACCCGGGACAGCGACCCGACATGACCCGGTGACCCGGGGCCGGGGTAACGACCTGTCCAGGGGACCTGGGCCGGGGACCCGACAGGACCCGGTGACCTGGTTCCGGGGTGCCGACCTGACCCGGTGACCTGGGGCTGTGGTGTCGACCGGACTCGGGGACCTGGTCCGGTGTCCCGTCATGACCCGGGGACCTGGGGTCAGGGTGGTCACCAGACCGTTGTACCCAGGCCGTTGAGCCGACATGACCCTGTGACCCGGGGCCTGGGTAAAAATCCAACCCGGGGACCCGGGCATGGGACGTGACATGACCCGACCTGGGTCCGGGGTCCCGACCTGACCCGCTGACCTGGGGCCGGTGTCCCCACGTGACCCGGGGACCCGGGCCGGGGTCCCCACGTGACCCGGGGACCCGGGCCGGGGTCCCCACGTGACCCGGTGACCTGAGGCCGGGGTCCCCACGTGACCCGGTGACCTGGGGCGAGGGTCCCCACGTGACCCGGTGACCTGGGGCAGGGGTCCCCACGTGACACTGGGACCCGGGCCGGGGACATCACGTGACCCGGTGACCCGGGCCGGGGTCCCCACGTGACCCGGTGACCTGAGGCCGGGGTCCCCACGTGACCCGGGGACCCAGGCCGGGGACCCCACGTGACCCGGTGACCTGGGGCCGGGGTCCCCACGTGACCCTGGGACCCGGGCCGGGGACATCACGTGACCCGGTCACCTGGGGCCGGGGTCCCCACGTGACCCGGGGTCCTGGTGCCGGGGACCCCACGTGACCCGGGGACCCGGACCGGGGTCCCCACGTGACCCGGGGTCCTGGTGCCGGTTTCCCCACGTGACCCGGTCACCTGGGGCCGGGGTCCCCACGTGACCCGGGGTCCTGGTGCCGGGGTCCCCACGTGACCCGCTGACCTGGGGCCGGGGTCCCCACTTGACCCGGGGTCCTGGTGCCGGGGTCCCCACGTGACCCGCTGACCTGTGGCCGGGGTCCCCACGTGACCCGGGGTCCTGGTGCCGGGGTCCCCACGTGACCCGCTGACCTGGGGCCGGGGTCCCCACGTGACCCGGGGTCCTGGTGCCGGGGTGGTCACCGGAACCTGGGAACCAGACCGGGTGCGCGACATGACCCGGTGACCCGGGGCCGGGTTAACGACCTGTCCAGGGGACCCGGGCCGGGGACCCGACAGGACCCGGTGATCCTTCGCTGGTGTCCCGATGCAACCCGGGGACCCGGGCCAGGGACCCCACGTGACCCGGGGACCTGGGGCAGGGGATGTCACCCGACACTGGTACCCGGGGCAGCGACCCGATACGACCCGGGGACCTGGGTCCGGGGTCCCGTCCTGACCCGGTGACCTGGGCCGGGGATGTCACCCGACACTGGTACCCGGGGCAGCGACCCGATACGACCAGGGGACCTGGGTCCGGGGTCCCGACCTGACCCGGTGACCTGGGGCCAGGGTAACCACTTGACCCGGGGACCCGGGCCGGGGACCCGGTATGACTCCGTCTCCCGGGGCCGGGGTGGTCACCTGACACTGCTACCCGGGACAGCGACCCGACATGACCCGGTGACCCGGGGCCGGGGTAACGACCTGTCCAGGGGACCTGGGCCGGGGACCCGACAGGACCCGGTGACCTGGTTCCGGGGTGCCGACCTGACCCGGTGACCTGGGGCTGTGGTGTCGACCGGACTCGGGGACCTGGTCCGGTGTCCCGTCATGACCCGGGGACCTGGGGTCGGGGTGGTCACCAGACCGTTGTACCCAGGCCGTTGACCCGACATGACCCTGTGACCCGGGGCCTGGGTAAAAATCCAACCCGGGGACCCGGGCATGGGACATGACATGACCCGACCTGGGTCCGGGGTCCCGACCTGACCCGCTGACCTGGGGCCGGTGTCCCCACGTGACCCGGGGTCCTGGTGCCGGGGTCCCGACGTGACCCGGGGACCCGGGCCGGGGACCCCATGTGACCCGGTGACCTGAGGCCGGGGTCCCCACTTGACCCGGTGACCTGGGGCGAGGGTCCCCACGTGACCCGGGGTCCTGGTGCCGGGGTCCCCACGTGACCCGGGGACCCGGGCCGGGGACCCCACGTGACCCGGTGACCTGGGGCCGGGGTCCCCACGTGACCCGGGGACCCGGCCCGGGGACATCACGTGACCCGGTCACCTGGGGCCGGGGTCCTCACGTGACCCGGTGACCTGAGGCCGGGGTCCCCACGTGACCCGGTGACCTGGGGCCAGGGTCCCCACGTGACCCGGGGTCCTGGGGCCGGGGTTCCCACGTGACCCGGGGACCCGGGCCGGGGTCCCCACGTGACCCGGGGTCCTGGTGCCGGTGTCCCCACGTGACCCGGGGTCCTGGTGCCGGGGACCCCACGTGACCCGGTGACCTGGGGCCGGGGTCCCCACGTGACCCTGGGACCCGGGCCGGGGACATCACGTGACCCGGTCACCTGGGGCCGGGGTCCCCACGTGACCCGGGGTCCTGGTGCCGGGGTCCCCACGTGACCCGGGGACCCGGGCCGGGGACCCCACGTGACCCAGGGTCCTGGTGCCGGTGTCCCCACGTGACCCGGTGACCTGGGGCCGGGGTCCCCACGTGACCCGGTGACCTGGGGCCGGGGTCCCCACGTGACCCGGGGACCCAGGCCGGGGTCCCCACGTGACCCAGGGTCCTGGTGTCGGTGTCCCCACGTGACCCGGTGACCTGGGGCCGGGGTCCCCACGTGACCCGGGGACCCGGGCCGGGGGACATCACGTGACCCGGTCACCTGGGGCCGGGGTCCCCACGTGACCCGGTCACCTGGGGCGGGGGTCCCCACGTGACCCGGGGTCCTGGTGCCGGTGTCCCCACGTGACCCAGTCACCTGG
Source organism: Somateria mollissima (assembly GCA_951411735.1). Taxonomy (NCBI): domain Eukaryota; kingdom Metazoa; phylum Chordata; class Aves; order Anseriformes; family Anatidae; genus Somateria; species Somateria mollissima. The sequence continues at coordinate 12,936,025 of OX598320.1, forward strand.
GGCCCGGGTCCCCACGTGACCCTGTCACCTGGGGCCGGGGTTCCCACGTGACCTGGGGACCCGGGCCGGGGACCCCACGTGACCCGGGGACCTGGGGCCGGGGATGTCACCCGACACTGGTACCCGGGGCAGCGACCCGATACGACCCGGGGACCTGGGTCCGGGGTCCCGACCTGACCCGGTGACCTGGGGCCAGGGTAACCACCTGACCCGGGGACCCGGGCCGGGGACTCGGTATGACTCCGTCTCCCGGGGCCGGGGTGGTCACCTGACACTGGTACCCGGGACAGCGACCCGACATGACCCGGTGACCCGGGGCCGGGGTAACGACCTGTCCAGGGGACCTGGGCCGGGGACCCGACAGGACCCGGTGACCTGGTTCCGGGGTGCCGACCTGACCCGGTGACCTGGGGCTGTGGTGTCGACCGGACTCGGGGACCTGGTCCGGTGTCCCGTCATGACCCGGGGACCTGGGGTCGGGGTGGTCACCAGACCGTTGTACCCAGGCCGTTGACCCGACATGACCCTGTGACCCGGGGCCTGGGTAAAAATCCGACCCGGGGCCTGGGTAAAAATCCAACCCGGGGACCCGGGGCCGGGTTAACGACCTGTCCAGGGGACCCGGGCCGGGGACCCGACAGGACCCGGTGATCCTTCGCTGGTGTCCCGATGCAACCCGGGGACCTGGGCCGGGGACCCCACGTGACCCGGGGACCTGGGGCAGGGGATGTCACCCGACACTGGTACCCGGGGCAGCGACCCGATACGACCCGGGGACCTGGGTCCGGGGTCCCGACCTGACCCGGTGACCTGGGGCCAGGGTAACCACCTGACCCGGGGACCCGGGCCGGGGACCCGGTATGACTCCGTCTCCCGGGGCCGGGGTGGTCACCTGACACTGGTACCCGGGACAGCGTCCCGACATGACCCGGTGACCCGGGGCCGGGGTAACGACCTGTCCAGGGGACCTGGGCCGGGGACCCGACAGGACCCGGTGACCTGGTTCCGGGGTGCCGACCTGACCCGGTGACCTGGGGCTGTGGTGTCGACCGGACTCGGGGACCTGGTCCGGTGTCCCGTCATGACCCGGGGACCTGGGGTCGGGGTGGTCACCAGACCGTTGTACCCAGGCCGTTGAGCCGACATGACCCTGTGACCCGGAGCCTGGGTAAAAATCCAACCCGGGGACCCGGGCATGGGACGTGACATGACCCGACCTGGGTCCGGGGTCCCGACCTGACCCGGTGACCTGGGCCGGGGACCCCACGTGACCCGGGGACCTGGGGCCGGGGATGTCACCCGACACTGGTACCCGGGGGCAGCGACCCGATACGACCCGGGGACCTGGGTCCGGGGTCCCGACCTGACACGGTGACCTGGGGCCAGGGTAACCACCTGACCCGGGGACCCGGGCCGGGGACCCGGTATGACTCCGTCTCCCGGGGCCAGGGTGGTCACCTGACACTGGTACCCGGGACAGCGACCCGACATGACCCGGTGACCCGGGGCCGGGGTAACGACCTGTCCAGGGGACCTGGGCCGGGGACCCGACAGGACCCGGTGACCTGGTTCCGGGGTGCCGACCTGACCCGGTGACCTGGGGCTGTGGTGTCGACCGGACTCGGGGACCTGGTCCGGTGTCCCGTCATGACCCGGGGACCTGGGGTCGGGGTGGTCACCAGACCGTTGTACCCAGGCCGTTGACCCGACATGACCCTGTGACCCGGGGCCTGGGTAAAAATCCAACCCGGGGACCCGGGCATGGGACATGACATGACCCGACCTGGGTCCGGGGTCCCGACCTGACCCGCTGACCTGGGGCCGGTGTCCCCACGTGACCCGGGGTCCTGGGGCCAAGGTCCCCACGTGACCCGGGGACCCGAGCCGGGGTCCCCACGTGACCCGGTGACCTGAGGCCGGGGTCCCCACCTGACCCGGTGACCTGGGGCCGGGGTCCCCACGTGACCCGGGGTCCTGGTGCCGGGGTCCCCACGTGACCCGGGGACCCGGGCCGGGGACCCCACGTGACCCGGTGACCTGGGGCCGGGGTCCCCACGTGACCCGGGGACCCGGGCCGGGGACATCACGTGACCCGGGGTCCTGGTGCCGGGGTCCCCACGTGACCCGGGGTCCTGGTGCCGGGGACCCCACGTGACCCGGGGACCCGGGCCGGGGTCCCCACGTGACCCGGGGTCCTGGTGCCGGTGTCCCCACGTGACCCGGTCACCTGGGGCCGGGGTCCCCACGTGACCCGGGGTCCTGGTGCCGGGGTCCCCACGTGACCCGCTGACTTGGGGCCGGGGTCCCCACTTGACCCGGGGTCCTGGTGCCGGGGTCCCCACGTGACCCGCTGACCTGTGGCCGGGGTCTCCACGTGACCCGGGGTCCTGGTGCCGGGGTCCCCATGTGACCCGCTGACCTGGGGCCGGGGTCCCCACGTGACCCGGGGTCCTGGTGCCGGGGTGGTCACCGGAACCTGGGAACCAGGCCGGGTGCGCGACATGACCCGGTGACCCGGGGCCGGGTTAACGACCTGTCCAGGGGACCCGGGCCGGGGACCCGACAGGACCCGGTGATCCTTCGCTGGTGTCCCGATGCAACCCGGGGACCCGGGCCGGGGACCCCACTTGACCCGGGGACCTGGGGTAGGGGATGTCACCCGACACTGGTACCCGGGGCAGCGACCCGATACGACCCGGGGACCTGGGTCCGGGGTCCCAACCTGACCCGGTGACCTGGGGCCAGGGTAACCACCTGACCCAGGGACCCGGGCCGGGGACTCGGTATGACTCCGTCTCCCGGGGCCGGCGTGGTCACCTGACACTGCTACCCGGGACAGCGACCCGACATGACCCGGTGACCCGGGGCCGGGGTAACGACCTGTCCAGGGGACCTGGGCCGGGGACCCGACAGGACCCGGTGACCTGGTTCCGGGGTGCCGACCTGACCCGGTGACCTGCGGCTGTGGTGTCGACCGGACTCGGGGACCTGGTCCGGTGTCCCATCATGACCCGGGGACCTGGGGTAGGGGTGGTCACCAGACCGTTGTACCCAGGCCGTTGACCCGACATGACCCTGTGACCCGGTGCCTGGGTAAAAATCCAACCCGGGGACCCGGGCATGGGACGTGACATGACCCGACCTGGGTCCGGGGTCCCGACCTGACCCGGTGACCTGGGGCCGGGGACCCAACGTGACCCGGGGACCTGGGGCCGGGGATGTCACCCGACACTGGTACCCGGGGCAGCGACCCGATACGACCCGGGGACCTGGGTCCGGGGTCCCGACCTGACCCGGTGACCTGGGGCCAGGGTAACCACCTGACCCGGGGACCCGGGCCGGGGACCCGGTATGACTCCGTCTCCCGGGGCCGGGGTGGTCACCTGACTCTGGTACCCGGGACAGCGACCCGACATGACCCGGTGACCCGGGGCCGGGGTAACGACCTGTCCAGGGGACCTGGGCCGGGGACCCGACAGGACCCGGTGACCTGGTTCCGGGGTGCCGACCTGACCCGGTGACCTGGGGCTGTGGTGTCGACCAGACTCGGGGACCTGGTCCGGTGTCCCGTCATGACCCGGGGACCTGGGGTCGGGGTGGTCACCAGACCGTTGTACCCAGGCCGTTGACCCGACATGACCCTGTGACCCGGGGCCTGAGTAAAAATCCAACCCGGGGACCCGGGCATGGGACGTGACATGACCCGACCTGGGTCCGGGGTCCCGACCTGACCTGGTGACCTGGGCCGGGGTCCCCACGTGACCCGGGGTCCTGGTGCCGGTGTCCCCACGTGACCCGGGGACCCGGGCCGGGGACCCCACGTGACCCGGTGACCTGGGGCCGGGGTCCCCACATGACCCGGGGACCCGGGCCGGGATCCCCACGTGACCCAGGGTCCTGGTGCCGGGGTCCCCACGTGACCCGGTGACCTGGGGCCGGGGTCCCCACGTGACCCGGTCACCTGGGGCCGGGGTCCCCACGTGACCCGGGGTCCTGGTGCCGGTGTCCCCACGTGACCCGGTCACCTGGGGCCCGGGTCCCCACGTGACCCGGTCACCTGGGGCCGGGGTCCCCACGTGACCCGGTCACCTGGGGCCGGGGTCCCCACGTGACCCGGGGTCCTGGTGCCGGTGTCCCCACGTGACCCAGTCACCTGGGGCCCGGGTCCCCACGTGACCCGGTCACCTGGGGCCGGGGTCCCCACGTGACCTGGGGACCCGGGCCGGGGACCCCACGTGACCCGGGGACCTGGGGCCGGGGATGTCACCCGACACTGGTACCTGGGGCAGCGACCCGATACGACCCGGGGACCTGGGTCCGGGGTCCCGACCTGACCCGGTGACATGGGGCCAGGGTAACCACCTGACCCGGGGACCCGGGCCGGGGACTCGGTATGACTCCGTCTCCCGGGGCCGGGGTGGTCACCTGACACTGGTACCCGGGACAGCGACCCAACATGACCCGGTGACCCGGGGCCGGGGTAACGACCTGTCCAGGGGACCTGGGCCGGGGACCCGACAGGACCCGGTGACCTGGTTCCGGGGTGCCGACCTGACCCGGTGACCTGGGGCTGTGGTGTCGACCGGACTCGGGGACCTGGTCCGGTGTCCCGTCATGACCCGGGGACCTGGGGTCGGGGTGGTCACCAGACCGTTGTACCCAGGCCGTTGACCCGACATGACCCTGTGACCCGGTGCCTGGGTAAAAATCCAACCCGGGGACCCGGGCATGGGACGTGACATGACCCGACCTGGGTCCGGGGTCCCGACCTGACCCGGTGACCTGGGGCCAGGGTAACCACCTGACCCGGGGACTCGGGCCGGGGACCCGGTATGACTCCGTCTCCCGGGGCCGGGGTGGTCACCTGACACTGCTACCCGGGACAGCGACCCGACATGACCCGGTGACCCGGGGCCGGGGTAACGACCTGTCCAGTGGACCTGGGCCGGGGACCCGACATGACCCGGTGACCTGGTTCCGGGGTGCCGACCTGACCCGGTGACTTGGGGCTGTGGTGTCGACCGGACTCGGGGACCTGGTCCGGTGTCCCGTCATGACCCGGGGACCTGGGGTCGGGGTGGTCACCAGACCGTTGTACCCAGGCCGTTGACCCGACATGACCCTGTGACCCGGGGCCTGGGTAAAAATCCGACCCGGGGCCTGGGTAAAAATCCAACCCGGGGACCCGGGGCCGGGTTAACGACCTGTCCAGGGGACCCGGGCCGGGGACCCGACAGGACCTGGTGATCCTTCGCTGGTGTCCCGATGCAACCCGGGGACCCGGGCCGGGGACCCCACGTGACCCGGGGACCTGGGGCAGGGGATGTCACCCGACACTGGTACCCGGGGCAGCGACCCGATACGACCCGGGGACCTGGGTCCGGGGTCCCGACCTGACCCGGTGACCTGGGGCCAGGGTAACCACCTGACCCGGGGACCCGGGCCGGGGACCCGGTATGACTCCGTCTCCCGGGGCCGGGGTGGTCACCTGACACTGCTACCCGGGACAGCGACCCGACATGACCCGGTGACCCGGGGCCGGGGTAACGACCTGTCCAGGGGACCTGGGCCGGGGACCCGACAGGACCCGGTGACCTGGTTCTGGGGTGCCGACCTGACCCGGTGACCTGGGGCTGTGGTGTCGACCAGACTCGGGGACCTGGTCCGGTGTCCCGTCATGACCCGGGGACCTGGGGTCGGGGTGGTCACCAGACCGTTGTACCCAGGCCGTTGAGCCGACATGACCCTGTGACCCGGAGCCTGGGTAAAAATCCAACCCGGGGACCCGGGCATGGGACGTGACATGACCCGACCTGGATCCGGGGTCCTGACCTGACCCGGTGACCTGGGCCGGGGACCCCACGTGACCCGGGGACCTGGGGCCGGGGATGTCACCCGACACTGGTACCCGGGGCAGCAACCCGACATGACCCGGTGACCCGGGGCCGGGGTAACGACCTGTCCAGGGGACCTGGGCCGGGGACCCGACAGGACCCGGTGACCTGGTTCCGGGGTGCCGACCTGACCCGGTGACCTGGGGCTGTGGTGTCGACCGGACTCGGGGACCTGGTCCGGTGTCCCGTCATGACCCGGGGACCTGGGGTCGGGGTGGTCACCAGACCGTTGTACCCAGGCCGTTGACCCGACATGACCCTGTGACCCGGGGCCTGGGTAAAAATCCAACCCGGGGACCCGGGCATGGGACATGACATGACCCGACCTGGGTCTGGGGTCCCGACCTGACCCGCTGACCTGGGGCCGGTGTCCCCACGTGACCCGGGGTCCTGGTGCCGGGGTCCCCACGTGACCCGGGGACCCGGGCCGGGGTCCCCACGTGACCCGGTGACCTGAGGCCGGGGTCCCCACGTGACCCGGTGACCTGGGGCCGGGGTCCCCACGTGACCCGGGGTCCTGGTGCCGGGGTCCCCACGTGACCCGGGGACCCGGGCCGGGGACCCCACGTGACCCGGTGACCTGGGGCCGGGGTCCCCACGTGACCCGGGGTCCTGGTGCCGGGGTCCCCACGTGACCCGGTGACCAGGGGCCGGGGTCCCCACGTGACCCGGGGTCCTGGTGCCGGGGTCCCCACGTGACCCGCTGACCTGGGGCCGGGGTCCCCACGTGACCCGGGGTCCTGGTGCCGGGGTGGTCACCGGAACCTGGGAACCAGGCCGGGTGCACGACATGACCCGGTGACCCGGGGCCAGGTTAACGACCTGTCCAGGGGACCTGGGCCGGGGACCCGACAGGACCCGGTGATCCTTCGCTGGTGTCCCGATGCAACCCGGGGACCCGGGCCGGGGTCCCCACGTGACCCAGGGTCCTGGTGCCGGTGTCCCCACGTGACCCGGTGACCTGGGGCCGGGGTCCCCACGTGACCCGGTGACCTGGGGCCGGGGTCCCCACGTGACCCGGGGACCCGGGCCGGGGACATCACGTGACCCGGTCACCTGGGGCCGGGGTCCCCACGTGACCCGGTCACCTGGGGCCGGGGTCCCCACGTGACCCGGGGTCCTGGTGCCGGTGTCCCCACGTGACCCGGTCACCTGGGGCCCGGGTCCCCACGTGACCCGGTCACCTGGGGCCGGGGTCCCCACGTGACCTGGGGACCCGGGCCGGGGACCCCACGTGACCCGGGGACCTGGGGCCGGGGATGTCACCCGACACTGGTACCCGGGGCAGCGACCCGATACGACCCGGGGACCTGGGTCCGGGGTCCCAACCTGACCCGGTGACCTGGGGCCAGGGTAACCACCTGACCCGGGGACCCAGGCCGGGGACTCGGTATGACTCCGTCTCCCGGGGCCGGGGTGGTCACCTGACACTGCTACCCGGGACAGCGACCCGACATGACCCGGTGACCCGGGGCCGGGGTAACGACCTGTCCAGGGGACCTGGGCCGGGGACCCGACAGGACCCGGTGACCTGGTTCCGGGGTGCCGACCTGACCCGGTGACCTGGGGCTGTGGTGTCGACCGGACTCGGGGACCTGGTCCGGTGTCCCGTCATGACCCGGGGACCTGGGGTCGGGGTGGTCACCAGACCGTTGTACCCAGGCCGTTGACCCGACATGACCCTGTGACCCGGGGCCTGGGTAAAAATCCAACCCGGGGACCCGGGCATGGGACATGACATGACCCGACCTGGGTCCGGGGTCCCGACCTGACCCGCTGACCTGGGGCCGGTGTCCCCACGTGACCCGGGGTCCTGGTGCCGGGGTCCCCACGTGACCCGGGGACCCGGGCCGGGGTCCCCACATGACCCGGTGACCTGAGGCCGGGGTCCCCACGTGACCCGGTGACCTGGGGCGAGGGTCCCCACGTGACCCGGGGTCCTGGTGCCGGGGTCCCCACGTGACCCGGGGACCCGGGCAGGAGACCCCACGTCACCTGCTTACCTGGGGCCGGGGATGTCACCCGACACTGGTACCCGGGGCAGCGACCCGATACGACCCGGGGACCTGGGTCCGGGGTCCCGACCTGACCCGGGGTCCTGTTGCCGGGGTCCCCACGTGACCCGGGGACCCGGGCCGGGGTCCCCACGTGACCCAGGGTCCTGGTGCCGGTGTCCCCACGTGACCCGGTCACCTGGAACCGGGGTCCCCACGTGACCCGGGGTCCTGGTGCCGGGGTCCCCACGTGACCCGCTGACCTGGGGACGGTGTCCCCACGTGACCCGGGGTCCTGGTGCCGGGGTCCCCACGTGACCCGCTGACCTGGGGCCGGGGTCCCCACGTGACCCGGGGTCCTGGTGCCGGGGTCCCCACGTGACCCGCTGACCTGTGGCCGGGGTCCCCACGTGACCCGGGGTCCTGGTGCCGGGGTTCCCACGTGACCCGCTGACCTGGGGCCGGGGTCCCCACGTGACCCGGGGTCCTGGTGCCGGGGTCCCCACGTGACCCGGGGACCCGGGCCGGGGTCCCCACGTGACCCGGTGATCTGAGGCCGGGGTCCCCACGTGACCCGGTGACCTGGGGCCGGGATCCCCACGTTACCCGGTGACCTGGGGCCGGGGTCCCCACGTGACCCGGGGACCCAGGCCGGGGACATCACGTGACCCGGTCACCTGGGGCCGGGGTCCCCATGTGACCCGGGGTCCTGGTGCCGGGGACCCCACGTGACCCGGGGACCCAGGCCGGGGTCCCCACGTGACCCAGGGTCCTGGTGCCGGTGTCCCCACGTGACCCGGTCACCTGGGGCCGTGGTCCCCACGTGACCCGGGGTCCTGGTGCCGGGGTCCCCACGTGACCCGCTGACCTGGGGCCGGGGTCCCCACGTGACCCGGGGTCCTGGTGCCGGGGTCCCCACGTGACCCGCTGACCTGGGGCCGGGGTCCCCACGTGACCCGGGGTCCTGGTGCCGGGGTCCCCACGTGACCCGCTGACCTGGGGCCGGGGTCCCCACGTGACCCGGGGTCCTGGTGCCGGGGTGGTCACCGGAACCTGGGAACCAGGCCGGGTACGCGACATGACCCGGTGACCCGGGGCCGGGTTAACGACCTGTCCAGGGGACCCGGGCCGGGGACCCGACAGGACCCGGTGATCCTTCGCTGGTGTCCCGATGCAACCCGGGGACCCGGGCCGGGGAACCCACGTGACCCGGGGACCTGGGGCAGGGGATGTCACCCGACACTGGTACCCGGGGCAGCGACCCGATATGACCCGGGGACCTGGGTCCGGGGTCCCGACCTGACCCGGTGACCTGGGCCGGGGATGTCACCCGACACTGGTACCCGGGGCAGCGACCCGATACGACCCGGGGACCTGGGTCCGGGGTCCCGAACTGACCCGCTGACCTGGGGCCGGTGTCCCCACGTGACCCGGGGTCCTGGTGCCGGGGTCCCCACGTGACCCGGGGACCCGAGCCGGGGTCCCCACGTGACCCGGTGACCTGAGGCCGGGGTCCCCACGTGACCCGGTGACCTGGGGCCGGGGTCCCCACGTGACCCGGGGTCCTGGTGCCGGGGTCCCCACGTGACCCGGGGACCCGGGCCGGGGACATCACGTGACCCGGTCACCTGGGGCCGGGGTCCCCACGTGACCCGGGGTCCTGGTGTCGGGGACCCCACGTGACCCGGGGACTCGGGCCGGGGTCCCCACGTGACCCGGGGTCCTGGTGCCGGTGTCCCCACGTGACCCGGTCACCTGGGGCCGGGGTCCCCACGTGACCCGGGGTCCTGGTGCCGGGGTCCCCACGTGACCCGCTGACTTGGGGCCGGGGTCCCCACTTGACCCGGGGTCCTGGTGCCGGGGTCCCCTCGTGACCCGGGGTCCTGGTTCCGGGGTCCCCACGTGACCCGCTGACCTGGGGCCGGGGTCCCCACGTGACCCGGGGTCCTGGTGCCGGGGTGGTCACCGGAACCTGGGAACCAGGCCGGGTGCGCGACATGACCCGGTGACCCGGGGCCGGGTTAACGACCTGTCCAGGGGACCCGGGCCGGGGACCCGACAGGACCCGGTGATCCTTCGCTGGTGTCCCGATGCAACCCGGGGACCCGGGCCGGGGGCCCCACGTGACCCGGGGACCTGGGGCAGGGGATGTCACCCGACACTGGTACCCGGGGCAGCGACCCGATACGACCCGGGGACCTGGGTCCGGGGTCCCGACCTGGCCCGGTGACCTGGGCCGGGGATGTCACCCGACACTGGTACCCGGGGCAGCGACCCGATACGACCCGGGGAGCTGGGTCTGGGGTCCCGACCTGACCCGGTGACCTGGGGCTGTGGTGTCGACCGGACTCGGGGACCTGGTCCGGTGTCCCGTCATGACCCGGGGACCTGGGGTCGGGGTGGTCACCAGACCGTTGTACCCAGGCCGTTGAGCCGACATGACCCTGTGACCCGGGGCCTGGGTAAAAATCCAACCCGGGGACCCGGGCATGGGACGTGACATGACCCGACCTGGGTCCGGGGTCCCGACCTGACCCGGTGACCTGGGGCCAGGGTAACCACTTGACCCGGGGACCCGGGCCGGGGACCCGGTATGACTCCGTCTCCCGGGGCCGGGGTGGTCACCTGACACTGCTACCCGGGACAGCGACCCGACATGACCCGGTGACCCGGGGCCGGGGTAACGACCTGTCCAGGGGACCTGGGCCGGGGACCCGACAGGACCCGGTGACCTGGTTCCGGGGTGCCGACCTGACCCGGTGACCTGGGGCTGTGGTGTCGACCGGACTCGGGGACCTGGTCCGGTGTCCCGTCATGACCCGGGGACCTGGGGTCGGGGTGGTCACCAGACCGTTGTACCCAGGCCGTTGACCCGACATGACCCTGTGACCCGGGGCCTGGGTAAAAATCCAACCCGGGGACCCGGGCATGGGACATGACATGACCCGACCTGGGTCCGGGGTCCCGACCTGACCCGCTGACCTGGGGCCGGTGTCCCCACGTGACCCGGGGTCCTGGTGCCGGGGTCCCGACGTGACCCGGGGACCCGGGCCGGGGACCCCACGTGACCCGGTGACCTGAGGCCGGGGTCCCCACTTGACCCGGTGACCTGGGGCGAGGGTCCCCACGTGACCCGGGGTCCTGGTGCCGGGGTCCCCACGTGACCCGGGGACCCGGGCCGGGGACCCCACGTGACCCGGTGACCTGGGGCCGGGGTCCCCACGTGACCCGGGGACCCGGCCCGGGGACATCACGTGACCCGGTCACCTGGGGCCGGGGTCCCCACGTGACCCGGTGACCTGAGGCCGGGGTCCCCACTTGACCCGGTGACCTGGGGCCGGGGTCCCCACGTGACCCGGGGTCCTGGGGCCGGGGTTCCCACGTGACCCGGGGACCCGGGCCGGGGTCCCCACGTGACCCGGGGTCCTGGTGCCGGTGTCCCCACGTGACCCGGGGTCCTGGTGCCGGGGACCCCACGTGACCCGGTGACCTGGGGCCGGGGTCCCCACGTGACCCGGGGACCCGGGCCGGGGACATCACGTGACCCGGTCACCTGGGGCCGGGGTCCCCACGTGACCCGGGGTCCTGGTGCCGGGGTCCCCACGTGACCCGGGGACCCGGGCCGGGGACCCCACGTGACCCAGGGTCCTGGTGCCGGTGTCCCCACGTGACCCGGTGACCTGGGGCCGGGGTCCCCACGTGACCCGGTGACCTGGGGCCGGGGTCCCCACGTGACCCGGGGACCCAGGCCGGGGTCCCCACGTGACCCAGGGTCCTGGTGTCGGTGTCCCCACGTGACCCGGTGACCTGGGGCCGGGGTCCCCACGTGACCCGGGGACCCGGGCCGGGGACATCACGTGACCCGGTCACCTGGGGCCGGGTTCCCCACGTGACCCGGTCACCTGGGGCGGGGGTCCCCACGTGACCCGGGGTCCTGGTGCCGGTGTCCCCACGTGACCCAGTCACCTGGGGCCCGGGTCCCCACGTGACCCTGTCACCTGGGGCCGGGGTTCCCACGTGACCTGGGGACCCGGGCCGGGGACCCCACGTGACCCGGGGACCTGGGGCCGGGGATGTCACCCGACACTGGTACCCGGGGCAGCGACCCGATACGACCCGGGGACCTGGGTCCGGGGTCCCGACCTGACCCGGTGACCTGGGGCCAGGGTAACCACCTGACCCGGGGACCCGGGCCGGGGACTCGGTATGACTCCGTCTCCCGGGGCCGGGGTGGTCACCTGACACTGGTACCCGGGACAGCGACCCGACATGACCCGGTGACCCGGGGCCGGGGTAACGACCTGTCCAGGGGACCTGGGCCGGGGACCCGACAGGACCCGGTGACCTGGTTCCGGGGTGCCGACCTGACCCGGTGACCTGGGGCTGTGGTGTCGACCGGACTCGGGGACCTGGTCCGGTGTCCCGTCATGACCCGGGGACCTGGGGTCAGGGTGGTCACCAGACCGTTGTACCCAGGCCGTTGACCCGACATGACCCTGTGACCCGGGGCCTGGGTAAAAATCCGACCCGGGGCCTGGGTAAAAATCCAACCCGGGGACCCGGGGCCGGGTTAACGACCTGTCCAGGGGACCCGGGCCGGGGACCCGACAGGACCCGGTGATCCTTCGCTGGTGTCCCGATGCAACCCGGGGACCTGGGCCGGGGACCCCACGTGACCCGGGGACCTGGGGCAGGGGATGTCACCCGACACTGGTACCCGGGGCAGCGACCCGATACGACCCGGGGACCTGGGTCCGGGGTCCCGACCTGACCCGGTGACCTGGGGCCAGGGTAACCACCTGACCCGGGGACCCGGGCCGGGGACCCGGTATGACTCCGTCTCCCGGGGCCGGGGTGGTCACCTGACACTGGTACCCGGGACAGCGTCCCGACATGACCCGGTGACCCGGGGCCGGGGTAACGACCTGTCCAGGGGACCTGGGCCGGGGACCCGACAGGACCCGGTGACCTGGTTCCGGGGTGCCGACCTGACCCGGTGACCTGGGGCTGTGGTGTCGACCGGACTCGGGGACCTGGTCCGGTGTCCCGTCATGACCCGGGGACCTGGGGTCGGGGTGGTCACCAGACCGTTGTACCCAGGCCGTTGACCCGACATGACCCTGTGACCCGGAGCCTGGGTAAAAATCCAACCCGGGGACCCGGGCATGGGACGTGACATGACCCGACCTGGGTCCGGGGTCCCGACCTGACCCGGTGACCTGGGCCGGGGACCCCACGTGACCCGGGGACCTGGGGCCGGGGATGTCACCCGACACTGGTACCCGGGGCAGCGACCCGATACGACCCGGGGACCTGGGTCCGGGGTCCCGACCTGACACGGTGACCTGGGGCCAGGGTAACCACCTGACCCGGGGACCCGGGCCGGGGACCCGGTATGACTCCGTCTCCCGGGGCCAGGGTGGTCACCTGACACTGCTACCCGGGACAGCGACCCGACATGACCCGGTGACCCGGGGCCGGGGTAACGACCTGTCCAGGGGACCTGGGCCGGGGACCCGACAGGACCCGGTGACCTGGTTCCGGGGTGCCGACCTGACCCGGTGACCTGGGGCTGTGGTGTCGACCGGACTCGGGGACCTGGTCCGGTGTCCCGTCATGACCCGGGGACCTGGGGTCGGGGTGGTCACCAGACCCTTGTACCCAGGCCGTTGACCCGACATGACCCTGTGACCCGGGGCCTGGGTAAAAATCCAACCCGGGGACCCGGGCATGGGACATGACATGACCCGACCTGGGTCCGGGGTCCCGACCTGACCCGCTGACCTGGGGCCGGTGTCCCCACGTGACCCGGGGTCCTGGGGCCAAGGTCCCCACGTGACCCGGGGACCCGAGCCGGGGTCCCCACGTGACCCGGTGACCTGAGGCCGGGGTCCCCACCTGACCCGGTGACCTGGGGCCGGGGTCCCCACGTGACCCGGGGTCCTGGTGCCGGGGTCCCCACGTGACCCGGGGACCCGGACCGGGGACCCCACGTGACCCGGTGACCTGGGGCCGGGGTCCCCACGTGACCCGGGGACCCGGGCCGGGGACATCACGTGACCCGGGGTCCTGGTGCCGGGGTCCCCACGTGACCCGGGGTCCTGGTGCCGGGGACCCCACGTGACCCGGGGACCCGGGCCGGGGTCCCCACGTGACCCGGGGTCCTGGTGCCGGTGTCCCCACGTGACCCGGTCACCTGGGGCCGGGGTCCCCACGTGACCCGGGGTCCTGGTGCCGGGGTCCCCACGTGACCCGCTGACTTGGGGCCGGGGTCCCCACTTGACCCGGGGTCCTGGTGCCGGGGTCCCCACGTGACCCGCTGACCTGTGGCCGGGGTCTCCACGTGACCCGGGGTCCTGGTGCCGGGGTCCCCACGTGACCCGCTGACCTGGGGCCGGGGTCCCCACGTGACCCGGGGTCCTGGTGCCGGGGTGGTCACCGGAACCTGGGAACCAGGCCGGGTGCGCGACATGACCCGGTGACCCGGGGCCGGGTTAACGACCTGTCCAGGGGACCCAGGCCGGGGACCCGACAGGACCCGGTGATCCTTCGCTGGTGTCCCGATGCAACCCGGGGACCCGGGCCGGGGACCCCACTTGACCCGGGGACCTGGGGTAGGGGATGTCACCCGACACTGGTACCCGGGGCAGCGACCCGATACGACCCGGGGACCTGGGTCCGGGGTCCCAACCTGACCCGGTGACCTGGGGCCAGGGTAACCACCTGACCCAGGGACCCGGGCCGGGGACTCGGTATGACTCCGTCTCCCGGGGCCGGCGTGGTCACTGACACTGCTACCCGGGACAGCGACCCGACATGACCCGGTGACCCGGGGCCGGGGTAACGACCTGTCCAGGGGACCTGGGCCGGGGACCCGACAGGACCCGGTGACCTGGTTCCGGGGTGCCGACCTGACCCGGTGACCTGCGGCTGTGGTGTCGACCGGACTCGGGGACCTGGTCCGGTGTCCCATCATGACCCGGGGACCTGGGGTAGGGGTGGTCACCAGACCGTTGTACCCAGGCCGTTGACCCGACATGACCCTGTGACCCGGTGCCTGGGTAAAAATCCAACCCGGGGACCCGGGCATGGGACGTGACATGACCCGACCTGGGTCCGGGGTCCCGACCTGACCCGGTGACCTGGGGCCGGGGACCCAACGTGACCCGGGGACCTGGGGCCGGGGATGTCACCCGACACTGGTACCCGGGGCAGCGACCCGATACGACCCGGGGACCTGGGTCCGGGGTCCCGACCTGACCCGGTGACCTGGGGCCAGGGTAACCACCTGACCCGGGGACCCGGGCCGGGGACCCGGTATGACTCCGTCTCCCGGGGCCGGGGTGGTCACCTGACTCTGGTACCCGGGACAGCGACCCGACATGACCCGGTGACCCGGGGCCGGGGTAACGACCTGTCCAGGGGACCTGGGCCGGGGACCCGACAGGACCCGGTGACCTGGTTCCGGGGTGCCGACCTGACCCGGTGACCTGGGGCTGTGGTGTCGACCAGACTCGGGGACCTGGTCCGGTGTCCCGTCATGACCCGGGGACCTGGGGTCGGGGTGGTCACCAGACCGTTGTACCCAGGCCGTTGACCCGACATGACCCTGTGACCCGGGGCCTGGGTAAAAATCCAACCCGGGGACCCGGGCATGGGACGTAACATGACCCGACCTGGGTCCGGGGTCCCGACCTGACCTGGTGACCTGGGCCGGGGTCCCCACGTGACCCGGGGTCCTGGTGCCGGTGTCCCCACGTGACCCGGGGACCCGGGCCGGGGACCCCACGTGACCCGGTGACCTGGGGCCGGGGTCCCCACGTGACCCGGGGACCCGGGCCGGGATCCCCACGTGACCCAGGGTCCTGGTGCCGGGGTCCCCACGTGACCCGGTGACCTGGGGCCGGGGTCCCCACGTGACCCGGTGACCTGGGGCCGGGGTCCACACGTGACCCGGGGACCCGGGCCGGGGACATCACGTGACCCGAACACCTGGGGCCGGGGTCCCCACGTGACCCGGTCACCTGGGGCCGGGGTCCCCACGTGACCCGGGGTCCTGGTGCCGGTGTCCCCACGTGACCCAGTCACCTGGGGCCCGGGTCCCCACGTGACCCGGTCACCTGGGGCCGGGGTCCCCACGTGACCTGGGGACCCGGGCCGGGGACCCCACGTGACCCGGGGACCTGGGGCCGGGGATGTCACCCGACACTGGTACCTGGGGCAGCGACCCGATACGACCCGGGGACCTGGGTCCGGGGTCCCGACCTGACCCGGTGACCTGGGGCCAGGGTAACCACCTGACCCGGGGACCCGGGCCGGGGACTCGGTATGACTCCGTCTCCCGGGGCCGGGGTGGTCACCTGACACTGGTACCCGGGACAGCGACCCAACATGACCCGGTGACCCGGGGCCGGGGTAACGACCTGTCCAGGGGACCTGGGCCGGGGACCCGACAGGACCCGGTGACCTGGTTCCGGGGTGCCGACCTGACCCGGTGACCTGGGGCTGTGGTGTCGACCGGACTCGGGGACCTGGTCCGGTGTCCCGTCATGACCCGGGGACCTGGGGTCGGGGTGGTCACCAGACCGTTGTACCCAGGCCGTTGAGCCGACATGACCCTGTGACCCGGAGCCTGGGTAAAAATCCAACCCGGGGACCCGGGCATGGGACGTGACATGACCCGACCTGGGTCCGGGGTCCCGACCTGACCCGGTGACCTGGGGCCAGGGTAACCACCTGACCCGGGGACTCGGGCCGGGGACCCGGTATGACTCCGTCTCCCGGGGCCGGGGTGGTCACCTGACACTGCTACCCGGGACAGCGACCCGACATGACCCGGTGACCCGGGGCCGGGGTAACGACCTGTCCAGTGGACCTGGGCCGGGGACCCGACATGACCCGGTGACCTGGTTCCGGGGTGCCGACCTGACCCGGTGACTTGGGGCTGTGGTGTCGACCGGACTCGGGGACCTGGTCCGGTGTCCCGTCATGACCCGGGGACCTGGGGTCGGGGTGGTCACCAGACCGTTGTACCCAGGCCGTTGACCCGACATGACCCTGTGACCCGGGGCCTGGGTAAAAATCCGACCCGGGGCCTGGGTAAAAATCCAACCCGGGGACCCGGGGCCGGGTTAACGACCTGTCCAGGGGACCCGGGCCGGGGACCCGACAGGACCTGGTGATCCTTCGCTGGTGTCCCGATGCAACCCGGGGACCCGGGCCGGGGACCCCACGTGACCCGGGGACCTGGGGCAGGGGATGTCACCCGACACTGGTACCCGGGGCAGCGACCCGATACGACCCGGGGACCTGGGTCCGGGGTCCCGACCTGACCCGGTGACCTGGGGCCAGGGTAACCACCTGACCCGGGGACCCGGGCCGGGGACCCGGTATGACTCCGTCTCCCGGGGCCGGGGTGGTCACCTGACACTGCTACCCGGGACAGCGACCCGACATGACCCGGTGACCCGGGGCCGGGGTAACGACCTGTCCAGGGGACCTGGGCCGGGGACCCGACAGGACCCGGTGACCTGGTTCTGGGGTGCCGACCTGACCCGGTGACCTGGGGCTGTGGTGTCGACCAGACTCGGGGACCTGGTCCGGTGTCCCGTCATGACCCGGGGACCTGGGGTCGGGGTGGTCACCAGACCGTTGTACCCAGGCCGTTGAGCCGACATGACCCTGTGACCCGGAGCCTGGGTAAAAATCCAACCCGGGGACCCGGGCATGGGACGTGACATGACCCGACCTGGATCCGGGGTCCTGACCTGACCCGGTGACCTGGGCCGGGGACCCCACGTGACCCGGGGACCTGGGGCCGGGGATGTCACCCGACACTGGTACCCGGGGGCAGCAACCCGACATGACCCGGTGACCCGGGGCCGGGGTAACGACCTGTCCAGGGGACCTGGGCCGGGGACCCGACAGGACCCTGTGACCTGGTTCCGGGGTGCCGACCTGACCCGGTGACCTGGGGCTGTGGTGTCGACCGGACTCGGGGACCTGGTCCGGTGTCCCGTCATGACCCGGGGACCTGGGGTCGGGGTGGTCACCAGACCGTTGTACCCAGGCCGTTGACCCGACATGACCCTGTGACCCGGGGCCTGGGTAAAAATCCAACCCGGGGACCCGGGCATGGGACATGACATGACCCGACCTGGGTCTGGGGTCCCGACCTGACCCGCTGACCTGGGGCCGGTGTCCCCACGTGACCCGGGGTCCTGGTGCCGGGGTCCCCACGTGACCCGGGGACCCGGGCCGGGGTCCCCATGTGACCCGGTGACCTGAGGCCGGGGTCCCAACGTGACCCGGTGACCTGGGGCCGGGGTCCCCACGTGACCCGGGGTCCTGGTGCCGGGGTCCCCACGTGACCCGGGGACCCGGGCCGGGGACCCCACGTGACCCGGTGACCTGGGGCCGGGGTCCCCACGTGACCCGGGGTCCTGGTGCCGGGGTCCCCACGTGACCCGGTGACCAGGGGCCGGGGTCCCCACGTGACCCGGGGTCCTGGTGCCGGGGTCCCCACGTGACCCGCTGACCTGGGGCCGGGGTCCCCACGTGACCCTGGGTCCTGGTGCCGGGGTGGTCACCGGAACCTGGGAACCAGGCCGGGTGCACGACATGACCCGGTGACCCGGGGCCAGGTTAACGACCTGTCCAGGGGACCTGGGCCGGGGACCCGACAGGACCCGGTGATCCTTCGCTGGTGTCCCGATGCAACCCGGGGACCCGGGCCGGGGTCCCCACGTGACCCAGGGTCCTGGTGCCGGTGTCCCCACGTGACCCGGTGACCTGGGGCCGGGGTCCCCACGTGACCCGGTGACCTGGGGCCGGGGTCCCCACGTGACCCGGGGACCCGGGCCGGGGACATCACGTGACCCGGTCACCTGGGGCCGGGGTCCCCACGTGACCCGGTCACCTGGGGCCGGGGTCCCCACGTGACCCGGGGTCCTGGTGCCGGTGTCCCCACGTGACCCGGTCACCTGGGGCCCGGGTCCCCACGTGACCCGGTCACCTGGGGCCGGGGTCCCCACGTGACCTGGGGACCCGGGCCGGGGACCCCACGTGACCCGGGGACCTGGGGCCGGGGATGTCACCCGACACTGGTACCCGGGGCAGCGACCCGATACGACCCGGGGACCTGGGTCCGGGGTCCCAACCTGACCCGGTGACCTGGGGCCAGGGTAACCACCTGACCCGGGGACCCAGGCCGGGGACTCGGTATGACTCCGTCTCCCGGGGCCGGGGTGGTCACCTGACACTGCTACCCGGGACAGCGACCCGACATGACCCGGTGACCCGGGGCCGGGGTAACGACCTGTCCAGGGGACCTGGGCCGGGGACCCGACAGGACCCGGTGACCTGGTTCCGGGGTGCCGACCTGACCCGGTGACCTGGGGCTGTGGTGTCGACCGGACTCGGGGACCTGGTCCGGTGTCCCGTCATGACCCGGGGACCTGTGGTCGGGGTGGTCACCAGACCGTTGTACCCAGGCCGTTGAGCCGACATGACCCTGTGACCCGGGGCCTGGGTAAAAATCCGACCCGGGGCCTGGGTAAAAATCCAACCCGGGGACCCGGGGCCGGGTTAACGACCTGTCCAGGGGACCCGGGCCGGGGACCCGATAGGACCCGGTGATCCTTCGCTGGTGTCCCGATGCAACCCGGGGACCCGGGCCGGGGACCCCACGTGACCCGGGGACCTGGGGCCGGGGATGTCACCCGACACTGGTACCCGGGGCAGCGACCCCATACGACCCGGGGACCTGGGTCCGGGGTCCCGACCTGACCCGGTGACCTGGGGCCAGGGTAACCACCTGACCCGGGGACCCGGGCCGGGGACCCGGTATGACTCCGTTTCCCGGGGCCGGGGTGGTCACCAGACACTGCTACCCGGGACAGCGACCCGACATGACCCGGTGACCCGGGGCCGGGGTAACGACCTGTCCAGGGGACCTGGGCCGGGGACCCGACAGGACCCGGTGACCTGGTTCCGGGGTGCCGACCTGACCCGGTGACCTGGGGCTGTGGTGTCGACCGGACTCGGGGACCTGGTCCGGTGTCCCGTCATGACCCGGGGACCTGGGGTCGGGGTGGTCACCAGACCGTTGTACCCAGGCCGTTGACCCGACATGACCCTGTGACCCGGGGCCTGGGTAAAAATCCAACCCGGGGACCCGGGCATGGGACATGACATGACCCGACCTGGGTCCGGGGTCCCGACCTGACCCGCTGACCTGGGGCCGGTGTCCCCACGTGACCCGGGGTCCTGGTGCCGGGGTCCCCACGTGACCCGGGGACTCGGGCCGGGGTCCCCACATGACCCGGTGACCTGAGGCCGGGGTCCCCACGTGACCCGGTGACCTGGGGCGAGGGTCCCCACGTGACCCGGGGTCCTGGTGCCGGGGTCCCCACGTGACCCGGGGACCCGGGCCGGAGAACCCACGTCACCTGCTTACCTGGGGCCGGGGATGTCACCCGACACTGGTACCCGGGGCAGCGACCCGATACGACCCGGGGACCTGGGTCCGGGGTCCCGACCTGACCCGGGGTCCTGTTGCCGGGGTCCCCACGTGACCCGGGGACCCGGGCCGGGGTCCCCACGTGACCCAGGGTCCTGGTGCCGGTGTCCCCACGTGACCCGGTCACCTGGAACCGGGGTCCCCACGTGACCCGGGGTCCTGGTGCCGGGGTCCCCACGTGACCCGCTGACCTGGGGACGGTGTCCCCACGTGACCCGGGGTCCTGGTGCCGGGGTCCCCACGTGACCCGCTGACCTGGGGCCGGGGTCCCCACGTGACCCGGGGTCCTGGTGCCGGGGTCCCCACGTGACCCGCTGACCTGTGGCCGGGGTCCCCACGTGACCCGGGGTCCTGGTGCCGGGGTCCCCACGTGACCCGCTGACCTGGGGCCGGGGTCCCCACGTGACCCGGGGTCCTGGTGCCGGGGTCCCCACGTGACCCGGGGACCCGGGCCGGGGTCCCCACGTGACCCGGTGATCTGAGGCCGGGGTCCCCACGTGACCCGGTGACCTGGGGCCGGGATCCCCACGTTACCCGGTGACCTGGGGCCGGGGTCCCCACGTGACCCGGGGACCCAGGCCGGGGACAACACGTGACCCGGTCACCTGGGGCCGGGGTCCCCATGTGACCCGGGGTCCTGGTGCCGGGGACCCCACGTGACCCGGGGACCCAGGCCGGGGTCCCCACGTGACCCAGGGTCCTGGTGCCGGTGTCCCCACGTGACCCGGTCACCTGGGGCCGGGGTCCCCACGTGACCCGGGGTCCTGGTGCCGGGGTCCCCACGTGACCCGCTGACCTGGGGCCGGGGTCCCCACGTGACCCGGGGTCCTGGTGCCGGGGTCCCCACGTGACCCGCTGACCTGGGGCCGGGGTCCCCACGTGACCCGGGGTCCTGGTGCCGGGGTCCCCACGTGACCCGGTGACCTGGGGCCGGGGTCCCCACGTGACCCGGGGTCCTGGTGCCGGGGTGGTCACCGGAACCTGGGAACCAGGCCGGGTACGCGACATGACCCGGTGACCCGGGGCCGGGTTAACGACCTGTCCAGGGGACCCGGGCCGGGGACCCGACAGGACCCGGTGATCCTTCGCTGGTGTCCCGATGCAACCCGGGGACCCGGGCCGGGGAACCCACGTGACCCGGGGACCTGGGGCAGGGGATGTCACCCGACACTGGTACCCGGGGCAGCGACCCGATATGACCCGGGGACCTGGGTCCGGGGTCCCGACCTGACCCGGTGACCTGGGCCGGGGATGTCACCCGACACTGGTACCCGGGGCAGCGACCCGATACGACCCGGGGACCTGGGTCCGGGGTCCCGAACTGACCCGCTGACCTGGGGCCGGTGTCCCCACGTGACCCGGGGTCCTGGTGCCGGGGTCCCCACGTGACCCGGGGACCCGAGCCGGGGTCCCCACGTGACCCGGTGACCTGAGGCCGGGGTCCCCACGTGACCCGGTGACCTGGGGCCGGGGTCCCCACGTGACCCGGGGTCCTGGTGCCGGGGTCCCCACGTGACCCGGGGACCCGGGCCGGGGACATCACGTGACCCGGTCACCTGGGGCCGGGGTCCCCACGTGACCCGGGGTCCTGGTGTCGGGGACCCCACGTGACCCGGGGACTCGGGCCGGGGTCCCCACGTGACCCGGGGTCCTGGTGCCGGTGTCCCCACGTGACCCGGTCACCTGGGGCCGGGGTCCCCACGTGACCCGGGGTCCTGGTGCCGGGGTCCCCACGTGACCCGCTGACTTGGGGCCGGGGTCCCCACTTGACCCGGGGTCCTGGTGCCGGGGTCCCCTCGTGACCCGGGGTCCTGGTTCCGGGGTCCCCACGTGACCCGCTGACCTGGGGCCGGGGTCCCCACGTGACCCGGGGTCCTGGTGCCGGGGTGGTCACCGGAACCTGGGAACCAGGCCGGGTGCGCGACATGACCCGGTGACCCGGGGCCGGGTTAACGACCTGTCCAGGGGACCCGGGCCGGGGACCCGACAGGACCCGGTGATCCTTCGCTGGTGTCCCGATGCAACCCGGGGACCCGGGCCGGGGGCCCCACGTGACCCGGGGACCTGGGGCAGGGGATGTCACCCGACACTGGTACCCGGGGCAGCGACCCGATACGACCCGGGGACCTGGGTCCGGGGTCCCGACCTGACCCGGTGACCTGGGGCCAGGGTAACCACCTGACCCGGGGACCCGGGCCGGGGACTCGGTATGACTCCGTCTCCCAGGGCCGGCGTGGTCACCTGACACTGCTACCCGGGACAGCGACCCGACATGACCCGGTGACCCGGGGCCGGGGTAACGACCTGTCCAGGGGACCTGGGCCGGGGACCCGACAGGACCCGGTGACCTGGTTCCGGGGTGCCGACCTGACCCGGTGACCTGGGGCTGTGGTGTCGACCGGACTCGGGGACCTGGTCCGGTGTCCCGTCATGACCCGGGGACCTGGGGTCGGGGTGGTCACCAGACCGTTGTACCCAGGCCGTTGACCCGACATGACCCTGTGACCCGGGGCCTGGGTAAAAATCCAACCCGGGGACCCGGGCATGGGACGTGACATGACCCGACCTGGGTCCGGGGTCCCGACCTGACCCGCTGACCTGGGGCCGGTGTCCCCACGTGACCCGGGGACCCGAGCCGGGGTCCCCACGTGACCCGGTGACCTGAGGCCGGGGTCCCCACGTGACCCGGTGACCTGGGGCCGGGGTCCCCACGTGACCCGGGGTCCTGGTGCCGGGGTACCCACGTGACCCGGGGACCCGGGCCGGGGACATCACGTGACCCGGTCACCTGGGGCCGGGGTCCCGACCTGACCCGGGGTCCTGTTGCCGGGGTCCCCACGTGACCCGGGGACCCGGGCCGGGGTCCCCACGTGACCCAGGGTCCTGGGGCCGGTGTCCCCACGTGACCCGGTCACCTGGAACCGGGGTCCCCACGTGACCCGGGGTCCTGGTGCCGGGGTCCCCACGTGACCCGCTGACCTGGGGACGGTGTCCCCACGTGACCCGGGGTCCTGGTGCCGGGGTCCCCACTTGACCCGCTGACCTGGGGCCGGGGTCCCCACGTGACCCGGGGTCCTGGTGCCGGGGTCCCCACGTGACCCGCTGACCTGTGGCCGGGGTCCCCACGTGACCCGGGGTCCTGGTGCCGGGGTGGTCACCGGAACCTGGGAACCAGGCCGGGTGCACGACATGACCCGGTGACCCGGGGCCGGGTTAACGACCTGTCCAGGGGACCCGGGCCGGGGACCCGACAGGACCCGGTGATCCTTCGCTGGTGTCCCGATGCAACCCGGGGACCCGGGCCGGGGACCCCACGTGACCCGGGGACCTGGGGCCGGGGATGTCACCCGACACTGGTACCCGGGGCAGCGACCCGATACGACCCGGGGACCTGGGTCCGGGGTCCCGACCTGACCCGGTGACCTGGGGCCAGGGTAACCACCTGACCCGGGGACCCGGGCCGGGGACTCGGTATGACTCCGTCTCCCGGGGCCGGCGTGGTCACCTGACACTGGTACCCCGGACAGCGACCCGACATGACCCGGTGACCCGGGGCCGGGGTAACGACCTGTCCAGGGGACCTGGGCCGGGGACCCGACAGGACCCGGTGACCTGGTTCCGGGGTGCCGACCTGACCCGGTGACCTGGGGCTGTGGTGTCGACCGGACTCGGGGACCTGGTCTGGTGTCCCGTCATGACCCGGGGACCTGGGGTCGGGGTGGTCACCAGACCCTTGTACCCAGGCTGTTGACCCGACATGACCCTGTGACCCGGGCCTGGGTAAAAATCCAACCCGGGGACCCGGGCATGGGACATGACATGACCCAACCTGGGTCCAGGGTCCCGACCTGACCCGGTGACCTGGGGCCGGTGTCCCCACGTGACCCGGGGTCCTGGTGCCGGTGTCCCCACGTGACCCGCTGACCTGGGGCCGGGGTCCCCACGTGACCCGGGGTCCTGGTGCCGGGGTCCCCACGTGACCCGGTGACCTGGGGCCGGGGTCCCCACGTGACCCGGGGTCCTGGTGCCGGGGTCCCCACGTGACCCGCTGACCTGTGGCCGGGGTCCCCACGTGACCTGCTGACCTGGGGCCGGGGTCCCCACGTGACCCGCTGACCTGGGGCCGGGGTCCCCACGTGACCCGGGGTCCTGGTGCCGGGGTGGTCACCGGAACCTGGGAACCAGGCCGGGTGCGCGACATGACCCGGTGACCCGGGGCCGGGTTAACGACCTGTCCAGGGGACCCGGGCCGGGGACCCGACAGGACCCGGTGATCCTTCGCTGGTGTCCCGATGCAACCCGGGGACCCGGGCCGGGGAACCCATGTGACCCGGGGACCTGGGGCAGGGGATGTCACCCAACACTGGTACCCGGGGCAGCGACCCGATACGACCCGGGGACCTGGGTCCGGGGTCCCGACCTGACCCGGTGACCTGGGCCGGGGACCCCACGTGACCCGGGGACCTGGGGCCGGGGATGTCACCCGACACTTGTACCCGGGGCAGCAACCCGATACGACCCGGGGACCT
This sequence comes from Somateria mollissima, assembly GCA_951411735.1. Classification (NCBI taxonomy): domain Eukaryota; kingdom Metazoa; phylum Chordata; class Aves; order Anseriformes; family Anatidae; genus Somateria; species Somateria mollissima. The sequence continues at coordinate 12,960,962 of OX598320.1, forward strand.
GGGTCCGGGGTCCCGATCTGACCCGGTGACCTGGGGCCAGGGTAACCACTTGACCCGGGGACCCGGGCCGGGGACCCGGTATGACTCCGTCTCCCGGGGCCGGGGTGGTCACCTGACACTGCTACCCGGGACAGCGACCCGACATGACCCGGTGACCCGGGGCCGGGGTAACGACCTGTCCAGGGAACCTGGGCCGGGGACCCGACAGGACCCGGTGACCTGGTTCCGGGGTGCCGACCTGACCCGGTGACCTGGGGCTGTGGTGTCGACCGGACTCGGGGACCTGGTCCGGTGTCCCGTCATGACCCGGGGACCTGGGGTCGGGGTGGTCACCAGACCGTTGTACCCAGGCCGTTGACCCGACATGACCCTGTGACCCGGGGCCTGGGTAAAAATCCAACCCGGGGACCCGGGCATGGGACATGACATGACCCGACCTGGGTCCGGGGTCCCGACCTGACCCGCTGACCTGGGGCCGGTGTCCCCACGTGACCCGGGGTCCTGGTGCCGGGGTCCCCACGTGACCCGGGGACCCGAGCCGGGGTCCCCACGTGACCCGGTGACCTGAGGCCGGGGTCCCCACGTGACCCGGTGACCTGGGGCCGGGGTCCCCACGTGACCCGGGGTCCTGGTGCCAGGGTCCCCACGTGACCCGGGGACCCGGGCCGGGGACATCACGTGACCCGGTCACCTGGGGCCGGGGTCCCCACGTGACCCGGGGTCCTGGTGTCGGGGACCCCACGTGACCCGGGGACTCGGGCCGGGGTCCCCACGTGACCCGGGGTCCTGGTGCCGGTGTCCCCACGTGACCCGGTCACCTGGGGCCGGGGTCCCCACGTGACCCGGGGTCCTGGTGCCGGGGTCCCCACGTGACCCAGGGTCCTGGTGCCGGTGTCCCCACGTGACCCGGTCACCTGGAACCGGGGTCCCCACGTGACCCGGGGTCCTGGTGCCGGGGTCCCCACGTGACCCGCTGACCTGGGGACGGTGTCCCCACGTGACCCGGGGTCCTGGTGCCGGGGTCCCCACTTGACCCGCTGACCTGGGGCCGGGGTCCCCACGTGACCCGGGGTCCTGGTGCCGGGGTCCCCACGTGACCCGCTGACCTGTGGCCGGGGTCCCCACGTGACCCGGGGTCCTGGTGCCGGGGTGGTCACCGGAACCTGGGAACCAGGCCGGGTGCGCGACATGACCCGGTGACCCGGGGCCGGGTTAACGACCTGTCCAGGGGACCCGGGCCGGGGACCCGACAGGACCCGGTGATCCTTCGCTGGTGTCCCGATGCAACCCGGGGACCCGGGCCGGGGACCCCACGTGACCCGGGGACCTGGGGCCGGGGATGTCACCCGACACTGGTACCCGGGGCAGCGACCCGATACGACCCGGGGACCTGGGTCCGGGGTCCCGACCTGACCCGGTGACCTGGGGCCAGGGTAACCACCTGACCCGGGGACCCGGGCCGGGGACTCGGTATGACTCCGTCTCCCGGGGCCGGCGTGGTCACCTGACACTGGTACCCCGGACAGCGACCCGACATGACCCGGTGACCCGGGGCCGGGGTAACGACCTGTCCAGGGGACCTGGGCCGGGGACCCGACAGGACCCGGTGACCTGGTTCCGGGGTGCCGACCTGACCCGGTGACCTGGGGCTGTGGTGTCGACCGGACTCGGGGACCTGGTCTGGTGTCCCGTCATGACCCGGGGACCTGGGGTCGGGGTGGTCACCAGACCCTTGTACCCAGGCTGTTGACCCGACATGACCCTGTGACCCGGGGCCTGGGTAAAAATCCAACCCGGGGACCCGGGCATGGGACATGACATGACCCAACCTGGGTCCAGGGTCCCGACCTGACCCGGTGACCTGGGGCCGGTGTCCCCACGTGACCCGGGGTCCTGGTGCCGGTGTCCCCACGTGACCCGCTGACCTGGGGCCGGGGTCCCAACGTGACCCGGGGACCCGGGCCGGGGACCCTACGTGACCCGGTCACCTGGGGCCGGGGTCCCCACGTGACCCGGGGTCCTGGTGCCGGGGTCCCCACGTGACCCGCTGACCTGGGGCCGGGGTCCCCACGTGACCCGGGGTCCTGGTGCCGGGGTCCCCACGTGACCCGCTGACCTGTGGCCGGGGTCCCCACGTGACCTGCTGACCTGGGGCCGGGGTCCCCACGTGACCCGCTGACCTGGGGCCGGGGTCCCCACGTGACCCGGGGTCCTGGTGCCGGGGTGGTCACCGGAACCTGGGAATCAGGCCGGGTGCGCGACATGACCCGGTGACCCGGGGCCGGGTTAACGACCTGTCCAGGGGACCCGGGCCGGGGACCCGACAGGACCCGGTGATCCTTCGCTGGTGTCCCGATGCAACCCGGGGACCCGGGCCGGGGAACCCATGTGACCCGGGGACCTGGGGCAGGGGATGTCACCCGACACTGGTACCCGGGGCAGCGACCCGATACGACCCGGGGACCTGAGGCCGGGGTCCCGACCTGACCCGGTGACCTGGGCCGGGGACCCCACGTGACCCGGGGACCTGGGGCCGGGGATGTCACCCGACACTTGTACCCGGGGCAGCAACCCGATACGACCCGGGGACCTGGGTCCGGGGTCCCGACCTGACCCGGTGACCTGGGGCCAGGGTAACCACTTGACCCGGGGACCCGGGCCGGGGACCCGGTATGACTCCGTCTCCCGGGGCCGGGGTGGTCACCTGACACTGCTACCCGGGACAGCGACCCGACATGACCCGGTGACCCGGGGCCGGGGTAACGACCTGTCCAGGGGACCTGGGCCGGGGACCCGACACGACCCGGTGACCTGGTTCCGGGGTGCCGACCTGACCCGGTGACCTGGGGCTGTGGTGTCGACCGGACTCGGGGACCTGGTCCGGTGTCCCGTCATGACCCGGGGACCTGGGGCCTGGGTAAAAATCCAACCCGGGGACCCGGGCATGGGACATGACATGACCCGACCTGACTCCGGGGTCCCGACCTGACCCGCTGACCTGGGGCCGGTGTCCCCACGTGACCCGGGGTCCTGGTGCCGGGGTCCCCACGTGACCCAGGGACCCGGGCCGGGGTCCCCACGTGACCCGGTGACCTGAGGCCGGGGTCCCCACGTGACCCGGTGACCTGGGGCCGGGATCCCCACGTGACCCGGGGTCCTGGTGCCGGGGTCCCCACGTGACCCGGGGACCCGGGCCGGGGACCCCACGTGACCCGGTGACCTGGGGCCGGGGTCTCCACGTGACCCGGGGACCCGGGCCGGGGACATCACGTGACCCGGTCACCTGGGGCCGGGGTCCCCACGTGACCCGGTCACCTGGGGCCGGGGTCCCCACGTGACCCGGGGTCCTGGTGCCGGGGTCCCCACGTGACCCGGTGACCTGAGGCCGGGGTCCCCACGTGACGCGCTGACTTGGGGCCGGGGTCCCCACGTGACCCTGGGTCCTGGTGCCGGGGTGGTCACCGGAACCTGGGAACCAGGCCGGGTGCGCGACATGACCCGTTGACCCGGGGCCGGGTTAACGACCTGTCCAGGGGACCCGGGCCGGGGACCCGACAGGACCCGGTGATCCTTCGCTGGTGTCCCGATGCAACCCGGGGACCCGGGCCGGGGACCCCACGTGACCCGGGGACCTGGGGCAGGGGATGTCACCCGACACTGGTACCCGGGGCAGCGACCCGATACGACCCGGGGACCTGGGTCCGGGGTCCCGACCTGACCCGGTGACCTGGGGCCAGGGTAACCACCTGACCCGGGGACCCGGGCCGGGGACCCGGTATGACTCCGTCTCCCGGGGCCGGGGTGGTCACCTGACACTGGTACCCGGGACAGCGACCCGACATGACCCGGTGACCCGGGGCCGGGGTAACGACCTGTCCAGGGGACCTGGGCCGGGGACCCGACAGGACCCGGTGACCTGGTTCCGGGGTGCCGACCTGACCCGGTGACCTGGGGCTGTGGTGTCGACCGGACTCGGGGACCTGGTCCGGTGTCCCGTCATGACCCGGGGACCTGGGGTCGGGGTGGTCACCAGACCGTTGTACCCAGGCCGTTGAGCCGACATGACCCTGTGACCCGGGGCCTGGGTAAAAATCCAACCCGGGGACCCGGGCATGGGACATGACATGACCCGACCTGGGTCCGGGGTCCCGACCTGACCCGCTGACCTGGGGCCGGTGTCCCCACGGCACCCGGGGTCCTGGTGCCGGGGTCCCCACGTGACCCGGGGACCCGGGCCGGGGTCCCCACGTGACCCGGTGACCTGAGGCCGGGGTCCCCACGTGACCCGGTGACCTGGGGCGAGGGTCCCCACGTGACCCGGGGTCCTGGGGCCGGGGTCCCCACGTGACCCGGGGACCCGGGCCGGGGACCCCACGTGACCCGGTGACCTGGGGCCGGGGTCCCCACGTGACCCGGTCACCTGGGGCCGGGGTCCCCACGTGACCCGGGGTCCTGGGGCCGGGGTCCCCACGTGACCCGGGGACCCGGGCCGGGGACCCCACGTGACCCGGTCACCTGGGGCCGGGGTCCCCACGTGACCCGGTCACCTGGGGCCGGGGTCCCCACGTGACCCGGGGTCCTGGTGCCGGGGTCCCCACGTGACCCGGTGACCTGAGGCCGGGGTCCCCACGTGACCCGGTGACCTGGGGCCGGTGTCCCCACGTGACCCGGGGTCCTGGTGCCGGAGTTCCCACGTGACCCGGGGACCCGGGCCGGGGTCCCCACGTGACCCGGGGTCCTGGTGCCGGTGTCCCCACGTGACCCGGGGACCCGGGCCGGGGACCCCACGTGACCCGGTCACCTGGGGCCGGGGTCCCCACGTGACCCGGGGACCCGGGCCGGGGTCCCCACGTGACCCAGGGTCCTGGTGCCGGTGTCCCCACGTGACCCGGTGACCTGGGGCCGGGGTCCCCACGTGACCCGGGGTCCTGGTGCCGGGGTCCCCACGTGACCCGGGGACCCGGGCCGGGGACCCCACGTGACCCGGTGACCTGGGGCCGGGGTCCCCACGTGACCCGGGGACCCGGGCCGGGGACCCCACGTGACCCAGTTACCTGGGGCCAGGGTAACCACCTGACCCGGGGACCCGGGCCGGGGACCCGGTATGACTCCGTCTCCCGGGGCCGGGGTGGTCACCTGACACTGGTACCCGGGACAGCGACCCGACATGACCCGGTGACCCGGGGCCGGGGTAACGACCTGTCCAGGGGACCTGGGCCGGGGACCCGACAGGACCCGGTGACCTGGTTCCGGGGTGCCGACCTGACCCGGTGACCTGGGGCTGTGGTGTCGACCGGACTCGGGGACCTGGTCCGGTGTCCCGTCATGACCTGGGGACCTGGGGTCGGGGTGGTCACCAGACCGTTGTACCCAGGCCGTTGAGCCGACATGACCCTGTGACCCGGGGCCTGGGTAAAAATCCGACCCGGGGCCTGGGTAAAAATCCAACCCGGGGACCCGGGCATGGGACATGACATGACCCGACCTGGGTCCGGGGTCCCGACCTGACCCGGTGACCTGGGGCCGGGGACCCAACGTGACCCGGGGACCTGGGGCCGGGGATGTCACCCGACACTGGTACCCGGGGCAGCGACCCGATACGACCCGGGGACCTGGGTCCGGGGTCCCGACCTGACCCGGTGACCTGGGGCCAGGGTAACCACCTGACCCGGGGACCCGGGCCGGGGACCCGGTATGACTCCGTCTCCCGGGGCCGGGGTGGTCACCTGACACTGGTACCCGGGACAGCGACCCGACATGACCCGGTGACCCGGGGCCGGGGTAACGACCTGTCCAGGGGACCTGGGCCGGGGACCCGACAGGACCCGGTGACCTGGTTCCGGGGTGCCGACCTGACCCGGTGACCTGGGGCTGTGGTGTCGACCGGACTCGGGGACCTGGTCCGGTGTCCCGTCATGACCAGGGGACCTGGGGTCGGGGTGGTCACCAGACCGTTGTACCCAGGCCGTTGACCCGACATGACCCTGTGACCCGGGGCCTGGGTAAAAATCCAACCCGGGGACCCGGGCATGGGACATGACATGACCCGACCTGGGTCCGGGGTCCCGACCTGACCCGCTGACCTGGGGCCGGTGTCCCCACGTGACCCGGGGTCCTGGTGCCGGGGTCCCCACGTGACCCGGGGACCCGGGCCGGGGTCCCCACGTGACCCGGTGACCTGAGGCCGGGGTCCCCACGTGACCCGGGGACCCGGGCCGGGGACCCCACGTGACCCGGTGACCTGGGGCAGGGTAACCACGTGACCCGGGGACCCGGGCCGGGGACCCCACGTGACCCGGTGACCTGGGGCAGGGTAACCACCTGACCCGGGGACCCTGGCCGGGGACCCGGTATGACTCCGTCTCCCGGGGCCGGGGTGGTCACCTGACACTGCTACCCGGGACAGCGACCCGACATGACCCGGTGACCCGGGGCCGGGGTAACGACCTGTCCAGGGGACCTGGGCCGGGGACCCGACAGGACCCGGTGACCTGGTTCCGGGGTGCCGACCTGACCCGGTGACCTGGGGCTGTAGTGTCGACCGGACTCGGGGACCTGGTCCGGTGTCCCGTCATGACCCGGGGACCTGGGGTCGGGGTGGTCACCAGACCGTTGTACCCAGGCCGTTGAGCCGACATGACCCTGTGACCCGGGGCCTGGGTAAAAATCCGACCCGGGGCCCGGGTAAAAATCCAACCCGGGGACCCGGGCATGGGACGTGACATGACCCGACCTGGGTCCGGGGTCCCGACCTGACCCGGTGACCTGGGGCCGGGGACCCAACGTGAACCGGGGACCTGGGGCCGGGGATGTCACCCGACACTGGTACCCGGGGCAGCGACCCGATACGACCCGGGGACCTGGGTCCGGGGTCCCGACCTGACCCGGTGACCTGGGGCCAGGGTAACCACCTGACCCGGGGACCCGGGCCGGGGACCCGGTATGACTCCGTCTCCCGGGGCCGGGGTGGTCACCTGACACTGGTACCCGGGACAGCGACCCGACATGACCCGGTGACCCGGGGCCGGGGTAACGACCTGTCCAGGGGACCTGGGCCGGGGACCCGACAGGACCCGGTGACCTGGTTCCGGGGTGCCGACCTGACCCGGTGACCTGGGGCTGTGGTGTCGACCGGACTCGGGGACCTGGTCCGGTGTCCCGTCATGACCCGGGGACCTGGGGTCGGGGTGGTCACCAGACCCTTGTACCCAGGCCGTTGACCCGACATGACCCTGTGACCCGGGGCCTGGGTAAAAATCCAACCCGGGGACCCAGGCATGGGACATGACATGACCCGACCTGGGTCCGGGGTCCCGACCTGACCCGCTGACCTGGGGCCGGTGTCCCCACGTGACCCGGGGTCCTGGTGCCGGGGTCCCCACGTGACCCGGGGACCTGGGGCCGGGGTCCCCACGTGACCCGGGGTCCTGGTGCCGGGGTCCCCACGTGACCCGGGGACCCGGGCCGGGGACCCCACGTGACAGGGTGACCTGGGGCCGGGGTCCCCATGTGACCCGGGGACCCGGGCCGGGGACATCACGTGACCCGGTCACCTGGGGCCGGGGTCCCCACGTGACCCGGGGTCCTGGTGCCGGGGTCCCCACGTGACCCGGGGACCCAGGCCGGGGTCCCCACGTGACCCGGTGACCTGTGGCCGGGGTCCCCACGTGACCCGGGGTCCTGGTGCCGGGGTCCCCACGTGACCCGCTGACCTGGGGACGGGGTCCCCACTTGACCCGGGGTCCTGGTGCCGGGGTCCCCACGTGACCCGCTGACCTGTGGCCGGGGTCCCCACGTGACCCAGGGTCCTGGTGCCGGGGTCCCCACGTGACCCGCTGACCTGGGGCCGGGGTCCCCACGTGACCCGGGGTCCTGGTGCCGGGGTGGTCACCGGAACCTGGGAACCAGGCCGGGTGCGCGACATGACCCGGTGACCCGGGGCCGGGTTAACGACCTGTCCAGGGGACCCGGGCCGGGGACCCGACAGGACCCGGTGATCCTTCGCTGGTGTCCCGATGCAACCCGGGGACCCGGGCCGGGGACCCCACGTGACCCGGGGACCTGGGGCAGGGGATGGCACCCGACACTGGTACCCGGGGCAGCGACCCGATACGACCCGGGGACCTGGGTCCGGGGTCCCGACCTGACCCGGTGACCTGGGCCGGGGATGTCACCCGACACTGGTACCCGGGGCAGCGACCCGATACGACCCGGGGACCTGGGTCCGGGGTCCCGACCTGACCCGGTGACCTGGGGCCAGGGTAACCACCTGACCCGGGGACCCGGGCCGGGGACCCGGTATGACTCCGTCTCCCGGGGCCGGGGTGGTCACCTGACACTGCTACCCGGGACAGCGACCCGACATGACCCGGTGACCCGGGGCCGGGGTAACGACCTGTCCAGGGGACCTGGGCCGGGGACCCGACAGGACCCGGTGACCTGGTTCCGGGGTGCCGACCTGACCCGGTGACCTGGGGCTGTGGTGTCGACCGGACTCGGGGACCTGGTCCAGTGTCCCGTCATGACCCGGGGACCTGGGGTCGGGGTCCACACGTGACCCGGTCACCTGGGGCCCGGGTCCCCACGTGACCCGGTCACCTGGGGCCGGGGTCCCCACGTGACCTGGGGACCCGGGCCGGGGACCCCACGTGACCCGCGGACCTGGGGCAGGGGATGTCACCCGACACTGGTACCCGGGGCAGCGACCCGATACGACCCGGGGACCTGGGTCCGGGGTCCCGACCTGACCCGGTGACCTGGGGCCAGGGTAACCACCTGACCCGGGGACCCTGGCCGGGGACCCGGTATGACTCCGTCTCCCGGGGCCGGGGTGGTCACCTGACACTGGTACCCGGGACAGCGACCCGACATGACCCGGTGACCCGGGGCCGGGGTAACGACCTGTCCAGGGGACCTGGGCCGGGGACCCGACAGGACCCGGTGACCTGGTTCCGGGGTGCCGACCTGACCCGGTGACCTGGGGCTGTGGTGTCGACCGGACTCGGGGACCTGGTCCGGTGTCCCGTCATGACCCGGGGACCTGGGGTCGGGGTGGTCACCAGACCGTTGTACCCAGGCCGTTGACCCGATATGACCCTGTGACCCGGGGCCGGGGTAAAAATCCGACCCGGGGCCTGGGTAAAAATCCAACCCGGGGACCCGGGCATGGGACGTGACATGACCCGACCTGGGTCCGGGGTCCCGACCTGACCCGGTGACCTGGGCCGGGGACCCCACGTGACCCGGTGACCTGGGGCCGGGGTCCCCACGTGACCCGGGGTCCTGGTGCCGGGGTCCCCACGTGACCCGGGGACCCGGGCCGGGGACATCACGTGACCAGGTCACCTGGGGCCGGGGTCCCCACGTGACCCGGGGTCCTGGTGCCGGGGACCCCACGTGACCCGGGGACCCGGGCCGGGGTCCCCACGTGACCCGGGGTCCTGGTGCAGGTGTCCCCACGTGACCCGGTCACCTGGGGCCGGGGTCCCCACGTGACCCGGGGTCCTGGTGCCGGTGTCCCCACGTGACCCGCTGACTTGGGGCCGGGGTCCCCACTTGACCCGGGGTCCTGGTGCCGGGGTCCCCACGTGACCCGCTGACCTGTGGCCGGGGTCCCCACGTGACCCGGGGTCCTGGTGCCGGGGTCCCCACGTGACCCGCTGACCTGGGGCCGGGGTCCCCACGTGACCCGGGGTCCTGGTGCCGGGGTGGTCACCGGAACCTGGGAACCAGGCCGGGTGCGCGACATGACCCGGTGACCCGGGGCCGGGTTAACGACCTGTCCAGGGGACCCGGGCCGGGGACCCAACAGGACCCGGTGATCCTTCGCTGGTGTCCCGATGCAACCCGGGGACCCGGGCCGGGGACCCCACGTGACCCGGGGACCTGGGGCAGGGGATGTCACCCGACACTGGTACCCGGGGCAGCGACCCGATACGACCCGGGGACCTGGGTCCGGGGTCCCGACCTGACCCGGTGACCTGGGGCCAGGGTAACCACCTGACCCGGGGACCCGGGCCGGGGACTCGGTATGACTCCGTCTCCCAGGGCCGGGGTGGTCACCTGACACTGGTACCCGGGACAGCGACCCGACATGACCCGGTGACCCGGGGCCGGGGTAACGACCTGTCCAGGGGACCTGGGCCGGGGACCCGACAGGACCCGGTGACCTGGTTCCGGGGTGCCGACCTGACCCGGTGACCTGGGGCTGTGGTGTCGACCGGACTCGGGGACCTGGTCCGGTGTCCCGTCATGACCTGGGGACCTGGGGTCGGGGTGGTCACCAGACCGTTGTACCCAGGCCGTTGAGCCGACATGACCCTGTGACCCGGAGCCTGGGTAAAAATCCAACCCGGGGACCCAGGCATGGGACGTGACATGACCCGACCTGGGTCCGGGGTCCCGACCTGACCCGCTGACCTGGGGCCGGTGTCCCCACATGACCCGGGGTCCTGGTGCCGGGGTCCCCACGTGACCCGGTGACCTGGGGCCGGGGTCCCCACGTGACCCGAGGTCCTGGTGCCGGGGTACCCACGTGACCCGGGGACCCGGGCCGGGGTCCCCACGTGACCCGGTGACCTGGGGCTGGGGTCCCCATGTGACCCGGGGACCCGGGCCGGGGACATCACGTTACCCGGTCACCTGGGGCCGGGGTCCCCACGTGACCCGGGGTCCTGGTGCCGGGGTCCCCACGTGACCCGGGGACCCAGGCCGGGGTCCCCACGTGACCCGCTGACCTGTGGCCGGGGTCCCCACGTGACCCGGGGTCCTAGTGCCGGGGTCCCCACGTGACCCGCTGGCCTGGGGCCGGGGTCCCCACGTGACCCAGGGTCCTCGTGCCGGGGTCCCCACGTGACCCGCTGACCTGTGGCCGGGGTCCCCACGTGACCCGGGGTCCTGGTGCCGGGGTCCCCACGTGACCCGCTGACCTGGGGCCGGGGTCCCCACGTAACCCGGGGTCCTGGTGCCGGGGTGGTCACCGGAACCTGGGAACCAGGCCGGGTGCGCGACATGACCCGGTGACCCGGGGCCGGGTTAATGACCTGTCCAGGGGACCCGGGCCGGGGACCCGACAGGACCCGGTGATCCTTCGCTGGTGTCCCGATGCAACCCGGGGACCCGGGCCGGGGAACCCACGTGACCCGGGGACCTGGGGCAGGGGATGTCACCCGACACTGGTACCCGGGGCAGCGACCCAATACGACCCGGGGACCTGGGTCCGGGGTCCCGACCTGACCCGGTGACCTGGGCCGGGGATGTCACCCGACACTGGTACCCGGGGCAGCGACCCGATACGACCCGGGGACCTGGGTCCGGGGTCCCGACCTGACCCGGTGACCTGGGGCCAGGGTAACCACTTGACCCGGGGACCCGGGCCGGGGACCCGGTATGACTCCGTCTCCCGGGGCCGGGGTGGTCACCTGACACTTGTACCCGGGACAGCGACCTGACATGAACCGGTGACCCGGGGCCGGGCTAACGACCTGTCCAGGGGACCTGGGCCGGGGACCCGACAGGACCCGGTGACCTGGTTCCGGGGTGCCGACCTGACCCGGTGACCTGGGGCTGTGGTGTCGACCGGACTCGGGGACCTGGTCCGGTGTCCCGTCATGACCCGGGGACCTGGGGTCGGGGTCCCCACGTGACCCGGTCACCTGGGGCCCGGGTCCCCACGTGACACGGTCACCTGGGGCCGGGGTCCCCACGTGACCTGGGGACCCGGGCCGGGGACCCCACGTGACCCGGGGACCTGGGGTAGGGGATGTCACCCGACACTGGTACCCGGGGCAGCGACCCGATACGACCCGGGGACCTGGGTCCGGGGTCCCGACCTGACCCGGTGACCTGGGGCCAGGGTAACCACCTGACCCGGGGACCCGGGCCGGGGACCCGGTATGACTCCGTCTCCCGGGGCCGGGGTGGTCACCTGACACTGGTACCCGGGACAGCGACCCGACATGACCCGGTGACCCGGGGCCGGGGTAACGACCTGTCCAGGGGACCTGGGCCGGGGACCCGACAGGACCCGGTGACCTGGTTCCGGGGTGCCGACCTGACCCGGTGACCTGGGGCTGTGGTGTCGACCGGACTCGGGGACCTGGTCCGGTGTCCCGTCATGACCCGGGGACCTGGGGTCGGGGTGGTCACCAGACCGTTGTACCCAGGCCGTTGACCCGACATGACCCTGTGACCCGGGGCCTGGGTAAAAATCCGACCCGGGGCCTGGGTAAAAATCCAACCCGGGGACCCGGGGCCGGGTTAACGACCTGTCCAGGGGACCCGGGCCGGGGACCCGACAGGACCCGGTGATCCTTCGCTGGTGTCCCGATGCAACCCGGGGACCCGGGCCGGGGACACCACGTGACCTGGGGACCTGGGGCCGGGGATGTCACCCGACACTGGTACCCGGGGCAGCGACCCGATACGACCCGGGGACCTGGGTCCGGGGTCCCGACCTGACCCGGTGACCTGGGGCCAGGGTAACCACCTGACCCGGGGACCCGGGCCGGGGACCCGGTATGACTCCGTTTCCCGGGGCCGGGGTGGTCACCTGACACTGCTACCCGGGACAGCGACCCGACATGACCCGGTGACCCGGGGCCGGGGTAACGACCTGTCCAGGGGACCTGGGCCGGGGACCCGACAGGACCCGGTGACCTGGTTCCGGGGTGCCGACCTGACCCGGTGACCTGGGGCTGTGGTGTCGACCGGACTCGGGGACCTGGTCCGGTGTCCCGTCATGACCCGGGGACCTGGGGTCGGGGTGGTCACCAGACCCTTGTACCCAGGCCGTTGACCCGACATGACCCTGTGACCCGGGGCCTGGGTAAAAATCCAACCCGGGGACCCAGGCATGGGACATGACATGACCCGACCTGGGTCCGGGGTCCCGACCTGACCCGCTGACCTGGGGCCGGTGTCCCCACGTGACCCGGGGTCCTGGTGCCGGGGTCCCCACGTGACCCGGTGACCTGGGGCCGGGGTCCCCACGTGACCCGGGGTCCTGGTGCCGGGGTCCCCACGTGACCCGGGGACCCGGGCCGGGGACCCCACGTGACCCGGTGACCTGGGGCCGGGGTCCCCATGTGACCCGGGGACCCGGGCCGGGGACATCACGTGACCCGGTCACCTGGGGCCGGGGTCCCCACGTGACCCGGGGTCCTGGTGCCGGTGTCCCCACGTGACCCGGGGACCCAGGCCGGGGTCCCCACGTGACCCGCTGACCTGTGGCCGGGGTCCCCACGTGACCCGGGGTCCTGGTGCCGGGGTCCCCACGTGACCCGCTGACCTGGGGCCGGGGTCCCCACGTGACCCAGGGTCCTGGTGCCGGGGTCCCCACGTGACCCGCTGACCTGTGGCCGGGGTCCCCACGTGACCCGGGGTCCTGGTGCCGGGGTCCCCACGTGACCCGCTGACCTGGGGCCGGGGTCCCCACGTGACCCGGGGTCCTGGTGCCGGGGTGGTCACCGGAACCTGGGAACCAGGCCGGGTGCGCGACATGACCCGGTGACCCGGGGCCGGGTTAACGACCTGTCCAGGGGACCCGGGCCGGGGACCAGACAGGACCCGGTGATCCTTCGCTGGTGTCCCGATGCAACCCGGGGACCCGGGCCGGGGACCCCACATGACCCGGGGACCTGGGGCAGGGGATATCACCCGACACTGGTACCCGGGGCAGCGACCCGATACGACCCGGGGACCTGGGTCCGGGGTCCCGACCTGGCCCGGTGACCTGGGCCGGGGATGTCACCCGACACTGGTACCCGGGGCAGCGACCCGATACGACCCGGGGAGCTGGGTCTGGGGTCCCGACCTGACCCGGTGACCTGGGGCCAGGGTAACCACTTGACCCGGGGACCCGGGCCGGGGACCCGGTATGACTCCGTCTCCCGGGGCCGGGGTGGTCACCTGACACTGGTACCCGGGACAGCGACCCGACATTAACCGGTGACCCGGGGCCGGGCTAACGACCTGTCCAGGGGACCTGGGCCGGGGACCCGACAGGACCCGGTGACCTGGTTCCGGGGTGCCGACCTGACCCGGTGACCTGGGGCTGTGGTGTCGACCGGACTCGGGGACCTGGTCCGGTGTCCCGTCATGACCCGGGGACCTGGGGTCGGGGTCCCCACGTGACCCGGTCACCTGGGGCCCGGGTCCCCACGTGACCCGGTTACCTGGGGCCGGGGTCCCCACGTGACCTGGGGACCCGGGCCGGGGACCCCACGTGACCCGGGGACCTGGGGTAGGGGATGTCACCCGACACTGGTACCCGGGGCAGCGACCCGATACGACCCGGGGACCTGGGTCCGGGGTCCCGACCTGACCCGGTGACCTGGGGCCAGGGTAACCACCTGACCCGGGGACCCGGGCCGGGGACCCGGTATGACTCCGTCTCCCGGGGCCGGGGTGGTCACCTGACACTGCTACCCGGGACAGCGACCCGACATGACCCGGTGACCCGGGGCCTGGGTAAAAATCCAACCCGGGGACCCGGGGCCGGGTTAACGACCTGTCCAGGGGACCCGGGCCGGGGACCCGACAGGACCCGGTGATCCTTCGCTGGTGTCCCGATGCAACCCGGGGACCCGGGCCGGGGACACCACGTGACCCGGGGACCTGGGGCCGGGGATGTCACCCGACACTGGTACCCGGGGCAGCGACCCGATACGACCCGGGGACCTGGGTCCGGGGTCCCGACCTGACCCGGTGACCTGGGGCCAGGGTAACCACCTGACCCGGGGACCCGGGCCCGGGACCCGGTATGACTCCGTTTCCCGGGGCCGGGGTGGTCACCTGACACTGGTACCCGGGACAGCGACCCGACATGACCCGGTGACCCGGGGCCGGGGTAACGACCTGTCCAGGGGACCTGGGCCGGGGACCCGACAGGACCCGGTGACCTGGTTCCGGGGTGCCGACCTGACCCGGTGACCTGGGGCTGTGGTGTCGACCGGACTCGGGGACCTGGTCCGGTGTCCCGTCATGACCCGGGGACCTGGGGTCGGGGTGGTCACCAGACCCTTGTACCCAGGCCGTTGACCCGACATGACCCTGTGACCCGGGGCCTGGGTAAAAATCCAACCCGGGGACCCAGGCATGGGACATGACATGACCCGACCTGGGTCCGGGGTCCCGACCTGACCCACTGACCTGGGGCCGGTGTCCCCACGTGACCCGGGGTCCTGGTGCCGGGGTCCCCACGTGACCCGGTGACCTGGGGCCGGGGACCCCACGTGACCCGGGGTCCTGGTGCCGGGGTCCCCACGTGACCCGGGGACCCGGGCCGGGGACCCCACGTGACCCGGTGACCTGGGGCCGGGGTCCCCATGTGACCCGGGGACCCGGGCCGGGGACATCACGTGACCCGGTCACCTGGGGCCGGGGTCCCCACGTGACCCGGGGTCCTGGTGCCGGTGTCCCCACGTGACCCGGGGACCCAGGCCGGGGTCCCCACGTGACCCGCTGACCTGTGGCCGGGGTCCCCACGTGACCCGGGGTCCTGGTGCCGGGGTCCCCACGTGACCCGGTGACCTGGGGCCGGGGTCCCCACGTGACCCAGGGTCCTGGTGCCGGGGTCCCCACGTGACCCGCTGACCTGTGGCCGGGGTCCCCACGTGACCCGGGGTCCTGGTGCCGGGGTCCCCACGTGACCCGCTGACCTGGGGCCGGGGTCCCCACGTGACCCGGGGTCCTGGTGCCGGGGTGGTCACCGGAACCTGGGAACCAGGCCGGGTGCGCGACATGACCCGGTGACCCGGGGCCGGGTTAACGACCTGTCCAGGGGACCCGGGCCGGGGACCCGACAGGACCCGGTGATCCTTCGCTGGTGTCCCGATGCAACCCGGGGACCCGGGCCGGGGACCCCACGTGACCCGGGGACCTGGGGCAGAGGATGTCACCCGACACTGGTACCCGGGGCAGCGACCCGATACGACCCGGGGACCTGGGTCCGGGGTCCCGACCTGGCCCGGTGACCTGGGCCGGGGATGTCACCCGACACTGGTACCCGGGGCAGCGACCCGATACGACCCGGGGAGCTGGGTCTGGGGTCCCGACCTGACCCGGTGACCTGGGGCCAGGGTAACCACTTGACCCGGGGACCCGGGCCGGGGACCCGGTATGACTCCGTCTCCCGGGGCCGGGGTGGTCACCTGACACTGGTACCCGGGACAGCGACCCGACATGAACCGGTGACCCGGGGCCGGGCTAACGACCTGTCCAGGGGACCTGGGCCGGGGACCCGACAGGACCCGGTGTCCTGGTTCCGGGGTGCCGACCTGACCCGGTGACCTGGGGCTGTGGTGTCGACCGGACTCGGGGACCTGGTCCGGTGTCCCGTCATGACCCGGGGACCTGGGGTCGGGGTCCCCACGTGACCCGGTCACCTGGGGCCCGGGTCCCCACGTGACCCGGTTACCTGGGGCCGGGGTCCCCACGTGACCTGGGGACCCGGGCCGGGGACCCCACGTGACCCGGGGACCTGGGGTAGGGGATGTCACCCGACACTGGTACCCGGGGCAGCGACCCGATACGACCCGGGGACCTGGGTCCGGGGTCCCGACCTGACCCGGTGACCTGGGGCCAGGGTAACCACCTGACCCGGGGACCCGGGCCGGGGACCCGGTATGACTCCGTCTCCCGGGGCCGGGGTGGTCACCTGACACTGGTACCCGGGACAGCGACCCGACATGACCCGGTGACCCGGGGCCGGGGTAACGACCTGTCCAGGGGACCTGGGCCGGGAACCCGACAGGACCCGGTGACCTGGTTCCGGGGTGCCGACCTGACCCGGTGACCTGGGGCTGTGGTGTCGACCTGACTCGGGGACCTGGTCCGGTGTCCCGTCATGACCCGGGGACCTGGGGTCGGGGTGGTCACCAGACCGTTGTACCCAGGCCGTTGACCCGACATGACCCTGTGACCCGGGGCCTGGGTAAAAATCCGACCCGGGGCCTGGGTAAAAATCCAACCCGGGGACCCGGGGCCGGGTTAACGACCTGTCCAGGGGACCCGGGCCGGGGACCCGACAGGACCCGGTGATCCTTCGCTGGTGTCCCGATGCAACCCGGGGACCCGGGCCGGGGACACCAAGTGACCCGGGGACCTGGGGCCGGGGATGTCACCCGACACTGGTACCCGGGGCAGCGACCCGATACGACCCGGGGACCTGGGTCCGGGGTCCCGACCTGACCCGGTGACCTGGGGCCAGGGTAACCACCTGACCCGGGGACCCGGGCCCGGGACCCGGTATGACTCCGTTTCCCGGGGCCGGGGTGGTCACCTGACACTGCTACCCGGGACAGCGACCCGACATGACCCGGTGACCCGGGGCCGGGGTAATGACCTGTCCAGGGGACCTGGGCCGGGGACCCGACAGGACCCGGTGACCTGGTTCCGGGGTGCCGACCTGACCCGGTGACCTGGGGCTGTGGTGTCGACCGGACTCGGGGACCTGGTCCGGTGTCCCGTCATGACCCGGGGACCTGGGGTCGGGGTGGTCACCAGACCCTTGTACCCAGGCCGTTGACCCGACATGACCCTGTGACCCGGGGCCTGGGTAAAAATCCAACCCGGGGACCCAGGCATGGGACATGACATGACCCGACCTGGGTCCGGGGTCCCGACCTGACCCGCTGACCTGGGGCCGGTGTCCCCACGTGACCCGGGGTCCTGGTGCCGGGGTCCCCACGTGACCCGGTGACCTGGGGCCGGGGACACCACGTGACCCGGGGTCCTGGTGCCGGGGTCCCCACGTGACCCGGGGACCCGGGCCGGGGACCCCACGTGACCCGGTGACCTGGGGCCGGGGTCCCCATGTGACCCGGGGACCCGGGCCGGGGACATCACTGACCCGGTCACCTGGGGCCGGGGTCCCCACGTGACCCGGGGTCCTGGTGCCGGGGTCCCCACGTGACCCGGGGACCCAGGCCGGGGTCCCCACGTGACCCGCTGACCTGTGGCCGGGGTCCCCACGTGACCCGGGGTCCTGGTGCCGGGGTCCCCTCGTGACCCGCTGACCTGGGGCCGGGGTCCCCACGTGACCGGGGGTCCTGGTGCCGGGGTCCCCACGTGACCCGCTGACCTGTGGCCGGTGTCCCCACGTGACCCGGGGTCCTGGTGCCGGGGTCCCCACGTGACCCGCTGACCTGGGGCCGGGGTCCCCACGTGACCCGGGGTCCTGGTGCCGGGGTGGTCACCGGAACCTGGGAACCAGGCCGGGTGCGCGACATGACCCGGTGACCCGGGGCCGGGTTAACGACCTGTCCAGGGGACCCGGGCCGGGGACCCGACAGGACCCGGTGATCCTTCGCTGGTGTCCCGATGCAACCCGGGGACCCGGGCCGGGGAACCCACGTGACCCGGTGACCTGGGGCCGGGGTCCCCACGTGACCCGGGGACCCGGGCCGGGGACATCACGTGACCCGGTCACCTGGGGCCGGGGTCCCCACGTGACCCGGGGTCCTGGTGCCGGGGACCCCACGTGACCCGGGGACCCGGGCCGGGGTCCCCACGTGACCCGGGGTCCTGGTGCCGGGGTCCCCACGTGACCCGCTGACTTGGGGCCGGGGTCCCCACTTGACCCGGGGTCCTGGTGCCGGGGTACCCACTTGACCCGGGGACCCGGGCCGGGGTCCCCACGTGACCCGGTGACCTGAGGCCGACGTCCCCACGGGACCCGGTGACCTGGGGCGAGGGTCCCCACGTGACCCGGGGTCCTGGTGCCGGGGTCCCCAAGTGACCCGGGGACCCGGGCCGGGGACCCCACGTGACCCGGTGACCTGGGGCCGGGGTCCCCACGTGACCCGGGGACCCGGGCCGGGGACATCACGTGACCCGGTCACCTGGGGCCGGGGTCCCCACGTGACCCGGGGTCCTGGTGCCGGGGTCCCCACGTGACCCGGTGACCTGAGGCCGGGGTCCCCACGTGACCCGGTGACCTGGGGCCGGCGTCCCCACGTGACCCGGGGTCCTGGTGCCGGGGTTCCCACGTGACCCGGGGACCCGGGCCGGGGTCGCCACGTGACCCGGAGTCCTGGTGCCGGGGTCCCCACGTGACCCGGGGACCCGGGCCGGGGTCCCCACGTGACCCAGGGTCCTGGTGCCGGTGTCCCCACGTGACCCGGTGACCTGGGGCCGGGGTCCCCACGTGACCCGGGGACCCGGGCCGGGGTCCCCACGTGACCCTGGGTCCTAGTGCCGGGGTCCCCACGTGACCGGGGGTCCTGGGGCCGGGGTCCCCACGTGACCCGGTGACCTGGGGCCGGGGTCCCCACGTGACCCGGGGACCCGGGCCGGGGACATCACGTGACCCGGTCACCTGGGGCCGGGGTCCCCACGTGACCCGGTCACCTGGGGCCGGGGTCCCCACGTGACCCGGGGTCCTGGTGCCGGTGTCCCCACGTGACCTGGTCACCTGGGGCCCGGGTCCCCACGTGACCCGGTCACCTGGGGCCGGGGTCCCCACGTGACCTGGGGACCCGGGCCGGGGACCCCACATGACCCGGGGACCTGGGGCCGGGGATGTCACCCGACACTGGTACCCGGGGCAGCGACCCGATACGACCCGGGGACCTGGGTCCGGGGTCCCGACCTGACCCGGTGACCTGGGGCCAGGGTAACCACTTGACCCGGGGACCCGGGCCCGGGACCCGGTATGACTCCGTCTCCCGGGGCCAGGGTGGTCACCTGACACTGCTACCCGGGACAGCGACCCGACATGACCCGGTGACCCGGGGCCGGGGTAACGACCTGTCCAGGGGACCTGGGCCGGGGACCCGACAGGACCCGGTGACCTGGTTCCGGGGTGCCGACCTGACCCGGTGACCTGGGGCTGTGGTGTCGACCGGACTCGGGGACCTGGTCCGGTGTCCCGTCATGACCCGGGGACCTGGGGTCGGGGTGGTCACCAGACCGTTGTACCCAGGCCGTTGACCCGACATGACCCTGTGACCCAGGGCCTGGGTAAAAATCCGACCCGGGGCCTGGGTAAAAATCCAACCCGGGGACCCGGGGCCGGGTTAACGACCTGTCCAGGGGACCCGGGCCGGGGACCCGACAGGACCCGGTGATCCTTCGCTGGTGTCCCGATGCAACCCGGGGACCCGGGCCGGGGACCCCACGTGACCCGGGGACCTGGGGCAGGGGATGTCACCCGACACTGGTACCCGGGGCAGCGACCCGATACGACCCGGGGACCTGGGTCCGGGGTCCCGACCTGACCCGGTGACCTGGGGCCAGGGTAACCACCTGACCCGGGGACCCGGGCCGGGGACCCGGTATGACTCCGTCTCCCGGGGCCGGGGTGGTCACCTGACACTGCTACCCGGGACAGCGACCCGACATGACCCGGTGACCCGGGGCCGGGGTAACGACCTGTCCAGGGGACCTGGGCCGGGGACCCGACAGGACCCGGTGACCTGGTTCCGGGGTGCCGACCTGACCCGGTGACCTGGGGCTGTGGTGTCGACCGGACTCGGGGACCTGGTCCGGTGTCCCGTCATGACCCGGGGACCTGGGGTCGGGGTGGTCACCAGACCGTTGTACCCAGGCCGTTGACCCGACATGACCCTGTGACCCGGGGCCTGGGTAAAAATCCAACCCGGGGACCCGGGCATGGGACATGACATGACCCGACCTGGGTCCGGGGTCCCGACCTGACCCGCTGACCTGGGGCCGGTGTCCCCACGTGACCCGGGGTCCTGGTGCCGGGGTCCCCACGTGACCCGGGGACCCGAGCCGGGGTCCCCACGTGACCCGGTGACCTGAGGCCGGGGTCCCCACGTGACCCGGTGACCTGGGGCCGGGGTCCCCACGTGACCCGGGGTCCTGGTGCCGGGGTCCCCACGTGACCCGGGGACCCGGGCCGGGAACCCCACGTGACCCGGTGACCTGGGGCCGGGGTCCCCACGTGACCCGGGGACCCGGGCCGGGAACCCCACGTGACCCGGGGTCCTGGTGCCGGGGTCCCCACGTGACCCGGGGACCCGGGCCGGGAACCCCACGTGACCCGGTGACCTGGGGCCGGGGTCCCCACGTGACCCGGGGACCAGGGCCGGGGACATCACGTGACCCGGTCACCTGGGGCCGGGGTCCCCACGTGACCCGGGGTCCTGGTGCCGGGGACCCCACGTGACCCGGGGACCCGGGCCGGGGTCCCCACGTGACCCGGGGTCCTGGTGCCGGTGTCCCCACGTGACCCGGTCACCTGGGGCCAGGGTCCCCACGTGACCCGGGGTCCTGGTGCCGGGGTCCCCACGTGACCCGCTGACTTGGGGCCGGGGTCCCCACTTGACCCGGGGTCCTGGTGCCGGTGTCCCCACGTGACCCGGGGACCCGGGCTGGGGACATCACGTGACCCGGTCACCTGGGGCCGGGGTCCCCACGTGACCCGGTCACCTGGTGCCGGGGTCCCCACGTGACCCGGGGTCCTGGTGCCGGGGTCCCCACGTGACCCGGTGACCTGAGGCCGGGGTCCCCACGTGACCCGGTGACCTGGGGCCGGTGTCCCCACGTGACCCGGGGTCCTGGTGCCGGGGTTCCCACGTGACCCGGGGACCCGGGCCGGGGTCCCCACGTGACCCGGGGTCCTGGGGCCGGGGTCCCCACGTGACCCGGGGACCCGGGCCGGGGTCCCCACGTGACCCAGGGTCCTGGTGCCGGTGTCCCCACGTGACCCGGTGACCTGGGGCCGGGGTCCCCACGTGACCCGGTGACCTGGGGCCGGGGTCCCCACGTGACCCGGGGACCCGGGCCGGGGACATCACGTGACCCGGTCACCTGGGGCCGGGGTCCCCACGTGACCCGGTCACCTGGGGCCGGGGTCCCCACGTGACCCGGGGTCCTGGTGCCGGTGTCCCCACGTGACCCGGTCACCTGGGGCCCGGGTCCCCACGTGACCCGGTCACCTGGGGCCGGGGTCCCCACGTGACCTGGGGACCCGGGCCGGGGACCCCACGTGACCCGGGGACCTGGGGCCGGGGATGTCACCCGACACTGGTACCCGGGGCAGCGACTCGATACGACCCGGGGACCTGGGTCCGGGGTCCCGACCTGACCCGGTGACCTGGGGCCAGGGTAACCACCTGACCCGGGGACCCGGGCCGGGGACTCGGTATGACTCCGTCTCCCGGGGCCGGGGTGGTCACCTGACACTGCTACCCGGGACAGCGACCCGACATGACCCGGTGACCCGGGGCCGGGGTAACGACCTGTCCAGGGGACCTGGGCCGGGGACCCGACAGGACCCGGTGACCTGGTTCCGGGGTGCCGACCTGACCCGGTGACCTGGGGCTCTGGTGTCGACCGGACTCGGGGACCTGGTCCGGTGTCCCGTCATGACCCGGGGACCTGGGGTAGGGATGGTCACCAGACCGTTGTACCCAGGCCGTTGACCCGACATGACCCTGTGACCCGGTGCCTGGGTAAAAATCCAACCCGGGGACCCGGGCATGGGACGTGACATGACCCGACCTGGGTCCGGGGTCCCGACCTGACCCGGTGACCTTGGGCCAGGGTAACCACCTGACCCGGGGACTCGGGCCGGGGACCCGGTATGACTCCGTCTCCCGGGGCCGGGGTGGTCACCTGACACTGCTACCCGGGACAGCGACCCGACATGACCCGGTGACCCGGGGCCGGGGTAACGACCTGTTCAGGGGACCTGGGCCGGGGACCCGACATGACCCGGTGACCTGGTTCCGGGGTGCCGACCTGACCCGGTGACCTGGGGCTGTGGTGTCGACCGGACTCGGGGACCTGGTCCGGTGTCCCGTCATGACCCGGGGACCTGGGGTCGGAGTGGTCACCAGACCGTTGTACCCAGGCCGTTGACCCGACATGACCCTGTGACCCGGGGCCTGAGTAAAAATCCGACCGGGGGCCTGGGTAAAAATCCAACCCGGGGACCCAGGGCCGGGTTAACGACCTGTCCAGGGGACCCGGGCCGGGGACCCGACAGGACCCGGTGATCCTTCGCTGGTGTCCCGATGCAACCCGGGGACCCGGGCCGGGGACCCCACGTGACCCGGGGACCTGGGGCAGGGGATGTCACCCGACACTGGTACCCGGGGCAGCGACCCGATACGACCCGGGGACCTGGGTCCGGGGTCCCGACCTGACCCGGTGACCTGGGGCCAGGGTAACCACCTGACCCGGGGACCCGGGCCCGGGACCCGGTATGACTCCGTCTCCCGGGGCCGGGGTGGTCACCTGACACTGCTACCCGGGACAGCGACCCGACATGACCCGGTGACCCGGGGCCGGGGTAACGACCTGTCCAGGGGACCTGGGCCGGGGACCCGACAGGACCCGGTGACCTGGTTCCGGGGTGCCGACCTGACCCGGTGACCTGGGGCTGTGGTGTCGACCGGACTCGGGGACCTGGTCCGGTGTCCCGTCATGACCCGGGGACCTGGGGTCGGGGTGGTCACCAGACCGTTGTACCCAGGCCGTTGAGCCGACATGACCCTGTGACCCGGAGCCTGGGTAAAAATCCAACCCGGGGACCCGGGCATGGGACGTGACATGACCCGACCTGGGTCCGGGGTCCCGACCTGACCCGGTGACCTGGGCCGGGGACCCCACGTGACCCGGGGACCTGGGGCCGGGGATGTCACCCGACACTGGTACCCGGGGCAGCGACCCGATACGACCCGGGGACCTGGGTCCGGGGTCCCGACCTGACCCGGTGACCTGGGGCCAGGGTAACCACTTGACCCGGGGACCCGGGCCGGGGACCCGGTATGACTCCGTCTCCCGGGGCCGGGGTGGTCACCTGACACTGCTACCCGGGACAGCGACCCGACATGACCCGGTGACCCGGGGCCGGGGTAACGACCTGTCCAGGGGACCTGGGCCGGGGACCCGACAGGACCCGGTGACCTGGTTCCGGGGTGCCGACCTGACCCGGTGACCTGGGGCTGTGGTGTCGACCGGACTCGGGGACCTGGTCCGGTGTCCCGTCATGACCCGGGGACCTGGGGTCGGGGTGGTCACCAGACCGTTGTACCCAGGCCGTTGACCCGACATGACCCTGTGACCCGGGGCCTGGGTAAAAATCCAACCCGGGGACCCGGGCATGGGACATGACATGACCCGACCTGGGTCCGGGGTCCCGACCTGACCCGCTGACCTGGGGCCGGTGTCCCCACGTGACCCGGGGTCCTGGTGCCGGGGTCCCCACGTGACCCGGGGACCCGAGCCGGGGTCCCCACGTGACCCGGTGACCTGAGGCCGGGGTCCCCACGTGACCCGGTGACCTGGGGCCGGGGTCCCCACGTGACCCGGGGTCCTGGTGCCGGGGTCCCCACGTGACCCGGGGACCCGGGCCGGGGACCCCACGTGACCCGGTGACCTGGGGCCGGGGTCCCCACGTGACCCGGGGACCCGGGCCGGGGACATCACGTGACCCGGTCACCTGGGGCCAGGGTCCCCACGTGACCCGGTCACCTGGGGCCGGGGTCCCCACGTGACCCGGGGTCCTGGTGCCGGGGTCCCCACGTGACCCGGTGACCTGAGGCCGGGGTCCCCACGTGACCCGGTGACCTGGGGCCGGGGTCCCCACGTGACCCGGGGTCCTGGTGCCTGGGTTCCCACGTGACCCGGGGACCCGGGCCGGGGTCCCCACGTGACCCAGGGTCCTGGTGCCGGTGTCCCCACGTGACCCGGGGACCCGGGCCGGGGACCCCACGTGACCCGGTGACCTGCGGCCGGGGTCCCCACGTGACCCGGGGACCCGGGCCGGGGACATCACGTGACCCGGTCACCTGGGGCCGGGGTCCCCACGTGACCCGGAGTCCTGGTGCCGGTGTCCCCACGTGACCCGGGGACCCGGGCCGGGGACCCCACGTGACCCGGTGACCTGGGGCCGGGGTCCCCACGTGACCCGGGGACCCGGGCCGGGGACATCACGTGACCCGGTCACCTGGGGCCGGGGTCCCCACGTGACCCGGGGTCCTGGTGCCGGGGTCCCCACGTGACCCGGGGACCCGGGCCGGGGTCCCCACGTGACCCAGGGTCCTGGTGCCGGTGTCCCCACGTGACCCGGTGACCTGGGGCCGGGGTCCCCACGTGACCCGGTGACCTGGTGCCGGTGTCCCCACGTGACCCGGGGACCCGGGCCGGGGTCCCCACGTGACCCAGGGTCCTGGTGCCGGTGTCCCCACGTGACCCGGTGACCTGGGGCCGGGGTCCCCACGTGACCCGGTGACATGGGGCCGGGGTCCCCACGTGACCCGGGGACCCGGGCCGGGGACATCACGTGACCCGGTCACCTGGGGCCGGGGTCCCCACGTGACCCGGTCACCTGGGGCCGGGGTCCCCACGTGACCCGGGGTCCTGGTGCCGGTGTCCCCACGTGACCCGGTCACCTGGGGCCCGGGTCCCCACGTGACCCGGTCACCTGGGGCCGGGGTCCCCACGTGACCTGGGGACCCGGGCCGGGGACCCCACGTGACCCGGGGACCTGGGGCCGGGGATGTCACCCGACACTGGTACCCGGGGCAGCGACCCGATACGACCCGGGGACCTGGGTCCGGGGTCCCGACCTGACCCGGTGACCTGGGGCCAGGGTAACCACCTGACCCGGGGACCCGGGCCGGGGACTCGGTATGACTCCGTCTCCCGGGGCCAGGGTGGTCACCTGACACTGCTACCCGGGACAGCGACCCGACATGACCCGGTGACCCGGGGCCGGGGTAACGACCTGTCCAGGGGACCTGGGCCGGGGACCCGACAGGACCCGGTGACCTGGTTCCGGGGTGCCGACCTGACCCGGTGACCTGGGGCTGTGGTGTCGACCGGACTCGGGGACCTGGTCCGGTGTCCCGTCATGACCCGGGGACCTGGGGTCGGGGTGGTCACCAGACCGTTGTACCCAGGCCGTTGACCCGACATGACCCTGTGACCCAGGGCCTGGGTAAAAATCCGACCCGGGGCCTGGGTAAAAATCCAACCCGGGGACCCGGGGCCGGGTTAACGACCTGTCCAGGGGACCCGGGCCGGGGACCCGACAGGACCCGCTGATCCTTCGCTGGTGTCCCGATGCAACCCGGGGACCCGGGCTGGGGACCCCACGTGACCCGGGGACCTGGGGCAGGGGATGTCACCCGACACTGGTACCCGGGGCAGCGACCCGATACGACCCGGGGACCTGGGTCCGGGGTCCCGACCTGACCCGGTGACCTGGGGCCAGGGTAACCACCTGACCCGGGGACCCGGGCCCGGGACCCGGTATGACTCCGTCTCCCGGGGCCGGGGTGGTCACCTGACACTGCTACCCGGGACAGCGACCCGACATGACCCGGTGACCCGGGGCCGGGGTAACGACCTGTCCAGGGGACCTGGGCCGGGGACCCGACAGGACCCGGTGACCTGGTTCCGGGGTGCCGACCTGACCCGGTGACCTGGGGCTGTGGTGTCGACCGGACTCGGGGACCTGGTCCGGTGTCCCGTCATGACCCGGGGACCTGGGGTCGGGGTGGTCACCAGACCGTTGTACCCAGGCCGTTGAGCCGACATGACCCTGTGACCCGGAGCCTGGGTAAAAATCCAACCCGGGGACCCGGGCATGGGACGTGACATGACCCGACCTGGGTCCGGGGTCCCGACCTGACCCGGTGACCTGGGCCGGGGACTCCACGTGACCCGGGGACCTGGGGCCGGGGATGTCACCCGACACTGGTACCCGGGGCAGCGACCCGATACGACCCGGGAACCTGGGTCCGGGGTCCCGACCTGACCCGGTGACCTGGGGCCAGGGTAACCACTTGACCCGGGGACCCGGGCCGGGGACCCGGTATGACTCCGTCTCCCGGGGCCAGGGTGGTCACCTGACACTGCTACCCGGGACAGCGACCCGACATGACCCGGTGACCCGGGGCCGGGGTAATGACCTGTCCAGGGGACCTGGGCCGGGGACCCGACAGGACCCGGTGACCTGGTTCCGGGGTGCCGACCTGACCCGGTGACCTGGGGCTGTGGTGTCGACCGGACTCGGGGACCTGGTCCGGTGTCCCGTCATGACCCGGGGACCTGGGGTCGGGGTGGTCACCAGACCGTTGTACCCAGGCCGTTGACCCGACATGACCCTGTGACCCGGGGCCTGGGTAAAAATCCAACCCGGGGACCCGGGCATGGGACATGACATGACCCGACCTGGGTCCGGGGTCCCGACCTGACCCGCTGACCTGGGGCCGGTGTCCACACGTGACCCGGGGTCCTGGTGCCGGGGTCCCCACGTGACCCGGGGACCCGAGCCGGGGTCCCCACGTGACCCGGTGACCTGAGGCCGGGGTCCCCACGTGACCCGGTGACCTGGGGCCGGGGTCCCCACGTGACCCGGGGTCCTGGTGCCGGGGTCCCCACGTGACCCGGGGACCCGGGCCGGGGACCCCACGTGACCCGGTGACCTGGGGCCGGGGTCCCCACGTGACCCGGGGACCCGGGCCGGGGACATCACGTGACCCGGTCACCTGGGGCCGGGGTCCCCACGTGACCCGGGGTCCTGGTGCCGGGGACCCCACGTGACCCGGGGACCCGGGCCGGGGTCCCCACGTGACCCGGGGTCCTGGTGCCGGGGTCCCCACGTGACCCGCTGACCTGGGGCCGGGGTCCCCACTTGACCCGGGGTCCTGGTGCCGGGGTACCCACGTGACCCGGGGACCCGGGCCGGGGTCCCCACGTGACCCGGTGACCTGAGGCCGAGGTCCCCACGGGACCCGGTGACCTGGGGCGAGGGTCCCCACGTGACCCGGGGTCCTGGTGCCGGGGTCCCCAAGTGACCCGGGGACCCGGGCCGGGGACCCCACGTTACCCGGTGACCTGGGGCCGGGGTCCCCACGTGACCCGGGGACCCGGGCCGGGGACATCACGTGACCCGGTCACCTGGGGCCGGTGTCCCCACGTGACCCGGGGTCCTGGTGCCAGGGTCCCCACGTGACCCGGGGTCCTGGTGCCGGGGTCCCCACGTGACCCGGTGACCTGAGGCCGGGGTCCCCACGTGACCCGGTGACCTGGGGCCGGGGTCCCCACGTGACCCGGGGTCGTGGTGCCGGGGTTCCCACGTGACCCGGGGACCCGGGCCGGGGTCGCCACGTGACCCGGGGTCCTGTTGCCGGGGTCCCCACGTGACCCGGTGACCTGGGGCCGGGGTCCCCACGTGACCCGGGGTCCTGGTGCCGGGGTCCCCACGTGACCCGGGGACCCGGGCCGGGGTCCCCACGTGACCCAGGGTCCTGGTGCCGGTGTCCCCACGTGACCCGGTGACCTGGGGCCGGGGTCCCCACGTGACCCGGGGACCCGGGCCGGGGTCCCCACGTGACCCTGGGTCCTAGTGCCGGGGTCCCCACGTGACCCGGGGTCCTGGGGCCGGGGTCCCCACGTGACCCGGTGACCTGGGGCCGGGGTCCCCACGTGACCCGGGGACCCGGGCCGGGGACATCACGTGACCCGGTCACCTGGGGCCGGGGTCCCCACGTGACCCGGTCACCTGGGGCCGGGGTCCCCACGTGACCCGGGGTCCTGGTGCCGGTGTCCCCACGTGACCCGGTCACCTGGGGCCCGGGTCCCCACGTGACCCGGTCACCTGGGGCCGGGGTCCCCACGTGACCTGGGGACCCGGGCCGGGGACCCCACGTGACCCGGGGACCTGGGGCCGGGGATGTCACCCGACACTGGTACCCGGGGCAGCGACCCGATACGACCCGGGGACCTGGGTCCGGGGTCCCGACCTGACCCGGTGACCTGGGGCCAGGGTAACCACCTGACCCGGGGACCCTGGCCGGGGACCCGGTATGACTCCGTCTCCCGGGGCCGGGGTGGTCACCTGACACTGGTACCCGGGACAGCGACCCGACATGACCCGGTGACCCGGGGCCGGGGTAACGACCTGTCCAGGGGACCTGGGCCGGGGACCCGACAGGACCCGGTGACCTGGTTCCGGGGTGCCGACCTGACCCGGTGACCTGGGGCTGTGGTGTCGACCGGACTCGGGGACCTGGTCCGGTGTCCCGTCATGACCCGGGGACCTGGGGTCGGGGTGGTCACCAGACCGTTGTACCCAGGCCGTTGACCCGACATGACCCTGTGACCCGGGGCCGGGGTAAAAATCCGACCCGGGGCCTGGGTAAAAATCCAACCCGGGGACCCGGGCATGGGACGTGACATGACCCGACCTGGGTCCGGGGTCCCGACCTGACCCGGTGACCTGGGCCGGGGACCCCACGTGACCCGGTGACCTGGGGCCGGGGTCCCCACGTGACCCGGGGTCCTGGTGCCGGGGTCCCCACGTGACCCGGGGACCCGGGCCGGGGACATCACGTGACCAGGTCACCTGGGGCCGGGGTCCCCACGTGACCCGGGGTCCTGGTGCCGGGGACCCCACGTGACCCGGGGACCCGGGCCGGGGTCCCCACGTGACCCGGGGTCCTGGTGCAGGTGTCCCCACGTGACCCGGTCACCTGGGGCCGGGGTCCCCACGTGACCCGGGGTCCTGGTGCCGGTGTCCCCACGTGACCCGCTGACTTGGGGCCGGGGTCCCCACTTGACCCGGGGTCCTGGTGCCGGGGTCCCCACGTGACCCGCTGACCTGTGGCCGGGGTCCCCACGTGACCCGGGGTCCTGGTGCCGGGGTCCCCACGTGACCCGCTGACCTGGGGCCGGGGTCCCCACGTGACCCGGGGTCCTGGTGCCGGGGTGGTCACCGGAACCTGGGAACCAGGCCGGGTGCGCGACATGACCCGGTGACCCGGGGCCGGGTTAACGACCTGTCCAGGGGACCCGGGCCGGGGACCCAACAGGACCCGGTGATCCTTCGCTGGTGTCCCGATGCAACCCGGGGACCCGGGCCGGGGACCCCACGTGACCCGGGGACCTGGGGCAGGGGATGTCACCCGACACTGGTACCCGGGGCAGCGACCCGATACGACCCGGGGACCTGGGTCCGGGGTCCCGACCTGACCCGGTGACCTGGGGCCAGGGTAACCACCTGACCCGGGGACCCGGGCCGGGGACTCGGTATGACTCCGTCTCCCAGGGCCGGGGTGGTCACCTGACACTGGTACCCGGGACAGCGACCCGACATGACCCGGTGACCCGGGGCCGGGGTAACGACCTGTCCAGGGGACCTGGGCCGGGGACCCGACAGGACCCGGTGACCTGGTTCCGGGGTGCCGACCTGACCCGGTGACCTGGGGCTGTGGTGTCGACCGGACTCGGGGACCTGGTCCGGTGTCCCGTCATGACCTGGGGACCTGGGGTCGGGGTGGTCACCAGACCGTTGTACCCAGGCCGTTGAGCCGACATGACCCTGTGACCCGGAGCCTGGGTAAAAATCCAACCCGGGGACCCAGGCATGGGACGTGACATGACCCGACCTGGGTCCGGGGTCCCGACCTGACCCGCTGACCTGGGGCCGGTGTCCCCACATGACCCGGGGTCCTGGTGCCGGGGTCCCCACGTGACCCGGTGACCTGGGGCCGGGGTCCCCACGTGACCCGAGGTCCTGGTGCCGGGGTACCCACGTGACCCGGGGACCCGGGCCGGGGTCCCCACGTGACCCGGTGACCTGGGGCTGGGGTCCCCATGTGACCCGGGGACCCGGGCCGGGGACATCACGTTACCCGGTCACCTGGGGCCGGGGTCCCCACGTGACCCGGGGTCCTGGTGCCGGGGTCCCCACGTGACCCGGGGACCCAGGCCGGGGTCCCCACGTGACCCGCTGACCTGTGGCCGGGGTCCCCACGTGACCCGGGGTCCTAGTGCCGGGGTCCCCACGTGACCCGCTGGCCTGGGGCCGGGGTCCCCACGTGACCCAGGGTCCTCGTGCCGGGGTCCCCACGTGACCCGCTGACCTGTGGCCGGGGTCCCCACGTGACCCGGGGTCCTGGTGCCGGGGTCCCCACGTGACCCGCTGACCTGGGGCCGGGGTCCCCACGTAACCCGGGGTCCTGGTGCCGGGGTGGTCACCGGAACCTGGGAACCAGGCCGGGTGCGCGACATGACCCGGTGACCCGGGGCCGGGTTAATGACCTGTCCAGGGGACCCGGGCCGGGGACCCGACAGGACCCGGTGATCCTTCGCTGGTGTCCCGATGCAACCCGGGGACCCGGGCCGGGGAACCCACGTGACCCGGGGACCTGGGGCAGGGGATGTCACCCGACACTGGTACCCGGGGCAGCGACCCAATACGACCCGGGGACCTGGGTCCGGGGTCCCGACCTGACCCGGTGACCTGGGCCGGGGATGTCACCCGACACTGGTACCCGGGGCAGCGACCCGATACGACCCGGGGACCTGGGTCCGGGGTCCCGACCTGACCCGGTGACCTGGGGCCAGGGTAACCACTTGACCCGGGGACCCGGGCCGGGGACCCGGTATGACTCCGTCTCCCGGGGCCGGGGTGGTCACCTGACACTTGTACCCGGGACAGCGACCTGACATGAACCGGTGACCCGGGGCCGGGCTAACGACCTGTCCAGGGGACCTGGGCCGGGGACCCGACAGGACCCGGTGACCTGGTTCCGGGGTGCCGACCTGACCCGGTGACCTGGGGCTGTGGTGTCGACCGGACTCGGGGACCTGGTCCGGTGTC
Organism: Somateria mollissima; assembly: GCA_951411735.1. NCBI lineage: Eukaryota > Metazoa > Chordata > Aves > Anseriformes > Anatidae > Somateria > Somateria mollissima. The sequence goes on from OX598320.1 coordinate 12,992,550, forward strand.
CCGTCATGACCCGGGGACCTGGGGTCGGGGTCCCCACGTGACCCGGTCACCTGGGGCCCGGGTCCCCACGTGACACGGTCACCTGGGGCCGGGGTCCCCACGTGACCTGGGGACCCGGGCCGGGGACCCCACGTGACCCGGGGACCTGGGGTAGGGGATGTCACCCGACACTGGTACCCGGGGCAGCGACCCGATACGACCCGGGGACCTGGGTCCGGGGTCCCGACCTGACCCGGTGACCTGGGGCCAGGGTAACCACCTGACCCGGGGACCCGGGCCGGGGACCCGGTATGACTCCGTCTCCCGGGGCCGGGGTGGTCACCTGACACTGGTACCCGGGACAGCGACCCGACATGACCCGGTGACCCGGGGCCGGGGTAACGACCTGTCCAGGGGACCTGGGCCGGGGACCCGACAGGACCCGGTGACCTGGTTCCGGGGTGCCGACCTGACCTGGTGACCTGGGGCTGTGGTGTCGACCGGACTCGGGGACCTGGTCCGGTGTCCCGTCATGACCCGGGGACCTGGGGTCGGGGTGGTCACCAGACCGTTGTACCCAGGCCGTTGACCCGACATGACCCTGTGACCCGGGGCCTGGGTAAAAATCCGACCCGGGGCCTGGGTAAAAATCCAACCCGGGGACCCGGGGCCGGGTTAACGACCTGTCCAGGGGACCCGGGCCGGGGACCCGACAGGACCCGGTGATCCTTCGCTGGTGTCCCGATGCAACCCGGGGACCCGGGCCGGGGACACCACGTGACCTGGGGACCTGGGGCCGGGGATGTCACCCGACACTGGTACCCGGGGCAGCGACCCGATACGACCCGGGGACCTGGGTCCGGGGTCCCGACCTGACCCGGTGACCTGGGGCCAGGGTAACCACCTGACCCGGGGACCCGGGCCGGGTACCCGGTATGACTCCGTTTCCCGGGGCCGGGGTGGTCACCTGACACTGCTACCCAGGACAGCGACCCGACATGACCCGGTGACCCGGGGCCGGGGTAACGACCTGTCCAGGGGACCTGGGCCGGGGACCCGACAGGACCCGGTGACCTGGTTCCGGGGTGCCGACCTGACCCGGTGACCTGGGGCTGTGGTGTCGACCGGACTCGGGGACCTGGTCCGGTGTCCCGTCATGACCCGGGGACCTGGGGTCGGGGTGGTCACCAGACCCTTGTACCCAGGCCGTTGACCCGACATGACCCTGTGACCCGGGGCCTGGGTAAAAATCCAACCCGGGGACCCAGGCATGGGACATGACATGACCCGACCTGGGTCCGGGGTCCCGACCTGACCCGCTGACCTGGGGCCGGTGTCCCCACGTGACCCGGGGTCCTGGTGCCGGGGTCCCCACGTGACCCGGTGACCTGGGGCCGGGGTCCCCACGTGACCCGGGGTCCTGGTGCCGGGGTCCCCACGTGACCCGGGGACCCGGGCCGGGGACCCCACGTGACCCGGTGACCTGGGGCCGGGGTCCCCATGTGACCCGGGGACCCGGGCCGGGGACATCACGTGACCCGGTCACCTGGGGCCGGGGTCCCCACGTGACCCGGGGTCCTGGTGCCGGTGTCCCCACGTGACCCGGGGACCCAGGCCGGGGTCCCCACGTGACCCGCTGACCTGTGGCCGGGGTCCCCACGTGACCCGGGGTCCTGGTGCCGGGGTCCCCACGTGACCCGCTGACCTGGGGCCGGGGTCCCCACGTGACCCAGGGTCCTGGTGCCGGGGTCCCCACGTGACCCGCTGACCTGTGGCCGGGGTCCCCACGTGACCCGGGGTCCTGGTGCCGGGGTCCCCACGTGACCCGCTGACCTGGGGCCGGGGTCCCCACGTGACCCGGGGTCCTGGTGCCGGGGTGGTCACCGGAACCTGGGAACCAGGCCGGGTGCGCGACATGACCCGGTGACCCGGGGCCGGGTTAACGACCTGTCCAGGGGACCCGGGCCGGGGACCAGACAGGACCCGGTGATCCTTCGCTGGTGTCCCGATGCAACCCGGGGACCCGGGCCGGGGACCCCACGTGACCCGGGGACCTGGGGCAGGGGATGTCACCCGACACTGGTACCCGGGGCAGCGACCCGATACGACCCGGGGACCTGGGTCCGGGGTCCCGACCTGGCCCGGTGACCTGGGCCGGGGATGTCACCCGACACTGGTACCCGGGGCAGCGACCCGATACGACCCGGGGAGCTGGGTCTGGGGTCCCGACCTGACCCGGTGACCTGGGGCCAGGGTAACCACTTGACCCGGGGACCCGGGCCGGGGACCCGGTATGACTCCGTCTCCCGGGGCCGGGGTGGTCACCTGACACTGGTACCCGGGACAGCGACCCGACATTAACCGGTGACCCGGGGCCGGGCTAACGACCTGTCCAGGGGACCTGGGCCGGGGACCCGACAGGACCCGGTGACCTGGTTCCGGGGTGCCGACCTGACCCGGTGACCTGGGGCTGTGGTGTCGACCGGACTCGGGGACCTGGTCCGGTGTCCCGTCATGACCCGGGGACCTGGGGTCGGGGTCCCCACGTGACCCGGTCACCTGGGGCCCGGGTCCCCACGTGACCCGGTTACCTGGGGCCGGGGTCCCCACGTGACCTGGGGACCCGGGCCGGGGACCCCACGTGACCCGGGGACCTGGGGTAGGGGATGTCACCCGACACTGGTACCCGGGGCAGCGACCCGATACGACCCGGGGACCTGGGTCCGGGGTCCCGACCTGACCCGGTGACCTGGGGCCAGGGTAACCACCTGACCCGGGGACCCGGGCCCGGGACCCGGTATGACTCCGTTTCCCGGGGCCGGGGTGGTCACCTGACACTGCTACCCGGGACAGCGACCCGACATGACCCGGTGACCCGGGGCCGGGGTAACGACCTGTCCAGGGGACCTGGGCCGGGGACCCGACAGGACCCGGTGACCTGGTTCCGGGGTGCCGACCTGACCCGGTGACCTGGGGCTGTGGTGTCGACCGGACTCGGGGACCTGGTCCGGTGTCCCGTCATGACCCGGGGACCTGGGGTCGGGGTGGTCACCAGACCCTTGTACCCAGGCCGTTGACCCGACATGACCCTGTGACCCGGGGCCTGGGTAAAAATCCAACCCGGGGACCCAGGCATGGGACATGACATGACCCGACCTGGGTCCGGGGTCCCGACCTGACCCACTGACCTGGGGCCGGTGTCCCCACGTGACCCGGGGTCCTGGTGCCGGGGTCCCCACGTGACCCGGTGACCTGGGGCCGGGGACCCCACGTGACCCGGGGTCCTGGTGCCGGGGTCCCCACGTGACCCGGGGACCCGGGCCGGGGACCCCACGTGACCCGGTGACCTGGGGCCGGGGTCCCCATGTGACCCGGGGACCCGGGCCGGGGACATCACGTGACCCGGTCACCTGGGGCCGGGGTCCCCACGTGACCCGGGGTCCTGGTGCCGGTGTCCCCACGTGACCCGGGGACCCAGGCCGGGGTCCCCACGTGACCCGCTGACCTGTGGCCGGGGTCCCCACGTGACCCGGGGTCCTGGTGCCGGGGTCCCCACGTGACCCGGTGACCTGGGGCCGGGGTCCCCACGTGACCCAGGGTCCTGGTGCCGGGGTCCCCACGTGACCCGCTGACCTGTGGCCGGGGTCCCCACGTGACCCGGGGTCCTGGTGCCGGGGTCCCCACGTGACCCGCTGACCTGGGGCCGGGGTCCCCACGTGACCCGGGGTCCTGGTGCCGGGGTGGTCACCGGAACCTGGGAACCAGGCCGGGTGCGCGACATGACCCGGTGACCCGGGGCCGGGTTAACGACCTGTCCAGGGGACCCGGGCCGGGGACCCGACAGGACCCGGTGATCCTTCGCTGGTGTCCCGATGCAACCCGGGGACCCGGGCCGGGGAACCCACGTGACCCGGTGACCTGGGGCCGGGGTCCCCACGTGACCCGGGGACCCGGGCCGGGGACATCACGTGACCCGGTCACCTGGGGCCGGGGTCCCCACGTGACCCGGGGTCCTGGTGCCGGGGACCCCACGTGACCCGGGGACCCGGGCCGGGGTCCCCACGTGACCCGGGGTCCTGGTGCCGGGGTCCCCACGTGACCCGCTGACTTGGGGCCGGGGTCCCCACTTGACCCGGGGTCCTGGTGCCGGGGTACCCACTTGACCCGGGGACCCGGGCCGGGGTCCCCACGTGACCCGGTGACCTGAGGCCGAGGTCCCCACGGGACCCGGTGACCTGGGGCGAGGGTCCCCACGTGACCCGGGGTCCTGGTGCCGGGGTCCCCAAGTGACCCGGGGACCCGGGCCGGGGACCCCACGTGACCCGGTGACCTGGGGCCGGGGTCCCCACGTGACCCGGGGACCCGGGCCGGGGACATCACGTGACCCGGTCACCTGGGGCCGGGGTCCCCACGTGACCCGGGGTCCTGGTGCCGGGGTCCCCACGTGACCCGGTGACCTGAGGCCGGGGTCCCCACGTGACCCGGTGACCTGGGGCCGGCGTCCCCACGTGACCCGGGGTCCTGGTGCCGGGGTTCCCACGTGACCCGGGGACCCGGGCCGGGGTCGCCACGTGACCCGGGGTCCTGGTGCCGGGGTCCCCACGTGACCCGGGGACCCGGGCCGGGGTCCCCACGTGACCCAGGGTCCTGGTGCCGGTGTCCCCACGTGACCCGGTGACCTGGGGCCGGGGTCCCCACGTGACCCGGGGACCCGGGCCGGGGTCCCCACGTGACCCTGGGTCCTAGTGCCGGGGTCCCCACGTGACCGGGGGTCCTGGGGCCGGGGTCCCCACGTGACCCGGTGACCTGGGGCCGGGGTCCCCACGTGACCCGGGGACCCGGGCCGGGGACATCACGTGACCCGGTCACCTGGGGCCGGGGTCCCCACGTGACCCGGTCACCTGGGGCCGGGGTCCCCACGTGACCCGGGGTCCTGGTGCCGGTGTCCCCACGTGACCTGGTCACCTGGGGCCCGGGTCCCCACGTGACCCGGTCACCTGGGGCCGGGGTCCCCACGTGACCTGGGGACCCGGGCCGGGGACCCCACATGACCCGGGGACCTGGGGCCGGGGATGTCACCCGACACTGGTACCCGGGGCAGCGACCCGATACGACCCGGGGACCTGGGTCCGGGGTCCCGACCTGACCCGGTGACCTGGGGCCAGGGTAACCACTTGACCCGGGGACCCGGGCCCGGGACCCGGTATGACTCCGTCTCCCGGGGCCAGGGTGGTCACCTGACACTGCTACCCGGGACAGCGACCCGACATGACCCGGTGACCCGGGGCCGGGGTAACGACCTGTCCAGGGGACCTGGGCCGGGGACCCGACAGGACCCGGTGACCTGGTTCCGGGGTGCCGACCTGACCCGGTGACCTGGGGCTGTGGTGTCGACCGGACTCGGGGACCTGGTCCAGTGTCCCGTCATGACCCGGGGACCTGGGGTCGGGGTGGTCACCAGACCGTTGTACCCAGGCCGTTGACCCGACATGACCCTGTGACCCAGGGCCTGGGTAAAAATCCGACCCGGGGCCTGGGTAAAAATCCAACCCGGGGACCCGGGGCCGGGTTAACGACCTGTCCAGGGGACCCGGGCCGGGGACCCGACAGGACCCGGTGATCCTTCGCTGGTGTCCCGATGCAACCCGGGGACCCGGGCCGGGGACCCCACGTGACCCGGGGACCTGGGGCAGGGGATGTCACCCGACACTGGTACCCGGGGCAGCGACCCGATACGACCCGGGGACCTGGGTCCGGGGTCCCGACCTGACCCGGTGACCTGGGGCCAGGGTAACCACCTGACCCGGGGACCCGGGCCGGGGACCCGGTATGACTCCGTCTCCCGGGGCCGGGGTGGTCACCTGACACTGGTACCCGGGACAGCGACCCGACATGACCCGGTGACCTGGGGCCGGGGTAACGACCTGTCCAGGGGACCTGGGCCGGGGACCCGACAGGACCCGGTGACCTGGTTCCGGGGTGCCGACCTGACCCGGTGACCTGGGGCTGTGGTGTCGACCGGACTCGGGGACCTGGTCCGGTGTCCCGTCATGACCCGGGGACCTGGGGTCGGGGTGGTCACCAGACCGTTGTACCCAGGCCGTTGAGCCGACATGACCCTGTGACCCGGAGCCTGGGTAAAAATCCAACCCGGGGACCCGGGCATGGGACGTGACATGACCCGACCTGGGTCCGGGGTCCCGACCTGACCCGGTGACCTGGGCCGGGGACCCCACGTGACCCGGGGACCTGGGGCCGGGGATGTCACCCGACACTGGTACCCGGGGCAGCGACCCGATACGACCCGGGGACCTGGGTCCGGGGTCCCGACCTGACCCGGTGACCTGGGGCCAGGGTAACCACTTGACCCGGGGACCCGGGCCGGGGACCCGGTATGACTCCGTCTCCCGGGGCCGGGGTGGTCACCTGACACTGCTACCCGGGACAGCGACCCGACATGACCCGGTGACCCGGGGCCGGGGTAACGACCTGTCCAGGGGACCTGGGCCGGGGACCCGACAGGACCCGGTGACCTGGTTCCGGGGTGCCGACCTGACCCGGTGACCTGGGGCTGTGGTGTCGACCGGACTCGGGGACCTGGTCCGGTGTCCCGTCATGACCCGGGGACCTGGGGTCGGGGTGGTCACCAGACCGTTGTACCCAGGCCGTTGACCCGACATGACCCTGTGACCCGGGGCCTGGGTAAAAATCCAACCCGGGGACCCGGGCATGGGACATGACATGACCCGACCTGGGTCCGGGGTCCCGACCTGACCCGCTGACCTGGGGCCGGTGTCCCCACGTGACCCGGGGTCCTGGTGCCGGGGTCCCCACGTGACCCGGGGACCCGAGCCGGGGTCCCCACGTGACCCGGTGACCTGAGGCCGGGGTCCCCACGTGACCCGGTGACCTGGGGCCGGGGTCCCCACGTGACCCGGGGTCCTGGTGCCGGGGTCCCCACGTGACCCGGGGACCCGGGCCGGGAACCCCACGTGACCCGGTGACCTGGGGCCGGGGTCCCCACGTGACCCGGGGACCCGGGCCGGGAACCCCACGTGACCCGGGGTCCTGGTGCCGGGGTCCCCACGTGACCCGGGGACCCGGGCCGGGAACCCCACGTGACCCGGTGACCTGGGGCCGGGGTCCCCACGTGACCCGGGGACCAGGGCCGGGGACATCACGTGACCCGGTCACCTGGGGCCGGGGTCCCCACGTGACCCGGGGTCCTGGTGCCGGTGTCCCCACGTGACCCGGTCACCTGGGGCCAGGGTCCCCACGTGACCCGGGGTCCTGGTGCCGGGGTCCCCACGTGACCCGCTGACTTGGGGCCGGGGTCCCCACTTGACCCGGGGTCCTGGTGCCGGTGTCCCCACGTGACCCGGGGACCCGGGCCGGGGACATCACGTGACCCGGTCACCTGGGGCCGGGGTCCCCACGTGACCCGGTCACCTGGTGCCGGGGTCCCCACGTGACCCGGGGTCCTGGTGCCGGGGTCCCCACGTGACCCGGTGACCTGAGGCCGGGGTCCCCACGTGACCCGGTGACCTGGGGCCGGTGTCCCCACGTGACCCGGGGTCCTGGTGCCGGGGTTCCCACGTGACCCGGGGACCCGGGCCGGGGTCCCCACGTGACCCGGGGTCCTGGGGCCGGGGTCCCCACGTGACCCGGGGACCCGGGCCGGGGTCCCCACGTGACCCAGGGTCCTGGTGCCGGTGTCCCCACGTGACCCGGTGACCTGGGGCCGGGGTCCCCACGTGACCCGGTGACCTGGGGCCGGGGTCCCCACGTGACCCGGGGACCCGGGACGGGGACATCACGTGACCCGGTCACCTGGGGCCGGGGTCCCCACGTGACCCGGTCACCTGGGGCCGGGGTCCCCACGTGACCCGGGGTCCTGGTGCCGGTGTCCCCACGTGACCCGGTCACCTGGGGCCCGGGTCCCCACGTGACCCGGTCACCTGGGGCCGGGGTCCCCACGTGACCTGGGGACCCGGGCCGGGGACCCCACGTGACCCGGGGACCTGGGGCCGGGGATGTCACCCGACACTGGTACCCGGGGCAGCGACCCGATACGACCCGGGGACCTGGGTCCGGGGTCCCGACCTGACCCGGTGACCTGGGGCCAGGGTAACCACCTGACCCGGGGACCCGGGCCGGGGACTCGGTATGACTCCGTCTCCCGGGGCCGGGGTGGTCACCTGACACTGCTACCCGGGACAGCGACCCGACATGACCCGGTGACCCGGGGCCGGGGTAACGACCTGTCCAGGGGACCTGGGCCGGGGACCCGACAGGACCCGGTGACCTGGTTCCGGGGTGCCGACCTGACCCGGTGACCTGGGGCTCTGGTGTCGACCGGACTCGGGGACCTGGTCCGGTGTCCCGTCATGACCCGGGGACCTGGGGTAGGGATGGTCACCAGACCGTTGTACCCAGGCCGTTGACCCGACATGACCCTGTGACCCGGTGCCTGGGTAAAAATCCAACCCGGGGACCCGGGCATGGGACGTGACATGACCCGACCTGGGTCCGGGGTCCCGACCTGACCCGGTGACCTTGGGCCAGGGTAACCACCTGACCCGGGGACTCGGGCCGGGGACCCGGTATGACTCCGTCTCCCGGGGCCGGGGTGGTCACCTGACACTGCTACCCGGGACAGCGACCCGACATGACCCGGTGACCCGGGGCCGGGGTAACGACCTGTTCAGGGGACCTGGGCCGGGGACCCGACATGACCCGGTGACCTGGTTCCGGGGTGCCGACCTGACCCGGTGACCTGGGGCTGTGGTGTCGACCGGACTCGGGGACCTGGTCCGGTGTCCCGTCATGACCCGGGGACCTGGGGTCGGAGTGGTCACCAGACCGTTGTACCCAGGCCGTTGACCCGACATGACCCTGTGACCCGGGGCCTGAGTAAAAATCCGACCGGGGGCCTGGGTAAAAATCCAACCCGGGGACCCAGGGCCGGGTTAACGACCTGTCCAGGGGACCCGGGCCGGGGACCCGACAGGACCCGGTGATCCTTCGCTGGTGTCCCGATGCAACCCGGGGACCCGGGCCGGGGACCCCACGTGACCCGGGGACCTGGGGCAGGGGATGTCACCCGACACTGGTACCCGGGGCAGCGACCCGATACGACCCGGGGACCTGGGTCCGGGGTCCCGACCTGACCCGGTGACCTGGGGCCAGGGTAACCACCTGACCCGGGGACCCGGGCCGGGGACCCGGTATGACTCCGTCTCCCGGGGCCGGGGTGGTCACCTGACACTGCTACCCGGGACAGCGACCCGACATGACCCGGTGACCCGGGGCCGGGGTAACGACCTGTCCAGGGGACCTGGGCCGGGGACCCGACAGGACCCGGTGACCTGGTTCCGGGGTGCCGACCTGACCCGGTGACCTGGGGCTGTGGTGTCGACCGGACTCGGGGACCTGGTCCGGTGTCCCGTCATGACCCGGGGACCTGGGGTCGGGGTGGTCACCAGACCGTTGTACCCAGGCCGTTGAGCCGACATGACCCTGTGACCCGGAGCCTGGGTAAAAATCCAACCCGGGGACCCGGGCATGGGACGTGACATGACCCGACCTGGGTCCGGGGTCCCGACCTGACCCGGTGACCTGGGCCGGGGACCCCACGTGACCCGGGGACCTGGGGCCGGGGATGTCACCCGACACTGGTACCCGGGGCAGCGACCCGATACGACCCGGGGACCTGGGTCCGGGGTCCCGACCTGACCCGGTGACCTGGGGCCAGGGTAACCACTTGACCCGGGGACCCGGGCCGGGGACCCGGTATGACTCCGTCTCCCGGGGCCGGGGTGGTCACCTGACACTGCTACCCGGGACAGCGACCCGACATGACCCGGTGACCCGGGGCCGGGGTAACGACCTGTCCAGGGGACCTGGGCCGGGGACCCGACAGGACCCGGTGACCTGGTTCCGGGGTGCCGACCTGACCCGGTGACCTGGGGCTGTGGTGTCGACCGGACTCGGGGACCTGGTCCGGTGTCCCGTCATGACCCGGGGACCTGGGGTCGGGGTGGTCACCAGACCGTTGTACCCAGGCCGTTGACCCGACATGACCCTGTGACCCGGGGCCTGGGTAAAAATCCAACCCGGGGACCCGGGCATGGGACATGACATGACCCGACCTGGGTCCGGGGTCCCGACCTGACCCGCTGACCTGGGGCCGGTGTCCCCACGTGACCCGGGGTCCTGGTGCCGGGGTCCCCACGTGACCCGGGGACCCGAGCCGGGGTCCCCACGTGACCCGGTGACCTGAGGCCGGGGTCCCCACGTGACCCGGTGACCTGGGGCCGGGGTCCCCACGTGACCCGGGGTCCTGGTGCCGGGGTCCCCACGTGACCCGGGGACCCGGGCCGGGGACCCCACGTGACCCGGTGACCTGGGGCCGGGGTCCCCACGTGACCCGGGGACCCGGGCCGGGGACATCACGTGACCCGGTCACCTGGGGCCAGGGTCCCCACGTGACCCGGTCACCTGGGGCCGGGGTCCCCACGTGACCCGGGGTCCTGGTGCCGGGGTCCCCACGTGACCCGGTGACCTGAGGCCGGGGTCCCCACGTGACCCGGTGACCTGGGGCCGGGGTCCCCACGTGACCCGGGGTCCTGGTGCCTGGGTTCCCACGTGACCCGGGGACCCGGGCCGGGGTCCCCACGTGACCCAGGGTCCTGGTGCCGGTGTCCCCACGTGACCCGGGGACCCGGGCCGGGGACCCCACGTGACCCGGTGACCTGCGGCCGGGGTCCCCACGTGACCCGGGGACCCGGGCCGGGGACATCACGTGACCCGGTCACCTGGGGCCGGGGTCCCCACGTGACCCGGAGTCCTGGTGCCGGTGTCCCCACGTGACCCGGGGACCCGGGCCGGGGACCCCACGTGACCCGGTGACCTGGGGCCGGGGTCCCCACGTGACCCGGGGACCCGGGCCGGGGACATCACGTGACCCGGTCACCTGGGGCCGGGGTCCCCACGTGACCCGGGGTCCTGGTGCCGGGGTCCCCACGTGACCCGGGGACCCGGGCCGGGGTCCCCACGTGACCCAGGGTCCTGGTGCCGGTGTCCCCACGTGACCCGGTGACCTGGGGCCGGGGTCCCCACGTGACCCGGTGACCTGGTGCCGGTGTCCCCACGTGACCCGGGGACCCGGGCCGGGGTCCCCACGTGACCCAGGGTCCTGGTGCCGGTGTCCCCACGTGACCCGGTGACCTGGGGCCGGGGTCCCCACGTGACCCGGTGACATGGGGCCGGGGTCCCCACGTGACCCGGGGACCCGGGCCGGGGACATCACGTGACCCGGTCACCTGGGGCCGGGGTCCCCACGTGACCCGGTCACCTGGGGCCGGGGTCCCCACGTGACCCGGGGTCCTGGTGCCGGTGTCCCCACGTGACCCGGTCACCTGGGGCCCGGGTCCCCACGTGACCCGGTCACCTGGGGCCGGGGTCCCCACGTGACCTGGGGACCCGGGCCGGGGACCCCACGTGACCCGGGGACCTGGGGCCGGGGATGTCACCCGACACTGGTACCCGGGGCAGCGACCCGATACGACCCGGGGACCTGGGTCCGGGGTCCCGACCTGACCCGGTGACCTGGGGCCAGGGTAACCACCTGACCCGGGGACCCGGGCCGGGGACTCGGTATGACTCCGTCTCCCGGGGCCAGGGTGGTCACCTGACACTGCTACCCGGGACAGCGACCCGACATGACCCGGTGACCCGGGGCCGGGGTAACGACCTGTCCAGGGGACCTGGGCCGGGGACCCGACAGGACCCGGTGACCTGGTTCCGGGGTGCCGACCTGACCCGGTGACCTGGGGCTGTGGTGTCGACCGGACTCGGGGACCTGGTCCGGTGTCCCGTCATGACCCGGGGACCTGGGGTCGGGGTGGTCACCAGACCGTTGTACCCAGGCCGTTGACCCGACATGACCCTGTGACCCAGGGCCTGGGTAAAAATCCGACCCGGGGCCTGGGTAAAAATCCAACCCGGGGACCCGGGGCCGGGTTAACGACCTGTCCAGGGGACCCGGGCCGGGGACCCGACAGGACCCGCTGATCCTTCGCTGGTGTCCCGATGCAACCCGGGGACCCGGGCTGGGGACCCCACGTGACCCGGGGACCTGGGGCAGGGGATGTCACCCGACACTGGTACCCGGGGCAGCGACCCGATACGACCCGGGGACCTGGGTCCGGGGTCCCGACCTGACCCGGTGACCTGGGGCCAGGGTAACCACCTGACCCGGGGACCCGGGCCCGGGACCCGGTATGACTCCGTCTCCCGGGGCCGGGGTGGTCACCTGACACTGCTACCCGGGACAGCGACCCGACATGACCCGGTGACCCGGGGCCGGGGTAACGACCTGTCCAGGGGACCTGGGCCGGGGACCCGACAGGACCCGGTGACCTGGTTCCGGGGTGCCGACCTGACCCGGTGACCTGGGGCTGTGGTGTCGACCGGACTCGGGGACCTGGTCCGGTGTCCCGTCATGACCCGGGGACCTGGGGTCGGGGTGGTCACCAGACCGTTGTACCCAGGCCGTTGAGCCGACATGACCCTGTGACCCGGAGCCTGGGTAAAAATCCAACCCGGGGACCCGGGCATGGGACGTGACATGACCCGACCTGGGTCCGGGGTCCCGACCTGACCCGGTGACCTGGGCCGGGGACTCCACGTGACCCGGGGACCTGGGGCCGGGGATGTCACCCGACACTGGTACCCGGGGCAGCGACCCGATACGACCCGGGAACCTGGGTCCGGGGTCCCGACCTGACCCGGTGACCTGGGGCCAGGGTGACCACTTGACCCGGGGACCCGGGCCGGGGACCCGGTATGACTCCGTCTCCCGGGGCCAGGGTGGTCACCTGACACTGCTACCCGGGACAGCGACCCGACATGACCCGGTGACCCGGGGCCGGGGTAACGACCTGTCCAGGGGACCTGGGCCGGGGACCCGACAGGACCCGGTGACCTGGTTCCGGGGTGCCGACCTGACCCGGTGACCTGGGGCTGTGGTGTCGACCGGACTCGGGGACCTGGTCCGGTGTCCCGTCATGACCCGGGGACCTGGGGTCGGGGTGGTCACCAGACCGTTGTACCCAGGCCGTTGACCCGACATGACCCTGTGACCCGGGGCCTGGGTAAAAATCCAACCCGGGGACCCGGGCATGGGACATGACATGACCCGACCTGGGTCCGGGGTCCCGACCTGACCCGCTGACCTGGGGCCGGTGTCCACACGTGACCCGGGGTCCTGGTGCCGGGGTCCCCACGTGACCCGGGGACCCGAGCCGGGGTCCCCACGTGACCCGGTGACCTGAGGCCGGGGTCCCCACGTGACCCGGTGACCTGGGGCCGGGGTCCCCACGTGACCCGGGGTCCTGGTGCCGGGGTCCCCACGTGACCCGGGGACCCGGGCCGGGGACCCCACGTGACCCGGTGACCTGGGGCCGGGGTCCCCACGTGACCCGGGGACCCGGGCCGGGGACATCACGTGACCCGGTCACCTGGGGCCGGGGTCCCCACGTGACCCGGGGTCCTGGTGCCGGGGACCCCACGTGACCCGGGGACCCGGGCCGGGGTCCCCACGTGACCCGGGGTCCTGGTGCCGGGGTCCCCACGTGACCCGGTGACCTGGGGCCGGGGTCCCCACTTGACCCGGGGTCCTGGTGCCGGGGTACCCACGTGACCCGGGGACCCGGGCCGGGGTCCCCACGTGACCCGGTGACCTGAGGCCGAGGTCCCCACGGGACCCGGTGACCTGGGGCGAGGGTCCCCACGTGACCCGGGGTCCTGGTGCCGGGGTCCCCAAGTGACCCGGGGACCCGGGCCGGGGACCCCACGTTACCCGGTGACCTGGGGCCGGGGTCCCCACGTGACCCGGGGACCCGGGCCGGGGACATCACGTGACCCGGTCACCTGGGGCCGGTGTCCCCACGTGACCCGGGGTCCTGGTGCCAGGGTCCCCACGTGACCCGGGGTCCTGGTGCCGGGGTCCCCACGTGACCCGGTGACCTGAGGCCGGGGTCCCCACGTGACCCGGTGACCTGGGGCCGGGGTCCCCACGTGACCCGGGGTCGTGGTGCCGGGGTTCCCACGTGACCCGGGGACCCGGGCCGGGGTCGCCACGTGACCCGGGGTCCTGTTGCCGGGGTCCCCACGTGACCCGGTGACCTGGGGCCGGGGTCCCCACGTGACCCGGGGTCCTGGTGCCGGGGTCCCCACGTGACCCGGGGACCCGGGCCGGGGTCCCCACGTGACCCAGGGTCCTGGTGCCGGTGTCCCCACGTGACCCGGTGACCTGGGGCCGGGGTCCCCACGTGACCCGGGGACCCGGGCCGGGGTCCCCACGTGACCCTGGGTCCTAGTGCCGGGGTCCCCACGTGACCCGGGGTCCTGGGGCCGGGGTCCCCACGTGACCCGGTGACCTGGGGCCGGGGTCCCCACGTGACCCGGGGACCCGGGCCGGGGACATCACGTGACCCGGTCACCTGGGGCCGGGGTCCCCACGTGACCCGGTCACCTGGGGCCGGGGTCCCCACGTGACCCGGGGTCCTGGTGCCGGTGTCCCCACGTGACCCGGTCACCTGGGGCCCGGGTCCCCACGTGACCCGGTCACCTGGGGCCGGGGTCCCCACGTGACCTGGGGACCCGGGCCGGGGACCCCACGTGACCCGGGGACCTGGGGCCGGGGATGTCACCCGACACTGGTACCCGGGGCAGCGACCCGATACGACCCGGGGACCTGGGTCCGGGGTCCCGACCTGACCCGGTGACCTGGGGCCAGGGTAACCACTTGACCCGGGGACCCGGGCCCGGGACCCGGTATGACTCCGTCTCCCGGGGCCAGGGTGGTCACCTGACACTGCTACCCGGGACAGCGACCCGACATGACCCGGTGACCCGGGGCCGGGGTAACGACCTGTCCAGGGGACCTGGGCCGGGGACCCGACAGGACCCGGTGACCTGGTTCCGGGGTGCCGACCTGACCCGGTGACCTGGGGCTGTGGTGTCGACCGGACTCGGGGACCTGGTCCGGTGTCCCGTCATGACCCGGGGACCTGGGGTCGGGGTGGTCACCAGACCGTTGTACCCAGGCCGTTGACCCGACATGACCCTGTGACCCGGGGCCTGGGTAAAAATCCAACCCGGGGACCCGGGCATGGGACATGACATGACCCGACCTGGGTCCGGGGTCCCGACCTGACCCGCTGACCTGGGGCCGGTGTCCCCACGTGACCCGGGGTCCTGGTGCCGGGGTCCCCACGTGACCCGGGGACCCGGGCCGGGGTCCCCACGTGACCCGGTGACCTGAGGCCGGGGTCCCCACGTGACCCGGTGACCTGGGGCGAGGGTCCCCACGTGACCCGGGTTCCTGGTGCCGGGGTCCCCAAGTGACCCGGGGACCCGGGTCGGGGACCCCACGTGACCCGGTGACCTGGGGCCGGGGTCCCCACGTGACCCGGGGACCCGGGCCGGGGACATCACGTGACCCGGTCACCTGGGGCCGGGGTCCCCACGTGACCCGGTCACCTGGGGCCGGGGTCCCCACGTGACCCGGGGTCCTGGTGCCGGGGTCCCCACGTGACCCGGTCACCTGAGGCCGGGGTCCCCACGTGACCCGGTGACCTGGGGCCGGGGTCCCCACGTGACCCGGGGTCCTGGTGCCTGGGTTCCCACGTGACCCGGGGACCCGTGCCGGGGTCCCCACGTGACCCAGGGTCCTGGTGCCGGTGTCCCCACGTGACCCGGGGACCCGGGCCGGGGACCCCACGTGACCCGGTGACCTGGGGCCGGGGTCCCCACGTGACCCGGGGACCCGGGCCGGGGACATCACGTGACCCGGTCACCTGGGGCCGGGGTCCCCACGTGACCCGGAGTCCTGGTGCCGGTGTCCCCACGTGACCCGGGGACCCGGGCCGGGGACCCCACGTGACCCGGTGACCTGGGGCCGGGATCCCCACGTGACCCGGGGACCCGGGCCGGGGACATCACGTGACCCGGTCACCTGCGGCCGGGGTCCCCACGTGACCCGGGGTCCTGGTGCCGGGGTCCCCACGCGACCCGGGGACCCGGGCCGGGGTCCCCACGTGACCCAGGGTCCTGGTGCCGGTGTCCCCACGTGACCCAGTGACCTGGGGCCGGGGTCCCTACGTGACCCGGTCACCTGGGGCCGGGGTCCCCACGTGACCCGGGGACCCGGACCGGGGTCCCCACGTGACCCAGGGTCCTGGTGCCGGTGTCCCCACGTGACCCGGTGACCTGGGGCCGGGGTCCCCACGTGACCCGTTGACCTGGGGCCGGGGTCCCCACGTGACCCGGGGACCCGGGCCGGGGACATCACGTGACCCGGTGACCTGGGGCCGGGGTCCCCACGTGACCCGGTCACCTGGGGCCGGGGTCCCCACGTGACCCGGGGTCCTGGTGCCGGTGTCCCCACGTGACCCGGTCACCTGGGGCCCGGGTCCCCACGTGACCCGGTCACCTGGGGCCGGGGTCCCCACGTGACCTGGGGACCCGGGCCGGGGACCCCACGTGACCCGGGGACCTGGGGCCGGGGATGTCACCCGACACTGGTACCCGGGGCAGCGACCCGATACGACCCGGGGACCTGGGTCCGGGGTCCCGACCTGACCCGGTGACCTGGGGCCAGGGTAACCACCTGACCCGGGGACCCGGGCCGGGGACCCGGTATGACTCCGTCTCCCGGGGCCGGGGTGGTCACCTGACACTGCTACCCGGGACAGCGACCCGACATGACCCGGTGACCCGGGGCCGGGGTAACGACCTGTCCAGGGGACCTGGGCCGGGGACCCGACAGGACCCGGTGACCTGGTTCCGGGGTGCCGACCTGACCCGGTGACCTGGGGCTGTGGTGTCGACCGGACTCGGGGACCTGGTCCGGTGTCCCGTCATGACCCGGGGACCTGGGGTCGGGGTGGTCACCAGACCGTTGTACCCAGGCCGTTGACCCGACATGACCCTGTGACCCGGGGCCTGGGTAAAAATCCAACCCGGGGACCCGGGCATGGGACATGACATGACCCGACCTGGGTCCGGGGTCCCGACCTGACCCGCTGACCTGGGGCCGGTGTCCCCACGTGACCCGGGGTCCTGGTGCCGGGGTCCCCACGTGACCCGGGGACCCGAGCCGGGGTCCCCACGTGACCCGGTGACCTGAGGCCGGGGTCCCCACGTGACCCGGTGACCTGGGGCCGGGGCTCCCACGTGACCTGGGGTCCTGGTGCCGGGGTCCCCACGTGACCCGGGGACCCGGGCCGGGGACCCCACGTGACCCGGTGACCTGGGGCCGGGGTCCCCACGTGACCCAGGGTCCTGGTGCCGGGGTCCCCACGTGACCCGGGGACCCGGGCCGGGGTCCCCACGTGACCCGGTCACCTGGGGCCGGGGTCCCCACGTGACCCGGTGACCTGGGGCCGGGGTCCCCACGTGACCCGGTGACCTGGTGCCGGTGTCCCCACGTGACCCGGGGACCCGGGCCGGGGTCCCCACGTGACCCAGGGTCCTGGTGCCGGTGTCCCCACGTGACCCGGTGACCTGGGGCCGGGGTCCCCACGTGACCCGGTGACCTGGGGCCGGGGTCCCCACGTGACCCGGGGACCCGGGCCGGGGACATCACGTGACCCGGTCACCTTGGGCCGGGGTCCCCACGTGACCCGGTCACCTGGGGCCGGGGTCCCCACGTGACCCGGGGTCCTGGTGCCGGTGTCCCCACGTGACCCGGTCACCTGGGGCCCGGGTCCCCACGTGACCCGGTCACCTGGGGCCGGGGTCCCCACGTGACCTGGGGACCCGGGCCGGGGACCCCACGTGACCCGGGGACCTGGGGCCGGGGATGTCACCCGACACTGGTACCCGGGGCAGCGACCCGATACGACCCGGGGACCTGGGTCCGGGGTCCCGACCTGACCCGGTGACCTGGGGCCAGGGTAACCACCTGACCCGGGGACCCGGGCCGGGGACTCGGTATGACTCCGTCTCCCGGGGCCAGGGTGGTCACCTTACACTGCTACCCGGGACAGCGACCCGACATGACCCGGTGACCCGGGGCCGGGGTAACGACCTGTCCAGGGGACCTGGGCCGGGGACCCGACAGGACCCGGTGACCTGGTTCCGGGGTGCCGACCTGACCCGGTGACCTGGGGCTGTGGTGTCGACCGGACTCGGGGACCTGGTCCGGTGTCCCGTCATGACCCGGGGACCTGGGGTCGGGGTGGTCACCAGACCGTTGTACCCAGGCCGTTGACCCGACATGACCCTGTGACCCGGAGCCTGGGTAAAAATCCGACCCGGGGCCTGGGTAAAAATCCAACCCGGGGACCCGGGGCCGGGTTAACGACCTGTCCAGGGGACCCGGGCCGGGGACCCGACAGGACCCGGTGATCCTTCGCTGGTGTCCCGATGCAACCCGGGGACCCGGGCTGGGGACCCCACGTGACCCGGGGACCTGGGGCAGGGGATGTCACCCGACACTGGTACCCGGGGCAGCGACCCGATACGACCCGGGGACCTGGGTCCGGGGTCCCGACCTGACCCGGTGACCTGGGGCCAGGGTAACCACCTGACCCGGGGACCCGGGCCGGGGACCCGGTATGACTCCGTCTCCCGGGGCCGGGGTGGTCACCTGACACTGCTACCCGGGACAGCGACCCGACATGACCCGGTGACCCGGGGCCGGGGTAACGACCTGTCCAGGGGACCTGGGCCGGGGACCCGACAGGACCCGGTGACCTGGTTCCGGGGTGCCGACCTGACCCGGTGACCTGGGGCTGTGGTGTCGACCGGACTCGGGGACCTGGTCCGGTGTCCCGTCATGACCCGGGGACCTGGGGTCGGGGTGGTCACCAGACCGTTGTACCCAGGCCGTTGAGCCGACATGACCCTGTGACCCGGAGCCTGGGTAAAAATCCAACCCGGGGACCCGGGCATGGGACGTGACATGACCCGACCTGGGTCCGGGGTCCCGACCTGACCCGGTGACCTGGGCCGGGGACCCCACGTGACCCGGGGACCTGGGGCCGGGGATGTCACCCGACACTGGTACCCGGGGCAGCGACCCGATACGACCCGGGGACCTGGGTCCGGGGTCCCGACCTGACCCGGTGACCTGGGGCCAGGGTAACCACTTGACCCGGGGACCCGGGCCGGGGACCCGGTATGACTCCGTCTCCCGGGGACAGGGTGGTCACCTGACACTGCTACCCGGGACAGCGACCCGACATGACCCGGTGACCCGGGGCCGGTGTCCACACGTGACCCGGGGTCCTGGTGCCGGGGTCCCCACGTGACCCGGGGACCCGAGCCGGGGTCCCCACGTGACCCGGTGACCTGAGGCCGGGGTCCCCACGTGACCCGGTGACCTGGGGCCGGGGTCCCCACGTGACCCGGGGTCCTGGTGCCGGGGTCCCCACGTGACCCGGGGACCCGGGCCGGGGACCCCACGTGACCCGGTGACCTGGGGCCGGGGTCCCCACGTGACCCGGGGACCCGGGCCGGGGACATCACGTGACCCGGTCACCTGGGGCCGGGGTCCCCACGTGACCCGGGGTCCTGGTGCCGGGGACCCCACGTGACCCGGGGACCCGGGCCGGGGTCCCCACGTGACCCGGGGTCCTGGTGCCGGTGTCCACACGTGACCCGGTCACCTGGGGCCGGGGTCCCCACTTGACCCGGGGTCCTGGTGCCGGGGTCCCCACGTGACCCGGGGACCCGGGCCGGGGTCCCCACGTGACCCGGTGACCTGAGGCCGGGGTCCCCACGTGACCCGGTGACCTGGGGCGAGGGTCCCCACGTGACCCGGGGTCCTGGTGCCGGGGTCCCCAAGTGACCCGGGGACCCGGTCCGGGGACCCCACGTGACCCGGTGACCTGGGGCCGGGGTCCCCACGTGACCCGGGGACCCGGGCCGGGGACATCACGTGACCCGGTCACCTGGGGCCGGGGTCCCCACGTGACCCGGTCACCTGGGGCCGGGGTCCCCACGTGACCCGGGGTCCTGGTGCCGGGGTCCCCACGTGACCCGGTCACCTGAGGCCGGGGTCCCCACGTGACCCGGTGACCTGGGGCCGGGGTCCCCACGTGACCCGGGGTCCTGGTGCCGGGGTTCCCACGTGACCCGGGGACCCGGGCCGGGGTCCCCACGTGACCCGGGGTCCTGGTGCCGGTGTCCCCACCTGACCCGGGGACCCGGGCCGGGGACCCCACGTGACCCGGTGACCTGGGGCCGGGGTCCCCACGTGACCCGGGGACCCGGGCCAGGGACATCACGTGACCCGGTGACCTGGGGCCGGGGTCCCCACGTGACCCGGGGTCCTGGTGTCGGGGTCCCCACTTGACCCAGGGACCCGGGCCGGGGTCCCCACGTGACCCAGGGTCCTGGTGCCGGTGTCCCCACGTGACCCGGTGACCTGGGGCCGGGGTCCCCACGTGACCCAGTGACCTGGGGCCGGGGTCCCCACGTGACCCGGGGACCCGGGCCGGGGTCCCCAAGTGACCCAGGGTCCTGGTGCCGGTGTCCCCACGTGACCCGGTGACCTGGGGCCGGGGTCCCCACGTGACCCGGTGACCTGGGGCCGGGGTCCCCACGTGACCTGGGGACCCGGGCCGGGGACCCCACGTGACCCGGGGACCTGGGGCCAGGGATGTCACCCGACACTGGTACCCGGGGCAGCGACCCGATACGACCCGGGGACCTGGGTCCGGGGTCCCGACCTGACCCGGTGACCTGGGGCCAGGGTAACCACCTGACCCGGGGACCCGGGCCGGGGACCCGGTATGACTCCGTCTCCCGGGGCCGGGGTGGTCACCTGACACTGCTACCCGGGACAGCGACCCGACATGACCCGGTGACCCGGGGCCGGGGTAACGACCTGTCCAGGGGACCTGGGCCGGGGACCCGACAGGACCCGGTGACCTGGTTCCGGGGTGCCGACCTGACCCGGTGACCTGGGGCTGTGGTGTCGACCGGACTCGGGGACCTGGTCCGGTGTCCCGTCATGACCCGGGGACCTGGGGTCGGGGTGGTCACCAGACCCTTGTACCCAGGCCGTTGACCCGACATGACCCTGTGACCCGGGGCCTGGGTAAAAATCCAACCCGGGGACCCGGGCATGGGACATGACATGACCCAACCTGGGTCCGGGGTCCCGACCTGACCCGCTGACCTGGGGCCGGTGTCCCCACGTGACCCGGGGTCCTGGTGCCGGGGTCCCCACGTGACCCGGGGACCCGGGCCGGGGACATCACGTGACCCGGTGACCTGGGGCCGGGGTCCCCACGTGACCCGGGGACCCGGGCCGGGGACATCACGTGACCCGGGGTCCTGGTGCCGGGGTCCCCACGTGACCCGGGGACCCGGGCCGGGGACCCCACGTGACCCGGTGACCTGGGGCCGGGGTCCCCACGTGACCCGGGGACCCGGGCCGGGGACGTCACGTGACCCGGTCACCTGGGGCCGGGGTCCCCACGTGACCCGGAGTCCTGGTGCCGGTGTCCCCACGTGACCTGGGGACCCGGGCCGGGGACCCCACGTGACCCGGTGACCTTGGGGCCGGGCTCCCCACGTGACCCGGGGACCCGGGCCGGGGACATCACGTGACCCGGTCACCTGCGGCCGGGGTCCCCACGTGACCCGGGGTCCTGGTGCCGGGGTCCCCACGTGACCCGGGGACCCGGGCCGGGGTCCCCACGTGACCCAGGGTCCTGGTGCCGGTGTCCCCACGTGACCCGGTGACCTGGGGCCGGGGTCCCCACGTGACCCGGTGACCTGGGGCCGGGGTCCCCACGTGACCCGGGGACCCGGACCGGGGTCCCCACGTGACCCAGGGTCCTGGTGCCGGTGTCCCCACGTGACCCGGTGACCTGGGGCCGGGGTCCCCACGTGACCCGGTGACCTGGGGCCGGGGTCCCCACGTGACCCGGGGACCCGGGCCGGGGACATCACGTGACCCGGTCACCTGGGGCCGGGGTCCCCACGTGACCCGGTCACCTGGGGCCGGGGTCCCCACGTGACCCGGGGTCCTGGTGCCGGTGTCCCCACGTGACCCGGTCACCTGGGGCCCGGGTCCCCACGTGACCCGGTCACCTGGGGCCGGGGTCCCCACGTGACCTGGGGACCCGGGCCGGGGACCCCACGTGACCCGGGGACCTGGGGCCGGGGATGTCACCCGACACTGGTACCCGGGGCAGCGACCCGATACGACCCGGGGACCTGGGTCCGGGGTCCCGACCTGACCCGGTGACCTGGGGCCAGGGTAACCACCTGACCCGGGGACCCGGGCCGGGGACCCGGTATGACTCCGTCTCCCGGGGCCGGGGTGGTCACCTGACACTGCTACCCGGGACAGCGACCCGACATGACCCGGTGACCCGGGGCCGGGGTAACGACCTGTCCAGGGGACCTGGGCCGGGGACCCGACAGGACCCGGTGACCTGGTTCCGGGGTGCCGACCTGACCCGGTGACCTGGGGCTGTGGTGTCGACCGGACTCGGGGACCTGGTCCGGTGTCCCGTCATGACCCGGGGACCTGGGGTCGGGGTGGTCACCAGACCGTTGTACCCAGGCCGTTGAGCCGACATGACCCTGTGACCCGGAGCCTGGGTAAAAATCCAACCCGGGGACCCGGGCATGGGACGTGACATGACCCGACCTGGGTCCGGGGTCCCGACCTGACCCGGTGACCTGGGCCGGGGACCCCACGTGACCCGTGGACCTGGGGCCGGGGATGTCACCCGACACTGGTACCCGGGGCAGCGACCCGATACGACCCGGGGACCTGGGTCCGGGGTCCCGACCTGACCCGGTGACCTGGGGCCAGGGTAACCACTTGACCCGGGGACCCGGGCCGGGGACCCGGTATGACTCCGTCTCCCGGGGCCGGGGTGGTCACCTGACACTGCTACCCGGGACAGCGACCCGACATGACCCGGTGACCCGGGGCCGGGGTAACGACCTGTCCAGGGGACCTGGGCCGGGGACCCGACAGGACCCGGTGACCTGGTTCCGGGGTGCCGACCTGACCCGGTGACCTGGGGCTGTGGTGTCGACCGGACTCGGGGACCTGGTCCGGTGTCCCGTCATGACCCGGGGACCTGGGGTCGGGGTGGTCACCAGACCGTTGTACCCAGGCCGTTGACCCGACATGACCCTGTGACCCGGGGCCTGGGTAAAAATCCAACCCGGGGACCCGGGCATGGGACATGACATGACCCGACCTGGGTCCGGGGTCCCGACCTGACCCGCTGACCTGGGGCCGGTGTCCACACGTGACCCGGGGTCCTGGTGCCGGGGTCCCCACGTGACCCGGGGACCCGAGCCGGGGTCCCCACGTGACCCGGTGACCTGAGGCCGGGGTCCCCACGTGACCCGGTGACCTGGGGCCGGGGTCCCCACGTGACCTGGGGTCCTGGTGCCGGGGTCCCCATGTGACCCGGGGACCCGGGCCGGGGACATCACGTGACCCGGTCACCTGGGGCCGGGGTCCCCACGTGACCCGGTCACCTGGGGCCGGGGTCCCCACGTGACCCGGGGTCCTGGTGCCGGGGTCCCCACGTGACCCGGTGACCTGAGGCCGGGGTCCCCACGTGACCCGGTGACCTGGGGCCGGGGTCCCCACGTGACCCGGGGTCCTGGTGCCTGGGTTCCCACGTGACCCGGGGACCCGGGCCGGGGTCCCCACGTGACCCAGGGTCCTGGTGCCGGAGTCCCCACGTGACCCGGGGACCCGGGCCGGGGACCCCACGTGACCCGGTGACCTGGGGCCGGGGTCCCCACGTGACCCGGGGACCCGGGCCGGGGACCCCACGTGACCCGGTGACCTGGGGCCGGGGTCCCCACGTGACCCGGGGACCCGGGCCGGGGACATCACGTGACCCGGTCACCTGGGGCCGGGTTCCCCACGTGACCCGGGGTCCTGGTGCCGGGGTCCCCACGTGACCCGGGGACCCGGGCCGGGGTCCCCACGTGACCCAGGGTCCTGGTGCCGGTGTCCCCACGTGACCCGGTGACCTGGGGCCGGGGTCCCCACGTGACCCGGTGACCTGGTGCCGGTGTCCCCACGTGACCCGGGGACCCGGGCCGGGGTCCCCAAGTGACCCAGGGTCCTGGTGCCGGTGTCCCCACGTGACCCGGTGACCTGGGGCCGGGGTCCCCACGTGACCCGGTGACCTGGGGCCGGGGTCCCCACGTGACCCGGGGACCCGGGCCGGGGACATCACGTGACCCGGTCACCTGGGGCCGGGGTCCCCACGTGACCCGGTCACCTGGGGCCGGGGTCCCCACGT
The DNA here is from genome assembly GCA_951411735.1 of Somateria mollissima. NCBI lineage: Eukaryota > Metazoa > Chordata > Aves > Anseriformes > Anatidae > Somateria > Somateria mollissima. Next base: position 13,016,846 of record OX598320.1, read on the forward strand.
GACCCGGGGGTCCTGGTGCCGGTGTCCCCACGTGACCCGGGGACCTGGGGCAGGGGATGTCACCCGACACTGGTACCCGGGGCAGCGACCCGATACGACCCGGGGACCTGGGTCCGGGGTCCCGACCTGACCCGGTGACCTGGGGCCAGGGTAACCACCTGACCCGGGGACCCGGGCCGGGGACCCGGTATGACTCCGTCTCCCGGGGCCGGGGTGGTCACCTGACACTGCTACCCGGGACAGCGACCCGACATGACCCGGTGACCCGGGGCCGGGGTAACGACCTGTCCAGGGGACCTGGGCCGGGGACCCGACAAGACCCGGTGACCTGGTTCCGGGGTGCCGACCTGACCCGGTGACCTGGGGCTGTGGTGTCGACCGGACTCGGGGACCTGGTCCGGTGTCCCGTCATGACCCGGGGACCTGGGGTCGGGGTGGTCACCAGACCGTTGTACCCAGGCCGTTGAGCCGACATGACCCTGTGACCCGGAGCCTGGGTAAAAATCCAACCCGGGGACCCGGGCATGGGACGTGACATGACCCGACCTGGGTCCGGGGTCCCGACCTGACCCGGTGACCCGGGCCGGGGACCCCACGTGACCCGGGGACCTGGGGCCAGGGATGTCACCCGACACTGGTACCCGGGGCAGCGACCCGATACGACCCGGGGACCTGGGTCCGGGGTCCCGACCTGACCCGGTGACCTGGGGCCAGGGTAACCACTTGACCCGGGGACCCGGGCCGGGGACCCGGTATGACTCCGTCTCCCGGGGCCAGGGTGGTCACCTGACACTGCTACCCGGGACAGCGACCCGACATGACCCGGTGACCCGGGGCCGGTGTCCACACGTGACCCGGGGTCCTGGTGCCGGGGTCCCCACGTGACCCGGGGACCCGAGCCGGGGTCCCCACGTGACCCGGTGACCTGAGGCCGGGGTCCCCACGTGACCCAGTGACCTGGGGCCGGGGTCCCCACGTGACCCGGGGTCCTGGTGCCGGGGTCCCCACGTGACCCGGGGACCCGGGCCGGGGACCCCACGTGACCCGGTGACCTGGGGCCGGGGTCCCCACGTGACCCGGGGACCCGGGCCGGGGACATCACGTGACCCGGTCACCTGGGGCCGGGGTCCCCACGTGACCCGGGGTCCTGGTGCCGGGGACCCCACGTGACCCGGGGACCAGGGCCGGGGTCCCCACGTGACCCGGGGTCCTGGTGCCGGTGTCCCCACGTGACCCGGTCACCTGGGGCCGGGGTCCCCACTTGACCCGGGGTCCTGGTGCCGGGGTCCCCACGTGACCCGCTGACTTGGGGCCGGGGTCCCCACATGACCCGGTGACCTGAGGCCGGGGTCCCCACGTGACCCGGTGACCTGGGGCGAGGGTCCCCACGTGACCCGGGGTCCTGGTGCCGGGGTCCCCAAGTGACCCGGGGACCCGGGCCGGGGACCCCACGTGACCCGGTGACCTGGGGCCGGGGTCCCCACGTGACCCGGGGACCCGGGCCGGGGACATCACGTGACCCGGTCACCTGGGGCCGGGGTCCCCACGTGACCCGGTCACCTGGGGCCGGGGTCCCCACGTGACCCGGGGTCCTGGTGCCGGGGTCCCCACGTGACCCGGTGACCTGAGGCCGGGGTCCCCACGTGACCCGGTGACCTGGGGCCGGGGTCCCCACGTGACCCGGGGTCCTGGTGCCGGGGTTCCCACGTGACCCGGAGACCCGGGCCGGGGTCCCCACGTGACCCGGGGTCCTGGTGCCGGTGTCCCCACCTGACCCGGGGACCCGGGCCGGGGACCCCACGTGACCCGGTGACCTGGGGCCGGGGTCCCCACGTGACCCGGGGACCCGGGCCGGGGACATCACGTGACCCGGTCACCTGGGGCCGGGGTCCCCACGTGACCCGGGGTCCTGGTGCCGGGGTCCCCACGTGACCCGGGGACCCGGGCCGGGGTCCCCACGTGACCCAGGGTCCTGGTGCCGGTGTCCCCACGTGACCCGGTGACCTGGGGCCGGGGTCCCCACGTGACCCAGTGACCTGGGGCCGGGGTCCCCACGTGACCCGGGTACCCGGGCCGGGGTCCCCAAGTGACCCAGGGTCCTGGTGCCGGTGTCCCCACGTGACCCGGTGACCTGGGGCCGGGGTCCCCACGTGACCCGGTGACCTGGGGCCGGGGTCCCCACGTGACCTGGGGACCCGGGCCGGGGACCCCACGTGACCCGGGGACCTGGGGCCAGGGATGTCACCCGACACTGGTACCCGGGGCAGCGACCCGATACGACCCGGGGACCTGGGTCCGGGGTCCCGACCTGACCCGGTGACCTGGGGCCAGGGTAACCACCTGACCCGGGGACCCGGGCCGGGGACCCAGTATGACTCCGTCTCCCGGGGCCGGGGTGGTCACCTGACACTGCTACCCGGGACAGCGACCCGACATGACCCGGTGACCCGGGGCCGGGGTAACGACCTGTCCAGGGGACCTGGGCCGGGGACCCGACAGGACCCGGTGACCTGGTTCCGGGGTGCCGACCTGACCCGGTGACCTGGGGCTGTGGTGTCGACCGGACTCGGGGACCTGGTCCGGTGTCCCGTCATGACCCGGGGACCTGGGGTCGGGGTGGTCACCAGACCGTTGTACCCAGGCCGTTGACCCGACATGACCCTGTGACCCGGGGCCTGGGTAAAAATCCAACCCGGGGACCCGGGCATGGGACATGACATGACCCAACCTGGGTCCGGGGTCCCGACCTGACCCGCTGACCTGGGGCCGGTGTCCCCACGTGACCCGGGGTCCTGGTGCCGGGGTCCCCACGTGACCCGGGGACCCGAGCCGGGGTCCCCACGTGACCCGGTGACCTGAGGCCGGGGTCCCCACGTGACCGGGTGACCTGGGGCCGGGGTCCCCACGTGACCCGGGGTCCTGGTGCCGGGGTCCCCACGTGACCCGGGGACCCGGGCCGGGGACCCCACGTGACCCGGTGACCTGGGGCCGGGGTCCCCACGTGACCCGGGGACCCGGGCCGGGGACATCACGTTACCCGGTCACCTGGGGCCGGGGTCCCCACGTGACCCGGGGTCCTGGTGCCGGGGACCCGACGTGACCCGGGGACCCGGGCCGGGGTCCCCACGTGACCCGGGGTCCTGGTGCCGGTGTCCCCACGTGACCCGGTCACCTGGGGCCGGGGTCCCCACGTGACCCGGGGCCCTGGTGCCGGGGTCCCCACGTGACCCGCTGACTTGGGGCCGGGGTCCCCACGTGACCCGGGGTCCTGGTGCCGGGGTCCCCACGTGACCCGCTGACCTGTGGCCGGGGTCCCCACGTGACCCGGGGTCCTGGTGCCGGGGTCCCCACGTGACCCGCTGACCTGGGGCCGGGGTCCCCACGTGACCCGGGGTCCTGGTGCCGGGGTGGTCACCGGAACCTGGGAACCAGGCCGGGTGCGCGACATGACCCGGTGACCCGGGGCCGGGTTAACGACCTGTCCAGGGGACCCGGGCCGGGGACCCCACGTGACCCGGGGACCTGGGGCAGGGGATGTCACCCGACACTGGTACCCGGGGCAGCGAGCCGATACGACCCGGGGACCTGGGTCCGGGGTCCCGACCTGACCCGGTGACCTGGGGCCAGGGTAACCACCTGACCCGGGGACCCGGGCCGGGGACTAGGTATGACTCCGTCTCCCAGGGCCGGCGTGGTCACCTGACACTGGTACCAGGGACAGCGACCCGACATGACCCGGTGACCCGGGGCCGGGGTAAAAATCCAACCCGGGGACCCGGGCATGGGACGTGACATGACCCGACCTGGGTCCGGGGTCCCGACCTGACCCGGTGACCTTGGGCCAGGGTAACCACCTGACCCGGGGACTCGGGCCGGGGACCCGGTATGACTTCGTCTCCCGGGGCCGGGGTGGTCACCTGACACTGGTACCCGGGACAGCGACCCGACATGACCCGGTGACCCGGGGCCGGGGTAACGACCTGTCCAGGGGACCTGGGCCGGGGACCCGACAGGACCCGGTGACCTGGTTCCGGGGTGCCGACCTGACCCGGTGACCTGGGGCTGTGGTGTCGACCGGACTCGGGGACCTGGTCCGGTGTCCCGTCATGACCCGGGGACCTGGGGTCGGGGTGGTCACCAGACCGTTGTACCCAGGCCGTTGACCCGACATGACCCTGTGACCCGGGGCCTGGGTAAAAATCCGACCGGGGGCCTGGGTAAAAATCCAACCCGGGGACCCGGGGCCGGGTTAACGACCTGTCCAGGGGACCCGGGCCGGGGACCCGACAGGACCCGGTGATCCTTCGCTGGTGTCCCGATGCAACCCGGGGACCCGGGCCGGGGACCCCACGTGACCCGGGGACCTGGGGCAGGGGATGTCACCCGACACTGGTACCCGGGGCAGCGACCCGATACGACCCGGGGACCTGGGTCCGGGGTCCCGACCTGACCCGGTGACCTGGGGCCAGGGTAACCACCTGACCCGGGGACCCGGGCCGGGGACCCGGTATGACTCCGTCTCCCGGGGCCGGGGTGGTCACCTGACACTGCTACCCGGGACAGCGACCCGACATGACCCGGTGACCCGGGGCCGGGGTAACGACCTGTCCAGGGGACCTGGGCCGGGGACCCGACAGGACCCGGTGACCTGGTTCCGGGGTGCCGACCTGACCCGGTGACCTGGGGCTGTGGTGTCGACCGGACTCGGGGACCTGGTCCGGTGTCCCGTCATGACCCGGGGACCTGGGGTCGGGGTGGTCACCAGACCGTTGTACCCAGGCCGTTGAGCCGACATGACCCTGTGACCCGGAGCCTGGGTAAAAATCCAACCCGGGGACCCGGGCATGGGACGTGACATGACCCGACCTGGGTCCGGGGTCCCGACCTGACCCGGTGACCTGGGCCGGGGACCCCACGTGACCCGGGGACCTGGTGCCGGGGTCCCCACGTGACCCGGGGACCCGAGCCGGGGTCCCCACGTGACCCGGTGACCTGAGGCCGGGGTCCCCACGTGACCCGGGGACCTGGGGCCGGGGTCCCCACGTGACCCGGGGACCCGGGCCGGGGACATCACGTGACCCGGTCACCTGGGGCCGGGGTCCCCACGTGACCCGGGGTCCTGGTGCCGGGGACCCCACGTGACCCGGGGACCCGGGCCGGGGTCCCCACGTGACCCGGGGTCCTGGTGCCGGGGTCCCCACGTGACCCGCTGACTTGGGGCCGGGGTCCCCACTTGACCCGGGGTCCTGGTGCCGGGGTCCCCACGTGACCCGGGGACCCGGGCCGGGGTCCCCACGTGACCCGGTGACCTGAGGCCGGGGACCCCACGTGACCCGGTGACCTGGGGCCGGGGTCCCCACGTGACCCGGGGACCCGGGCCGGGGACATCACGTGACCCGGTCACCTGGGGCCGGGGTCCCTACGTGACCCGGGGTCCTGGTGCCGGGGTCCCCACGTGACCCGGTGACCTGAGGCCGGGGTCCCCACGTGACCCGGTGACCTGGGGCCGGGGTCCCCACGTGACCCGGGGTCCTGGTGCCGGGGTTCCCACGTGACCCGGGGACCCGGGCCGGGGTCCCCACGTGACCCGGGGTCCTTTTGCCGGTGTCCCCACGTGACCCGGGGACCCCACGTGACCCGGTGACCTGGGGCCGGGGTCCCCACGTGACCCGGGGACCCGGGCCGGGGACATCACGTGACCCGGTGACCTGGGGCCGGGGTCCCCACGTGACCCGGGGACCCGGGCCAGGGTCCCCACGTGACCCAGGGTCCTGGTGCCGGTGTCCCCACGTGACCCGGTGACCTGGGGCCGGGGTCCGCACGTGACCCGGTGACCTGGGGCCGGGGTCCCCACGTAACCCGGGGACCCGGGCCGGGGTCCCCACGTGACCCAGGGTCCTGGTGCCGGGGTCCCCACGTGACCCGGTGACCTGGGGCCGGGGTCCCCACGTGACCCGGTGACCTGGTGCCGGGGTCCCCACGTGACCCGGGGACCCGGGCCGGGGACATCACGTGACCCGGTCACCTGGGGCCGGGGTCCCCACGTGACCCGGTGACCTGGGACCGGGGTCCCCACATGACCCGGGGTCCTGGTGCCGGTGTCCCCACGTGACCCGGTCACCTGGGGCCCGGGTCCCCACGTGACCCGGTCACCTGGGGCCGGGGTCCCCACGTGACCTGGGGACCCGGGCCGGGGACCCCACATGACCCGGGGACCTGGGGCCGGGGATGTCACCCGACACTGGTACCCGGGGCAGCGACCCGACATGACCCGGTGACCCGGGGCCGGGGTAACGACCTGTCCAGGGGACCTGGGCCGGGGACCCGACAGGACCCGGTGACCTGGTTCCGGGGTGCCGACCTGACCCGGTGACCTGGGGCTGTGGTGTCGACCGGACTCGGGGACCTGGTCCGGTGTCCCGTCATGACCCGGGGACCTGGGGTCGGGGTGGTCACCAGACCGTTGTACCCAGGCCGTTGACCCGACATGACCCTGTGACCCGGGGCCTGGGTAAAAATCCGACCCGGGGCCTGGGTAAAAATCCAACCCGGGGACCCGGGGCCGGGTTAACGACCTGTCCAGGGGACCCGGGCCGGGGACCCGACAGGACCCGGTGATCCTTCGCTGGTGTCCCGATGCAACCCGGGGACCCGGGCCGGGGACCCCACGTGACCCGGGGACCTGGGGCAGGGGATGTCACCCGACACTGGTACCCGGGGCAGCGACCCGATACGACCCGGGGACCTGGGTCCGGGGTCCCGACCTGACCCGGTGACCTGGGGCCAGGGTAACCACCTGACCCGGGGACTCGGGCCGGGGACCCGGTATGACTCCGTCTCCCGGGGCCGGGGTGGTCACCTGACACTGCTACCCGGGACAGCGACCCGACATGACCCGGTGACCCGGGGCCGGGGTAACGACCTGTCCAGGGGACCTGGGCCGGGGACCCGACAGGACCCGGTGACCTGGTTCCGGGGTGCCGACCTGACCCGGTGACTTGGGGCTGTGGTGTCGACCGGACTCGGGGACCTGGTCCGGTGTCCCGTCATGACCCGGGGACCTGGGGTCGGGGTGGTCACCAGACCGTTGTACCCAGGCCGTTGAGCCGACATGACCCTGTGACCCGGAGCCTGGGTAAAAATCCAACCCGGGGACCCGGGCATGGGACGTGACATGACCCGACCTGGGTCCGGGGTCCCGACCTGACCCGGTGACCTGGGCCGGGGACCCCACGTGACCCGGGGACCTGGTGCCGGGGTCCCCACGTGACCCGGGGACCCGAGCCGGGGTCCCCACGTGACCCGGTGACCTGAGGCCGGGGTCCCCACGTGACCCGGGGACCTGGGGCCGGGGTCCCCACGTGACCCGGGGACCCGGGCCGGGGACATCACGTGACCCGGTCACCTGGGGCCGGGGTCCCCACGTGACCCGGGGTCCTGGTGCCGGGGACCCCACGTGACCCGGGGACCCGGGCCGGGGTCCCCACGTGACCCGGGGTCCTGTTGCCGGTGTCCCCACGTGACCCGGGGTCCTGGTGCCGGGGTCCCCACGTGACCCGCTGACTTGGGGCCGGGGTCCCCACTTGACCCGGGGTCCTGGTGCCGGGGTCCCCACGTGACCCGGGGACCCGGGCCGGGGTCCCCACGTGACCCGGTGACCTGAGGCCGGGGACCCCACGTGACCCGGTGACCTGGGGCCGGGGTCCCCACGTGACCCGGGGACCCGGGCCGGGGACATCACGTGACCCGGTCACCTGGGGCCGGGGTCCCTACGCGACCCGGGGTCCTGGTGCCGGGGTCCCCACGTGACCCGGTGACCTGAGGCCGGGGTCCCCACGTGACCCGGTGACCTGGGGCCGGGGTCCCCACGTGACCCGGGGTCCTGGTGCCGGGGTTCCCACGTGACCCGGGGACCCGGGCCGGGGTCCCCACGTGACCCGGGGTCCTGTTGCCGGTGTCCCCACGTGACCCGGGGACCCGGGCCGGGGACCCCACGTGACCCGGTGACCTGGGGCCGGGGTCCCCACGTGACCCGGGGACCCGGGCCGGGGACATCACGTGACCCGGTGACCTGGGGCCGGGGTCCCCACGTGACCCGGGGTCCTGGTGCCGTGGTCCCCACGTGACCCGGGGACCCGGGCCGGGGTCCCCACGTGACCCAGGGTCCTGGTGCCGGTGTCCCCACGTGACCCGGTGACCTGGGGCCGGGGTCCGCACGTGACCCGGTGACCTGGGGCCGGGGTCCCCACGTAACCCGGGGACCCGGGCCGGGGTCCCCACGTGACCCAGGGTCCTGGTGCCGGTGTCCCCACGTGACCCGGTGACCTGGGGCCGGGGTCCCCACGTGACCCGGTGACCTGGTGCCGGGGTCCCCACGTGACCCGGGGACCCGGGCCGGGGACATCACGTGACCCGGTCACCTGGGGCCGGGGTCCCCACGTGACCCGGTGACCTGGGGCCGGGGTCCCCACGTGACCCGGGGTCCTGGTGCCGGTGTCCCCACGTGACCCGGTCACCTGGGGCCCGGGTCCCCACGTGACCCGGTCACCTGGGGCCGGGGTCCCCACGTGACCTGGGGACCCGGGCCGGGGACCCCACATGACCCGGGGACCTGGGGCCGGGGATGTCACCCGACACTGGTACCCGGGGCAGTGACCCGACATGACCCGGTGACCCGGGGCCGGGGTAACGACCTGTCCAGGGGACCTGGGCCGGGGACCCGACAGGACCCGGTGACCTGGTTCCGGGGTGCCGACCTGACCCGGTGACCTGGGGCTGTGGTGTCGACCGGACTCGGGGACCTGGTCCGGTGTCCCGTCATGACCCGGGGACCTGGGGTCGGGGTGGTCACCAGACCGTTGTACCCAGGCCGTTGACCCGACATGACCCTGTGACCCGGGGCCTGGGTAAAAATCCGACCCGGGGCCTGGGTAAAAATCCAACCCGGGGACCCGGGGCCGGGTTAACGACCTGTCCAGGGGACCCGGGCCGGGGACCCGACAGGACCCGGTGATCCTTCGCTGGTGTCCCGATGCAACCCGGGGACCCGGGCCGGGGACCCCACGTGACCCGGGGACCTGGGGCAGGGGATGTCACCCGACACTGGTACCCGGGGCAGCGACCCGATACGACCCGGGGACCTGGGTCCGGGGTCCCGACCTGACCCGGTGACCTGGGGCCAGGGTAACCACCTGACCCGGGGACCCGGGCCGGGGACCCGGTATGACTCCGTCTCCCGGGGCCGGGGTGGTCACCTGACACTGCTACCCGGGACAGCGACCCGACATGACCCGGTGACCCGGGGCCGGGGTAACGACCTGTCCAGGGGACCTGGGCCGGGGACCCGACATGACCCGGTGACCTGGTTCCGGGGTGCCGACCTGACCCGGTGACCTGGGGCTGTGGTGTCGACCGGACTCGGGGACCTGGTCCGGTGTCCCGTCATGACCCGGGGACCTGGGGTCGGGGTGGTCACCAGACCGTTGTACCCAGGCCGTTGAGCCGACATGACCCTGTGACCCGGAGCCTGGGTAAAAATCCAACCCGGGGACCCGGGCATGGGACGTGACATGACCCGACCTGGGTCCGGGGTCCCGACCTGACCAGGTGACCTGGGCCGGGGACCCCACGTGACCCGGGGACCTGGTGCCGGGGTCCCCATGTGACCCGGGGACCCGAGCCGGGGTCCCCACGTGACCCGGTGACCTGAGGCCGGGGTCCCCACGTGACCCGGTGACCTGGGGCCGAGGTCCCCACGTGACCCGGGGTCCTGGTGCCGGGGTCCCCACGTGACCCGGGGACCCGGGCCGGGGACCCCACGTGACCCGGTGACCTGGGGCCGGGGTCCCCACGTGACCCGGGGACCCGGGCCGGGGACATCACGTGACCCGGTCACCTGGGGCCGGGGTCCCCACGTGACCCGGGGTCCTGGTGCCGGGGACCCCACGTGACCCGGGGACCCGGGCCGGGGTCCCCACGTGACCCGGGGTCCTGGTGCCGGGGTCCCGACCTGACCCGCTGACTTGGGGCCGGGGTCCCCACTTGACCCGGGGTCCTGGTGCCGGGGTCCCCACGTGACCCGGGGACCCGGGCCGGGGTCCCCACGTGACCCGGTGACCTGAGGCCGAGGTCCCCACGTGACCCGGAGACCTGGGGCGAGGGTCCCCACGTGACCCGGGGTCCTGGTGCCGGGGTCCCCAAGTGACCCGGGGACCCGGGCCGGGGACCCCACGTGACCCGGTGACCTGGGGCCGGGGTCCCCACGTGACCCGGGGACCCGGGCCGGGGACATCACGTGACCCGGTCACCTGGGGCCGGGGTCCCCACGTGACCCGGGGTCCTGGTGCCGGGGTCCCCACGTGACCCGGTGACCTGAGGCCGGGGTCCCCACGTGACCCGGTGACCTGGGGCCGGGGTCCCCACGTGACCCGGGGTCCTGGTGCCGGGGTTCCCACGTGACCCGGGGACCCGGGCCGGGGTCCGCACGTGACCCGGTGACCTGGGGCCGGGGTCCCCACGTGACCCGGGGACCCGGGCCGGGGTCCCCACGTGACCCAGGGTCCTGGTGCCGGGGTCCCCACGTGACCCGGTGACCTGGGACCGGGGTCCCCACGTGACCCGGTGACCTGGTGCCGGGGTCCCCACGTGACCCGGGGACCCGGGCCGGGGACATCACGTGACCCGGTCACCTGGGGCCGGGGTCCCCACGTGACCCGGTGACCTGGGGCCGGGGTCCCCACGTGACCCGGGGTCCTGGTGCCGGTGTCCCCACGTGACCCGGTCACCTGGGGCCCGGGTCCCCACGTGACCCGGTCACCTGGGGCCGGGGTCCCCACGTGACCTGGGGACCCGGGCCGGGGACCCCACATGACCCGGGGACCTGGGGCCGGGGATGTCACCCGACACTGGTACCCGGGGCAGCGACCCGATACGACCCGGGGACCTGGGTCCGGGGTCCCGACCTGACCCGGTGACCTGGGGCCAGGGTAACCACTTGACCCGGGGACCCGGGCCGGGGACCCGGTATGACTCCGTCTCCCGGGGCCGGGGTGGTCACCGGACACTGCTACCCGGGACAGCGACCCAACATGACCCGGTGACCCGGGGCCGGGGTAACGACCTGTCCAGGGGACCTGGGCCGGGGACCCGACAGGACCCGGTGACCTGGTTCCGGGGTGCCGACCTGACCCGGTGACCTGGGGCTGTGGTGTCGACCGGACTCGGGGACCTGGTCCGGTGTCCCGTCATGACCCGGGGACCTGGGGTCGGGGTGGTCACCAGACCGTTGTACCCAGGCCGTTGACCCGACATGACCCTGTGACCCGGGGCCTGGGTAAAAATCCAACCCGGGGACCCGGGCATGGGACATGACATGACCCAACCTGGGTCCGGGGTCCCGACCTGACCCGCTGACCTGGGGCGAGGGTCCCCACGTGACCCGGGGTCCTGGTGCCGGGGTCCCCACGTGACCCGGGGACCCGGGCCGGGGTCCCCACGTGACCCGGGGTCCTGGTGCCGGTGTCCCCACGTGACCCGGTCACCTGGGGCCGGGGTCCCCACGTGACCCGGGGTCCAGGTGCCGGGGTCCCCACGTGACCCGCTGACCTGTGTCCGGGGACCCCACGTGACCCGGGGTCCTGGTGCCGGGGTCCCCACGTGACCCGCTGACCTGTGGCCGGGGTCCCCACGTGACCCGGGGTCCTGGTGCCGGGGTGCCCACGTGACCCGCTGACCTGGGGCCGGGGTCCCCACGTGACCCGGGGTCCTGGTGCCGGGGTGGTCACCGGAACCTGGGAACCAGGCCGGGTGCGCGACATGACCCGGTGACCCGGGGCCGGGTTAACGACCTGTCCAGGGGACCCGGGCCGGGGACCCGACAGGAACCGGTGATCCTTCGCTGGTGTCCCGATGCAACCCGGGGACCCGGGCCGGGGACCCCACGTGACCCGGGGACCTGGGGCAGGGGATGTCACCCGACACTGGTACCCGGGGCAGCGACCCGATACGACCCGGGGACCTGGGTCCGGGGTCCCGACCTGACCCAGTGACCTAGTGCCTGGGTGGTCATCGGAACCTGGGAACCAGGCCAGGTACCCGACACGACCCGGTGACCCGGGGCTGTGGTGTCGACGGATTCGTGGACCTGGGTTCGGGGTCCCGACCTGACGCGGTGACCTGGGGCCGGTGTCCCCACGTGACCCGCTGACCTGGGGCCGGGGTCCCCACGTGACCCGGTCACCTGGGGCCGGTGTCCCCACGTGACCCGGTGACCTGGGGCCGGGGTCCCGACGTGACCCGGGGACCCGGGCCGGGGACATCACGTGACCCGGTCACCTGGGGCCGGGTTCCCCACGTGACCCGGGGTCCTGGTGCCGGGGTCCCCACGTGACCCGGGGACCCGGGCCGGGGTCCCCACGTGACCCGGGGTCCTGGTGCCGGTGTCCCCACGTGACCCGGTCACCTGGGGCCGGGGTCCCCACGTGACCCGGGGTCCAGGTGCCGGGGTCCCCACGTGACCCGCTGACCTGTGTCCGGGGTCCCCACGTGACCCGGGGTCCTGGTGCCGGGGTCCCCACGTGACCCGCTGACCTGTGGCCGGGGTCCCCACGTGACCCGGGGTCCTGGTGCCGGGGTGCCCACGTGACCCGCTGACCTGGGGCCGGGGTCCCCACGTGACCCGGGGTCCTGGTGCCGGGGTGGTCACCGGAACCTGGGAACCAGGCCGGGTGCGCGACATGACCCGGTGACCCGGGGCCGGGTTAACGACCTGTCCAGGGGACCCGGGCCGGGGACCCGACAGGACCCGCTGATCCTTCGCTGGTGTCCCGATGCAACCCGGGGACCCGGGCCGGGGACCCCACGTGACCCGGGGACCTGGGGCAGGGGATGTCACCCGACACTGGTACCCGAGGCAGCGACCCGATACGACCCGGGGACCTGGGTCCGGGGTCCCGACCTGACCCAGTGACCTAGTGCCTGGGTGGTCATCGGAACCTGGGAACCAGGCCAGGTACCCGACACGACCCGGTGACCCGGGGCTGTGGTGTCGACGGATTCGTGGACCTGGGTTCGGGGTCCCGACCTGACGCGGTGACCTGGGGCCGGTGTCCCCACGTGACCCGCTGACCTGGGGCCGGGGTCCCCACGTGACCCGGTCACCTGGGGCCGGTGTCCCCACGTGACCTGCTGACCTGGGGCCGGGGTCCCAACGTGACCCGGTCACCTGGGGACGGGGTCCGCACGTGACCCGGTGACCTGGGGCCGGGGTCCCCACGTGACCCGGGGACCCGGGCCGGGGTCCCCACGTGACCCAGGGTCCTGGTGCCGGTGTCCCCACGTGACCCGGTGACCTGGGGCCGGGGTCCCCACGTGACCCGGTGACCTGGGGCCGGGGTCCCCACGTGACCCGGGGACCCGGGCCGGGGACATCACGTGACCCGGTCACCTGGGGCCGGGGTCCACACGTGAACCGGTCACCTGGGGCCGGGGTCCCCACGTGACCCGGGGTCCTGGTGCCGGTGTCCCCACGTGACCCGGTCACCTGGGGCCGGGGTCCCCACGTGACCTGGGGACCCGGGCCGGGGACCCCACATGACCCGGGGACCTGGGGCCGGGGATGTCACCCGACACTGGTACCCGGGGCAGCGACCCGATATGACCCGGGGACCTGGGTCCGGGGTCCCGACCTGACCCGGTGACCTGGGGCCAGGGTAACCACTTGACCCGGGGACCCGGGCCGGGGACCCGGTATGACTCCGTCTCCCGGGGCCGGGGTGGTCACCTGACACTGCTACCTGGGACAGCGACCCGACATGACCCGGTGACCCGGGGCCGGGGTAACGACCTGTCCAGGGGACCTGGGCCGGGGACCCGACAGGACCCGGTGACCTGGTTCCGGGGTGCCGACCTGACCCGGTGACCTGGGGCTGTGGTGTCGACCGGACTCGGGGACCTGGTCCGGTGTCCCGTCATGACCCGGGGACCTGGGGTCGGGGTGGTCACCAGACCGTTGTACCCAGGCCGTTGACACGACATGACCCTGTGACCCGGGGCCTGGGTAAAAATCCAACCCGGGGACCCGGGCATGGGACATGACATGAGCCGACCTGGGTCCGGGGTCCCGACCTGACCCGCTGACCTGGGGCGAGGGTCCCCACGTGACCCGGGGTCCTGGTGCCGGGGTCCCCACGTGACCCGGGGACCCGGGCCGGGGACCCCACGTGACCCGGTGACCCGGGGCCGGGGTCCCGACGTGACCCGGGGACCCGGGCCTGGGACATCACGTGACCCGGTCACCTGGGGCCGGGTTCCCCACGTGACCCGGGGTCCTGGTGCCGGGGTCCCCACGTGACCCGGGGACCCGGGCCGGGATCCCCACGTGACCCGGGGTCCTGGTGCTGGTGTCCCCACGTGACCCGGTCACCTGGGGCCGGGGTCCCCACGTGACCCGGGGTCCAGGTGCCGGGGTCCCCACGTGACCCGCTGACCTGTGTCCGGGGTCCCCACGTGACCCGGGGTCCTGGTGCCGGGGTCCCCACGTGACCCGCTGACGTGGGGCCGGGGTCCCCACGTGACCCGGGGTCCTGGTGCCGGGGTCCCCACGTGACCCGCTGACCTGGGGCCGGGGTCCCCACGTGACCTGGGGACCCGGGCCGGGGACCCCTCGTGACCCGGGGACCTGGGGCCGGGGATGTCACCCGACACTGGTACCCGGGGCAGCGACCCGATACGACCCGGGGACCTGGGTCCGGGGTCCCGACCTGACCCGGTGACCTGGGGCCAGGGTAACCACTTGACCCGGGGACCCGGGCCGGGGACCCGGTATGACTCCGTCTCCCGGGGCCGGGGTGGTCACCTGACACTGCTACCCGGGACAGCGACCCGACATGACCCGGTGACCCGGGGCCGGGGTAACGACCTGTCCAGGGGACCTGGGCCGGGGACCCGACAGGACCCGGTGACCTGGGGCTGTGGTGTCGACCGGACTCGGGGACCTGGTCCGGTGTCCCGTCATGACCCGGGGACCTGGGGTCGGGGTGGTCACCAGACCGTTGTACCCAGGCCGTTGACCCGACATGACCCTGTGACCCGGGGCCTGGGTAAAAATCCAACCCGGGGACCCGGGCATGGGACATGACATGACCCGACCTGGGTCCGGGGTCCCGACCTGACCCGCTGACCTGGGGCCGGTGTCCCCACGTGACCCGGGGTCCTGGTGCCGGGGTCCCCACGTGACCCGGGGACCCGAGCCGGGGTCCCCACGTGACCCGGTGACCTGAGGCCGGGGTCCCCACGTGACCCGGTGACCTGGGGCCGGGGTCCCCACGTGACCCGGGGACCCGGGCCGGGGACCCCACGTGACCCGGTGACCTGGGGCCGGGGTCCCCACGTGACCCGGGGACCCGGGCCGGGGACATCACGTGACCCGGTCACCTGGGGCCGGGGTCCCCACGTGACCCGGTCACCTGGGGCCGCGGTCCCCACGTGACCCGGGGTCCTGGTGCCGGGGTCCCCACGTGACCCGGTGACCTGAGGCCGGGGTCCCCACGTGACCCGGTGACCTGGGGCCGGGGTCCCCACGTGACCCGGGGTCCTGGTGCCTGGGTTCCCACGTGACCCGGGGACCCGGGCCGGGGTCCCCACGTGACCCGGGGTCCTGGTGCCGGTGTCCCCACGTGACCCGGGGACCGGGGCCGGGGACCCCACGTGACCCGGTGACCTGGGGCCGGGGTCCCCACGTGACCCGGGGACCCGGGCCGGGGACATCACGTGACCCGGTCACCTGGGGCCGGGGTCCCCACGTGACCCGGGGTCCTGGTGCCGGTGTCCCCACGTGACCCGGGGACCCGGGCCGGGGACCCCACGTGACCCGGTGACCTGGGGCCGGGGTCCCCACGTGACCCGGGGACCCGGGCCAGGGACATCACGTGACCCGGTCACCTGGGGCTGGGGTCCCCACGTGACCTGGGGTCCTGGTGCCGGGGTCCCCACGTGACCCGGGGACCCGGGCCGGGGTCCCCACGTGACCCAGGGTGCTGGTGCCGGTGTCCCCACGTGACCCGGTGACCTGTGGCCGGGGTCCCCACGTGACCCGGTGACCTGGGGCCGGGGTCCCCACGTAACCCGGGGACCCGGGCCGGGGTCCCCACGTGACCCAGGGTCCTGGTGCCGGTGTCCCCACGTGACCCGGTGACCTGGGGCCGGGGTCCCCACGTGACCCGGGGACCCGGGCCGGGGACCCCTCGTGACCCGGGGACCTGGGGCCGGGGATGTCACCCGACACTGGTACCCGGGGCAGCGACCCGATACGACCCGGGGACCTGGGTCCGGGGTCCCGACCTGACCCGGTGACCTGGGGCCAGGGTAACCACCTGACCCGGGGACCCGGGCCGGGGACTCGGTATGACTCCGTCTCCCGGGGCCGGGGTGGTCACCTGACACTGCTACCCGGGACAGCGACCCGACATGACCCGGTGACCCGGGGCCGGGGTAACGACCTGTCCAGGGGACCTGGGCCGGGGACCCGACAGGACCCGGTGACCTGGTTCCGGGGTGCCGACCTGACCCGGTGACCTGGGGCTGTGGTGTCGACCGGACTCGGGGACCTGGTCCGGTGTCCCGTCATGACCCGGGGACCTGGGGTCGGGGTGGTCACCAGACCGTTGTACCCAGGCCGTTGACCCGACATGACCCTGTGACCCGGGGCCTGGGTAAAAATCCGACCCGGGGCCTGGGTAAAAATCCAACCCGGGGACCCGGGGCCGGGTTAACGACCTGTCCAGGGGACCCGGGCCACGGGGACCCGACAGGACCCGGTGATCCTTCGCTGGTGTCCCGATGCAACCCGGGGACCCGGGCCGGGGACCCCACGTGACCCGGGGACCTGGGGCAGGGGATGTCACCCGACACTGGTACCCGGGGCAGCGACCCGATACGACCCGGGGACCTGGGTCCGGGGTCCTGACCTGACCCGGTGACCTGGGGCCAGGGTAACCACCTGACCCGGGGACCCGGGCCGGGGACGCGGTATGACTCCGTCTCCCGGGGCCGGGGTGGTCACCTGACACTGCTACCCGGGACAGCGACCCGACATGACCCGGTGACCCGGGGCCGGGGTAACGACCTGTCCAGGGGACCTGGGCCGGGGACCCGACAGGACCCGGTGACCTGGTTCCGGGGTGCCGACCTGACCCGGTGACCTGGGGCTGTGGTGTCGACCGGACTCGGGGACCTGGTCCGGTGTCCCGTCATGACCCGGGGACCTGGGGTCGGGGTGGTCACCAGACCGTTGTACCCAGGCCGTTGAGCCGACATGACCCTGTGACCCGGAGCCTGGGTAAAAATCCAACCCGGGGACCCGGGCATGGGACGTGACATGACCCGACCTGGATCCGGGGTCCCGACCTGACCCGGTGACCTGGGCCGGGGACCCCACATGACCCGGGGACCTGGGGCAGGGGATGTCACCCGACACTGGTACCCGGGGCAGCGACCCGATACGACCCGGGGACCTGGGTCCGGGGTCCCGACCTGACCCGGTGACCTGGGGCCAGGGTAACCACTTGACCCGGGGACCCGGGCCGGGGACCCGGTATGACTCCGTCTCCCGGGGCCGGGGTGGTCACCTGACACTGGAACCCGGGACAGCGACCCGACATGACCCGGTGACCCGGGGCCGGGGTAACGACCTGTCCAGGGGACCTGGGCCGGGGACCCGACAGGACCCGGTGACCTGGTTCCGGGGTGCAGACCTGACCCGGTGACCTGGGGCTGTGGTGGCGACCGGACTCGGGGACCTGGGGTCGGGGTGGTCACCAGACCGTTGTACCCAGGCCGTTGACCCGACATGACCCTGTGACCCGGGGCCTGGGTAAAAATCCAACCCGGGGACCCGGGCATGGGACATGACATGACCCAACCTGGGTCCGGGGTCCCGACCTGACCCGCTGACCTGGGGCCGGTGTCCCCACGTGACCCGGGGTCCTGGTGCCGGGGTCCCCACGTGACCCGGGGACCCGAGCCGGGGTCCCCACGTGACCCGGTGACCTGAGGCCGGGGTCCCCACGTGACCCGGTGACCTGGGGCCGGGGTCCCCACGTGACCCGGGGTCCTGGTGCCGGGGTCCCCACGTGACCCGGGGACCCGGGCCGGGGACCCCACGTGACCCGGTGACCTGGGGCCGGGGTCCCCACGTGACCCGGGGACCCGGGCCGGGGACATCACGTGACCCGGTCACCTGGGGCCGGGGTCCCCACGTGACCCGGGGTCCTGGTGCCGGGGACCCCACGTGACCCGGGGACCCGGGCCGGGGTCCCCACGTGACCCGGGGTCCTGGTGCCGGGGTCCCCACGTGACCCGCTGACTTGGGGCCGGGGTCCCCACTTGACCCGGGGTCCTGGTGCCGGGGTCCCCACGTGACCCGGGGACCCGGGCCGGGGTCCCCACGTGACCCGGTGACCTGAGGCCGAGGTCCCCACGTGACACGGTGACCTGGGGCGAGGGTCCCCACGTGACCCGGGGTCCTGGTGCCGGGGTCCCCAAGTGACCCGGGGACCCGGGCCGGGGACCCCACGTGACCCGGTGACCTGGGGCCGGGGTCCCCACGTGACCCGGGGACCCGGGCCGGGGACATCACGTGACCCGGTCACCTGGGGCCGGGGTCCCCACGTGACCCGGGGTCCTGGTGCCGGGGTCCCCACGTGACCCAGGGACCCGGGCCGGGGTCCCCATGTGACCCAGGGTCCTGGTGCCGGTGTCCCCACGTGACCCGGGGACCTGGGGCCGGGGTCCGCACGTGACCCGGTGACCTGGGGACGGGGTCCCCACGTGACCCGGGGACCCGGGCCGGGGTCCCCACGTGACCCAGGGTCCTGGTGCCGGTGTCCCCACGTGACCCGGTGACCTGGGGCCGGGGTCCCCACGTGACCCGGTGACCTGGGGCCGGGGTCCCCACGTGACCCGGGGACCCGGGCCGGGGACATCACGTGACCCGGTCACCTGGGGCCGGGGTCCCCACGTGACCCGGTCACCTGGGGCCGGGGTCCCCACGTGACCCGGGGTCCTGGTGCCGGTGTCCCCACGTGACCCGGTCACCTGGGGCCCGGGTCCCCACGTGACCCGGTCACCTGGGGCCGGGGTCCCCACGTGACCTGGGGACCCGGGCCGGGGACCCCACATGACCCGGGGACCTGGGGCCGGGGATGTCACCCGACACTGGTACCCGGGGCAGCGACCCGATACGACCCGGGGACCTGGGTCCGGGGTCCCGACCTGACCCGGTGACCTGGGGCCAGGGTAACCATTTGACCCGGGGACCCGGGCCCGGGACCCGGTATGACTCCGTCTCCCGGGGCCGGGGTGGTCACCTGACACTGCTACCCGGGACAGCGACCCGACATGACCCGGTGACCCGGGGCCGGGGGTAACGACCTGTCCAGGGGACCTGGGCCGGGGACCCGACAGGACCCGGTGACCTGGTTCCGGGGTGCCGACCTGACCCGGTGACCTGGGGCTGTGGTGTCGACCGGACTCGGGGACCTGGTCCGGTGTCCCGTCATGACCCGGGGACCTGGGGTCGGGGTGGTCACCAGACCGTTGTACCCAGGCCGTTGACCCGACATGACCCTGTGACCCGGGGCCTGGGTAAAAATCCAACCCGGGGACCCGGGCATGGGACATGACATGACCCAACCTGGGTCCGGGGTCCCGACCTGACCCGATGACCTGGGGCCGGGGTCCCCACGTGACCCGGGGTCCTGGTGCCGGGGTCCCCACGTGACCCGGTGACCTGAGGCCGGGGTCCCCACGTGACCCGGTGACCTGGGGCCGTGGTCCCCACGTGACCCGGGGTCCTGGTGCCGGGGTCCCCACGTGACCCGGGGACCCGGGCCGGGGACCCCACGTGACCCGGTGACCTGGGGCCGGGGTCCCCACGTGACCCGGGGACCCGGGCCGGGGACATCAAGTGACCCGGTCACCTGGGGCCGGGGTCCCCACGTGACCCGGGGTCCTGGTGCCGGGGACCCCACGTGACCCGGGGACCCGGGCCGGGGTCCCCACGTGACCCGGGGTCCTGGTGCCGGGGTCCCCACGTGACCCGCTGACTTGGGGCCGGGGTCCCCACTTGACCCGGGGTCCTGGTGCCGGGGTCCCCACGTGACCCGGGGACCCGGGCCGGGGTCCCCACGTGACCCGGTGACCTGAGGCCGAGGTCCCCACGTGACCCGGTAACCTGGGGCGAGGGTCCCCACTTGACCCGGGGTCCTGGTGCCGGGGTCCCCAAGTGACCCGGGGACCCGGGCCGGGGACCCCACGTGACCCGGTGACCTGGGGCCGGGGTCACCACGTGACCCGGGGACCCGGGCCGGGGACATCACGTGACCCGGTCACCTGGGGCCGGGGTCCCCACGTGACCCGGGGTCCTGGTGCCGGGGTCCCCACGTGTGCCGGGGACCCGGGCCGGGGTCCCCACGTGACCCAGGGTCCTGGTGCCGGTGTCCCCACGTGACCCGGGGACCTGGGGCCGGGCTCCCCACGTGACCCGGAGTCCTGGTGCCGCTGTCCCCACGTGACCCGGGGACCCGGGCCGGGGACCCCACGTGACCCGGTGACCTGGGGCCGGTGTCCCCACGTGACCCGGTCACCTGGGGCCGGGGTCCCCACGTGACCCGGGGTCCTGGTGCCGGTGTCCCCACGTGACCCGGTCACCTGGGGCCCGGGTCCCCACGTGACCCGGTCACCTGGGGCCGGGGTCCCCACGTGACCTGGGGACCCGGGCCGGGGACCCCACGTGACCCGGGGACCTGGGGCCGGGGATGTCACCCGACACTGGTACCCGGGGCAGCGACCCGATACGACCCGGGGACCTGGGTCCGGGGTCCCGACCTGACCCGGTGACCTGGGGCCAGGGTAACCACCTGACCCGGGGACCCGGGCCGGGGACTCGGTATGACTCCGTCTCCCGGGGCCGGGGTGGTCACCTGACACTGCTACCCGGGACAGCGACCCGACATGACCTGGTGACCCGGGGCCGGGGTAACGACCTGTCCAGGGGACCTGGGCCGGGGACCCGACAGGACCCGGTGACCTGGTTCCGGGGTGCCGACCTGACCCGGTGACCTGGGGCTGTGGTGTCGACCGGACTCGGGGACCTGGTCCGGTGTCCCGTCATGACCCGGGGACCTGGGGTCGGGGTGGTCACCAGACCGTTGTACCCAGGCCGTTGACCCGACATGACCCTGTGACCCGGGGCCTGGGTAAAAATCCGACCCGGGGCCTGGGTAAAAATCCAACCCGGGGACCCGGGGCCGGGTTAACGACCTGTCCAGGGGACCCGGGCCGGGGACCCGACAGAACCCGGTGATCCTTCGCTGGTGTCCCGATGCAACCCGGGGACCCGGGCCGGGGACCCCACGTGACCCGGGGACCTGGGGCCGGGGATGTCACCCGACACTGGTACCCGGGGCAGCGACCCGATACGACCCGGGGACCTGGGTCCGGGGTCCTGACCTGACCCGGTGACCTGGGGCCAGGGTAACCACCTGACCCGGGGACCCGGGCCGGGGACGCGGTATGACTCCGTCTCCCGGGGCCGGGGTGGTCACCTGACACTGCTACCCGGGACAGCGACCCGACATGACCCGGTGACCCGGGGCCGGGGTAACGACCTGTCCAGGGGACCTGGGCCGGGGACCCGACAGGACCCGGTGACCTGGTTCCGGGGTGCCGACCTGACCCGGTGACCTGGGGCTGTGGTGTCGACCGGACTCGGGGACCTGGTCCGGTGTCCCGTCATGACCCGGGGACCTGGGGTCGGGGTGGTCACCAGACCGTTGTACCCAGGCCGTTGAGCCGACATGACCCTGTGACCCGGAGCCTGGGTAAAAATCCAACCCGGGGACCCGGGCATGGGACGTGACATGACCCGACCTGGATCCGGGGTCCCGACCTGACCCGGTGACCTGGGCCGGGGATCCCACGTGACCCGGGGTCCTGGTGCCGGGGTCCCCACGTGACCCGGGGACCCGAGCCGGGGTCCCCACGTGACCCGGTGACCTGAGGCCGGGGTCCCCACGTGACCCGGTGACCTGGGGCCGGGGTCCCCACGTGACCCGGGGTCCTGGTGCCGGGGTCCCCACGTGACCCGGGGACCCGGGCCGGGGACCCCACGTGACCCGGTGACCTGGGGCCGGGGTCCCCACGTGACCCGGGGACCCGGGCCGGGGACATCACGTGACCCGGTCACCTGGGGCCGGGGTCCCCACGTGACCCGGGGTCCTGGTGCCGGGGACCCCACGTGACCCGGGGACCCGGGCCGGGGTCCCCACGTGACCCGGGGTCCTGGTGCCGGGGTCCCCACGTGACCCGCTGACTTGGGGCCGGGGTCCCCACTTGACCCGGGGTCCTGGTGCCGGGGTCCCCACGTGACCCGGGGACCCAAGCCGGGGTCCCCACGTGACCCGGTGACCTGAGGCCGAGGTCCCCACGTGACCCGGTGACCTGGGGCGAGGGTCCCCACGTGACCCGGGGTCCTGGTGCCGGGGTCCCCAAGTGACCCGGGGACCCGGGCCGGGGACCCCACGTGACCCGGTGACCTGGGGCCGGGGTCCCCACGTGACCCGGGGACCCGGGCCGGGGACATCACGTGACCCGGTCACCTGGGGCCGGGGTCCCCACGTGACCCGGGGTCCTGGTGCCGGGGTCCCCACGTGACCCAGGGACCCGGGCCGGGGTCCCCATGTGACCCAGGGTCCTGGTGCCGGTGTCCCCACGTGACCCGGGGACCTGGGGCCGGGGTCCGCACGTGACCCGGTGACCTGGGGCCGGGGTCCCCACGTGACCCGGGGACCCGGGCCGGGGTCCCCACGTGACCCAGGGTCCTGGTGCCGGTGTCCCCACGTGACCCGGTGACCTGGGGCCGGGGTCCCCACGTGACCCGGTGACCTGGGGCCGGGGTCCCCACGTGACCCGGGGACCCGGGCCGGGGACATCACGTGACCCGGTCACCTGGGGCCGGGGTCCCCACGTGACCCGGTCACCTGGGGCCGGGGTCCCCACGTGACCCGGGGTCCTGGTGCCGGTGTCCCCACGTGACCCGGTCACCTGGGGCCCGGGTCCCCACGTGACCCGGTCACCTGGGGCCGGGGTCCCCACGTGACCCGGTGACCTGAGGCCGAGGTCCCCACGTGACCCGGTGACCTGGGGCGAGGGTCCCCACGTGACCCGGGGTCCTGGTGCCGGGGTCCCCAAGTGACCCGGGGACCCGGGACGGGGAACCCATGTGACCCGGTGACCTGGGGCCGGGGTCCCCACGTGACCCGGGGACCCGGGCCGGGGACATCACGTGACCCGGTCACCTGGGGCCGGGGTCCCCACGTGACCCGGTCACCTGGTGCCGGGGTCCCCACGTGACCCGGGGACCCGGGCCGGGGTCCCCATGTGACCCAGGGTCCTGGTGCCGGTGTCCCCACGTGACCCGGGGACCTGGGGCCGGGGTCCGCACGTGACCCGGTGACCTGGGGCCGGGGTCCCCACGTGACCCGGGGACCCGGGCCGGGGTCCCCACGTGACCCAGGGTCCTGGTGCCGGTGTCCCCACGTGACCCGGTGACCTGGGGCCGGGGTCCCCACGTGACCCGGGGACCCGGGCCGGGGACATCACGTGACCCGGTCACCTGGGGCCGGGGTCCCCACGTGACCCGGTGACCTGGGGCCGGGGTCCCCACGTGACCCGGGGTCCTGGTGCCGGTGTCCCCACGTGACCCGGTCACCTGGGGCCCGGGTCCCCACGTGACCCGGTCACCTGGGGCCGGGGTCCCCACGTGACCTGGGGACCCGGGCCGGGGACCCCACATGACCCGGGGACCTGGGGCCGGGGATGTCACCCGACACTGGTACCCGGGGCAGCGACCCGATACGACCCGGGGACCTGGGTCCGGGGTCCCGACCTGACCCGGTGACCTGGGGCCAGGGTAACCACCTGACCCGGGGACCCGGGCCCGGGACCCGGTATGACTCCGTCTCCCGGGGCCAGGGTGGTCACCTGACACTGCTACCCGGGACAGCGACCCGACATGACCCGGTGACCCGGGGCCGGGGTAACGACCTGTCCAGGGGACCTGGGCCGGGGACCCGACAGGACCCGGTGACCTGGTTCCGGGGTGCCGACCTGACCCGGTGACCTGGGGCTGTGGTGTCGACCGGACTCGGGGACCTGGTCCGGTGTCCCGTCATGACCCGGGGACCTGGGGTCGGGGTGGTCACCAGACCGTTGTACCCAGGCCGTTGAGCCGACATGACCCTGTGACCCGGGGCCTGGGTAAAAATCCAACCCGGGGACCCGGGCATGGGACGTGACATGACCCGACCTGGGTCCGGGGTCCCGACCTGACCCGCTGACCTGGGGCCGGTGTCCCCACGTGACCCGGGGTCCTGGTGCCGGGGTCCCCAAGTGACCCGGGGACCCGGGCCGGGGACCCCATGTGACCCGGTGACCTGGGGCCGGGGTCCCCACGTGACCCGGGGACCCGGGCCGGGGACATCACGTGACCCGGTCACCTGGGGCCGGGGTCCCCACGTGACCCGGTCACCTGGGGCCGGTGTCCCCACGTGACCCGGGGTCCTGGTGCCGGGGTCCCCACGTGACCCGGTGACCTGAGGCCGGGGTCCCCACGTGACCCGGTGACCTGGGGCCGGGGTCCCCACGTGACCCGGGGACCCGGGCCGGGGACATAACGTGACCCGGTCACCTGGGGCCGGGGTCCCCACGTGACCCGGGGTCCTGGTGCCGGGGTCCCCACGTGACCCGGGGACCCGGGCCGGGGTCCCCACGTGACCCGGTGACCTGAGGCCGGGGTCCCCACGTGACCCGGTGACCTGGGGCGAGGGTCCCCACGTGACCCGGGGTCCTGGTGCCGGGGTCCCCAAGTGACCCGGGGACCCGGGTCGGGGACCCCACGTGACCCGGTGACCTGGGGCCGGGGTCCCCACGTGACCCGGGGACCCGGCCGGGGACATCACGTGACCCGGTGACCTGGGGCCGGGGTCCCCACGTGACCCGGTCACCTGGGGCCGGTGTCCCCACATGACCCGGGGTCCTGGTGCCGGGGTCCCCACGTGACCCGGTGACCTGAGGCCGGGGTCACCACGTGACCCGGTGACCTGGGGCCGGGGTCCCCACGTGACCCGGGGACCCGGGCCGGGGACCCCACGTGACCCGGTCACCTGGGGCCGGGGTCCCCACGTGACCCGGGGTCCTGGTGCCGGGGTCCCCACGTGACCCGGGGACCCGGGCCGGGGTCCCCACGTGACCCAGGTTCCTGGTGCCGGTGTCCCCACGTGACCCGGTGACCTGGGGCCGGGGTCCCCACGTGACCCGGTGACCTGGGGCCGGGGTCCCCACGTGACCCGGGGACCCGGGCCGGGGTCCCCACGTGACCCAGGGTCCTGGTGCCGGTGTCCCCACGTGACCCGGTGACCTGGGGCCGGGGACCCCACGTGACCCGGTGACCTGGGGCCGGGGTCCCCACGTGACCCTGTCACCTGGGGCCGGGGTCCCCACGTGACCCGGGGTCCTGGTGCCGGTGTCCCTACGTGACCCGGTCACCTGGGGCCCGGGTCCCCACGTGACCCGGTGACCTGGGGCCGGGGTCCCCACTTGACCTGGGGACCCGGGCCGGGGACCCCACGTGACCCGGGGACCTGGGGCCGGGGATGTCACCCGACACTGGTACCCGGGGCAGCGACCCGATACGACCCGGGGACCTGGGTCCGGGGTGCCGACCTGACCCGGTGACCTTGGGCTGTGGTGTCGACCGGACTCGGGGACCTGGTCCGGTGTCCCGTCATGACCCGGGGACCTGGGGTAGGGGTGGTCACCAGACCGTTGTACCCAGGCCGTTGAGCCGACATGACCCTGTGACCCGGTGCCTGGGTAAAAATCCAACCCGGGGACCCGGGCATGGGACGTGACATGACCCGACCTGGGTCCGGGGTCCCGACCTGACCCGGTGACCTTGGGCCAGGGTAACCACCTGACCCGGGGACTCGGGCCGGGGACCCGGTATGACTCCGTCTCCCGGGGCCGGGGTGGTCACCTGACACTGCTACCCGGGACAGCGACCCGACATGACCCGGTGACCCGGGGCCGGGGTAACGACCTGTCCAGGGGACCTGGGCCGGGGACCCGACATGACCCGGTGACCTGGTTCCGGGGTGCCGACCTGACCCGGTGACCTGGGGCTGTGGTGTCGACCGGACTCGGGGACCTGGTCCGGTGTCCCGTCATGACCCGGGGACCTGGGGTCGGAGTGGTCACCAGACCGTTGTACCCAGGCCGTTGACCCGACATGACCCTGTGACCCGGGGCCTGAGTAAAAATCCGACCCGGGGCCTGGGTAAAAATCCAACCCGGGGACCCGGGGCCGGGTTAACGACCTGTCCAGGGGACCCGGGCCGGGGACCCGACAGGACCCGGTGATCCTTCGCTGGTGTCCCGATGCAACCCGGGGACCCGGGCCGGGGACCCCACGTGACCCGGGGACCTGGGGCAGGGGATGTCACCCGACACTGGTACCCGGGGCAGCGACCCGATACGACCCGGGGACCTGGGTCCGGGGTCCCGACCTGACCCGGTGACCTGGGGCCAGGGTAACCACCTGACCCGGGGACCCGGGCCGGGGACCCGGTATGACTCCGTCTCCCGGGGCCGGGGTGGTCACCTGACACTGCTACCCGGGACAGCGACCCGACATGACCCGGTGACCCGGGGCCGGGGTAACGACCTGTCCAGGGGACCTGGGCCGGGGACCCGACAGGACCCGGTGACCTGGTTCCGGGGTGCCGACCTGACCCGGTGACCTGGGGCTGTGGTGTCGACCGGACTCGGGGACCTGGTCCGGTGTCCCGTCATGACCCGGGGACCTGGGGTCGGGGTGGTCACCAGACCGTTGTACCCAGGCCGTTGAGCCGACATGACCCTGTGACCCGGAGCCTGGGTAAAAATCCAACCCGGGGACCCGGGCATGGGACGTGACATGACCCGACCTGGGTCCGGGGTCCCGACCTGACCCGGTGACCTGGGCCGGGGACCCCACGTGACCCGGGGACCTGGGGCCGGGGATGTCACCCGACACTGGTACCCGGGGCAGCGACCCGATACGACCCGGGGACCTGGGTCCGGGGTCCCGACCTGACCCGGTGACCTGGGGCCAGGGTAACCACTTGACCCGGGGACCCGGGCCGGGGACCCGGTATGACTCCGTCTCCCGGGGCCGGGGTGGTCACCTGACAATGCTACCCGGGACAGCGACCCGACATGACCCGGTGACCCGGGGCCGGGGTAACGACCTGTCCAGGGGACCTGGGCCGGGGACCCGACAGGACCCGGTGACCTGGTTCCGGGGTGCCGACCTGACCCGGTGACCTGGGGCTGTGGTGGCGACCGGACTCGGGGACCTGGTCCGGTGTCCCGTCATGACCCGGGGACCTGGGGTCGGGGTGGTCACCAGACCGTTGTACCCAGGCCGTTGACCTGACATGACCCTGTGACCAGGTGCCTGGGTAAAAATCCAACCCGGGGACCCGGGCATGGGACATGACATGACCCGACCTGGGTCCGGGGTCCCGACCTGACCCGCTGACCTGGGGCCGGTGTCCCCACGTGACCCGGGGTCCTGGTGCCGGGGTCCCCACGTGACCCGGGGACCCGGGCCGGGGTCCCCACGTGACCCGGTGACCTGAGGCCGGGGTCCCCACGTGACCCGGTGACCTGGGGCCGGGGTCCCCACGTGACCCGGGGTCCTGGTGACGGGGTCCCCACGTGACCCGGGGACCCGGGCCGGGGACATCACGTGACCCGGTCACCTGGGGCCGGGGTCCCCACGTGACCCGGAGTCCTGGTGCCGGTGTCCCCACGTGACCCGGGGACCCGGGCCGGGGACCCCACGTGACCCGGGGACCTGGGGCAGGGGATGTCACCCGACACTTGTACCCGGGGCAGCGACCCGATACGACCCGGGGACCTGGGTCCGGGGTCCCGACCTGACCCGGTGACCTGGGGCCAGGGTAACCACTTGACCCGGGGACCCGGGCCGGGGACCCGGTATGACTCCGTCTCCCGGGGCCGGGGTGGTCACCTGACACTGCTACCCGGGACAGCGACCCGACATGACCCGGTGACCCGGGGCCGGGGTAACGACCTGTCCAGGGGACCTGGGCCGGGGACCCGACAGGACCCGGTGACCTGGTTCCGGGGTGCCGACCTGACCCGGTGACCTGGGGCTGTGGTGGCGACCGGACTCGGGGACCTGGTCCGGTGTCCCGTCATGACCCGGGGACCTGGGGTCGGGGTGGTCACCAGACCGTTGTACCCAGGCCGTTGACCTGACATGACCCTGTGACCCGGGGCCTGGGTAAAAATCCAACCCGGGGACCCGGGCATGGGACATGACATGACCCGACCTGGGTCCGGGGTCCCGACCTGACCCGCTGACCTGGGGCCGGTGTCCCCACGTGACCCGGGGTCCTGGTGCCGGGGTCCCTACGTGACCCGGGGACCCGGGCCGGGGTCCCCACGTGACCCGGTGACCTGAGGCCGGGGTCCCCACGTGACCCGGTGACCTGGGGCCGGGGTCCCCACGTGACCCGGGGTCCTGGTGACGGGGTCCCCACGTGACCCGGGGACCCGGGCCGGGGACATCACGTGACCCGGTCACCTGGGGCCGGGGTCCCCACGTGACCCGGAGTCCTGGTGCCGGTGTCCCCACGTGACCCGGGGACCCGGGCCGGGGACCCCACGTGACCCGGGGACCTGGGGCAGGGGATGTCACCCGACACTTGTACCCGGGGCAGCGACCCGATACGACCCGGGGACCTGGGTCCGGGGTCCCGACCTGACCCGGTGACCTGGGGCCAGGGTAACCACCTGACCCGGGGACCCGGGCCGGGGACCCGGTATGACTCCGTCTCCCGGGGCCGGGGTGGTCACCTGACACTGCTACCCGGGACAGCGACCCGACATGACTTGGTGACCCGGGGCCGGGGTAACGACCTGTCCAGGGGACCTGGGCCGGGGACCCGACAGGACCCGGTGACCTGGTTCCGGGGTGCCGACCTGACCCGGTGACCTGGGGCTGTGGTGTCGACCGGACTCGGGGACCTGGTCCGGTGTCCCGTCATGACCCGGGGACCTGGGGTCGGGGTGGTCACCAGACCGTTGTACCCAGGCCGTTGAGCCGACATGACCCTGTGACCCGGAGCCTGGGTAAAAATCCAACCCGGGGACCCGGGCATGGGACGTGACATGACCCGACCTGGGTCCGGGGTCCCGACCTGACCCGGTGACCTGGGCCGGGGACCCCACGTGACCCGGGGACCTGGGGCAGGGGATGTCACCCGACACTGGTACCCGGGGCAGCGACCCGATACGACCCGGGGACCTGGGTCCGGGGTCCCGACCTGACCCGGTGACCTGGGGCCAGGGTAACCACCTGACCCGGGGAACCGGGCCGGGGACTCGGTATGACTCCGTCTCCCGGGGCCGGGGTGGTCACCTGACACTGCTACCCGGGACAGCGACCCGACATGACCCGGTGACCCGGGGCCGGGGTAACGACCTGTCCAGGGGACCTGGGCCGGGGACCCGACAGGACCCGGTGACCTGGTTCCGGGGTGCCGACCTGACCCGGTGACCTGGGGCTGTGGTGGCGACCGGACTCGGGGACCTGGGGTCGGGGTGGTCACCAGACCGTTGTACCCAGGCCGTTGACCCGACATGACCCTGTGACCCGGGGCCTGGGTAAAAATCCAACCGGGGGACTCGGGCATGGGACATGACATGACCCAACCTGGGTCCGGGGTCCCGACCTGACCCGCTGACACTGGGGCCGGGGTCCCCACGTGACCCGGGGTCCTGGTGCCGGGGTCCCCACGTGACCCGGGGACCCGAGCCGGGGTCCCCACGTGACCCGGTGACCTGAGGCCGGGGTCCCCACGTGACCCGGTGACCTGGGGCCGGGGTCCCCACGTGACCCGGGGTCCTGGTGCCGGGGTCCCCACGTAACCGGGGACCCGGGCCGGGGACCCCACGTGACCCGGTGACCTGGGGCCGGGGTCCCCACGTGACCCGGGGACCCGGGCCGGGGACATCACGTGACCCGGTCACCTGGGGCCGGGGTCCCCCACGTGACCCGGGGTCCTGGTGCCGGGGACGCCACGTGACCCGGGGACCCGGGCCGGGGTCCCCACGTGACCCGGGGTCCTGGTGCCGGGGTTCCCACGTGACCCGGGGACCCGGGCCGGGGTCCCCACGTGACCCGGGGTCCTGTTGCCGGTGTCCCCACGTGACCCGGGGACCCGGGCCGGGGTCCCCACGTGACCCGGTGACCTGGGGCCGGGGTCCCCACGTGACCCGGGGACCCGGGCCGGGGACATCACGTGACCCGGTCACCTGGGGCCGGGGTCCCCACATGACCCGGTCACCTGGGGCCGGGGTCCCCCACGTGACCCGGGGACCCGGGCCGGGGTCCCCACGTGACCCGGGGTCCTGGTGCCGGGGTCCCCACGTGACCCGGGGACCTGGGGCCGGGGTCCGCACGTGACCCAGTGACCTGGGGCCGGGGTCCCCACGTGACCCGGGGACCCGGGCCGGGGTCCCCACGTGACCCAGGGTCCTGGTGCCGGGGTCCCCACGTGATCCGGTGACCTGGGGCCGGGGTCCCCACGTGACCCGGTGACCTGGGGCCGGGGTCCCCACGTGACCCGGGGACCCGGGCCGGGGACATCACGTGACCCGGTCACCTGGGGCCGGGGTCCCCACGTGACCCGGGGTCCTGGTGCCGGTGTCCCCACGTGACCCGGTGACCTGGGGCCCGGATCCCCACGTGACCCGGTCACCTGGGGCCGGGGTCCCCACGTGACCCGGGGACCCGGGCCGGGGACATCACGTGACCCGGTCACCTGGGGCCGGGGTCCCTACGTGACCCGGGGTCCTGGTGCCGGGGTCCCCACGTGACCCGGGGACCCGGGCCGGGGTCCCCACGTGACCCGGGGTCCTGGTGCCGGTGTCCCCACGTGACCCGGTGACCTGGGGCCGGGGTCCGCACGTGACCCGGTGACCTGGGGCCGGGGTCCCCACGTGACCCGGGGACCCGGGCCGGGGTCCCCACGTGACCCAGGGTCCTGGTGCCGGTGTCCCCACGTGACCCGGTGACCTGGGGCCGGGGTCCCCACGTGACCCGGTGACCTGGGGCCGGGGTCCCCACGTGACCCGGGGACCCGGGCCGGGGACATCACGTGACCCGGTCACCTGGGGCCGGGGTCCCCACGTGACCCGGAGTCCTGGTGCCGGTGTCCCCACGTGACCCGGTGACCTGGGGCCCGGGTCCCCACGTGACCCGGTCACCTGGGGCCGGGGTCCCCACGTGACCTGGGGACCCGGGCCGGGGACCCCACGTGACCCGGGGACCTGGGGCCGGGGATGTCACCCGACACTGGTACCCGGGGCAGCGACCCGATACGACCCGGGGACCTGGGTCCGGGGTCCCGACCTGACCCGGTGACCTGGGGCCAGGGTAACCACTTGACCCGGGGACCCGGGCCCGGGACCCGGTATGACTCCGTCTCCCGGGGCCAGGGTGGTCACCTGACACTGCTACCCGGGACAGCGACCCGACATGACCCGGTGACCCGGGGCCGGGGTAACGACCTGTCCAGGGGACCTGGGCCGGGGACCCGACAGGACCCGGGGACCTGGTTCCGCGGTGCCGACCTGACCCGGTGACCTGGGGCTGTGGTGTCGACCGGACTCGGGGACCTGGTCCGGTGTCCCGTCATGACCCGGGGACCTGGGGTCGGGGTGGTCACCAGACCGTTGTACCCAGGCCGTTGACCCGACATGACCCTGTGACCCGGGGCCTGGGTAAAAATCCAACCCGGGGACCCGGGCATGGGACATGACATGACCCGACCTGGGTCCGGGGTCCCGACCTGACCCGCTGACCTGGGGCCGGTGTCCCCACGTGACCCGGGGTCCTGGTGCCGGGGTCCCCACGTGACCCGGGGACCCGGGCCGGGGTCCCCACGTGACCCGGTCACCTGGGGCCGGGGTCCCCACGTGACCCGGAGTCCTGGTGCCGGTGTCTCCACGTGACCCGGGGACCCGGGCCGGGGACCCCACGTGACCCGGGGACCTGGGGCAGGGGATGTCACCCGACACTTGTACCCGGGGCAGCGACCCGATACGACCCGGGGACCTGGGTCCGGGGTCCCGACCTGACCCGGTGACCTGGGGCCAGGGTAACCACCTGACCCGGGGACCCGGGCCGGGGACCCGGTATGACTCCGTCTCCCGGGGCCGGGGTGGTCACCTGACACTGCTACCCGGGACAGCGACCCGACATGACCCGGTGACCCGGGGCCGGGGTAATGACCTGTCCAGGGGACCTGGGCCGGGGACCCGACAGGACCCGGTGACCTGGTTCCGGGGTGCCGACCTGACCCGGTGACCTGGGGCTGTGGTGTCGACCGGACTCGGGGACCTGGTCCGGTGTCCCGTCATGACCCAGGGACCTGGGGTCGGGGTGGTCACCAGACCGTTGTACCCAGGCCGTTGAGCCGACATGACCCTGTGACCCGGAGCCTGGGTAAAAATCCAACCCGGGGACCCGGGCATGGGACGTGACATGACCCGACCTGGGTCCGGGGTCCCGACCTGACCCGGTGACCTGGGCTGGGGACCCCACGTGACCCGGGGACCTGGGGCCGGGGATGTCACCCGACACTGGTACCCGGGGCAGCGACCCGATACGACCCGGGGACCTGGGTCCGGGGTCCCGACCTGACCCGGTGACCTGGGGCCAGGGTAACCACTTGACCCGGGGACCCGGGCCGGGGACCCGGTATGACTCCGTCTCCCGGGGCCGGGGTGGTCACCTGACACTGCTACCCGGGACAGCGACCCGACATGACCCGGTGACCCGGGGCCGGGGTAACGACCTGTCCAGGGGACCTGGGCGGGGGACCCGACAGGACCCGGTGACCTGGTTCCGGGGTGCCGACCTGACCCGGTGACCTGGGGCTGTGGTGGCGACCGGACTCGGGGACCTGGGGTCGGGGTGGTCACCAGACCGTTGTACCCAGGCCGTTGACCCGACATGACCCTGTGACCCGGGGCCTGGGTAAAAATCCAACCCGGGGACCCGGGCATGGGACATGACATGACCCAACCTGGGTCCGGGGTCCCGACCTGACCCGCTGACCTGGGGCCGGGGTCCCCACGTGACCCGGGGTCCTGGTGCCGGGGTCCCCACGTGACCCGGGGACCCGAGCCGGGGTCCCCACGTGACCCGGTGACCTGAGGCCGGGGTCCCCACGTGACCCGGTCACCTGGGGCCGGGGTCCCCACGTGACCCGGGGTCCTGGTGCCGGGGTCCCCACGTGACCCGGGGACCCGGGCCGGGGACCCCACGTGACCCGGTGACCTGGGGCCGGGGTCCCCACGTGACCCGGGGACCCGGGCCGGGGTCCCCACGTGACCCGGTGACCTGGGGCCGGGGTCCCCACGTGACCCGGGGTCCTGGTGCCGGGGTCCCCACGTGACCCGCTGACTTGGGGCCGGGGTCCCCACTTGACCCGGGGTCCTGGTGCCGGGGTTCCCACGTGACCCGGGGACCCGGGCCGGGGTCCCCACGTGACCCGGGGTCCTGGGGCCGGGGTCCCCACGTGACCCGCTGACTTGGGGCCGGGGTCCCCACTTGACCCGGGGTCCTGGTGCCGGGGTCCCCACGTGACCTGGGGACCCGGGCCGGGGACCCCACGTGACCCGGGGACCTGGGGCCGGGGATGTCACCCGACACTTGTACCCGGGGCAGCGACCCGATACGACCCGGGGACCTGGGTCCGGGGTCCCGACCTGACCCGGTGACCTGGGGCCAGGGTAACCACCTGACCCGGGGACCCGGGCCCGGGACCCGGTATGACTCCGTCTCCCGGGGCCAGGGTGGTCACCTGACACTGCTACCCGGGACAGCGACCCGACATGACCCGGTGACCCGGGGCCGGGGTAACGACCTGTCCAGGGGACCTGGGCCGGGGACCCGACAGGACCCGGTGACCTGGTTCCGGGGTGCCGACCTGACCCGGTGACCTGGGGCTGTGGTGTCGACCGGACTCGGGGACCTGGTCCGGTGTCCCCGTCATGACCCGGGGACCTGGGGTCGGGGTGGTCACCAGACCGTTGTACCCAGGCCGTTGACCCGACATGACCCTGTGACCCGGGGCCTGGGTAAAAATCCAACCCGGGGACCCGGGCATGGGACATGACATGACCCGACCTGGGTCCGGGGTCCCGACCTGACCCGCTGACCTGGGGCCGGTGTCCCCACGTGACCCGGGGTCCTGGTGCCGGGGTCCCCACGTGACCCGGGGACCCGGGCCGGGGTCCCCACGTGAGCCGGTGACCTGAGGCCGGGTTCCCCACGTGACCCGGGGACCCGGGCCGGGGTCCCCACGTGACCCGGTGACCTGGGGCCGGGGTCCCCACGTGACCCGGGGACCCGGGCCGGGGTCCCCACGTGACCCAGGGTCCTGGTGCCGGTGTCCCCACGTAACCCGGTGACCTGGGGCCGGGGTCCCCACGTGACCCGATGACCTGGGGCCGGGGTCCCCACGTGACGCGGGGACCAGGGCCGGGGACATCACGTGACCCGGTCACCTGGGGCCGGGGTCCCCACGTGACCCGGGGTCCTGGTGCCGGTGTCCCTACGTGACCCGGTCACCTGGGGCCCGGGTCCCCACGTGACCCGGTCACCTGGGGCCGGGGTCCCCACGTGACCTGGGGACCCGGGCCAGGGACCCCACGTGACCCGGGGACCTGGGGCCGGGGATGTCACCCGACACTGGTACCCGGGGCAGCGACCCGATACGACCCGGGGACCTGGGTCCGGGGTCCCGACCTGACCCGGTGACCTGGGGCCAGGGTAACCACCTGACCCGGGGACCCGGGCCGGGGACCCGGTATGACTCCGTCTCCCGGGGCCAGGGTGGTCACCTGACACTGCTACCCGGGACAGCGACCCGACATGACCCGGTGACCCGGGGCCGGGGGTAACGACCTGTCCAGGGGACCTGGGCCGGGGACCCGACAGGACCCGGTGACCTGGTTCCGGGGTGCCGACCTGACCCGGTGACCTGGGGCTGTGGTGTCGACCGGACTCGGGGACCTGGTCCGGTGTCCCGTCATGACCCGGGGACCTGGGGTCGGGGTGGTCACCAGACCGTTGTACCCAGGCCGTTGACCCGACATGACCCTGTGACCCGGGGCCTGGGTAAAAAATCCAACCCGGGGACCCGGGCATGGGACGTGACATGACCCGACCTGGGTCCGGGGTCCCGACCTGACCCGCTGACCTGGGGCCGGTGTCCCCACGTGACCCGGGGTCCTGGTGCCGGGGTCCCCACGTGACCCGGGGACCCGAGCCGGGGTCCCCACGTGACCCGGTGACCTGAGGCCGGGGTCCCTACGTGACCCGGTGACCTGGGGCCGGGGTCCCCACGTGACCCGGGGTCCTGGTGCCGGGGTCCCCACGTGACCCGGGGACCCGGGCCGGGGACCCCACGTGACCCGGTGACCTGTGTCCGGGGTCCCCACGTGACCCGGGGACCCGGGCCGGGGACATCACGTGACCCGGTCACCTGGGGCCGGGGTCCCCACGTGACCCGGGGTCCTGGTGCCGGGGACCCCACGTGACCCGGGGACCCGGGCCGGGGTCCCCACGTGACCCGGGGTCCTGGTGCCGGTGTCCCCACGTGACCCGGTCACCTGGGGCCGGGGTCCCCACGTGACCCGGGGTCCTGGTGCCGGGGTCCCCACGTGACCCGCTGACTTGGGGCTGGGGTCCCCACTTGACCCGGGGTCCTGTTGCCGGGGTCCCCACGTGACCCGGGGACCCAGGCCGTGGTCCCCACGTGACCCGGTGACCTGAGGCCGGGGTCCCCACGTGACCCGGTGACCTGGGGCGAGGGTCCCCACGTGACCCGGGGGTCCTGGTGCCGGGGTCCCCAAGTGACCCGGGGACCCGGGCCGGGGTCCCCACGTGACCCGGGGTCCTGGTGCCGGGGTCCCCAAGTGACCCGGGGACCCGGGCCGGGGACCCCACGTGACCCGGGGACCCGGGCCGGGGACCCCACGTGACCCGGTGACCTGTGGCCGGGGTCCCCACGTGACCCGGTGACCTGGGGCCGGGGTCCCCACGTGACCCGGGGACCCGGGCCGGGGTCCCCACGTGACCCAGGGTCCTGGTGCCGGTGTCCCCACGTGACCCGGTCACCTGGGGCCGGGGTCCCCACGTGACCCGGTGACCTGGGGCCGGGGTCCCCACGTGACCCGGGGACCCGGGCCGGGGACCCCACGTGACCCGGGGACCTGGGGCCGGGGATGTCACCCGACACTGGTACTCGGGGCAGCGACCCGATACGACCCGGGGACCTGGGTCCGGGGTCCCGACCTGACCCGGTGACCTGGGGCCAGGGTAACCACCTGACCCGGGGACCCGGGCCGGGGACTCGGTATGACTCCGTCTCCCGGGGCCGGGGTGGTCACCTGACACTGCTACCCGGGACAGCGACCCGACATGACCCGGTGACCCGGGGCCGGGGTAACGACCTGTCCAGGGGACCTGGGCCGGGGACCCGACAGGACCCGGTGACCTGGTTCCGGGGGTGCCGACCTGACCCGGTGACCTGGGGCTGTGGTGTCGACCGGACTCGGGGACCTGGTCCGGTGTCCCGTCATGACCCGGGGACCTGGGGTCGGGGTGGTCACCAGACCGTTGTACCCAGGCCGTTGACCCGACATGACCCTGTGACCCGGGGCCTGGGTAAAAATCCGACCCGGGGCCTGGGTAAAAATCCAACCCGGGGACCCGGGCATGGGACGTGACATGACCCGACCTGGGTCCGGGGTCCCGACCTGACCCGGTGACCTGGGCCGGGGACCCCACGTGACCCGGGGACCTGGGGCCGGGGATGTCACCCGACACTGGTACCCGGGGCAGCGACCCGATACGACCCGGGGACCTGGGTCCGGGGTCCCGACCTGACCCGGTGACCTGGGGCCAGGGTAACCACTTGACCCGGGGACCCGGGCCGGGGACCCGGTATGACTCCGTCTCCCGGGGCCAGGGTGGTCACCTGACACTGCTACCCGGGACAGCGACCCGACATGACCCGGTGACCCGGGGCCGGGGGTAACGACCTGTCCAGGGGACCTGGGCCGGGGACCCGACAGGACCCGGTGACCTGGTTCCGGGGTGCCGATCTGACCCGGTGACCTGGGGCTGTGGTGTCGACCGGACTCGGGGACCTGGTCCGGTGTCCCGTCATGACCCGGGGACCTGGGGTCGGGGTGGTCACCAGACCGTTGTACCCAGGCCGTTGACCCGACATGACCCTGTGACCCGGGGCCTGGGTAAAAATCCAACCCGGGGACCCGGGCATGGGACATGACATGACCCGACCTGGGTCCGGGGTCCCGACCTGACCCGCTGACCTGGGGCCGGTGTGCCCACGTGACCCGGGGTCCTGGTGCCGGGGTCCCCACGTGACCCGGGGACCCGAGCCGGGGTCCCCACGTGACCCGGTGACCTGAGGCCGGGGTCCCCACGTGACCCGGTGACCTGGGGCCGGGGTCCCCACGTGACCCGGGGTCCTGGTGCCGGGGTCCCCACGTGACCCGGGGACCCGGGCCGGGGACCCCACGTGACCCGGTGACCTGGGGCCGGGGTCCCCACGTGACCCGGGGACCCGGGCCGGGGACATCACGTGACCCGGTCACCTGGGGCCGGGGGTCCCCACGTGACCCGGGGTCCTGGTGCCGGGGACCCCACGTGACCCGGGGACCCGGGCCGGGGTCCCCACGTGACCCGGGGTCCTGGTGCCGGTGTCCCCACGTGACCCGGGGACCCGGGCCGGGGACCCCACGTGACCCGGTGACCTGGGGGCCGGGGTCCCCACGTGACCCGGGGACCCGGGCCGGGGACATCACGTGACCCGGTCACCTGGGGACGGGGTCCCCACGTGACCCGGGGTCCTGGGTGCCGGGGACCCCACGTGACCCGGGGACCCGGGCCGGGGTCCCCACGTGACCCGGGGTCCTGGTGCCGGTGTCCCCCACGTGACCCGGTCACCTGGGGCCGGGGTCCCCACGTGACCCGGGGTCCTGGTGCCGGGGTCCCCACGTGACCCGCTGACTTGGGGCCGGGGTCCCCACTTGACCCGGGGTCCTGGTGCCGGGGTCCCCACGTGACCCGGGGACCCGGGCCGGGGTCCCCACGTGACCCGGTGACCTGAGGCCGGGGTCCCCACGTGACCAGGTGACCTGGGGCCAGGGTCCCCACGTGACCCGGGGTCCTGGTGCCGGGGTCCCCAAGTGACCCGGGGACCCGGGCCGGGGACCCCACGTGACCCGGTGACCTGGGGCCGGGGTCCCCACGTGACCCGGGGACCCGGGCCGGGGACATCACGTGACCCGGTCACCTGGGGCCGGGGTCCCCACGTGACCCGGTGTCCTGGTGCCGGGGTCCCCACCTGACCCGGTGACCTGAGGCCGGGGTCCCCACGTGACCCGGTGACCTGGGGCCGGGGTCCCCACGTGACCCGGGCTCCTGGTGCCGGGGTTCCCACGTGACCCGGTGACCTGGGGCCGGGGTCCCCACGTGACCCGGGGACCCGGGCCGGGGACATCACGTGACCCGGTCACCTGGGACCGGGGTACCCACGTGACCCGGTCACCTGGGGCCGGGGTCCCCACGTGACCCGGGGTCCTGGTGCCGGGGTCCCCACGTGACCCGGGTGACCTGAGGCCGGGGTCCCAACGTGACCCGGTGACCTGGGGCCGGGGTCCCCACGTGACCCGGTGACCTGGGGCCGGGGTCCCCACGTGACCTGGGGACCCGGGCCGGGGTCCCCACGTCACCCAGGGTCCTGGTGCCGGTGTCCCCACGTGACCCGGTGACCTGGGGCCGGGGTCCCCACGTGACCCGGTGACCTGGGGCCGGGGTCCCCACATGACCTGGGGACCCGGGCCGGGGACCCCACGTGACCCGGGGACCTGGGGCCGGGGATGTCACCCGACACTGGTACCCGGGGCAGCGACCCGATACGACCTGGGGACCTGGGTCCGGGGTCCCGACCTGACCCGGTGATCTGGGGCCAGGGTAACCACCTGACCCGGGGACCCGGGCCGGGGACTTGGTATGACTCCGTCTCCCGGGGCCGGGGTGGTCACCTGACAC
Source organism: Somateria mollissima (assembly GCA_951411735.1). Classification (NCBI taxonomy): domain Eukaryota; kingdom Metazoa; phylum Chordata; class Aves; order Anseriformes; family Anatidae; genus Somateria; species Somateria mollissima. Next base: position 13,056,132 of record OX598320.1, read on the forward strand.
TGCTACCCGGGACAGCGACCCGACATGACCCGGTGAACCGGGGCCGGGGTAACGACCTGTCCAGGGGACCTGGGCCGGGGACCCGACAGGACCCGGTGACCTGGTTCCGGGGTGCCGACCTGACCCGGTGACCTGGGGCTGTGGTGTCAACCGGACTCGGGGACCTGGTCCGGTGTCCCGTCATGACCCGGGGACCTGGGGTCGGGGTGGTCACCAGACCGTTGTACCCAGGCCGTTGACCCGACATGACCCTGTGACCCGGGGCCTGGGTAAAAATCCAACCCGGGGACCCAGGCATGGGACATGACATGACCCGACCTGGGTCCGGGGTCCCGACCTGACCCGCTGACCTGGGGCCGGTGTCCCCACGTGACCCGGGGTCCTGGTGCCGGGGTCCCCACGTGACCCGGGGACCCGAGCCGGGGTCCCCACGTGACCCGGTGACCTGGGGCCGGGGTCCCCACGTGACCCGGTGACCTGGGGCCGGGGTCCCCACGTGACCCGGGGTCCTGGTGCCGGGGTCCCCACGTGACCCGGGGACCCGGGCCGGGGACCCCACGTGACCCGGTGACCTGTGTCCGGGGTCCCCACGTGACCCGGGGACCCGGGCCGGGGTCCCCACGTGACCCGGTGACCTGAGGCCGGGGTCCCCACGTGACCCGGTGACCTGGGGCGAGGGTCCCCACGTGACCCGGGGTCCTGGTGCCGGGGTCCCCAAGTGACCCGGGGACCCGGGCCGGGGACCCCACGTGACCCGGTGACCTGGGGCCGGGGTCCCCACGTGACCCGGGGACCCGGGCCGGGGACATCACGTGACCCGGTCACCTGAGGCCGGGGTCCCCACGTGACCCGGTCACCTGGGGCCGGGGTCCCCACGTGACCCGGGGTCCTGGTGCCGGGGTCCCCACGTGACCCCGGTGACCTGAGGCCGGGGTCCCCACGTGACCCGGTGACCTGGGGCCAGGTTCCCCACGTTACCCGGGGTCATGGTTCCGGGGTTCCCACGTGACCCGGGGACCCGGGCCGGGGTCCCCACGTGACCCAGGGTCCTGGTGCCGGTGTCCCCACGTGACCCGGAGACCTGGGGCCGGGGTCCCCACGTGACCCGGTGACCTGGGGCCGGGGTCCCCACGTGACCCGGGGACCCGGGCCGGGGTCCCCACGTGACCCAGGGTCCTGGTGCCGGTGTCCCCACGTGACCCGGTGACCTGGGGCCGGGGTCCCCACGTGACCCGGTCACCTGGGGCCGGGGTCCCCACGTGACCTGGGGACCCGGGCCGGGGACCCCACGTGACCCGGGGACCTGGGGCCGGGGATGTCACCCGACACTGGTACCCGGGGCAGCGACCCGATACGACCCGGGGACCTGGGTCCGGGGTCCCGACCTGACCCGGTGACCTGGGGCCAGGGTAACCACCTGACCCGGGGACCCGGGCCGGGGACTCGGTATGACTCCGTCTCCCGGGGCCGGGGTGGTCACCTGACACTGCTACCCGGGACAGCGACCCGACATGACCCGGTGACCCGGGGCCGGGGTAACGACCTGTCCAGGGGACCTGGGCCGGGGACCCGACAGGACCCGGTGACCTGGTTCCGGGGTGCCGACCTGACCCGGTGACCTGGGGCTGTGGTGTCGACCGGACTCGGGGACCTGGTCCGGTGTCCCGTCATGACCCGGGGACCTGGGGTCGGGGTGGTCACCAGACCGTTGTACCCAGGCCGTTGAGCCGACATGACCCTGTGACCCGGGGCCTGGGTAAAAATCCAACCCGGGGACCCGGGCATGGGACGTGACATGACCCGACCTGGGTCCGGGGTCCCGACCTGACCCGGTGACCTTGGGCCAGGGTAACCACCTGACCCGGGGACTCGGGCCGGGGACCCGGTATGACTCCGTCTCCCGGGGCCGGGGTGGTCACCTGACACTGCTACCCGGGACAGCGACCCGACATGACCCGGTGACCCGGGGCCGGGGTAACGACCTGTCCAGGGGACCTGGGCCGGGGACCCGAGATGACCCGGTGACCTGGTTCCGGGGTGCCGACCTGACCCGGTGACCTGGGGCTGTGGTGTCGACCGGACTCGGGGACCTGGTCCGGTGTCCCGTCATGACCCGGGGACCTGGGGTCGGGGTGGTCACCAGACCGTTGTACCCAGGCCGTTGACCCGACATGACCCTGTGACCCGGGGCCTGGGTAAAAATCCGACCCGGGGCCTGGGTAAAAATCCAACCCGGGGACCCGGGGCCGGGTTAACGACCTGTCCAGGGGACCCGGGCCGGGGACCCGACAGGACCCGGTGATCCTTCGCTGGTGTCCCGATGCAACCCGGGGACCCGGGCCGGGGACCCCACGTGACCCGGGGACCTGGGGCAGGGGATGTCACCCGACACTGGTACCCGGGGCAGCGACCCGATACGACCCGGGGACCTGGGTCCGGGGTCCCGACCTGACCCGGTGACCTGGGGCCAGGGTAACCACCTGACCCGGGGACCCGGGCCGGGGACCCGGTATGACTCCGTCTCCCGGGGCCGGGGTGGTCACCTGACACTGCTACCCGGGACAGCGACCCGACATGACCCGGTGACCCGGGGCCAGGCTAACGACCTGTCCAGGGGACCTGGGCCGGGGACCCGACAGGACCCGGTGACCTGGTTCCGGGGTGCCGACCTGACCCGGTGACCTGGGGCTGTGGTGTCGACCGGACTCGGGGACCTGGTCCGGTGTCCCGTCATGACCCGGGGACCTGGGGTCGGGGTGGTCACCAGACCGTTGTACCCAGGCTGTTGACCCGACATGACCCTGTGACCCGGGGCCTGGGTAAAAATCCAACCCGGGGACCCGGGCATGGGACATGACATGACCCGACCTGGGTCCGGGGTCCCGACCTGACCCGCTGACCTGGGGCCGGTGTCCCCACGTGACCCGGGGTCCTGGTGCCGGGGTCCCCACGTGACCCGGGGACCCGAGCCGGGGTCCCCACGTGACCCGGTGACCTGGGGCCGGGGTCCCCACGTGACCCGGGGTCCTGGTGCCGGGGTCCCCACGTGACCCGGGGACCCGGGCCGGGGACCCCACTTGACCCGGTGACCTGGGGCCGGGGTCCCCACGTGACCTGGGGACCCAGGCCGGGGACATCACGTGACCCGGTCACCTGGGGCCGGGGTCCCCACGTGACCCGGTCACCTGGGGCCGGGGTCCCCACGTGACCCGGGGTCCTGGTGCCGGGGTCCCCACGTGACCCGGCGACCTGAGGCCGGGGTCCCCACGTGACGTGGGGACCCGGGCCTGGGACATCACGTGACCCGGTCACCTGGGGCCGGGGTCCCCACGTGACCCGGGGTCCTGGTGCCGGGGTCCCCACGTGACCCGGGGACCCGGGCCGGGGTCCCCACGTGACCCAGGGTCCTGGTGCCGGTGTCCCCACGTGACCCGCTGACCTGGGGCCGGGGTCCCCACGTGACCCGGGGACCCGGGCCGGGGTCCCCACGTGACCCAGGGTCCTGGTGCCGGTGTCCCCACGTGACCCGGTGACCTGGGGCCGGGGTCCCCACGTGACCCGGTGACCTGGGGCCGGGGTCCCCACGTGACCCGGGGACCCGGGCCGGGGACATCACGTGACCCGGTCACCTGGGGCCGGGGTCCCCACGTGACCCGGTCACCTGGGGCCGGGGTCCCCACGTGACCTGGGGACCCGGGCCGGGGACCCCACGTGACCCGGGGACCTGGGGCCGGGGATGTCACCCGACACTGGTACCCGGGGCAGCGACCCGATACGACCCGGGGACCTGGGTCCGGGGTCCCGACCTGACCCGGTGACCTGGGGCCAGGGTAACCACCTGACCCGGGGACCCGGGCCGGGGACCCGGTATGACTCCGTCTCCCGGGGCCGGGGTGGTCACCTGACACTGCTACCCGGGACAGCGACCCGACATGACCCGGTGACCCGGGGCCGGGGTAACGACCTGTCCAGGGGACCTGGGCCGGGGACCCGAGATGACCCGGTGACCTGGTTCCGGGGTGCCGACCTGACCCGGTGACCTGGGGCTGTGGTGTCGACCGGACTCGGTGACCTGGTCCGGTGTCCCGTCATGACCCGGGGACCTGGGGTCGGGGTGGTCACCAGACCGTTGTACCCAGGCCGTTGACCCGACATGACCCTGTGACCCGGGGCCTGGGTAAAAATCCGACCCGGGGCCTGGGTAAAAATCCAACCCGGGGACCCGGGGCCGGGTTAACGACCTGTCCAGGGGACCCGGGCCGGGGACCCGACAGGACCCGGTGATCCTTCGCTGGTGTCCCGATGCAACCCGGGGACCCGGGCCGGGGACCCCACGTGACCCGGGGACCTGGGGCAGGGGATGTCACCCGACACTGGTACCCGGGGCAGCGACCCGATACGACCCGGGGACCTGGGTCCGGGGTCCCGACCTGACCCGGTGACCTGGGGCCAGGGTAACCACCTGACCCGGGGACCCGGGCCGGGGACCCGGTATGACTCCGTCTCCCGGGGCCGGGGTGGTCACCTGACACTGCTACCCGGGACAGCGACCCGACATGACCCGGTGACCCGGGGCCGGGGTAACGACCTGTCCAGGGGACCTGGGCCGGGGACCCGACAGGACCCGGTGACCTGGTTCCGGGGTGCCGACCTGACCCGGTGACCTGGGGCTGTGGTGTCGACCGGACTCGGGGACCTGGTCCGGTGTCCCGTCATGACCCGGGGACCTGGGGTCGGGGTGGTCACCAGACCGTTGTACCCAGGCCGTTGACCCGACATGACCCTGTGACCCGGGGCCTGGGTAAAAATCCAACCCGGGGACCCGGGCATGGGACATGACATGACCCGACCTGGGTCCGGGGTCCCGACCTGACCCGCTGACCTGGGGCCGGTGTCCCCACGTGACCCAGGGTCCTGGTGCCGGGGTCCCCACGTGACCCGGGGACCCGAGCCGGGGTCCCCACGTGACCCGGTGACCTGGGGCCGGGGTCCCCACGTGACCCGGGGTCCTGGTGCCGGGGTCCCCACGTGACCCGGGGACCCGGGTCGGGGACCCCACTTGACCCGGTGACCTGGGGCCGGGGTCCCCACGTGACCTGGGGACCCGGGCCGGGGACATCACGTGACCCGGTCACCTGGGGCCGGGGTCCCCACGTGACCCGGTCACCTGGGGCCGGGGTCCCCACGTGACCCGGGGTCCTGGTGCCGGGGTCCCCACGTGACCCGGCGACCTGAGGCCAGGGTCCCCACGTGACCCGGTGACCTGGGGCCGGGGTCCCCACGTGACCCGGGGTCCTGGTGCCTGGGTTCCCACGTGACTCGGGGACCCGGGCCGGGGTCCCCACGTGACCCGGGGTCCTGGTGCCGGTGTCCCCACGTGACCCGGGGACCCGGGCCGGGGACCCCACGTGACCCGGTGACCTGGGGCCGGGGTCCCCACGTGACCCGGGGACCCGGGCCGGGGACATCACGTGACCCGGTCACCTGGTGCCGGGGTCCCCACGTGACCCGGAGTCCTGGTGCCGGTGTCCCCACGTGACCCGGGGACCCGGGCCGGGGACCCCACGTGACCCGGTCACCTGGGGCCGGGGTCCCCACGTGACCCGGGGTCCTGGTGCCGGGGTCCCCACGTGACCCGGGGACCCGGGCCGGGGTCCCCACGTGACCCAGGGTCCTGGTGCCGGTGTCCCAACTTGACCCGGTGACCTGGGGCCGGGGTCCCCACGTGACCCGGGGACCCGGGCCGGGGTCCCCACGTGACCCAGGGTCCTGGTGCCGGTGTCCCCACGTGACCCGGTGACCTGGGGCCGGGGTCCCCACGTGACCCGGTGACCTGGGGCCGGGGTCCCCACGTGACCCGGGGACCCGGGCCGGGGACATCACGTGACCCGGTCACCTGGGGCCGGGGTCCCCACGTGACCCGGTCACCTGGGGCCGGGGTCCCCACGTGACCCGGGGTCCTGGTGCCGGTGTCCCCACGTGACCCGGTCACCTGGGGCCCGGGTCCCCACGTGACCCGGTCACCTGGGGCCGGGGTCCCCACGTGACCTGGGGACCCGGGCCGGGGACCCCACGTGACCCGGGGACCTGGGTCCGGGGATGTCACCCGACACTGGTACCCGGGGCAGCGACCCGATACGACCCGGGGACCTGGGTCCGGGGTCCCGACCTGACCCGGTGACCTGGGGCCAGGGTAACCACCTGACCCGGGGACCCGGGCCGGGGACCCGGTATGACTCTGTTTCCCGGGGCCAGGGTGGTCACCTGACACTGCTACCCGGGACAGCGACCCGACATGACCCGGTGACCCGGGGCCGGGGTAACGACCTGTCCAGGGGACCTGGGCCGGGGACCCGACAGGACCCGGTGACCTGGTTCCGGGGTGCCGACCTGACCCGGTGACCTGGGGCTGTGGTGTCGACCGGACTCGGGGACCTGGTCCGGTGTCCCGTCATGACCCGGGGACCTGGGGTCGGGGTGGTCACCAGACCGTTGTACCCAGGCCGTTGACCCGACATGACCCTGTGACCCGGGGCCTGGGTAAAAATCCAACCCGGGGACCCGGGCATGGGACATGACATGACCCGACCTGGGTCCGGGGTCCCGACCTGACCCGCTGACCTGGGGCCGGTGTCCCCACGTGACCCAGGGTCCTGGTGCCGGGGTCCCCACGTGACCCGGGGACCCGAGCCGGGGTCCCCACGTGACCCGGTGACCTGGGGCCGGGGTCCCCACGTGACCCGGGGTCCTGGTGCCGGGGTCCCCACGTGACCCGGGGACCCGGGTCGGGGACCCCACTTGACCCGGTGACCTGGGGCCGGGGTACCCACGTGACCTGGGGACCCGGGCCGGGGACATCACGTGACCCGGTCACCTGGGGCCGGGGTCCCCACGTGACCCGGTCACCTGGGGCCGGGGTCCCCACGTGACCCGGGGTCCTGGTGCCGGGGTCCCCACGTGACCCGGCGACCTGAGGCCAGGGTCCCCACGTGACCCGGTGACCTGGGGCCGGGGTCCCCACGTGACCCGGGGTCCTGGTGCCTGGGTTCCCACGTGACTCGGGGACCCGGGCCGGGGTCCCCACGTGACCCGGGGTCCTGGTGCCGGTGTCCCCACGTGACCCGGGGACCCGGGCCGGGGACCCCACGTGACCCGGTGACCTGGGGCCGGGGTCCCCACGTGACCCGGGGACCCGGGCCGGGGACATCACGTGACCCGGTCACCTGGTGCCGGGGTCCCCACGTGACCCGGAGTCCTGGTGCCGGTGTCCCCACGTGACCCGGGGACCCGGGCCGGGGACCCCACGTGACCCGGTCACCTGGGGCCGGGGTCCCCACGTGACCCGGGGTCCTGGTGCCGGGGTCCCCACGTGACCCGGGGACCCGGGCCGGGGTCCCCACGTGACCCAGGGTCCTGGTGCCGGTGTCCCAACTTGACCCGGTGACCTGGGGCCGGGGTCCCCACGTGACCCGGGGACCCGGGCCGGGGTCCCCACGTGACCCAGGGTCCTGGTGCCGGTGTCCCCACGTGACCCGGTGACCTGGGGCCGGGGTCCCCACGTGACCCGGTGACCTGGGGCCGGGGTCCCCACGTGACCCGGGGACCCGGGCCGGGGACATCACGTGACCCGGTCACCTGGGGCCGGGGTCCCCACGTGACCCGGTCACCTGGGGCCGGGGTCCCCACGTGACCCGGGGTCCTGGTGCCGGTGTCCCCACGTGACCCGGTCACCTGGGGCCCGGGTCCCCACGTGACCCGGTCACCTGGGGCCGGGGTCCCCACGTGACCTGGGGACCCGGGCCGGGGACCCCACGTGACCCGGGGACCTGGGTCCGGGGATGTCACCCGACACTGGTACCCGGGGCAGCGACCCGATACGACCCGGGGACCTGGGTCCGGGGTCCCGACCTGACCCGGTGACCTGGGGCCAGGGTAACCACCTGACCCGGGGACCCGGGCCGGGGACTCGGTATGACTCTGTTTCCCGGGGCCAGGGTGGTCACCTGACACTGCTACCCGGGACAGCGACCCGACATGACCCGGTGACCCGGGGCCGGGGTAACGACCTGTCCAGGGGACCTGGGCCGGGGACCCGACAGGACCCGGTGACCTGGTTCCGGGGTGCCGACCTGACCCGGTGACCTGGGGCTGTGGTGTCGACCGGACTCGGGGACCTGGTCCGGTGTCCCGTCATGACCCGGGGACCTGGGGTCGGGGTGGTCACCAGACCGTTGTACCCAGGCCGTTGACCCGACATGACCCTGTGACCCGGGGCCTGGGTAAAAATCCGACCCGGGGCCTGGGTAAAAATCCAACCCGGGGACCCGGGGCCGGGTTAACGACCTGTCCAGGGGACCCGGGCCGGGGACCCGACAGGACCCGGTGATCCTTCGCTGGTGTCCCGATGCAACCCGGGGACCCGGGCCGGGGACCCCACGTGACCCGGGGACCTGGGGCCGGGGATGTCACCCGACACTGGTACCCGGGGCAGCGACCCGATACGACCCGGGGACCTGGGTCCGGGGTCCCGACCTGACCCGGTGACCTGGGGCCAGGGTAACCACCTGACCCGGGGACCCGGGCCGGGGACCCGGTATGACTCCGTCTCCCGGGGCCGGGGTGGTCACCTGACACTGCTACCCGGGACAGCGACCCGACATGACCCAGTGACCCGGGGCCGGGGGAACGACTTGTCCAGGGGACCTGGGCCGGGGACCCGACAGGACCCGGTGACCTGGTTCCGGGGTGCCGACCTGACCCGGTGACCTGGGGCTGTGGTGTCGACCGGACTCGGGGACCTGGTCCGGTGTCCCGTCATGACCCGGGGACCTGGGGTCGGGGTGGTCACCAGACCGTTGTACCCAGGCCGTTGACCCGACATGACCCTGTGACCCGGGGCCTGGGTAAAAATCCAACCCGGGGACCCGGGCATGGGACATGACATGACCCGACCTGGGTCCGGGGTCCCGACCTGACCCGCTGACCTGGGGCCGGTGTCCCCACGTGACCCGGGGTCCTGGTGCCGGGGTCCCCACGTGACCCGGGGACCCGAGCCGGGGTCCCCACGTGACCCGGTGACCTGAGGCCGGTTGTCCCCACGTGACCCGGTGACCTGGGGCCGGGGTCCCCACGTGACCCGGGGTCCTGGTGCCGGGGTCCCCACGTGACCCGGGGACCCGGGCCGGGGACCCCACGTGACCCGGTGACCTGGGGCCGGGGTCCCCACGTGACCCGGGGACCCGGGCCGGGGACATCACGTGACCCGGTCACCTGGGGCAGGGGTCCCCACTTGACCCGGTCACCTGGGGCCGGGGACCCCACGTGACCCGGGGACCCGGGCCGGGGTCCCCACGTGACCCGGGGTCCTGGTGCCGGTGTCCCCACGTGACCCGGTCACCTGGGGCCGGGGTCTCCACGTGACCCGGGGTCCTGGTGCCGGGGTCCCCACGTGACCCGCTGACTTGGGGCCGGGGTCCCCACTTGACCCGGGGTCCTGGTGCCGGTGTCCCCACGTGACCCGGGGACCCGGGCCGGGGTCCCCACGTGACCCGGTGACCTGAGGCCGGGGTCCCCACGTGACCCGGTGACCTGGGGCCAGGGTCCCCACGTGACCCGGGGTCCTGGTGCCGGGGTCCCCAAGTGACCCGGGGACCCGGGCCGGGGACCCCACGTGACCCGGTGACCTGGGGCCGGGGTCCCCACGTGACCCGGGGACCCGGGCCGGGGACATCACGTGACCCGGTCACCTGGGGCCGGGGTCCCCACGTGACCCGGTCACCTGGGGCCGGGGTCCCCACGTGACCCGGGGTCCTGGTGCCGGGGTCCCCACGTGACCCGGTGACCTGAGGCCGGGGTCCCCACGTGACCCGGTGACCTGGGGCTGGGGTCCCCACGTGACCCGGGGTCCTGGTGCCGGGGTTCCCACGTGACCCGGTGACCTGGGGCCGGGGTCCCCACGTGACCCGGGGACCCGGGCCGGGGACATCACATGACCCGGTCACCTGGGGCCGGGGTCCCCACGTGACCCGGTCACCTGGGGCCGGGGTCCCCACGTGACCCGGGGTCCTGGTGCCGGGGTCCCCACGTGACCCGGTGACCTGAGGCCGGGGTCCCCACGTGACCCGGTGACCTGGGGCCGTGGTCCCCACGTGACCCGGTGACCTGGGGCCGGGGTCCCCACGTGACCCGGGGACCCGGGCCGGGGTCCCCACGTGACCCAGGGTCCTGGTGCCGGTGTCCCCACGTGACCTGGGGACCCGGGCCGGGGACCCCACGTGACCCGGGGACCTGGGGCCGGGGATGTCACCCGACACTGGTACCCGGGGCAGCGACCCGATACGACCCGGGGACCTGGGTCCGGGGTCCCGACCTGACCCGGTGATCTGGGGCCAGGGTAACCACCTGACCCGGGGACCCGGGCCGGGGACTCGGTATGACTCCGTCTCCCGGGGCCGGGGTGGTCACCTGACACTGCTACCCGGGACAGCGACCCGACATGACCCGGTGACCCGGGGCCGGGGTAACGACCTGTCCAGGGGACCTGGGCCGGGGACCCGACAGGACCCGGTGACCTGGTTCCGGGGTGCCGACCTGACCCGGTGACCTGGGGCTGTGGTGTCGACTGGACTCGGGGACCTGGTCCGGTGTCCCGTCATGACCCGGGGACCTGGGGTCGGGGTGGTCACCAGACCGTTGTACCCAGGCCGTTGACCCGACATGACCCTGTGACCCGGGGCCTGGGTAAAAATCCAACCCGGGGACCCGGGCATGGGACGTGACATGACCCGACCTGGGTCCGGGGTCCCGACCTGACCCGCTGACCTGGGGCCGGTGTCCCCACGTGACCCGGGGACCTGGTGCCGGGGTCCCCACATGACCCGGGGACCCGGGCCGGGGTCCCCACGTGACCCGGTGACCTGAGGCCGGGGTCCCCACGTGACCCGGTGACCTGGGGCGAGGGTCCCCACGTGACCCGGGGTCCTGGTGCCGGGGTCCCCACGTGACCCGGGGACCCGGGCCGGGGACCCCACGTGACCCGGTGACCTGGGGCCGGGGTCCCCACGTGACCCGGGGACCCGGGCCGGGGACATCACGTGACCCGGTCACCTGGGGCCGGGGTCCCCACGTGACCCGGAGACCTGAGGCCGGGGTACCCACGTGACCCGGTGACCTGGGGCCGGGGTCCCCACGTGACCCGGGGTCCTGGTGCCGGTGTCCCCACGTGACCCGGGGACCCGGGCCGGGGACCCCACGTGACCCGGTGACCTGGGGCCGGGGTCCCCACGTGACCCGGGGACCCGGGCCGGGGACATCACGTGACCCGGTCACCTGGGGCCGGGGTCCCCACGTGACCCGGGGTCCTGGTGCCGGGGTCCCCACGTGACCCGGGGACCCGGGCCGGGGTCCCCACGTGACCCAGGGTCCTGGTGCCGGTGTCCCCACGTGACCCGGTGACCTGGGGCCGGGGTCCCCACGTGACCCGGGGACCCGGGCCGGGGTCCCCACGTGACCCAGGGTCCTGGTGCCGGGGTCCCCACGTGACCCGGGGACCTGGGGCCGGGGTCCCCACGTGACCCGGGGACCCGGGCCGGGGACATCACGTGACCCGGTCACCTGGGGCCGGGGTCCCCACGTGACCCGGTCACCTGGGGCCGGGGTCCCCACGTGACCCGGGGTCCTGGTGCCGGTGTCCCCACGTGACCCGGTCACCTGGGGCCCGGGTCCCCACGTGACCCGGTCACCTGGGGCCGGGGTCCCCACGTGATCTGGGGACCCGGGCCGGGGACCCCACGTGACCCGGGGACCTGGGGCCGGGGATGTCACCCGACACTGGTACCTGGGGCAGCGACCCGATACGACCCGGGGACCTGGGTCCGGGGTCCCGACCTGACCCGGTGACATGGGGCCAGGGTAACCACCTGACCCGGGGACCCGGGCCGGGGACTCGGTATGACTCCGTCTCCCGGGGCCGGGGTGGTCACCTGACACTGCTACCCGGGACAGCGACCCGACATGACCCGGTGACCCGGGGCCGGGGTAACGACCTGTCCAGGGGACCTGGGCCGGGGACCCGACAGGACCCGGTGACCTGGTTCCGGGGTGGCGACCTGACCCGGTGACCTGGGGCTGTGGTGTCGACTGGACTTGGGGACCTGGTCCGGTGTCCCGTCATGACCCGGGGACCTGGGGTCGGGGTGGTCACCAGACCGTTGTACCCAGGCCGTTGACCCGACATGACCCTGTGACCCGGTGCCTGGGTAAAAATCCAACCCGGGGACCCGGGCATGGGACGTGACATGACCCGACCTTGGTCCGGGGTCCCGACCTGACCCGGTGACCTGGGGCCAGGGTAACCACCTGACCCGGGGACTCGGGCCGGGGACCCGGTATGACTCCGTCTCCCGGGGCCGGGGTGGTCACCTGACACTGCTACCCGGGACAGCGACCCGACATGACCCGGTGACCCGGGGCCGGGGTAACGACCTGTCCAGGGGACCTGGGCCGGGGACCCGACATGACCCGGTGACCTGGTTCCGGGGTGCCGACCTGACCCGGTGACCTGGGGCTGTGGTGTCGACCGGACTCGGGGACCTGGTCCGGTGTCCCGTCATGACCCGGGGACCTGGGGTCGGGGTGGTCACCAGACCGTTGTACCCAGGCCGTTGACCCGACATGACCCTGTGACCCGGGGCCTGGGTAAAAATCCGACCCGGGGACCCGGGCATGGGACGTGACATGACCCGACCTGGATCCGGGGTCCTGACCTGACCCGGTGACCTGGGCCGGGGACCCCACGTGACCCGGGGACCTGGGGCCGGGGATGTCACCCGACACTGGTACCCGGGACAGCGACCCGACATGACCCGGTGACCCGGGGCCGGGGTAACGACCTGTCCAGGGGACCTGGGCCGGGGACCCGACAGGACCCGGTGACCTGGTTCCGGGGTGCCGACCTGACCCGGTGACCTGGGGCTGTGGTGTCGACCGGACTCGGGGACCTGGTCCGGTGTCCCGTCATGACCCGGGGACCTGGGGTCGGGGTGGTCACCAGACCGTTGTACCCAGGCCGTTGACCCGACATGACCCTGTGACCCGGGGCCTGGGTAAAAATCCAACCCGGGGACCCGGGCATGGGACGTGACATGACCCGACCTGGGTCCGGGGTCCCGACCTGACCTGGTGACCTGGGCCGGGGACCCCACGTGACCCGGGGACCTGGGGCCGGGGATGTCACCCGACACTGGTACCCGGGGCAGCGACCCGATACGACCCGGGGACCTGGGTCTTGGGTCCCGACCTGACCCAGTGACCTGGGGCCAGGGTAACCACCTGACCCGGGGACCCGGGCCGGGGACCCGGTATGACTCCGTCTCCCGGGGCCGGGGTGGTCACCTGACACTGCTACCCGGGACAGCGACCCGACATGACCCGGTGACCCGGGGCCGGGGTAACGACCTGTCCAGGGGACCTGGGCCGAGGACCCGACAGGACCCGGTGACCTGGTTCCGGGGTGCCGACCTGACCCGGTGACCTGGGGCTGTGGTGTCGACCGGACTCGGGGACCTGGTCCGGTGTCCCGTCATGACCCGGGGACCTGGGGTCGGGGTGGTCACCAGACCGTTGTACCCAGGCCGTTGAGCCGACATGACCCTGTGACCCGGGGCCTGGGTAAAAATCCAACCCGGGGACCCGGGCATGGGACATGACATGACCCGACCTGGGTCCGGGGTCCCGACCTGACCCGCTGACCTGGGGCCGGTGTCCCCACGTGACCCGGTGTCCTGGTGCCGGGGTCCCCACGTGACCCGGGGACCCGGGCCGGGGATATCACGTGACCCGGTCACCTGGGGCCGGGGTCCCCACGTGACCCGGTGACCTGGGGCCGGGGTCCCCACGTGACCCGGGGACCCGGGCCGGGTCCCCACGTGACCCAGGGTCCTGGTGCCGGTGTCCCCACGTGACCCGGTGACCTGGGGCCGGGGTCCCCACATGACCCGGGGACCCGGGCCGGGGTCCCCACGTGACCCAGGGTCCTGGTGCCGGTGTCCCCACGTGACCCGGTGACCTGGGGCCGGGGTCCCCACGTGACCCGGTGACCTGGGGCCGGGGTCCCCACGTGACCCGGGGACCCGGGCCGGGGACATCACGTGACCCGGTCACCTGGGGCCGGGGTCCCCACGTGACCCGGTCACCTGGGGCCGGGGTCCCCACGTGACCCGGGGTCCTGGTGCCGGTATCCCCACGTGACCCGGTCACCTGGGGCCCGGGTCCCCACGTGACCCGCTCACCTGGGGCCGGGGTCCCCACGTGACCTGGGGACCCGGGCCGGGGACCCCACATGACCCGGGGACCTGGGGCCGGGGATGTCACCCGACACTGGTACCCGGGGCAGCGACCCGATACGACCCGGGGACCTGGGTCCGGGGTCCCGTCCTGACCCGGTGACCTGGGGCCAGGGTAACCACCTGACCCGGGGACCCGGGCCGGGGACTCGGTATGACTCCGTCTCCCGGGGCCGGGGTGGTCACCTGACACTGCTACCCGGGACAGCGACCCGACATGACCCGGTGACCCGGGGCCGGGGTAACGACCTGTCCAGGGGACCTGGGCTGGGGACCCGACAGGACCCGGTGACCTGGTTCCGGGGTGCCGACCTGACCCGGTGACCTGGGGCTGTGGTGTCGACCGGACTCGGGGACCTGGTCCGGTGTCCCGTCATGACCCGGGGACCTGGGGTCGGGGTGGTCACCAGACCGTTGTACCCAGGCCGTTGACCCGACATGACCCTGTGACCCGGGGCCTGGGTAAAAATCCAACCCGGGGACCCGGGCATGGGACATGACATGACCCGACCTGGGTCCAGGGTCCCGACCTGACCCGGTGACCTGGGGCCGGTGTCCCCACGTGACCCGGTCACCTGGGGCCGGTGTCCCCACGTGACCCGCTGACCTGGGGCCGGGGTCCCCACGTGACCCGGGGACCCGGGCCGGGGACCCTACGTGACACGGTCACCTGGGGCCGGGGTCCCCACGTGACCCGGGGTCCTGGTGCCGGGGTCCCCACGTGACCCGCTGACCTGGGGCCGGGGTCCCCATGTGACCCGGGGTCCTGGTGCCGGGGTCCCCACGTGACCCGCTGACCTGTGGCCGGGGTCCCCACGTGACCCGGGGTCCTGGTGCCGGGGTCCCCACGTGACCCGCTGACCTGGGGCCGGGGTCCCCACGTGACCCGGGGACCCGGGCCGGGGTCCCCACGTGACCCAGAGTCCTGGTGCCGGTGTCCCCACGTGACCCGTTGACCTGGGGCCGGGGTCCCCACGTGACCCGGTGACCTGGGGCTGGGGTCCCCACGTGACCCGGGGACCCGGGCCGGGGACATCACGTGACCCGGTCACCTGGGGCCGGTGTCCCCACGTGACCCGGGGTCCTGGTGCCGGGGTCCCCACGTGACCCGGTGACCTGGGGCCGGGGTCCCCACGTGACCCGGGGTCCTGGGGCCGGGGTCCCCACGTGACCCGGGGACGCGGGCCGGGGACATCACGTGACCCGGTCACCTGGGGCCGGGGTCCCCACGTGACCCGGGGTCCTGGTGCCGGGGTCCCCACGTGACCCGGGGACCCAGGCCGGGGTCCCCACGTGACCCAGGGTCCTGGTGTCGGTGTCCCCACGTGACCCGCTGACCTGTGGCCGGGATCCCCACGTGACCCGGGGTCCTGGTGCCGAGGTCCCCACGTGACCCGCTGACCTGTGGCCGGGGTCCCCACGTGACCCGGGGTCCTGGTGCCGGGGTCCCCACGTGACCCGCTGACCTGTGGCCGGGGTCCCCACGTGACCCGGGGTCCTGGTGCCGGGGTGGTCACCGGAACCTGGGAACCAGGCCGGGTGCGCGACATGACCCGGTGACCCGGGGCCGGGTTAACGACCTGTCCAGGGGACCCGGGCCGGGGACCCGACAGGACCCGGTGATCCTTCGCTGGAGTCCCGATGCAACCCGGGGACCCGGGCCGGGGAACCCACGTGACCCGGGGACCTGGGGCAGGGGATGTCACCCGACACTGGTACCCAGGGCAGCGACCCGATACGACCCGGGAACCTGGGTCCGGGGTCCCGACCTGACCCGGTGACCTGGGCCGGGGATGTCACCCGACACTGGTACCCGGGGCAGCGACCCGATACGACCCGGGGACCTGGGTCCGGGGTCCCCACCTGACCCGGTGACCTGGGGCCAGGGTAACCACTTGACCCGGGGACCCGGGCCGGGGACCCGGTATGACTCCGTCTCCCGGGGCCGGGGTGGTCACCTGACACTGGTACCCGGGACAGCGACCCGACATGACCCGGTGACCCGGGGCCGGGGTAACGACCTGTCCAGGGGACCTGGTCCGGGGACCCGACAGGACCCGGTGACCTGGTTCCGGGGTGCCGACCTGACCCGGTGACCTGGGGCTGTGGTGTCGACCGGACTCGGGGACCTGGTCCGGTGTCCCGTCATGACCCGGGGACCTGGGGTCGGGGTCCCCACGTGACCCGGTCACCTGGGGCCCGGGTCCCCACGTGACCCGGTCACCTGGGGCCGGGGTCCCCACGTGACCTGGGGACCCGGGCCGGGTACCCCACGTGACCCGCGGACCTGGGGTAGGGGATGTCACCCGACACTGGTACCCGGGGCAGCGACCCGATACGACCCGGGGACCTGGGTCCGGGGTCCCGACCTGACCCGGTGACCTGGGGCCAGGGTAACCACCTGACCCGGGGACCCGGGCCGGGGACCCGGTATGACTCCGTCTCCCGGGGCCGGGGTGGTCACCTGACACTGCTACCCGGGACAGCGACCCGACATGACCCGGTGAACCGGGGCCGGGGTAACGACCTGTCCAGGGGACCTGGGCCGGGGACCCGACATGACCCGGTGACCTGGTTCCGGGGTGCCGACCTGACCCGGTGACCTGGGGCTGTGGTGTCGACCGGACTCGGGGACCTGGTCCGGTGTCCCGTCATGACCCGGGGACCTGGGGTCGGGGTGGTCACCAGACCGTTGTACCCAGGCCGTTGAGCCGACATGACCCTGTGACCCGGGGCCTGGGTAAAAATCCGACCCGGGGCCTGGGTAAAAATCCAACCCGGGGACCCGGGGCCGGGTTAACGACCTGTCCAGGGGACCCGGGCCGGGGACCCGACAGGACCCGGTGATCCTTCGCTGGTGTCCCGATGCAACCCGGGGACCCGGGCCGGGGACCCCACGTGACCCGGGGACCTGGGGCAGGGGATGTCACCCGACACTGGTACCCGGGGCAGCGACCCGATACGACCCGGGGACCTGGGTCCGGGGTCCCGACCTGACCCGGTGACCTGGGGCCAGGGTAACCACCTGACCCGGGGACCCGGGCCGGGGACTCGGTATGACTCCGTCTCCCGGGGCCGGGGTGGTCACCTGACACTGCTACCCGGGACAGCGACCCGACATGACCCGGTGACCCGGGGCCGGGGTAACGACCTGTCCAGGGGACCTGGGCCGGGGACCCGACAGGACCCGGTGACCTGGTTCCGGGGTGCCGACCTGACCCGGTGACCTGGGGCTGTGGTGTCGACCGGACTCGGGGACCTGGTCCGGTGTCCCGTCATGACCCGGGGACCTGGGGTCGGGGTGGTCACCAGACCGTTGTACCCAGGCCGTTGACCCGACATGACCCTGTGACCCGGGGCCTGGGTAAAAATCCGACCCGGGGCCTGGGTAAAAATCCAACCCGGGGACCCGGGGCCGGGTTAACGACCTGTCCAGGGGACCCGGGCCGGGGACCCGACAGGACCCGGTGATCCTTCGCTGGTGTCCCGATGCAAACCGGGGACCCGGGCCGGGGACCCCACGTGACCCGGGGACCTGGGGCCGGGGATGTCACCCGACACTGGTACCCGGGGCAGCGACCCGAAACGACCCGGGGACCTGGGTCTTGGGTCCCGACCTGACCTGGTGACCTGGGGCCAGGGTAACCACCTGACCCGGGGACCCGGGCCGGGGACCCGGTATGACTCCGTCTTCCGGGGCCAGGGTGGTCACCTGACACTGCTACCCGGGACAGCGACCCGACATGACCCGGTGACCCGGGGCCGGGGTAACGACCTGTCCAGGGGACCTGACCCGGTGACCTGGGGCTGTGGTGTCGACCGGACTCGGGGACCTGGTCCGGTGTCCCGTCATGACCCGGGGACCTGGGGTCGGGGTGGTCACCAGACCGTTGTACCCAGGCCGTTGAGCCGACATGACCCTGTGACCCGGAGCCTGGGTAAAAATCCAACCCGGGGACCCGGGCATGGGACGTGACATGACCCGACCTGGGTCCGGGGTCCTGACCTGACCCGGTGACCTGGGCCGGGGACCCCACGTGACCCGGGGACCTGGGGCCGGGGATGTCACCCGACACTGGTACCCGGGGCAGCGACCCGACATGACCCGGTGACCCGGGGCCGGGGTAACGACCTGTCCAGGGGACCTGGGCCGGGGACCCGACAGGACCCGGTGACCTGGTTCCGGGGTGCCGACCTGACCCGGTGACCTGGGGCTGTGGTGTCGACCGGACTCGGGGACCTGGTCCGGTGTCCCGTCATGACCCGGGGACCTGGGGTCGGGGTGGTCACCAGACCGTTGTACCCAGGCCGTTGAGCCGACATGACCCTGTGACCCGGAGCCTGGGTAAAAATCCAACCCGGGGACCCGGGCATGGGACGTGACATGACCCGACCTGGTTCCGGGGTCCCGACCTGACCCGGTGACCTGGGCCGGGGACCCCACGTGACCCGGGGACCTGGGGCCGGGGATGTCACCCGACACTGGTACCCGGGGCAGCGACCCGATACGACCCGGGGACCTGGGTCCGGGGTCCCGACCTGACCCGGTGACCTGGGGCCAGGGTAACCACCTGACCCGGGGACCCGGGCCGGGGACTCGGTATGACTCCGTCTCCCGGGGCCGGCGTGGTCACCTGACACTGGTACCCCGGACAGCGACCCGACATGACCCGGTGACCCGGGGCCGGGGTAACGACCTGTCCAGGGGACCTGGGCCGGGGACCCGACAGGACCCGGTGACCTGGTTCCGGGGTGCCGACCTGACCCGGTGACCTGGGGCTGTGGTGTCGACCGGACTCGGGGACCTGGTCCGGTGTTCCGTCATGACCCGGGGACCTGGGGTCGGGGTGGTCACCAGACCGTTGTACCCAGGCTGTTGACCCGACATGACCCTGTGACCCGGGCCTGGGTAAAAATCCAACCCGGGGACCCGGGCATGGGACATGACATGACCCGACCTGGGTCCAGGGTCCCGACCTGACCCGGTGACCTTGGGACGGTGTCCCCACGTGACCCGGTCACCTGGGGCCGGTGTCCCCACGTGATCCGGGGACCCGGGCCGGGGACCCTACGTGACCCGGTCACCTGGGGCCGGGGTCCCCACGTGACCCGGGGTCCTGGTGCAGGGGTCCCCACGTGACCCGCTGACCTGGGGCCGGGGTCCCCACGTGACCCGGGGTCCTGGTGCCGGGGTCCCCACGTGACCCGCTGACCTGGGGCCGGGGTCCCCACGTGACCCGGGGTCCTGGTGCCGGGGTGGTCACCAGAACCTGGGAACCAGGCCGGGTGCGCGACATGACCCGGTGACCCGGGGCCGGGTTAACGACCTGTCCAGGGGACCCGGGCCGGGGACCCGACAGGACCCGGTGATCCTTCGCTGGTGTCCCGATGCAACCCGGGGACCCGGGCCGGGGAACTCATGTGACCCGGGGACCTGGGGCAGGGGATGTCACCCGACACTGGTACCCGGGGCAGCGACCCGATACGACCCGGGGACCTGGGTCCGGGGTCCCGACCTGACCCGGTGACCTGGGACGGGGAACCCACGTGACCCGGGGACCTGGGGCCGGGGATGTCACCCGACACTTGTACCCGGGGCAGCGACCCGATACGACCCGGGGACCTGGGTCCGGGGTCCCGACCTGACCCGGTGACCTGGGGCTGTGGTGTCGACCGGACTCGGGGACCTGGTCCGGTGTCCCGTCATGACCCGGGGACCTGGGGTCGGGGTGGTCACCAGACCGTTGTACCCAGGCCGTTGACCCGACATGACCCTGTGACCTGGGGCCTGGGTAAAAATCCAACCCGGGGACCCGGGCATGGGACATGACATGACCCGACCTGGGTCCGGGGTCCCGACCTGACCCGCTGACCTGGGGCCGGTGTCCCCACGTGACCCGGGGTCCTGGTGCCGGGGTCCCCACGTGACCTGGGGACCCGGGCCGGGGTCCCCACGTGACCCGGTGACCTGAGGCCGGGGTCCCAACGTGACCCGGTGACCTGGGGCCGGGATCCCCACGTGACCCGGTGACCTGGGGCCGGGGTCCCCACGTGACCCGGGGACCCGGGCCGGGGACATCACGTGACCCGGTCACCTGGGGCCGGGGTCCCCACGTGACCCGGGGTCCTGGTGCCGGGGTCCCCACGTGACCCGGGGACCCAGGCCGGGGTCCCCACGTGACCCAGGGTCCTGGTGCCGGTGTCCCCACGTGACCCGGTCACCTGGGGCCGGGGTCCCCACGTGACCCGGTCACCTGGGGCCGGGGTCCCCACGTGACCCGCTGACCTGGGGCCGAGGTCCCCACGTGACCCGGGGTCCTGGTGCCGGGGTGGTCACCGGAACCTGGGAACCAGGCCGGGTGCGCGACATGACCCGGTGACCCGGGGCCGGGTTAACGACCTGTCCAGGGGACCCGGGCCGGGGACCCGACAGGACCCGGTGATCCTTCGCTGGTGTCCCGATGCAACCCGGGGACCCGGGCCGGGGACCCCACGTGACCCGGGGACCTGGGGCAGGGGATGTCACCCGACACTGGTACCTGGGGCAGCGACCCGATACGACCCGGGGACCTGGGTCCGGGGTCCCGACCTGACCCGGTGACCTGGGGCCAGGGTAACCACCTGACCCAGGGACCCGGGCCGGGGACTCGGTATGACTCCGTCTCCCAGGGCCGGCGTGGTCACCTGACACTGCTACCCGGGACAGCGACCCGACATGACCCGGTGACCCGGGGCCGGGGTAACGACCTGTCCAGGGGACCTGGGCCGGGGACCCGACAGGACCCGGTGACCTGGTTCCGGGGTGCCGACCTGACCCGGTGACCTGGGGCTGTGCTGTCGACCGGACTCGGGGACCTGGTCCGGTGTCCCGTCATGACCTGGGGACCTGGGGTAGGGGTGGTCACCAGACCGTTGTACCCAGGCCGTTGACCCGACATGACCCTGTGACCCGGTGCCTGGGTAAAAATCCAACCCGGGGACCCGGGCATGGGACGTGACATGACCCGACCTGGGTCCGGGGTCCCGACCTGACCCGGTGACCTAGGGCCGGGGACCCAACGTGACCCGGGGACCTGGGGCCGGGGATGTCACCCGACACTGGTACCCGGGGCAGCGACCCGATACGACCCGGGGACCTGGGTCCGGGGTCCCGACCTGACCCGGTGACCTGGGGCCAGGGTAACCACCTGACCCGGGGACCCGGGCCGGGGACCCGGTATGACTCCGTCTCCCGGGGCCGGGGTGGTCACCTGACACTGCTACCCGGGACAGCGACCCGACATGACCCGCGGGGTAACGACCTGTCCAGGGGACCTGGGCCGGGGACCCGACAGGACCCGGTGACCTGGTTCCGGGGTGCCGACCTGACCCGGTGACCTGGGGCTGTGGTGTCGACCGGACTCGGGGACCTGGTCCGGTGTCCCGTCATGACCCGGGGACCTGGGGTCGGGGTGGTCACCAGACCGTTGTACCCAGGCCGTTGACCCGACATGACCCTGTGACCCGGGGCCTGGGTAAAAATCCAACCCGGGGACCCAGGCATGGGACATGACATGACCCGACCTGGGTCCGGGGTCCCGACCTGACCCGCTGACCTGGGGCCGGTGTCCCCACGTGACCCGGGGTCCTGGTGCCGGGGTCCCCACGTGACCCGGTGACCTGGGGCCGGGGTCCCCACGTGACCCGGGGTCCTGGTGCCGGGGTCCCCACGTGACCCGGGGACCCGGGCCGGGGACCCCACGTGACCCGGTGACCTGGGGCCGGGGTCCCCACGTGACCCGGGGACCCGGGCCGGGGACATCACGTGACCCGGTGACCTGGGGCCGGGGTCCCCACGTGACCCGGGGTCCTGGTGCCGGGGTCCCCACGTGACCCGGGGACCCAGGCCGGGGTCCCCACGTGACCCAGGGTCCTGGTGCCGGGGTCCCCACGTGACCCGCTGACCTGGGGCCGGGGTCCCTACGTGACCCGGGGTCCTGGTGCCGAGGTCCCCACGTGACCCGCTGACCTGTGGCCGGGGTCCCCACGTGACCCGGGGTCCTGGTGCCGGGGTACCCACGTGACCCGCTGACCTGGGGCCGGGGTCCCCACGTGACCCGGGGTCCTGGTGCCGGGGTGGTCACCGGAACCTGGGAACCAGGCCGGGTGCGCGACATGACCCGGTGACCCGGGGCCGGGTTAACGACCTGTCCAGGGGACCCGGGCCGGGGACCCGACAGGACCCGGTGATCCTTCGCTGGTGTCCCGATGCAACCCGGGGACCCGGCCCGGGGAACCCACGTGACCCGGGGACCTGGGGCAGGGGATGTCACCCGACACTGGTACCCAGGGCAGCGACCCGATACGACCCGGGGACCTGGGTCCGGGGTCACGACCTGACCCGGGGTCCTGTTGCCGGGGTCCCCACGTGACCCGGGGACCAGGGCCGGGGTCCCCACGTGACCCAGGGTCCTGGTGCCGGTGTCCCCACGTGACCCGGTCACCTGGAACCGGGGTCCCCACGTGACCCGGGGTCCTGGTGCCGGGGTCCCCACGTGACCCGGGGACCCGGGCCGGGGTCCCCACGTGACCCGGTGACCTGAGGCCGGGGTCCCCACGTGACCCGGTGACCTGGGGCGAGGGTCCCCACGTGACCCGGTCACCTGGAACCGGGGTCCCCACGTGACCCGGGGTCCTGGTGCCGGGGTCCCCACGTGACCCGGGGACCCGGGCCGGGGTCCCCACGTGACCCGGTGACCTGAGGCCGGGGTCCCCACGTGACCCGGTGACCTGGGGCGAGGGTCCCCACGTGACCCGGGGTCCTGGTGCCGGGGTCCCCACGTGACCCGGGGACCCGGGCCGGGGACCCCACGTGACCCGGTGACCTGGGGCCGGGGTCCCCACGTGACCCGGGGACCCGGGCCGGGGACATCACGTGACCCGGTCACCTGGGGCCGGGGTCCCCACGTGACCCGGTCACCTGGGGCCGGGGTCCCCACGTGACCCAGGGTCCTGGTGCCGGGGTACCCACGTGACCCGGTGACCTGAGGCAGGGGTCCCCACGTGACCCGGTGACCTGGGGCCGGGTTCCCCACGTGACCCTGGGTCCTGGTGCCGGGGTTCCCACGTGACCCGGGGACCCGGGCTGCGGTCCCCACGTGACCCGGGGTCCTGGTGCCGGTGTCCCCACGTGACCCGGGGACCCGGGCCGGGGACCCCACATGACCCGGTGACCTGGGGCCGGGGTCCCCACGTGACCCGGGGACCCGGGCCGGGGTCCCCACGTGACCCAGGGTCCTGGTGCCGGTGTCCCCACGTGACCAGCTGACCTGGGGCCGGGGTCCCCATGTGACCCGGTGACCTGGGGCCGGGGTCCCCACGTGACCCGGGGACCCGGGCCGGGGTCCCCACGTGACCCAGGGTCCTGGTGCCGGTGTCCCCACGTGACCCGGTGACCTGGGGCCGGGGTCCCCACGTGACCCGGTGACCTGGGGCCGGGGTCCCCACGTGACCCGGGGACCCGGGCCGGGGACATCACGTGACCCGGTCACCTGGGGCCGGGGTCCCCATGTGACCCGGTCACCTGGGGCCGGGGTCCCCACGTGACCCGGGGTCCTGGTGCCGGTGTCCCCAAGTGACCCGGTCACCTGGGGCCCGGGTCCCCACGTGACCCGGTCACCTGGGGCCGGGGTCCCCACGTGACCTGGGGACCCGGGCCGGGGACCCCACGTGACCCGGGGACCTGGGGCCGGGGATGTCACCCGACACTGGTACCCGGGGCAGCGACCCGATACGACCCGGGGACCTGGGTCCGGGGTCCCGACCTGACCCGGTGACCTGGGGCCAGGGTAACCACCTGACCCGGGGACCCGGGCCGGGGACTCGGTATGACTCCGTCTCCCGGGGCCGGGGTGGTCACCTGACACTGCTACCCGGGACAGCGACCCGACATGACCCGGTGACCCGGGGCCGGGGTAACGACCTGTCCAGGGGACCTGGGCCGGGGACCCGACAGGACCCGGTGACCTGGTTCCGGGGTGCCGACCTGACCCGGTGACCTGGGGCTGTGGTGTCGACCGGACTCGGGGACCTGGTCCGGTGTCCCGTCATGACCCGGGGACCTGGGGTCGGGGTGGTCACCAGACCGTTGTACCCAGGCCGTTGACCCGACATGACCCTGTGACCCGGGGCCTGGGTAAAAATCCGACCCGGGGCCTGGGTAAAAATCCAACCCGGGGACCCGGGGCCGGGGTAACGACCTGTCCAGGGGACCCGGGCCGGGGACCTGACAGGACCCGGTGATCCTTCGCTGGTGTCCCGATGCAACCCGGGGACCCGGGCCGGGGACCCCACGTGACCCGGGGACCTGGGGCAGGGGATGTCACCCGACACTGGTACCCGGGGCAGCGACCCGATACGACCTGGGGACCTGGGTCCGGGGTCCCGACCTGACCCGGTGACCTGGGGCCAGGGTAACCACCTGACCCGGGGACCCGGGCCGGGGACTCGGTATGACTCCGTCTCCCAGGGCCGGCGTGGTCACCTGACACTGGTACCCGGGACAGCGACCCGACATGACCCGGTGACCCGGGGCCGGGGTAACGACCTGTCCAGGGGACCTGGGCCGGGGACCCGACAGGACCCGGTGACCTGGTTCCGGGGTGCCGACCTGACCCGGTGACCTGGGGCTGTGGTGTCGACCGGACTCGGGGACCTGGTCCGGTGTCCCGTCATGACCCGGGGACCTGGGGTCGGGGTGGTCACCAGACCGTTGTACCCAGGCCGTTGACCCGACATGACCCTGTGACCCGGGGCCTGGGTAAAAATCCAACCCGGGGACCCGGGCATGGGACGTGACATGACCCGACCTGGGTCCAGGGTCCCGACCTTACCCGGTGACCTGGGGCCGGTGTCCCCACGTGACCCGGTCACCTGGGGCCGGTGTCCCCACGTGACCCGCTGACCTGGGGCCGGGGTCCCCACGTGACCCGGGGACCCGGGCCGGGGACCCTACGTGACCCGGTCACCTGGGGCCGGGGTCCCCACGTGACCCGGGGTCCTGGTGCCGGGGTCCCCACGTGACCCGCTGACCTGGGGCCGGGGTCCCCATGTGACCCGGGGTCCTGGTGCCTGGGTCCCCACGTGACCCGCTGACCTGTGGCCGGGGTCCCCACGTGACCTGGGGTCCTGGTGCCGGGGTCCCCACGTGACCCGCTGACCTGGGGCCGGGGTCCCCACGTGACCCGGGGTCCTGGTGCCGGGGTGGTCACCGGAACCTGGGAACCAGGCCGGGTGCGCGACATGACCCGGTGACCCGGGGCTGGGTTAACGACCTGTCCAGGGGACCCGGGCCAGGGACCCGACAGGACCCGGTGATCCTTTGCTGGTGTCCCGATGCAACCCGGGGACCCGGGCCGGGGAACCCATGTGACCCGGGGACCTGGGGCAGGGGATGTCACCCGACACTGGTACCCGGGGCAGCGACCCGATACGACCCGGGGACCTGGGTCCGGGGTCCCGACCTGACCCGGTGACCTGGGGCCAGGCTAACCACTTGACCCGGGGACCCGGGCCGGGGACCCGGTATGACTCCGTCTCCCGGGGCCGGGGTGGTCACCTGACACTGGTACCCGGGACAGCGACCCGACATGAACCGGTGAACCGGGGCCGGGGTAACGACCTGTCCAGGGGACCTGGGCCGGGGACCCGACAGGACCCGGTGACCTGGTTCCGGGGTGCCGACCTGACCCGGTGACCTGGGGCTGTGGTGTCGACCGGACTGCGGGACCTGGTCCGGTGTCCCGTCATGACCCGGGGACCTGGGGTCGGGGTGGTCACCAGACCGTTGTACCCAGGCCGTTGACCCGACATGACCCTGTGACCCGGGGCCTGGGTAAAAATCCGACCCGGGGCCTGGGTAAAAATCCAACCCGGGGACCCGGGGCCGGGTTAACGACCTGTCCAGGGGACCCGGGCCGGGGACCCGACAGGACCCGGTGATCCTTCGCTGGTGTCCCGATGCAACCCGGGGACCCGGGCCGGGGACCCCACGTGACCCGGGGACCTGGGGCCGGGGATGTCACCCGACACTGGTACCCGGGGCAGCGACCCGATACGACCCGGGGACTTGGGTCCGGGGTCCCGACCTGACCCAGTGACCTGGGGCCAGGGTAACCACCTGACCCGGGGACCCGGGCCGGGGACCCGGTATGACTCCGTCTCCCGGGGCCGGGGTGGTCACCTGACACTGCTACCCGGGACAGCGACCCGACATGACCCGGTGACCCGGGGCCGGGGTAACGACCTGTCCAGGGGACCTGGGCCGGGGACCCGACAGGACCCGGTGACCTGGTTCCGGGGTGCCGACCTGACCCGGTGACCTGGGGCTGTGGTGTCGACCGGACTCGGGGACCTGGTCCGGTGTCCCGTCATGACCCGGGGACCTGGGGTCGGTGTGGTCACCAGACCCTTGTACCCAGGCCGTTGAGCCGACATGACCCTGTGACCCGGAGCCTGGGTAAAAATCCAACCCGGGGACCCGGGCATGGGACGTGACATGACCCGACCTGGGTCCGGGGTCCCGACCTGACCCGCTGACCTGGGGCCGGTGTCCCCACGTGACCCGGGGTCCTGGTGCCGGGGTCCCCACGTGACCCGGGGACCCGGGCCGGGGTCCCCACGTGACCCGGTGACCTGAGGCCGGGGTCCCCACGTGACCCGGTGACCTGGGGCCGGGATCCCCACGTGACCCGGTGACCTGGGGCCGGGGTCCCCACGTGACCCGGGGACCCGGGCCGGGGACATCACGTGACCCGGTCACCTGGGGCCGGGGTCCCCACGTGACCCGGGGTCCTGGTGCCGGGGTCCCCACGTGACCCGGGGACACAGGCCGGGGTCCCCACGTGACCCAGGGTCCTGGTGCCGGTGTCCCCACGTGACCCGGTCACCTGGGGCCGGGGTCCCCACGTGACCCGGGGTCCTGGTGCCGGGGTCCCCACGTGACACGGTGACCTGGGGCCGGGGTCCCCACGTGACCCGGGGTCCTGGTGCCGGGGTCCCCACGTGACCCGCTGACCTGTGGCCGGGGTCCCCACGTGACCCGGGGTCCTGGTGCCGGGGTCCCCACGTGACCCGCTGACCTGGGGCCGGGGTCCCCACGTGACCCGGGGTCCTGGTGCCGGGGTGGTCACCGGAACCTGGGAACCAGGCCGGGTGCGCGACATGACCCGGTGACCCGGGGCCGGGTTAACGACCTGTCCAGGGGACCCGGGCCACGGGGACCCGACAGGACCCGGTGATCCTTCGCTGGTGTCCCGATGCAACCCGGGGACCCGGGCCGGGGACCCCACGTGACCCGGGGACCTGGGGCCGGGGATGTCACCCGACACTGGTACCCGGGGCAGCGACCCGATACGACCCGGGGACCTGGGTCCGGGGTCCCGACCTGACCCAGTGACCTGGGGCCAGGGTAACCACCTGACCCGGGGACCCGGGCCGGGGACCCGGTATGACTCCGTCTCCCGGGGCCGGGGTGGTCACCTGACACTGCTACCCGGGACAGCGACCCGACATGACCCAGTGACCCGGGGCCGGGGTAATGACCTGTCCAGGGGACCTGGGCCGGGGACCCGACAGGACCCGGTGACCTGGTTCCGGGGTGCCGACCTGACCCGGTGACCTGGGGCTGTGGTGTCGACCGGACTCGGGGACCTGGTCCGGTGTCCCGTCATGACCCGGGGACCTGGGGTCGGGGTGGTCACCAGACCGTTGTACCCAGGCCGTTGACCCGACATGACCCTGTGACCCGGAGCCTGGGTAAAAATCCAACCCGGGGACCCGGGCATGGGACGTGACATGACCCGACCTGGGTCCGGGGTCCTGACCTGACCCGGTGACCTGGGCCGGGGACCCCACGTGACCCGGGGACCTGGGGCCGGGGATGTCACCCGACACTGGTACCCGGGGCAGCGACCCGACATGACCCGGTGACCCGGGGCCGGGGTAACGACCTGTCCAGGGGACCTGGGCCGGGGACCCGACAGGACCCGGTGACCTGGTTCCGGGGTGCCGACCTGACCCGGTGACCTGGGGCTGTGGTGTCGACCGGACTCGGGGACCTGGTCCGGTGTCCCGTCATGACCCGGGGACCTGGGGTCGGGGTGGTCACCAGACCCTTGTACCCAGGCCGTTGAGCCGACATGACCCTGTGACCCGGAGCCTGGGTAAAAATCCAACCCGGGGACCCGGGCATGGGACGTGACATGACCCGACCTGGGTCCGGGGTCCCGACCTGACCCGGTGACCTGGGCCGGGGACCCCACGTGACCCGGGGACCTGGGGCCGGGGATGTCACCCGACACTGGTACCCGGGGCAGCGACCCGATACGACCCGGGGACCTGGGTCCGGGGTCCCGACCTGACCCGGTGACCTGGGGCCGGGGTCCCCACGTGACCCGGTCACCTGGGGCCGGGGTCCCCACGTGACCCGGGGTCCTGGTGCCGGGGTCCCCACGTGACCCGGTGACCTGAGGCCGGGGTCCCCACGTGACCCGGTGACCTGGGGCCGGGGTCCCCACGTGACCCGGGGTCCTGGTGCCGGGGTTCCCACGTGACCCGGGGACCCGGGCCGGGCACCCCACGTGACCCGGTGACCTGGGGCCGGGGTCCCCACGTGACCCGGGGACCCGGGCCGGGGTCCCCACGTGACCCAGGGTCCTGGTGCCGGTGTCCCCACGTGACCCGGGGACCTGGGGCCGGGGTCCCCACGTGACCCGTTGACCTGGGGCCGGGGTCCCCACGTGACCCGGGGACCCGGGCCGGGGACATCACGTGACCCGGTCACCTGGGGCCGGGGTTCCCACGTGACCCGGTCACCTGGAGCCGGGGTCCCCACGTGACCCGGGGTCCTGGTGCCGGTGTCCCCACGTGACCCGGTCACCTGGGGCCCGGGTCCCCACGTGACCCGGTCACCTGGGGCCGGGGTCCCCACGTGACCTGGGGACCCGGGCCGGGGACACCACGTGACCCGGGGACCTGGGGCCGGGGATGTCACCCGACACTGGTACCCGGGGCAGCGACCCGATACGACCCGGGGACCTGGGTCCGGGGTCCCGACCTGACCCGGTGACCTGGGGCCAGGGTAACCACCTGACCCGGGGACCCGGGCCGGGGACTCGGTATGACTCCGTCTCCCGGGGCCGGCGTGGTCACCTGACACTGCTACCCGGGACAGCGACCCGACATGACCCAGTGACCCGGGGCCGGGGTAACGACCTGTCCAGGGGACCTGGGCCGGGGACCCGACAGGACCCGGTGACCTGGTTCCGGGGTGCCGACCTGACCCGGTGACCTGGGGCTGTGGTGTCGACCGGACTCGGGGACCTGGTCCGGTGTCCCGTCATGACCCGGGGACCTGGGGTCGGGGTGGTCACCAGACCGTTGTACCCAGGCCGTTGACCCGACATGACCCTGTGACCCGGGGCCTGGGTAAAAATCCGACCCGGGGCCTGGGTAAAAATCCAACCCGGGGACCCGGGGCCGGGTTAACGACCTGTCCAGGGGACCCGGGCCGGGGACCCGACAGGACCCGGTGATCCTTCGCTGGTGTCCCGATGCAACCCGGGGACCCGGGCCGGGGACCCCACGTGACCCGGGGACCTGGGGCCGGGGATGTCACCCGACACTGGTACCCGGGGCAGCGACCCGATACGACCCGGGGACCTGGGTCCGGGGTCCCGACCTGACCCGGTGACCTGGGGCCAGGGTAACCACCTGACCCGGGGACCTGGGCCGGGGACCCGGTATGACTCCGTCTCCCGGGGCCGGGGTGGTCACCTGACACTGCTACCCCGGACAGCGACCCGACATGACCCGGTGACCCGGGGCCGGGGTAACGACCTGTCCAGGGGACCTGGGCCGGGGACCCGACAGGACCCGGTGACCTGGTTCCGGGGTGCCGACCTGACCCGGTGACCTGGGGCTGTGGTGTCGACCGGACTCGGGGACCTGGTCCGGTGTCCCGTCATGACCCGGGGACCTGGGGTCGGGGTGGTCACCAGACCGTTGTACCCAGGCCGTTGACCCGACATGACCCTGTGACCCGGAGCCTGGGTAAAAATCCAACCCGGGGACCCGGGCATGGGACGTGACATGACCCGACCTGGGTCCGGGGTCCTGACCTGACCCGGTGACCTGGGCCGGGGACCCCACGTGACCCGGGGACCTGGGGCCGGGGATGTCACCCGACACTGGTACCCGGGACAGCGACCCGACATGACCCGGTGACCCGGGGCCGGGGTAACGACCTGTCCAGGGGACCTGGGCCGGGGACCCGACAGGACCCGGTGACCTGGTTCCGGGGTGCCGACCTGACCCGGTGACCTGGGGCTGTGGTGTCGACCGGACTCGGGGACCTGGTCCGGTGTCCCGTCATGACCCGGGGACCTGGGGTCGGGGTGGTCACCAGACCGTTGTACCCAGGCCGTTGAGCCGACATGACCCTGTGACCCGGAGCCTGGGTAAAAATCCAACCCGGGGACCCGGGCATGGGACGTGACATGACCCGACCAGGGTCCGGGGTCCCGACCTGACCCGGTGACCTGGGCCGGGGACCCCACGTGACCCGGGGACCTGGGGCCGGGGATGTCACTCGACACTGGTACCCGGGGCAGCGACCCGATACGACCCGGGGACCTGGGTCCGGGGTCCCGACCTGACCCGGTGACCTGGGGCCAGGGTAACCACCTGACCCGGGGACCCGGGCCGGGGACTCGGTATGACTCCGTCTCCCGGGGCCGGCGTGGTCACCTGACACTGGTACCCCGGACAGCGACCCGACATGACCCGGTGACCCGGGGCCGGGGTAACGACCTGTCCAGGGGACCTGGGCCGGGGACCCGACAGGACCCGGTGACCTGGTTCCGGGGTGCCGACCTGACCCGGTGACCTGGGGCTGTGGTGTCGACCGGACTCGGGGACCTGGTCCGGTGTCCCGTCATGACCCGGGGACCTGGGGTCGGGGTGGTCACCAGACCCTTGTACCCAGGCCGTTGAGCCGACATGACCCTGTGACCCGGAGCCTGGGTAAAAATCCAACCCGGGGACCCGGGCATGGGACGTGACATGACCTGACCAGGGTCCGGGGTCCCGACCTGACCCGGTGACCTGGGCCGGGGACCCCACGTGACCCGGGGACCTGGGGCCGGGGATGTCACTCGACACTGGTACCCGGGGCAGCGACCCGATACGACCCGGGGACCTGGGTCCGGGGTCCCGACCTGACCCGGTGACCTGGGGCCAGGGTAACCACCTGACCCGGGGACCCGGGCCGGGGACTCGGTATGACTCCGTCTCCCGGGGCCGGCGTGGTCACCTGACACTGGTACCCCGGACAGCGACCCGACATGACCCGGTGA
Source organism: Somateria mollissima (assembly GCA_951411735.1). Lineage (NCBI taxonomy): Eukaryota > Metazoa > Chordata > Aves > Anseriformes > Anatidae > Somateria > Somateria mollissima. The sequence continues at coordinate 13,087,867 of OX598320.1, forward strand.
CCCGGGGCCGGGGTAACGACCTGTCCAGGGGACCTGGGCCGGGGACCCGACAGGACCCGGTGACCTGGTTCCGGGGTGCCGACCTGACCCGGTGACCTGGGGCTGTGGTGTCGACCGGACTCGGGGACCTGGTCCGGTGTCCCGTCATGACCCGGGGACCTGGGGTCAGGGTGGTCACCAGACCGTTGTACCCAGGCTGTTGACCCGACATGACCCTGTGACCCGGGCCTGGGTAAAAATCCAACCCGGGGACCCGGGCATGGGACATGACATGACCCGACCTGGGTCCAGGGTCCCGACCTGACCCGGTGACCTGGGGCCGGTGTCCCCACGTGACCCGGTCACCTGGGGCCGGTGTCCCCACGTGACCAGCTGACCTGGGGCCGGGGTCCCCACGTGACCCGGGGACCCGGGCCGGGGACCCTACGTGACCCGGTCACCTGGGGCCGGGGTCCCCACGTGACCCGGGGTCCTGGTGCCGGGGTCCCCACGTGACCCGCTGACCTGGGGCCGGGGTCCCCACGTGACCCGGGGTCCTGGTGCCGGGGTCCCCACGTGACCCGCTGACCTGTGGCCGGGGTCCCCACGTGACCCGGGGTCCTGGTGCCGGGGTCCCCACGTGACCCGCTGACCTGGGGCCGGGGTCCCCACGTGACCCGGGGTCCTGGTGCCGGGGTCCCCACGTGACCCGCTGACCTGGGGCCGGGGTCCCCACGTGACCCGGGGTCCTGGTGCCGGGGTGGTCACCGGAACCTGGGAACCAGGCCGGGTGCGCGACATGACCCGGTGACCCGGGGCCGGGTTAACGACCTGTCCAGGGGACCCGGGCCGGGGACCCGACAGGACCCGGTGATCCTTCGCTGGTGTCCCGATGCAACCCGGGGACCCGGGCCGGGGAACCCATGTGACCCGGGGACCTGGGGCAGGGGATGTCACCCGACACTGGTACCCGGGGCAGCGACCCGATACGACCCGGGGACCTGGGTCCGGGGTCCCGACCTGACCCGGTGACCTGGGCCGGGGACCCCACGTGACCCGGGGACCTGGGGCCGGGGATGTCACCCGACACTTGTACCCGGGGCAGCGACCCGATACGACCCGGGGACCTGGGTCCGGGGTCCCGACCTGACCCGGTGACCTGGGGCTGTGGTGTCGACCGGACTCGGGGACCTGGTCCGGTGTCCCGTCATGACCCGGGGACCTGGGGTCGGGGTGGTCACCAGACCGTTGTACCCAGGCCGTTGACCCGACATGACCCTGTGACCTGGGGCCTGGGTAAAAATCCAACCCGGGGACCCGGGCATGGGACATGACATGACCCGACCTGGGTCCGGGGTCCCGACCTGACCCGCTGACCTGGGGCCGGTGTCCCCACGTGACCCGGGGTCCTGGTGCCGGGGTCCCCACGTGACCCGGGGACCTGGGGCCGGGGTCCCCACGTGACCCGGGGTCCTGGTGCCGGGGTCCCCACGTGACCCGGGGACCCGGGCCGGGGACCCCACGTGACCCGGTGACCTGGGGCCGGGGTCCCCACGTGACCCGGGGACCCGGGCCGGGGACATCACGTGACCCGGTCACCTGGGGCCGGGGTCCCCACGTGACCCGGGGTCCTGGTGCCGGGGTCCCCACGTGACCCGGGGACCCAGGCCGGGGTCCCCACGTGACCCAGGGTCCTGGTGCCGGGGTCCCCACGTGACCCGCTGACCTGGGGCCGGGGTCCCCACGTGACCCGGGGTCCTGGTGCCGAGGTCCCCACGTGACCCGCTGACCTGTGGCCGGGGTCCCCACGTGACCCGGGGTCCTGGTGCCGGGGTCCCCACGTGACCCGCTGACCTGGGGCCGGGGTCCCCACGTGACCCGGGGTCCTGGTGCCGGGGTGGTCACCGGAACCTGGGAACCAGGCCGGGTGCGCGACATGACCCGGTGACCCGGGGCCGGGTTAACGACCTGTCCAGGGGACCCGGGCCGGGGACCCGACAGGACCCGGTGATCCTTCGCTGGTGTCCCGATGCAACCCGGGGACCCGGGCCGGGGAACCCACGTGACCCGGGGACCTGGGGCAGGGGATGTCACCCGACACTGGTACCCAGGGCAACGACCCGATACGACCCGGGGACCTGGGTCCGGGGTCCCGACCTGACCCGGTGACCTGGGGCCAGGGTAACCACTTGACCCCGGGACCCGGGCCGGGGACCCGGTATGACTCCGTCTCCCGGGGCCGGGGTGGTCACCTGACACTGCTACCCGGGACAGCGACCCGACATGACCCGGTGACCCGGGGCCGGGGTAACGACCTGTCCAGGGGACCTGGGCCGGGGACCCGACAGGACCCGGTGACCTGGTTCCGGGGTGCCGACCTGACCCGGTGACCTGGGGCTGTGGTGTCGACCGGACTCGGGGACCTGGTCCGGTGTCCCGTCATGACCCGGGGACCTGGGGTCGGGGTGGTCACCAGACCGTTGTACCCAGGCCGTTGAGCCGACATGACCCTGTGACCCGGGGCCTGGGTAAAAATCCAACCCGGGGACCCGGGCATGGGACATGACATGACCCGACCTGGGTCCGGGGTCCCGACCTGACCCGCTGACCTGGGGCCGGGGTCCCCACGTGACCCGGTGACCTGGGGCCGGGATCCCCACGTGACCCGCTGACCTGGGGCCGGGGTCCCCACGTGACCCGGGGACCCGGGCCGGGGACATCACGTGACCCGGTCACCTGGGGCCGGGGTCCCAACGTGACCCGGGGTCCTGGTGCCGGGGTCCCCACGTGACCCGGGGACCCAGGCCGGGGTACCCACGTGACCCAGGGTCCTGGTGCCGGTGTCCCCACGTGACCCGGTCACCTGGGGCCGGGGTCCCCACGTGACCCGGGGACCCGGGCCGGGGACATCACGTGACCCGGTCACCTGGGGCCGGGGTCCCCACGTGACCCGGGGTCCTGGTGCCGGGGTCCCCACGTGACCCGGGGACCTGGGGCCGGGGTCCCCACGTGACCCGGGGTCCTGGTGCCGGGGTCCCCACGTGACCCGCTGACCTGTGGCCGGGGTCCCCACGTGACCCAGGGTCCTGGTGCCGGGGTCCCCACGTGACCCGCTGACCTGGGGCCAGGGTCCCCACGTGACCCGGGGTCCTGGTGCCGGGGTGGTCACCGGAACCTGGGAACCAGGCCGGGTGCGCGACATGACCCTGTGACCCGGGGCCGGGTTAACGACCTGTCCAGGGGACCCGGGCCGGGGACCCGACAGGACCCGGTGATCCTTCGCTGGTGTCCCGATGCAACCCGGGGACCCGGGCCGGGGACCCCACGTGACCCGGGGACCTGGGGCAGGGGATGTCACCCGACACTGGTACCCGGGGCAGCGACCCGATATGACCCGGGGACCTGGGTCCGGGGTCCCGACCTGACCCGGTGACCTGGGCCGGGGATGTCACCCTACACTGGTACCCGGGGCAGCGACCCGATACGACCCGGGGACCTGGGTCCGGGGTCCCGAACTGACCCGGTGACCTGGGGCCAGGGTAACCACTTGACCCGGGGACCCGGGCCGGGGACCCGGTATGACTCCGTCTCCCGGGGCCGGGGTGGTCACCTGACACTGGTACCCGGGACAGCGACCCGACATGACCTGGTGACCCGGGGCCGGGGTAACGACCTGTCCAGGGGACCTGGGCCGGGGACCCGACAGGACCCGGTGACCTGGTTCCGGGGGTGCCGACCTGACCCGGTGACCTGGGGCTGTGGTGTCGACCGGACTCGGGGACCTGGTCCGGTGTCCCGTCATGACCCGGGGACCTGGGGTCGGGGTGGTCACCAGACCGTTGTACCCAGGCTGTTGACCCGACATGACCCTGTGAACCGGGGCCTGGGTAAAAATCCAACCCGGGGACCCGGGCATGGGACATGACATGACCCGACCTGGGTCCGGGGTCCCGACCTGACCCGCTGACCTGGGGCCGGTGTCCCCACGTAACACGGGGTCCTGGTGTCGGGGTCCCCACGTGACCCGGGGACCCGGGCCGGGGTCCCGACGTGACCCGGTGACCTGAGGCCGGGGTCCCCACGTGACCCGGTGACCTGGGGCGAGGGTCCCAACGTGACCCGGGGTCCTGGTGCCGGGGTCCCCACGTGACACGGGGACCCGGGCCGGGGACCCCACGTGACCCGGTGACCTGGGGCCGGGGTCCCCACGTGACCCGGGGACCCGGGCCGGGGACATCACGTGACCCGGTCACCTGAGTCCGGGGTCCCCACGTGACCCGGTGACCTGGGGCGAGGGTCCCCACGTGACCCGGGGTAATGGTGCCGGGGTCCCCACGTGACCCGGGGACCCGGGCCGGGGACCCCACGTCACCCGCTTACCTGGGGCCGGGGATGTCACCCGACACTGGTACCCGGGGCAGCGACACGATACGACCCGGGGACCTGGGTCCGGGGTCCCGACCTGACCCGGGGTCCTGTTGCCGGGGTCCCCACGTGATCCGGGGACCCGGGCCGGGGTCCCCACGTGACCCAGGGTCCTGGTGCCGGTGTCCCCACGTGACCCGGTCACCTGGAACCGGGGTCCCCACGTGACCCGGGGTCCTGGTGCCGGGGTCCCCACGTGACCCGGGGACCCGGGCCGGGGTCCCCACGTGACCCGGTGACCTGAGGCCGGGGTCCCCACGTGACCCGGTGACCTGGGGCGAGGGTCCCCACGTGACCCGGGGTCCTGGTGCCGGGGTCCCCACGTGACCCGGGGACCCGGGCCGGGGACCCCACGTGACCCGGTGACCTGGGGCCGGGGTCCCCACGTGACCCGGGGACCCGGGCCGGGGACATCACGTGACCCGGTCACCTGGGGCCGGGGTCCCCACGTGACCCGGTCACCTGGGGCCGGGGTCCCCACGTGACCCAGGGTCCTGGTGCCGGGGTACCCACGTGACCCGGTGACCTGAGGCCGGGGTCCCCACGTGACCCGGGGTCCTGGTGCCGGGGCTCCCACGTGACCCGGGGACCCGGGCTGCGGTCCCCACGTGACCCGGGGTCCTGGTGCCGGTGTCCCCACGTGACCCGGGGACCCGGGCGGGGGACCCCACGTGACCCGGTGACCTGGGGCCGGGGTCCCTACGTGACCCGGGGACCCGGGCCGGGGTCCCCACGTGACCCAGGGTCCTGGTGCCGGTGTCCCCACGTGACCCGGTGACCTGGGGCCGGGGTCCCCACGTGACCCGGTGACCTGGGGCCGGGGTCCCCACGTGACCCGGGGACCCGGGCCGGGGTCCCCACGTGACCCAGGGTCCTGGTGCCGGTGTCCCCACGTGACCCGGTGACCTGGGGCCGGGGTCCCCACGTGACCCGGTGACCTGGGGCCGGGGTCCCCACGTGACCCGGGGACCCGGGCCGGGGACATCACGTGACCCGGTCACCTGGGGCCGGGGTCCCCACGTGACCCGGTCACCTGGGGCCGGGGTCCCCACGTGACCCGGGGTCCTGGTGCCGGTGTCCCCAAGTGACCCGGTCACCTGGGACCCGGGTCCCCACGTGACCCGGTCACCTGGGGCCGGGGTCCCCACGTGACCTGGGGACCCGGGCCGGGGACCCCACGTGACCCGGGGACCTGGGGCCGGGGATGTCACCCGACACTGGTACCCGGGGCAGCGACCCGATACGACCCGGGGACCTGGGTCCGGGGTCCCGACCTGACCCGCTGACCTGGGGCCGGTGTCCCCACGTGACCCGGGGTCCTGGTGCCGGGGTCCCCACATGACCCGGGGACCCGAGCCGGGGTCCCCACGTGACCCGGTGACCTGAGGCCGGGGTCCCCACGTGACCCGGTGACCTGGGGCGAGGGTCCCCACGTGACCCGGGGTAATGGTGCCGGGGTCCCCACGTGACCCGGGGACCCGGGCCGGGGACCCCACGTCACCCGCTTACCTGGGGCCGGGGATGTCACCCGACACTGGTACCCGGGGCAGCGACACGATACGAACCGGGGACCTGGGTCCGGGGTCCCGACCTGACCCGGGGTCCTGTTGCCGGGGTCCCCACGTGACCCGGGGACCCGGGCCGGGGTCCCCACGTGACCCAGGGTCCTGGTGCCGGTGTCCCCACGTGACCCGGTCACCTGGAACCGGGGTCCCCACGTGACCCGGGGTCCTGGTGCCGGGGTCCCCACGTGACCCGGTCACCTGGGGACGGTGTCCCCACCTGACCCGGGGTCCTGGTGCCGGGGTCCCCACGTGACCCGCTGACCTGGGGCCGGGGTCCCCACGTTACCCGGGGTCCTGGTGCCGGGGTGGTCACCGGAACCTGGGAAACAGGCCGGGTGCGCGACATGACCCGGTGACCCGGGGCCGGTGTAACGACCTGTCCAGGGGACCTGGGCCGGGGACCCGACAGGACCCGGTGACCTGGTTCCGGGGTGCCGACCTGACCCGGTGACCTGGGGCTGTGGTGTCGACCGGACTCGGGGACCTGGTCCGGTGTCCCGTCATGACCCGGGGACCTGGGGTCGGGGTGGTCACCAGACCCTTGTACCCAGGCTGTTGACCCGACATGACCCTGTGACCCGGGCCTGGGTAAAAATCCAACCCGGGGACCCGGGCATGGGACATGACATGACCCGACCTGGGTCCAGGGTCCCGACCTGACCCGGTGACCTGGGGCCGGTGTCGCCACGTGACCCGGGGTCCTGGTGCCGGTGTCCCCACGTGACCCGCTGACCTGGGGCCGGGGTCCCCACGTGACCCGGGGACCCGGGCCGGGGACCCTACGTGACCCGGTCACCTGGGGCCGGGGTACCCACGTGACCCGGGGTCCTGGTGCCGGGGTCCCCACGTGACCCGCTGACCTGGGGCCGGGGTCCCCACGTGACCCGGGGTCCTGGTGCCGGGGTCCCCACGTGACCCGCTGACCTGTGGCCGGGGTCCCCACGTGACCCGGGGTCCTGGTGCCGGGGTGGTCACCGGAACCTGGGAACCAGGCCGGGTGCGCGACATGACCCGGTGACCCGGGGCCGGGTTAACGACCTGTCCAGGGGACCCGGGCCGGGGACCCGACAGGACCCGGTGATCCTTCGCTGGTGTCCCGATGCAACCCGGGGACCCGGGCCGGGGAACCCACGTGACCCGGGGACCTGGGGCAGGGGATGTCACCCGACACTGGTACCTGGGGCAGCGACCCGATACGACCCGGGGACCTGGGTCCGGGGTCCCGACCTGACCCGGTGACCTGGGCCGGGGACCCCACGTGACCCGGGGACCTGGGGCCGGGGATGTCACCCGACACTTGTACCCGGGGCAGCGACCCGATACGACCCGGGGACCTGGGTCCGGGGTCCCGACCTGACCCGGTGACCTGGGGCCAGGGTAACCACTTGACCCGGGGACCCGGGCCGGGGACCCGGTATGACTCCGTCTCCCGGGGCCGGGGTGGTCACCTGACACTGGTACCCGGGACAGCGACCCGACATGAACCGGTGAACCGGGGCCGGGGTAACGACCTGTCCAGGGGACCTGGGCCGGGGACCCGACAGGACCCGGTGACCTGGTTCCGGGGTGCCGACCTGACCCGGTGACCTGGGGCTGTGGTGTCGACCGGACTCGGGGACCTGGTCCGGTGTCCCGTCATGACCCGGGGACCTGGGGTCGGGGTGGTCACCAGACCGTTGTACCCAGGCCGTTGACCCGACATGACCCTGTGACCCGGGGCCTGGGTAAAAATCCAACCCGGGGACCCGGGCATGGGACATGACATGACCCGACCTGGGTCCGGGGTCCCGACCTGACCCGCTGACCTGGGGCCGGTGTCCCCACGTGACCCGGGGTCCTGGTGCCGGGGTCCCCACGTGACCCGGGGACCCGGGCCGGGGTCCCCACGTGACCCGGTGACCTGAGGCCGGGGTCCCCACGTGACCCGGTGACCTGGGGCCGGGATCCCCACGTGACCCGGGGTCCTGGTGCCGGGGTCCCCACGTGACCCGGGGACCCGGGCCGGGGTCCCCACGTGACCCGGTGACCTGAGGCCGGGGTCCCCACGTGACCCGGTGACCTGGGGTCGGGATCCCCACGTGACCCGGGGTCCTGGTGCCGGGGTCCCCACGTGACCCGGGGACCCGGGCAGTGGTCCCCACGTGACCCGGGGTCCTGGTGCCGGGGTCCCCACGTGACCCGGTCACCTGGGGCCGGGGTCCCCACGTGACCCGGGGTCCTGGTGCCGGGGTCCCCACGTGACCCGCTGACTTGGGGCCTAGGTCCCCACGTGACCCTGGGTCCTGGTGCCGGGGTGGTCACCGGAACCTGGCAACCAGGCCGGGTGCGCGACATGACCCGGTGACCCGGGGCCGGGTTAACGACCTGTCCAGGGGACCCGGGCCGGGGACCCGACAGGACCCGGTGATCCTTCGCTGGTGTCCCGATGCAACCCGGGGACCCGGGCCGGGGACCCCACGTGACCCGGGGACCTGGGGCAGGGGATGTCACCCGACACTGGTACCCGGGGCAGCGACCCGATACGACCCGGGGACCTGGGTCCGGGGTCCCGACCTGACCCGGTGACCTGGGGCCAGGGTAACCACCTGACCCGGGGACCCGGGCCGGGGACCCGGTATGACTCCGTCTCCCGGGGCCGGGGTGGTCACCTGACACTGCTACCCGGGACAGCGACCCGACATGACCCGGTGACCCGGGGCCGGGGTAACGACCTGTCCAGGGGACCTGGGCCGGGGACCCGACAGGACCCGGTGACCTGGTTCCGGGGTGCCGACCTGACCCGGTGACCTGGGGCTGTGGTGTCGACCGGACTCGGGGACCTGGTCCGGTGTCCCGTCATGACCCGGGGACCTGGGGTCGGGGTGGTCACCAGACCGTTGTACCCAGGCCGTTGACCCGACATGACCCTGTGACCCGGGGCCTGGGTAAAAATCCAACCCGGGGACCCGGGCATGGGACATGACATGACCCGACTTGGGTCCGGGGTCCCGACCTGACCCGCTGACCTGGGGCCGGTGTCCCCACGTGACCCGGGGTCCTGGTGCCGGGGTCCCCACGTGACCCGGGGACCCGGGCCAGGGTCCCCACGTGACCCGGTGACCTGAGGCCGGGGTCCCCACGTGACCCGGTGACCTGGGGCGAGGGTCCCCACGTGACCCGGGGTCCTGGGGCCGGGGTCCCCACGTGACCCGGGGACCCGGGCCGGGGACCCCACGTGACCCGGTGACCTGGGGCCGGGGTCCCCACGTGACCCGGGGACCCGGGCCGGGGACATCACGTGACCCGGTCACCTGGGGCCGGGGTCCCCACGTGACCCGGTCACCTGGGGCCGGGGTCCCCACGTGACCCGGGGTCCTGGTGCCGGGGTCCCCACGTGACCCGGTGACCTGAGGCCGGGGTCCCCACGTGACCCGGTGACCTGAGGCCGGGGTCCCGACCTGACCCGCTGACCTGGGGCCGGTATCCCCACGTGACCCGGGGTCCTGGTGCCGGGGTTCCCACGTGACCCGGGGACCCGGGCCGGGGTCCCCACGTGACCCGGGGTCCTGGTTCCGGTGTCCCCACGTGACCCGGGGACCCGGGCCGGGGACCCCACGTGACCCGGTCACCTGGGGCCGGGGTCCCCACGTGACCCGGGGACCCGGGCCGGGGACATCACGTGACCCGGTCACCTGGGGCCGGGGTCCCCACGTGACCCGGGGTCCTGGTGCCGGGGTCCCCACGTGACCCGGGGACCCGGGCCGGGGTCCCCACGTGACCCAGGGTCCTGGTGCCGGTGTCCCCACGTGACCCGGTCACCTGGGGCCGGGGTCCCCACGTGACCCGGGGTCCTGGTGCCGTGGTCCCCACGTGACCCGGGGACCCGGGCCGGGGACCCCACGTGACCCGGTGACCTGGGGCCGGGGTCCCCACGTGACCCGGGGACCCGGGCCGGGGACCCCACGTGACCCGGTGACCTGGGGACAGGGTAACCACTTGACCCGGGGACCCGGGCCGGGGACCCGGTATGACTCCGTCTCCCGGGGCCAGGGTGGTCACCTGACACTGGTACCCGGGACAGCGACCCGACATGACCCGGTGAACCGGGGCCGGGGTAACGACCTGTCCAGGGGACCTGGGCCGGGGACCCGACAGGACCCGGTGACCTGGTTCCGGGGTGCCGACCTGACCCGGTGACCTGGGGCTGTGGTGTCGACCGGACTCGGGGACCTGGTCCGGTGTCCCGTCATGACCCGGGGACCTGGGGTCAGGGTGGTCACCAGACCGTTGTACCCAGGCCGTTGACCCGACATGACCCTGTGACCCGGGGCCTGGGTAAAAATCCAACCCGGGGACCCGGGCATGGGACATGACATGACCCGACCTGGGTCCGGGGTCCCGACCTGACCCGCTGACCTGGGGCCGGTGTCCCCACGTGACCCGGGGTCCTGGTGCCGGGGTCCCCACGTGACCCGGGGACCCGAGCCGGGGTCCCCACGTGACCCGGTGACCTGAGGCCGGGGTCCCCACGTGACCCGGTCACCTGGGGCCGGGGTCCCCACGTGACCCGGGGACCCGGGCCGGGGACCCCACGTGACAGGGTGACCTGGGGCCGGGGTCCCCATGTGACCCGGGGACCCGGGCCGGGGACATCACGTGACCCGGTCACCTGGGGCCGGGGTCCCCATGTGACCCGGGGTCCTGGTGCCAGGGTCCCCACGTGACCCGGGGACCCAGGCCGGGGTCCCCACGTGACCCGGGGTCCTGGTGCCGGGGTCCCCACGTAACCCGGGGTCCTGGTGCCGGGGTCCCCACGTGACCCGCTGACCTGGGGCCGGGGTCCCCACGTGACCCGGGGTCCTGGTGCCGGGGTCCCCACGTGACCCGGGGTCCTGGTGCCGGTGTCCCCACGTGACCCGCTGACCTGGGGCCGGGGTCCCCACGTGACCTGGGGACCCGGGCCGGGGATGTCACCCGACACTGGTACCCGGGGCAGCGACCCGATACGACCCGGGGACCTGGGTCCGGGGTCCCGACCTGACCCGGTGACCTGGGCCGGGGATGTCACCCGACACTGGTACCCGGGGCAGCGACCCGATACGACCCGGGGACCTGGGTCCGGGGTCCCGACCTCACCCGGTGACCTGGGGCCAGGGTAACCACTTGACCCGGGGACCCGGGCCGGGGACCCGGTATGACTCCGTCTCCCGGGGCCGGGGTGGTCACCTGACACTGCTACCCGGGACAGCGACCCGACATGACCCGGTGACCCGGGGCCGGGGTAACGACCTGTCCAGGGGACCTGGGCCGGGGACCCGACAGGACCCGGTGACCTGGTTCCGGGGTGCCGACCTGACCCGGTGACCTGGGGCTGTGGTGTCGACCGGACTCGGGGACCTGGTCCGGTGTCCCGTCATGACCCGGGGACCTGGGGTCGGGGTCCCCACGTGACCCGGTCACCTGGGGCCCGGGTCCCTACGTGACCCGGTCACCTGGGGCCGGGGTCCCCACGTGACCTGGGGACCCGGGCCGGGGACCCCACGTGACCCGGGGACCTGGGGTAGGGGATGTCACCCGACACTGGTACCCGGGGCAGCGACCCGATACGACCCGGGGACCTGGGTCCGGGGTCCCGACCTGACCCGGTGACCTGGGGCCAGGGTAACCACCTGACCCGGGGACCCGGGCCGGGGACCCGGTATGACTCCGTCTCCCGGGGCCGGGGTGGTCACCTGACACTGCTACCCGGGACAGCGACCCGACATGACCCGGTGAACCGGGGCCGGGGTAACGACCTGTCCAGGGGACCTGGGCCGGGGACCCGACAGGACCCGGTGACCTGGTTCCGGGGTGCCGACCTGACCCGGTGACCTGGGGCTGTGGTGTCGACCGGACTCGGGGACCTGGTCCGGTGTCCCGTCATGACCCGGGGACCTGGTGTCGGGGTGGTCACCAGACCGTTGTACCCAGGCCGTTGACCCGACATGACCCTGTGACCCGGGGCCTGGGTAAAAATCCGACCGGGGGCCTGGGTAAAAATCCAACCCGGGGACCCGGGGCCGGGTTAACGACCTGTCCAGGGGACCCGGGCCGGGGACCCGACAGGACCCGGTGATCCTTAGCTGGTGTCCCGATGCAACCCGGGGACCCGGGCCGGGGACCTCACGTGACCCGCGGACCTGGGGCCGGGGTCCCGACCTGACCCGGTGACCTGGGGCCAGGGTAACCACCTTACCCGGGGACCCGGGCAGGGGACCCGGTATGACTCCGTTTCCCGGGGCCGGGGTGGTCACCTGACACTGCTACCCGGGACAGCGACCCGACATGACCCGGTGACCCGGGGCCGGGGTAACGACCTGTCCAGGGGACCTGGGCCGGGGACCCGACAGGACCCGGTGACCTGGTTCCGGGGTGCCGACCTGACCCGGTGACCTGGGGCTGTGGTGTCGACCGGACTCGGGGACCTGGTCCGGTGTCCCGTCATGACCCGGGGACCTGGGGTCGGGGTGGTCACCAGACCGTTGTACCCAGGCCGTTGAGCCGACATGACCCTGTGACCCGGAGCCTGGGTAAAAATCCAACCCGGGGACCCGGGCATGGGACATGACATGACCCGACCTGGGTCCGGGGTCCCGACCTGACCCGCTGACCTGGGGCCGGTGTCCCCACGTGACCCGGGGTCCTGGTGCCGGGGTCCCCACGTGACCCGGTGACCTGGGGCCGGGGTCCCCACGTGACCCTGGGTCCTGGTGCCGGGGTCCCCACGTGACCCGGGGACCCGGGCCGGGGACCCCACGTGACCCGGTGACCTGGGGCCGGGGTCCCCATGTGACCCGGGGACCTGAGGCCGGGGACATCACGTGACCCGGTCACCTGGGGCCGGGGTCCCCACGTGACCCGGGGTCCTGGTGCCGGGGTCCCCACGTGACCCGGGGATCCAGGCCGGGGTCCCCACGTGACCCGCTGACCTGTGGCCGGGGTCCCCACCTGAACCGGGGTCCTGGTGCCGGGGTCCCCACGTGACCCGCTGACCTGGGGCCGGGGTCCCCACGTGACCCGGGGTCCTGGTGCCGGGGTCCCCACGTGACCCGCTGACCTGCGGCCGGGGTCCCCACGTGACCCGGGGTCCTGGTGCCGGGGTCCCCACGTGACCCGTTGACCCGGGGCCGGGTTAACGACCTGTCCAGGGGACCCGGGCCGGGGACCCGACAGGACCCGGTGATCCTTCGCTGGTGTCCCGATGCAACCCGGGGACCCGGGCCGGGGAACCCACGTGACCCGGGGACCTGGGGCAGGGGATGTCACCCGACACTGGTACCCGGGGCAGCGACCCGATACGACACGGGGACCTGGGTCCGGGGTCCCGACCTGACCCGGTGACCTGGGCCGGGGATGTCACCCGACACTGGTACCCGGGGCAGCGACCCGATACGACCCGGGGACCTGGGTCCGGGATCCCGACCTGACACGGTGACCTGGGGCCAGGGTAACCACTTGACCCGGGGACCCGGGCCGGGGACCCGGTATGACTCCGTCTCCCGGGGCCGGGGTGGTCACCTGACACTGCTACCCGGGACAGCGACCCGACATGACCCGGTGACCCGGGGCCGGGGTAACGACCTGTCCAGGGGACCTGGGCCGGGGACCCGACAGGACCCGGTGACCTGGTTCCGGGGTGCTGACCTGACCCGGTGACCTGGGGCTGTGGTGTCGACCGGACTCGGGGACCTGGTCCGGTGTCCCGTCATGACCCGGGGACCTGGGGTCGGGGTCCCCACGTGACCCGGTCACCAGGGGCCCGGGTCCCCACGTGACCCGGTCACCTGGGGCCGGGGTCCCCACGTGACCTGGGGACCCGGGCCGGGGACCCCACGTGACCCGGGGACCTGGGGCCGGGGATGTCACCCGACACTGGTACCCGGGGCAGCGACCCGATACGACCCGGGGACCTGGGTCCGGGGTCCCGACCTGACCCGGTGACCTGGGGCCAGGGTAACCACTTGACCCGGGGACCCGGGCCGGGGACCCGGTATGACTCCGTCTCCCGGGGCCGGGGTGGTCACCTGACACTGCTACCCGGGACAGCGACCCGACATGACCCGGTGACCCGGGGCCGGGGTAACGACCTGTCCAGGGGACCTGGGCCGGGGACCCGACATGACCCGGTGACCTGGTTCCGGGGTGCCGACCTGACCCGGTGACCTGGGGCTGTGGTGTCGACCGGACTCGGGGACCTGGTCCGGTGTCCCGTCATGACCCGGGGACCTGGGGTCGGGGTGGTCACCAGACCGTTGTACCCAGGCCGTTGACCCGACATGACCCTGTGACCCGGGGCCTGGGTAAAAATCCAACCCGGGGACCCGGGCATGGGACATGACATGACCCGACTTGGGTCCGGGGTCCCGACCTGACCCGCTGACCTGGGGCCGGTGTCCCCACGTGACCCGGGGTCCTGGTGCCGGGGTCCCCACGTGACCCGGGGACCCGGGCCGGGGTCCCCACGTGACCCGGTGACCTGAGGCCGGGGTCCCCACGTGACCCGGTGACCTGGGGCGAGGGTCCCCACGTGACCCGGGGTCCTGGGGCCGGGGTCCCCACGTGACCCGGGGACCCGGGCCGGGGACCCCACGTGACCCGGTGACCTGGGGCCGGGGTCCCCACGTGACCCGGGGACCCGGGCTTGGGACATCACGTGACCCGGTCACCTGGGGCCGGGGTCCCCACGTGACCCGGTCACCTGGTTCCGGGGTCCCCACGTGACCCGGGGTCCTGGTGCCGGGGTCCCCACGTGACCCGGTGACCTGAGGCCGGGGTCCCCACGTGACCCAGTGACCTGAGGCCGGGGTCCCGACCTGACCCGCTGACCTGGGGCCGGTATCCCCACGTGACCCGGGGTCCTGATGCCGGGGTTCCCACGTGACCCGGGGACCCGGGCCGGGGTCCCCACGTGACCCGGGGTCCTGGTTCCGGTGTCCCCACGTGACCCGGGGACCCGGGCCGGGGACCCCACGTGACCCGGTCACCTGGGGCCGGGGTCCCCACGTGACCCGGGGACCCGGGCCGGGGACATCACGTGACCCGGTCACCTGGGGCCGGGGTCCCCACGTGACCCGGGGTCCTGGTGCCGGGGTCCCCACGTGACCCGGGGACCCGGGCCGGGGTCCCCACGTGACCCAGGGTCCTGGTGCCGGTGTCCCCACGTGACCCGGTCACCTGCGGCCGGGGTCCCCACGTGACCCGGGGTCCTGGTGCCGTGGTCCCCACGTGACCCGGTCACCTGGGGCCGGGGTCCCCACGTGACCCGGGGACCCGGGCCGGGGACCCCACGTGACCCGGTGACCTGGGGACAGGGTAACCACCTGACCCGGGGACCCGGGCCGGGGACTCGGTATGACTCCGTCTCCCGGGGCCGGGGTGGTCACCTGACACTGGTACCCGGGACAGCGACCCGACATGACCCGGTGACCCGGGGCCGGGGTAACGACCTGTCCAGGGGACCTGGGCCGGGGACCCGACAGGACCCGGTGACCTGGTTCCGGGGTGCCGACCTGACCCGGTGACCTGGGGCTGTGGTGTCGACCGGACTCGGGGACCTGGTCCGGTGTCCCGTCATGACCCGGTGACCTGGGCCGGGGACCCCACGTGACCCGGGGACCTGGGGCCGGGGATGTCACCCGACACTGGTACCCGGGGCAGCGACCCGATACGACCCGGGGACCTGGGTCCGGGGTCCCGACCTGACCCGGTGACCTGGGGCCAGGGTAACCACTTGACCCGGGGACCCGGGCCGGGGACCCGGTATGACTCCGTCTCCCGGGGCCAGGGTGGTCACCTGACACTGCTACCCGGGACAGCGACCCGACATGACCCGGTGAACCGGGGCCGGGGTAACGACCTGTCCAGGGGACCTGGGCCGGGGACCCGACAGGACCCGGTGACCTGGTTCCGGGGTGCCGACCTGACCCGGTGACCTGGGGCTGTGGTGTCGACCGGACTCGGGGACCTGGTCCGGTGTCCCGTCATGACCCGGGGACCTGGGGTCGGGGTGGTCACCAGACCGTTGTACCCAGGCCGTTGACCCGACATGACCCTGTGACCCGGGGCCTGGGTAAAAATCCAACCCGGGGACCCGGGCATGGGACATGACATGACCCGACCTGGGTCCGGGGTCCCGACCTGACCCGCTGACCTGGGGCCGGTGTCCCCACGTGACCCGGGGTCCTGGTGCCGGGGTCCCCACGTGACCCGGGGACCCGAGCCGGGGTCCCCACGTGACCCGGTGACCTGAGGCCGGGGTCCCCACGTGACCCGGTCACCTGGGGCCGGGGTCCCCACGTGACCCGGGGTCCTGGTGCCGGGGTCCCCACGTGACCCGGGGACCCGGGCCGGGGATATCACGTGACCCGGGGTCCTGGTGCCGGGGTCCCCACGTGACCCGCTGACCTGTGGCCGGGGTCCCCACGTGACCCGGGGTCCTGGTGCCGGGGTCCCCACGTGACCCGCTGACCTGGGGCCGGGGTCCCCACGTGACCCGGGGTCCTGGTGCCGGGGTGGTCACCGGAACCTGGGAACCAGGCCGGGTGCGCGACATGACCCGGTGACCCGGGGCCAGGTTAACGACCTGTCCAGGGGACCCGGGCCGGGGACCCGACAGGACCCGGTGATCCTTCGCTGGTGTCCCGATGCAACCCGGGGACCCGGGCCGGGGACCCCACGTGACCCAGGGACCTGGGGCAGGGGATGTCACCCGACACTGGTACCCGGGGCAGCGACCCGATACGACCCGGGGACCTGGGTCCGGGGTCCCGACCTGACCCGGTGACCTGGGGCCAGGGTAACCACCTGACCCGGGGACCCGGGCCGGGGACCCGGTATGACTCCGTCTCCCGGGGCCAGGGTGGTCACCTGACACTGCTACCCGGGACAGCGACCCGACATGACCCGGTGACCCGGGGCCGGGGTAACGACCTGTCCAGGGGACCTGGGCCGGGGACCCGACAGGACCCGGTGACCTGGTTCCGGGATGCCGACCTGACCCGGTGACCTGGGGCTGTGGTGTCGACCGGACTCGGGGACCTGGTCCGGTGTCCCGTCATGACCCGGGGACCTGGGGTCGGGGTGGTCACCAGACCCTTGTACCCAGGCCGTTGACCCGACATGACCCTGTGACCCGGGGCCTGGGTAAAAATCCAACCCGGGGACCCAGGCATGGGACATGACATGACCCGACCTGGGTCCGGGGTCCCGACCTGACCCGCTGACCTGGGGCCGGTGTCCCCACGTGACCCGGGGTCCTGGTGCCGGGGTCCCCACGTGACCCGGGGACCCGGGCCGGGGTCCCCACGTGACCCGGTGACCTGAGGCCGGGGTCCCCACGTGACCCGGTGACCTGGGGCGAGGGTCCCCACGTGACCCGGGGTCCTGGGGCCGGGGTCCCCACGTGACCCGGGGACCCCACGTGACCCAGTGACCTGGGGCCGGGGTCCCCACGTGACCCAGGGACCCGGGCCGGGGACATCACGTGACCCGGTCACCTGGGGCCGGGGTCCCCACGTGACCCGGTCACCTGGGGCCGGGGTCCCCACGTGACCCGGGGTCCTGGTGCCGGGGTCCCCACGTGACCCGGTGACCTGAGGCCGGGGTCCCCACGTGACCCGGTGACCTGAGGCCGGGGTCCCGACCTGACCCGCTGACCTGGGGCCGGTATCCCCACGTGACCCGGGGTCCTGGTGCCGGGGTTCCCACGTGACCCGGGGACCCGGGCCGGGGTCCCCACGTGACCCGGGGTCCTGGTTCCGGTGTCCCCACGTGACCCGGGGACCCGGGCCGGGGACCCCACGTGACCCGGTCACCTGGGGCCGGGGTCCCCACGTGACCCGGGGACCCGGGCCGGGGACATCACGTGACCCGGTCACCTGGGGCCGGGGTCCCCACGTGACCCGGGGTCCTGGTGCCGGGGTCCCCACGTGACCCGGGGACCCGGGCCGGGGTCCCCACGTGACCCAGGGTCCTGGTGCCGGTGTCCCCACGTGACCCGGTCACCTGGGGCCGGGGTCCCCACGTGACCCGGGGTCCTGGTGCCGTGGTCCCCACGTGACCCGGGGACCCGGGCCGGGGACCCCACGTGACCCGGTGACCTGGGGCCGGGGTCCCCACGTGACCCGGGGACCCGGGCCGGGGACCCCACGTGACCCGGTGACCTGGGGACAGGGTAACCACCTGACCCGGGGACCCTGGCCGGGGACTCGGTATGACTCCGTCTCCCGGGGCCAGGGTGGTCACCTGACACTGCTACCCGGGACGGCGACCCGACATGACCCGGTGACCCGGGGCCGGGGTAACGACCTGTCCAGGGGACCTGGGCCGGGGACCCGACAGGACCCGGTGACCTGGTTCCGGGGTGCCGACCTGACCCGGTGACCTGGGGCTGTGGTGTCGACCGGACTCGGGGACCTGGTCCGGTGTCCCGTCATGACCCGGTGACCTGGGCCGGGGACCCCACGTGACCCGGGGTCCTGGGGCCGGGGTCCCCACGTGACCCGGGGACCCGGGGCGGGGACCCCACGTGACCCGGTGACCTGGGGCCGGGGTCCCCACGTGACCCAGGGACCCGGGCCGGGGACATCACGTGACCCGGTCACCTGGGGCCGGGGTCCCCACGTGACCCGGTGACCTGGGGCCGGGGTCCCCACGTGACCCGGGGTCCTGGTGCCGGGGTCCCCACGTGACCCGGTGACCTGAGGCCGGGGTCCCGACCTGACCCGCTGACCTGGGGCCGGTATCCCCACGTGACCCGGGGTCCTGGTGCCGGGGTTCCCACGTGACCCGGGGACCCGGGCCGGGGTCCCCACGTGACCCGGGGTCCTGGTTCCGGTGTCCCCACGTGACCCGGGGACCCGGGCCGGGGACCCCACGTGACCCGGTCACCTGGGGCCGGGGTCCCCACGTGACCCGGGGACCCGGGCCGGGGACATCACGTGACCCGGTCACCTGGGGCCGGGGTCCCCACGTGACCCGGGGTCCTGGTGCCGGGGTCCCCACGTGACCCGGGGACCCGGGCCGGGGTCCCCACGTGACCCAGGGTCCTGGTGCCGGTGTCCCCACGTGACCCGGTCACCTGGGGCCGGGGTCCCCACGTGACCCGGGGTCCTGGTGCCGTGGTCCCCACGTGACCCGGGGACCCGGGCCGGGGACCCCACGTGACCCGGTGACCTGGGGCCGGGGTCCCCACGTGACCCGGGGACCCGGGCCGGGGACCCCACGTGACCCGGTGACCTGGGGACAGGGTAACCACCTGACCCGGGGACCCTGGCCGGGGACTCGGTATGACTCCGTCTCCCGGGGCCGGGGTGGTCACCTGACACTGCTACCCGGGACAGCGACCCGACATGACCCGGTGACCCGGGGCCGGGGTAACGACCTGTCCAGGGGACCTGGGCCGGGGACCCGACAGGACCCGGTGACCTGGTTCCGGGGTGCCGACCTGACCCGGTGACCTGGGGCTGTGGTGTCGACCGGACTCGGGGACCTGGTCCGGTGTCCCGTCATGACCCGGTGACCTGGGCCGGGGACCCCACGTGACCCGGGGACCTGGGGCCGGGGATGTCACCCGACACTGGTACCCGGGGCAGCGACCCGATACGACCCGGGGACCTGGGTCCGGGGTCCCGACCTGACCCGGTGACCTGGGGCCAGGGTAACCACTTGACCCGGGGACCCGGGCCGGGGACCCGGTATGACTCCGTCTCCCGGGGCCGGGGTGGTCACCTGACACTGCTACCCGGGACAGCGACCCGACATGAACCGGTGAACCGGGGCCGGGGTAACGACCTGTCCAGGGGACCTGGGCCGGGGACCCGACAGGACCCGGTGACCTGGTTCCGGGGTGCCGACCTGACCCGGTGACCTGGGGCTGTGGTGTCGACCGGACTCGGGGACCTGGTCCGGTGTCCCGTCATGACCCGGGGACCTGGGGTCGGGGTGGTCACCAGACCGTTGTACCCAGGCCGTTGACCCGACATGACCCTGTGACCCGGGGCCTGGGTAAAAATCCAACCCGGGGACCCGGGCATGGGACATGACATGACCCGACCTGGGTCCGGGGTCCCGACCTGACCCGCTGACCTGGGGCCGGTGTCCCCACGTGACCCGGGGTCCTGGTGCCGGGGTCCCCACGTGACCCGGGGACCCGGGCCGGGGTCCCCACGTGACCCGGTGACCTGAGGCCGGGGTCCCCACGTGACCTGGTGACCTGGGGCCGGGATCCCCACGTGACCCGGGGTCCTGGTGCCGGGGTCCCCACGTGACCCGGGGACCCGGGCCGGGGACCCCACGTGACCCGGTGACCTGAGGCCGGGGTCCCCACGTGACCCGGTGACCTGGGGTCGGGATCCCCACGTGACCCGGGGTCCTGGGGCAGGGGATGTCACCCGACACTGGTACCCGGGGCAGCGACCCGATACGACCCGGGGACCTGGGTCCGGGGTCCCGACCTGACCCGGTGACCTGGGGCCAGGGTAACCACCTGACCCGGGGACCCGGGCCGGGGACCCGGTATGACTCCGTCTCCCGGGGCCGGGGTGGTCACCTGACACTGGTACCCGGGACAGCGACCCGACATGACCCGGTGACCCGGGGCCGGGGTAACGACCTGTCCAGGGGACCTGGGCCGGGGACCCGACAGGACCCGGTGACCTGGTTCCGGGGTGCCGACCTGACCCGGTGACCTGGGGCTGTGGTGTCGACCGGACTCGGGGACCTGGTCCGGTGTCCCGTCATGACCCGGGGACCTGGGGTCGGGGTGGTCACCAGACCGTTGTACCCAGGCCGTTGACCCGACATGACCCTGTGACCCGGGGCCTGGGTAAAAATCCAACCCGGGGACCCGGGCATGGGACATGACATGACCCGACTTGGGTCCGGGGTCCCGACCTGACCCGCTGACCTGGGGCCGGTGTCCCCACGTGACCCGGGGTCCTGGTGCCGGGGTCCACACGTGACCCGGGGACCCGGGCCAGGGTCCCCACGTGACCCGGTGACCTGAGGCCGGGGTCCCCACGTGACCCGGTGACCTGGGGCGAGGGTCCCCACGTGACCCGGGGTCCTGGGGCCGGGGTCCCCACGTGACCCGGGGACCCGGGCCGGGGACCCCACGTGACCCGGTGACCTGGGGCCGGGGTCCCCACGTGACCCGGGGACCCGGGCCGGGGACATCACGTGACCCGGTCACCTGGGGCCGGGGTCCCCACGTGACCCGGTCACCTGGGGCCGGGGTCCCCACGTGACCCGGGGTCCTGGTGCCGGGGTCCCCACGTGACCCGGTGACCTGAGGCCGGGGTCCCCACGTGACCCGGTGACCTGAGGCCGGGGTCCCGACCTGACCCGCTGACCTGGGGCCGGTATCCCCACGTGACCCGGGGTCCTGGTGCCGGGGTTCCCACCTGACCCGGGGACCCGGGCCGGGGTCCCCACGTGACCCGGGGTCCTGGTTCCGGTGTCCCCACGTGACCCGGGGACCCGGGCCGGGGACCCCACGTGACCCGGTCACCTGGGGCCGGGGTCCCCACGTGACCCGGGGACCCGGGCCGGGGACATCACGTGACCCGGTCACCTGGGGCCGGGGTCCCCACGTGACCCGGGGTCCTGGTGCCGGGGTCCCCACGTGACCCGGGGACCCGGGCCGGGGTCCCCACGTGACCCAGGGTCCTGGTGCCGGTGTCCCCACGTGACCCGGTCACCTGGGGCCGGGGTCCCCACGTGACCCGGGGTCCTGGTGCCGTGGTCCCCACGTGACCCGGGGACCCGGGCCGGGGACCCCACGTGACCCGGTGACCTGGGGCCGGGGTCCCCACGTGACCCGGGGACCCGGGCCGGGGACCCCACGTGACCCGGTGACCTGGGGACAGGGTAACCACTTGACCCGGGGACCCGGGCCGGGGACCCGGTATGACTCCGTCTCCCGGGGCCAGGGTGGTCACCTGACACTGCTACCCGGGACAGCGACCCGACATGACCCGGTGAACCGGGGCCGGGGTAACGACCTGTCCAGGGGACCTGGGCCGGGGACCCGACAGGACCCGGTGACCTGGTTCCGGGGTGCCGACCTGACCCGGTGACCTGGGGCTGTGGTGTCGACCGGACTCGGGGACCTGGTCCGGTGTCCCGTCATGACCCGGGGACCTGGGGTCAGGGTGGTCACCAGACCGTTGTACCCAGGCCGTTGACCCGACATGACCCTGTGACCCGGGGCCTGGGTAAAAATCCAACCCGGGGACCCGGGCATGGGACATGACATGACCCGACCTGGGTCCGGGGTCCCGACCTGACCCGCTGACCTGGGGCCGGTGTCCCCACGTGACCCGGGGTCCTGGTGCCGGGGTCCCCACGTGACCCGGGGACCCGAGCCGGGGTCCCCACGTGACCCGGTGACCTGAGGCCGGGGTCCCCACGTGACCCGGTCACCTGGGGCCGGGGTCCCCACGTGACCCGGGGACCCGGGCCGGGGACCCCACGTGACAGGGTGACCTGGGGCCGGGGTCCCCATGTGACCCGGGGACCCGGGCCGGGGACATCACGTGACCCGGTCACCTGGGGCCGGGGTCCCCATGTGACCCGGGGTCCTGGTGCCAGGGTCCCCACGTGACCCGGGGACCCAGGCCGGGGTCCCCACGTGACCCGGGGTCCTGGTGCCGGGGTCCCCACGTAACCCGGGGTCCTGGTGCCGGGGTCCCCACGTGACCCGCTGACCTGGGGCCGGGGTCCCCACGTGACCCGGGGTCCTGGTGCCGGGGTCCCCACGTGACCCGGGGTCCTGGTGCCGGTGTCCCCACGTGACCCGCTGACCTGGGGCCGGGGTCCCCACGTGACCTGGGGACCCGGGCCGGGGATGTCACCCGACACTGGTACCCGGGGCAGCGACCCGATACGACCCGGGGACCTGGGTCCGGGGTCCCGACCTGACCCGGTGACCTGGGCCGGGGATGTCACCCGACACTGGTACCCGGGGCAGCGACCCGATACGACCCGGGGACCTGGGTCCGGGGTCCCGACCTGACCCGGTGACCTGGGGCCAGGGTAACCACTTGACCCGGGGACCCGGGCCGGGGACCCGGTATGACTCCGTCTCCCGGGGCCGGGGTGGTCACCTGACACTGCTACCCGGGACAGCGACCCGACATGACCCGGTGACCCGGGGCCGGGGTAACGACCTGTCCAGGGGACCTGGGCCGGGGACCCGACAGGACCCGGTGACCTGGTTCCGGGGTGCCGACCTGACCCGGTGACCTGGGGCTGTGGTGTCGACCGGACTCGGGGACCTGGTCCGGTGTCCCGTCATGACCCGGGGACCTGGGGTCGGGGTCCCCACGTGACCCGGTCACCTGGGGCCCGGGTCCCTACGTGACCCGGTCACCTGGGGCCGGGGTCCCCACGTGACCTGGGGACCTGGGCCGGGGACCCCACGTGACCCGGGGACCTGGGGCCGGGGATGTCACCCGACACTGGTACCCGGGGCAGCGACCCGATACGACCCGGGGACCTGGGTCCGGGGTCCCGACCTGACCCGGTGACCTGGGGCCAGGGTAACCACCTGACCCGGGGACCCGGGCCGGGGACCCGGTATGACTCCGTCTCCCGGGGCCGGGGTGGTCACCTGACACTGCTACCCGGGACAGCGACCCGACATGACCCGGTGAACCGGGGCCGGGGTAACGACCTGTCCAGGGGACCTGGGCCGGGGACCCGACAGGACCCGGTGACCTGGTTCCGGGGTGCCGACCTGACCCGGTGACCTGGGGCTGTGGTGTCGACCGGACTCGGGGACCTGGTCCGGTGTCCCGTCATGACCCGGGGACCTGGGGTCGGGGTGGTCACCAGACCGTTGTACCCAGGCCGTTGACCCGACATGACCCTGTGACCCGGGGCCTGGGTAAAAATCCGACCGGGGGCCTGGGTAAAAATCCAACCCGGGGACCCGGGGCCGGGTTAACGACCTGTCCAGGGGACCCGGGCCGGGGACCCGACAGGACCCGGTGATCCTTAGCTGGTGTCCCGATGCAACCCGGGGACCCGGGCAGGGGACCTCACGTGACCCGGGGACCTGGGGCCGGGGATGTCACCCGACACTGGTACCCGGGGCAGCGACCCGATACGACCCGGGGACCTGGGTCCGGGGTCCCGACCTGACCCGGTGACCTGGGGCCAGGGTAACCACCTGACCCGGGGACCCGGGCAGGGGACCCGGTATGACTCCGTTTCCCGGGGCCGGGGTGGTCACCTGACACTGCTACCCGGGACAGCGACCCGACATGACCCGGTGACCCGGGGCCGGGGTAACGACCTGTCCAGGGGACCTGGGCCGGGGACCCGACAGGACCCGGTGACCTGGTTCCGGGGTGCCGACCTGACCCGGTGACCTGGGGCTGTGGTGTCGACCGGACTCGGGGACCTGGTCCGGTGTCCCGTCATGACCCGGGGACCTGGGGTCGGGGTGGTCACCAGACCGTTGTACCCAGGCCGTTGAGCCGACATGACCCTGTGACCCGGAGCCTGGGTAAAACTCCAACCCGGGGACCCAGGCATGGGACATGACATGACCCGACCTGGGTCCGGGGTCCCGACCTGACCCGCTGACCTGGGGCCGGTGTCCCCACGTGACCCGGGGTCCTGGTGCCGGGGTCCCCACGTGACCCGGTGACCTGGGGCCGGGGTCCCCACGTGACCCTGGGTCCTGGTGCCGGGGTCCCCACGTGACCCGGGGACCCGGGCCGGGGACCCCACGTTACCCGGTGACCTGGGGCCGGGGTCCCCATGTGACCCGGGGACCTGAGGCCGGGGACATCACGTGACCCGGTCACCTGGGGCCGGGGTCCCCACGTGACCCGGGGTCCTTGTGCCGGGGTCCCCACGTGACCCGGGGATCCAGGCCGGGGTCCCCACGTGACCCGCTGACCTGTGGCCGGGGTCCCCACCTGACCCGGGGTCCTGGTGCCGGGGTCCCCACGTGACCCGCTGACCTGGGGCCGGGGTCCCCACGTGACCCGGGGTCCTGGTGCCGGGGTCCCCACGTGACCCGCTGACCTGCGGCCGGGGTCCCCACGTGACCCGGGGTCCTGGTGCCGGGGTCCCCACGTGACCCGCTGACCTGGGGCCGGGGTCCCCACGTGACCCGGGGTCCTGGTGCCGGGGTGGTCACCGGAACCTGGGAACCAGGCCGGGTGCGCGACATGACCCGTTGACCCGGGGCCGGGTTAACGACCTGTCCAGGGGACCCGGGCCGGGGACCCGACAGGACCCGGTGATCCTTCGCTGGTGTCCCGATGCAACCCGGGGACCCGGGCCGGGGAACCCACGTGACCCGGGGACCTGGGGCAGGGGATGTCACCCGACACTGGTACCCGGGGCAGCGACCCGATACGACCCGGGGACCTGGGTCCGGGGTCCCGACCTGACCCGGTGACCTGGGCCGGGGATGTCACCCGACACTGGTACCCGGGGCAGCGACCCGATACGACCCGGGGACCTGGGTCCGGGATCCCGACCTGACACGGTGACCTGGGGCCAGGGTAACCACTTGACCCGGGGACCCGGGCCGGGGACCCGGTATGACTCCGTCTCCCGGGGCCGGGGTGGTCACCTGACACTGCTACCCGGGACAGCGACCCGACATGACCCGGTGACCCGGGGCCGGGGTAACGACCTGTCCAGGGGACCTGGGCCGGGGACCCGACAGGACCCGGTGACCTGGTTCCGGGGTGCTGACCTGACCCGGTGACCTGGGGCTGTGGTGTCGACCGGACTCGGGGACCTGGTCCGGTGTCCCGTCATGACCCGGGGACCCGAGCCGGGGTCCCCACGTGACCCGGTCACCTGGGGCCCGGGTCCCCACGTGACCCGGTCACCTGGGGCCGGGGTCCCCACGTGACCTGGGGACCCGGGCCGGGGACCCCACGTGACCCGGGGACCTGGGGCCGGGGATGTCACCCGACACTGGTACCCGGGGCAGCGACCCGATACGACCCGGGGACCTGGGTCCGGGGTCCCGACCTGACCCGGTGACCTGGGGCCAGGGTAACCACTTGACCCGGGGACCCGGGCCGGGGACCCGGTATGACTCCGTCTCCCGGGGCCGGGGTGGTCACCTGACACTGCTACCCGGGACAGCGACCCGACATGACCCGGTGACCCGGGGCCGGGGGTAACGACCTGTCCAGGGGACCTGGGCCGGGGACCCGACATGACCCGGTGACCTGGTTCCGGGGTGCCGACCTGACCCGGTGACCTGGGGCTGTGGTGTCGACCGGACTCGGGGACCTGGTCCGGTGTCCCGTCATGACCCGGGGACCTGGGGTCGGGGTGGTCACCAGACCGTTGTACCCAGGCCGTTGACCCGACATGACCCTGTGACCCGGGGCCTGGGTAAAAATCCAACCCGGGGACCCGGGCATGGGACATGACATGACCCGACTTGGGTCCGGGGTCCCGACCTGACCCGCTGACCTGGGGCCGGTGTCCCCACGTGACCCGGGGTCCTGGTGCCGGGGTCCCCACGTGACCCGGGGACCCGGGCCGGGGTCCCCACGTGACCCGGTGACCTGAGGCCGGGGTCCCCACGTGACCCGTTGACCTGGGGCGAGGGTCCCCACGTGACCCGGGGTCCTGGGGCCGGGGTCCCCACGTGACCCGGGGACCCGGGCCGGGGACCCCACGTGACCCGGTGACCTGGGGCCGGGGTCCCCACGTGACCCGGGGACCCGGGCTTGGGACATCACGTGACCCAGGGTCCTGGTGCTGGTGTCCCCACGTGACCCGGTCACCTGGGGCCGGGGTCCCCACGTGACCCGGGGTCCTGGTGCCGTGGTCCCCACGTGACCCGGTCACCTGGGGCCGGGGTCCCCACGTGACCCGGGGACCCGGGCCGGGGACCCCACGTGACCCGGTGACCTGGGGACAGGGTAACCACCTGACCCGGGGACCCGGGCCGGGGACTCGGTATGACTCCGTCTCCCGGGGCCGGGGTGGTCACCTGACACTGGTACCCGGGACAGCGACCCGACATGACCCGGTGACCCGGGGCCGGGGTAACGACCTGTCCAGGGGACCTGGGCCGGGGACCCGACAGGACCCGGTGACCTGGTTCCGGGGTGCCGACCTGACCCGGTGACCTGGGGCTGTGGTGTCGACCGGACTCGGGGACCTGGTCCGGTGTCCCGTCATGACCCGGTGACCTGGGCCGGGGACCCCACGTGACCCGGGGACCTGGGGCCGGGGATGTCACCCGACACTGGTACCCGGGGCAGCGACCCGATACGACCCGGGGACCTGGGTCCGGGGTCCCGACCTGACCCGGTGACCTGGGGCCAGGGTAACCACTTGACCCGGGGACCCGGGCCGGGGACCCGGTATGACTCCGTCTCCCGGGGCCAGGGTGGTCACCTGACACTGCTACCCGGGACAGCGACCCGACATGACCCGGTGAACCGGGGCCGGGGTAACGACCTGTCCAGGGGACCTGGGCCGGGGACCCGACAGGACCCGGTGACCTGGTTCCGGGGTGCCGACCTGACCCGGTGACCTGGGGCTGTGGTGTCGACCGGACTCGGGGACCTGGTCCGGTGTCCCGTCATGACCCGGGGACCTGGGGTCGGGGTGGTCACCAGACCGTTGTACCCAGGCCGTTGACCCGACATGACCCTGTGACCCGGGGCCTGGGTAAAAATCCAACCCGGGGACCCGGGCATGGGACATGACATGACCCGACCTGGGTCCGGGGTCCCGACCTGACCCGCTGACCTGGGGCCGGTGTCCCCACGTGACCCGGGGTCCTGGTGCCGGGGTCCCCACGTGACCCGGGGACCCGAGCCGGGGTCCCCACGTGACCCGGTGACCTGAGGCCGGGGTCCCCACGTGACCCGGTCACCTGGGGCCGGGGTCCCCACGTGACCCGGGGTCCTGGTGCCGGGGTCCCCACGTGACCCGGGGACCCGGGCCGGGGATATCACGTGACCCGGGGTCCTGGTGCCGGGGTCCCCACGTGACCCGCTGACCTGTGGCCGGGGTCCCCACGTGACCCGGGGTCCTGGTGCCGGGGTCCCCACGTGACCCGCTGACCTGGGGCCGGGGTCCCCACGTGACCCGGGGTCCTGGTGCCGGGGTGGTCACCGGAACCTGGGAACCAGGCCGGGTGCGCGACATGACCCGGTGACCCGGGGCCGGGTTAACGACCTGTCCAGGGGACCCGGGCCGGGGACCCGACAGGACCCGGTGATCCTTCGCTGGTGTCCCGATGCAACCCGGGGACCCGGGCCGGGGACCCCACGTGACCCAGGGACCTGGGGCAGGGGATGTCACCCGACACTGGTACCCGGGGCAGCGACCCGATACGACCCGGGGACCTGGGTCCGGGGTCCCGACCTGACCCGGTGACCTGGGGCCAGGGTAACCACCTGACCCGGGGACCCGGGCCGGGGACTCGGTATGACTCCATCTCCCGGGGCCGGCGTGGTCACCTGACACTGCTACCCGGGACAGCGACCCGACATGACCCGGTGACCCGGGGCCGGGGTAACGACCTGTCCAGGGGACCTGGGCCGGGGACCCGACAGGACCCGGTGACCTGGTTCCGGGGTGCCGACCTGACCCGGTGACCTGGGGCTGTGGTGTCGACCGGACTCGGGGACCTGGTCCGGTGTCCCGTCATGACCCGGGGACCTGGGGTCGGGGTGGTCACCAGACCGTTGTACCCAGGCCGTTGAGCAGACATGACCCTGTGACCCAGAGCCTGGGTAAAAATCCAACCCCGGGACCCAGGCATGGGACATGACATGACCCGACCTGGGTCCGGGGTCCCGACCTGACCCGCTGACCTGGGGCCGGTGTCCCCACGTGACCCGGGGTCCTGGTGCCGGGGTCCCCACGTGACCCGGTGACCTGGGGCCGGGGTCCCCACGTGACCCGGGGTCCTGGTGCCGGGGTCCCCACGTGACCCGGGGACCCGGGCCGGGGACCCCACGTGACCCGGTGACCTGGGGCCGGGGTCCCCATGTGACCCGGGGACCTGAGGCCGGGGACATCACGTGACCCGGTCACCTGGGGCCGGGGTCCCCACGTGACCCGGGGTCCTGGTGCCGGGGTCCCCACGTGACCCGGGGATCCAGGCCGGGGTCCCCACGTTACCCGCTGACCTATGGCCGGGGTCCCCACCTGACCCGGGGTCCTGGTGCCGGGGTCCCCACGTGACCCGCTGACCTGGGGCCGGGGTCCCCACGTGACCCGGGGTCCTGGTGCCGGGGTCCCCACGTGACCCGCTGACCTGCGGCCGGGGTCCCCACGTGACCCGGGGTCCTGGTGCCGGGGTCCCCACGTGACCCGCTGACCTGGGGCCGGGGTCCCCACGTGACCCGGGGTCCTGGTGCCGGGGTGGTCACCGGAACCTGGGAACCAGGCCGGGTGCGCGACATGACCCGTTGACCCGGGGCCGGGTTAACGACCTGTCCAGGGGACCCGGGCCGGGGACCCGACAGGACCCGGTGATCCTTCGCTGGTGTCCCGATGCAACCCGGGGACCCGGGCCGGGGAACCCACGTGACCCGGGTACCTGGGGCAGGGGATGTCACCCGACACTGGTACCCGGGGCAGCGACCCGATACGACCCGGGGACCTGGGTCCGGGGTCCCGACCTGACCCGGTGACCTGGGCCGGGGATGTCACCCGACACTGGTACCCGGGGCAGCGACCCGATACGACCCGGGGACCTGGGTCCGGGATCCCGACCTGACACGGTTACCTGGGGCCCGGGTCCCCACGTGACCCGGTCACCTGGGGCCGGGGTCCCCACGTGACCTGGGGACCCGGGCCGGGGACCCCACGTGACCCGGGGACCTGGGGTAGGGGATGTCACCCGACACTGGTACCCGGGGCAGCGACCCGATACGACCCGGGGACCTGGGTCCGGGGTCCCGACCTGACCCGGTGACCTGGGGCCAGGGTAACCACCTGACCCGGGGACCCGGGCCGGGGACCCGGTATGACTCCGTCTCCCGGGGCCGGGGTGGTCACCTGACACTGCTACCCGGGACAGCGACCCGACATGACCCGGTGAACCGGGGCCGGGGTAACGACCTGTCCAGGGGACCTGGGCCGGGGACCCGACAGGACCCGGTGACCTGGTTCCGGGGTGCCGACCTGACCCGGTGACCTGGGGCTGTGGTGTCGACCGGACTCGGGGACCTGGTCCGGTGTCCCGTCATGACCCGGGGACCTGGGGTCGGGGTGGTCACCAGACCGTTGTACCCAGGCCGTTGACCCGACATGACCCTGTGACCCGGGGCCTGGGTAAAAATCCGACCCGGGGCCCGGGTAAAAATCCAACCCGGGGACCCGGGGCCGGGTTAACGACCTGTCCAGGGGACCCGGGCCGGGGACCCGACAGGACCCGGTGATCCTTCGCTGGTGTCCCGATGCAACCCGGGGACCCGGGCCGGGGACCCCACGTGACCCGGGGACCTGGGGCAGGGGATGTCACCCGACACTGGTACCCGGGGCAGCGACCCGATACGACCCGGGGACCTGGGTCCGGGGTCCCGACCTGACCCGGTGACCTGGGGCCAGGGTAACCACCTGACCCGGGGACCCGGGCCGGGGACCCGGTATGACTCCGTCTCCCGGGGCCGGGGTGGTCACCTGACACTGCTACCCGGGACAGCGACCCGACATGACCCGGTGACCCGGGGCCGGGGTAACGACCTGTCCAGGGGACCTGGGCCGGGGACCCGACAGGACCCGGTGACCTGGTTCCGGGGTGCTGACCTGACCCAGTGACCTGGGGCTGTGGTGTCGACCGGACTCGGGGACCTGGTCCGGTGTCCCGTCATGACCCAGGGACCTGGGGTCGGGGTGGTCACCAGACCGTTGTACCCAGGCCGTTGAGCCGACATGACCCTGTGACCCGGAGCCTGGGTAAAAATCCAACCCGGGGACCCGGGCATGGGACGTGACATGACCCGACCTGGGTCCGGGGTCCCGACCTGACCCGGTGACCTGGGCCGGGGACCCCACGTGACCCGGGGACCTGGGGCCGGGGATGTCACCCGACACTGGTACCCGGGGCAGCGACCCGATACGACCCGGGGACCTGGGTCCGGGGTCCCGACCTGACCCGGTGACCTGGGGCCAGGGTAACCACCTGACCCGGGGACCCGGGCTGGGGACCCGGTATGACTCCGTCTCCCGGGGCCGGGGTGGTCACCTGACACTGCTACCCGGGACAGCGACCCGACATGACCCGGTGACCCGGGGCCGGGGTAACGACTTGTCCAGGGGACCTGGGCCGGGGACCCGACAGGACCCGGTGACCTGGTTCCGGGGTGCCGACCTGACCCGGTGACCTGGGGCTGTGGTGTCGACCGGACTCGGGGACCTGGTCCGGTGTCCCGTCATGACCCGGGGACCTGGGGTCGGGGTGGTCACCAGACCGTTGTACCCAGGCCGTTGAGCCGACATGACCCTGTGACCCGGAGCCTGGGTAAAAATCCAACCCGGGGACCCGGGCATGGGACGTGACATGACCCGACCTGGGTCCGGGGTCCCGACCTGACCCGGTGACCTGGGCCGGGGACCCCACGTGACCCGGGGACCTGGGGCAGGGGATGTCACCCGACACTGGTACCCGGGGCAGCGACCCGATACGACCCGGGGACCTGGGTCCGGGGTCCCGACCTGACCCGGTGACCTGGGGCCAGGGTAACCACTTGACCCGGGGACCCGGGCCGGGGACCCGGTATGACTCCGTCTCCCGGGGCCAGGGTGGTCACCTGACACTGCTACCCGGGACAGCGACCCGACATGACCCGGTGACCCGGGGCCGGGGTAACGACCTGTCCAGGGGACCTGGGCCGGGGACCCGACAGGACCCGGTGACCTGGTTCCGGGGTGCCGACCTGACCCGGTGACCTGGGGCTGTGGTGTCGACCGGACTCGGGGACCTGGTCCGGTGTCCCGTCATGACCCGGGGACCTGGGGTCGGGGTGGTCACCAGACCGTTGTACCCAGGCCGTTGAGCCGACATGACCCTGTGACCCGGAGCCTGGGTAAAAATCCAACCCGGGGACCCGGGCATGGGACATGACATGACCCGACCTGGGTCCGGGGTCCCGACCTGACCCGGTTACCTGGGGCCGGGGTCCCCACGTGACCCGGGGTCCTGGTGCCGGGGTCCCCACGTGACCCGGGGACCCGAGCCGGGGTCCCCACGTGACCCGGTGACCTGAGGCCGGGGTCCCCACGTGACCCGGTGACCTGGGGCCGGGGTCCCCACGTGACCCGGGGTCCTGGTGCCGGGGTCCCCACGTGACCCGGGGACCCGGGCCGGGGACCCCACGTGACCCGGTGACCTGGGGCTGGGGTCCCCACGTGACCCGGGGACCCGGGCCGGGGACATCACGTGACCCGGTCACCTGGGGCCGGGGTCCCCACGTGACCCGGGGTCCTGGTGCCGGGGACCCCACGTGACCCGGGGACCCGGGCCGGGGTCCCCACGTGACCCGGGGTCCTGGTGCCGGTGTCCCCACGTGACCCGGTCACCTGGGGCCGGGGTCCCCACGTGACCCGGGGTCCTGGTGCCGGGGTCCCCACGTGACCCGCTGACTTGGGGCCGGGGTCCCCACCTGACCCGGGGTCCTGGTGCCGGGGTCCCCACGTGACCCGCTGACCTGTGGCCGGGGTCCCCACGTGACCCGGGGTCCTGGTGACGGGGTCCCCACGTGACCCGCTGACCTGGGGCCGGGGTCCCCACGTGACCCGGGGTCCTGGTGCCGGGGTGGTCACCGGAACCTGGGAACCAGGCCGGGTGCGCGACATGACCCGGTGACCCGGGGCCGGGTTAACGACCTGTCCAGGGGACCCGGGCCGGGGACCCCACGTGACCCGGGGACCTGGGGCAGGGGATGTCACCCGACACTGCTACCCGGGACAGCGACCCGACATGACCCGGTGACCCGGGGCCGTGGTAAAAATCCAACCCGGGGACCCGGGCATGGGACGTGACATGACCCGACCTGGGTCCGGGGTCCCGACCTGACCCGGTGACCTTGGGCCAGGGTAACCACCTGACCCGGGGACTCGGGCCGGGGACCCGGTATGACTTCGTCTCCCGGGGCCGGGGTGGTCACCTGACACTGGTACCCGGGACAGCGACCCGACATGACCCGGTGACCCGGGGCCGGGGTAACGACCTGTCCAGGGAACCTGGGCCGGGGACCCGACATGACCCGGTGACCTGGTTCCGGGGTGCCGACCTGACCCGGTGACCTGGGGCTGTGGTGTCGACCGGACTCGGGGACCTGGTCCGGTGTCCCGTCATGACCCGGGGACCTGGGGTTGGGGTGGTCACCAGACCGTTGTACCCAGGCCGTTGACCCGACATGACCCTGTGACCCGGGGCCTGGGTAAAAATCCGACCCGGGGCCTGGGTAAAAATCCAACCCGGGGACCCGGGGCCGGGTTAACGCCCTGTCCAGGGGACCCGGGCCGGGGACCCGACAGGACCCGGTGATCCTTCGCTGGTGTCCCGATGCAACCCGGGGACCCGGGCTGGGGACCCCACGTGACCCGGGGACCTGGGGCAGGGGATGTCACCCGACACTGGTACCCGGGGCAGCGACCCGATACGACCCGGGGACCTGGGTCCGGGGTCCCGACCTGACCCGGTGACCTGGGGCCAGGGTAACCACCTGACCCGGGGACCCGGGCCGGGGACCCGGTATGACTCCGTCTCCCGGGGCCGGGGTGGTCACCTGACACTGCTACCCGGGACAGCGACCTGACATGACCCGGTGACCCGGGGCCGGGGTAACGACCTGTCCAGGGAACCTGGGCCGGGGACCCGACAGGACCCGGTGACCTGGTTCCGGGGTGCCGACCTGACCCGGTGACCTGGGGCTGTGGTGTCGACCGGACTCGGGGACCTGGTCCGGTGTCCCGTCATGACCCGGGGACCTGGGGTCGGGGTCCCCACGTGACCCGGTCACCTGGGGCCCGGGTCCCCACGTGACACGGTCACCTGGGGCCGGGGTCTCCACGTGACCTGGGGACCCGGGCCGGGGACCCCACGTGACCCGGGGACCTGGGGTAGGGGATGTCACCCGACACTGGTACCCGGGGCAGCGACCCGATACGACCCGGGGACCTGGGTCCGGGGTCCCGACCTGACCCGGTGACCTGGGGCCAGGGTAACCACCTGACCCGGGGACCCGGGCCGGGGACTCGGTATGACTCCGTCTCCCGGGGCCGGGGTGGTCACCTGACACTGCTACCCGGGACAGCGACCCGACATGACCCGGTGAACCGGGGCCGGGGTAACGACCTGTCCAGGGGACCTGGGCCGGGGACCCGACAGGACCCGGTGACCTGGTTCCGGGGTGCCGACCTGACCCGGTGACCTGGGGCTGTGGTGTCGACCGGACTCGGGGACCTGGTCCGGTGTCCCGTCATGACCCGGGGACCTGGGGTCGGGGTGGTCACCAGACCGTTGTACCCAGGCCGTTGACCCGACATGACCCTGTGACCCGGGGCCTGGGTAAAAATCCGACCCGGGGCCTGGGTAAAAATCCAACCCGGGGACCCGGGGCCGGGTTAACGACCTGTCCAGGGGACCCGGGCCGGGGACCCGACAGGACCCGGTGATCCTTCGCTGGTGTCCCGATGCAACCCGGGGACCCGGGCCGGGGACCCCACGTGACCCGGGGACCTGGGGCAGGGGATGTCACCCGACACTTGTACCCGGGGCAGCGACCCGATACGACCCGGGGACCTGGGTCCGGGGTCCCGACCTGACCCGGTGACCTGGGGCCAGGGTAACCACCTGACCCGGGGACCCGGGCCGGGGACCCGGTATGACTCCGTCTCCCGGGGCCGGGGTGGTCACCTGACACTGCTACCCGGGACAGCGACCCGACATGACCCGGTGACCCGGGGCCGGGGTAACGACCTGTCCAGGGGACCTGGGCCGGGGACCCGACAGGACCCGGTGACCTGGTTCCGGGGTGCCGACCTGACCCGGTGACCTGGGGCTGTGGTGTCGACCGGACTCGGGGACCTGGTCCGGTGTCCCGTCATGACCCGGGGACCTGGGGTCGGGGTGGTCACCAGACCGTTGTACCCAGGCCGTTGACCCGACATGACCCTGTGACCCGGGGACTGGGTAAAAATCCAACCCGGGGACCCGGGCATGGGACATGACATGACCCGACCTGGGTCCGGGGTCCCGACCTGACCCGCTGACCTGGGGCCGGTGTCCCCACGTGACCCGGGGTCCTGGTGCCGGGGTCCCCACGTGACCCGGGGACCCGAGCCGGGGTCCCCACGTGACCCGGTGACCTGAGGCCGGGGTCCCCACGTGACCCGGTGACCTGGGGCCGGGGTCCCCACGTGACCCGGGGTCCTGGTGCCGGGGTCCCCACGTGACCCGGGGACCCGGGCCGGGGACACAACGTGACCCGGTGACCTGGGGCCGGGGTCCCCACGTGACCCGGGGACCCGGGCCGGGGACATCACGTGACCCGGTCACCTGGGGCCGGGGTCCCCACGTGACCCGGTCACCTGGGGCCGGGGTCCCAACGTGACCCGGGGTCCTGGTGCCGGTGTCCCCACGTGACCCGGTCACCTGGGGCCCGGGTCCCCACGTGACCCGGTCACCTGGGGCCGGGGTCCCCACGTGACCTGGGGACCCGGGCCGGGGACCCCACGTGACCCGGGGACCTGGGGCCGGGGATGTCACCCGACACTGGTACCCGGGGCAGCGACCCGATACGACCCGGGGACCTGGGTCCGGGGTCCCGACCTGACCCGGTGACCTGGGGCCGGGGTAACCACCTGACACGGGGACCCGGGCTGGGGACCCGGTATTACTCCGTCTCCCGGGGCCGGGGTGGTCACCTGACACTGCTACCCGGGACAGCGACCCGACATGACCCGGTGACCCGGGGCCGGGGTAACGACCTGTCCAGGGGACCTGGGCCGGGGACCCGACAGGACCCGGTGACCTGGTTCCGGGATGCCGACCTGACCCGGTGACCTGGGGCTGTGGTGTCGACCGGACTCGGGGACCTGGTCCGGTGTCCCGTCATGACCCGGGGACCTGGGGTCGGGGTGGTCACCAGACCGTTGTACCCAGGCCGTTGAGCCGACATGACCCTGTGACCCGGAGCCTGGGTAAAAATCCAACCCGGGGACCCGGGCATGGGACGTGACATGACCCGACCTGGGTCCGGGGTCCCGACCTGACCCGGTGACCTGGGCCGGGGACCCCACGTGACCCGGGGACCTGGGGCAGGGGATGTCACCCGACACTGGTACCCGGGGCAGCGACCCGATACGACCCGGGGACCTGGGTCCGGGGTCCCGACCTGACCCGGTGACCTGGGGCCAGGGTAACCACTTGACCCGGGGACCCGGGCCGGGGACCCGGTATGACTCCGTCTCCCGGGGCCAGGGTGGTCACCTGACACTGCTACCCGGGACAGCGACCCGACATGACCCGGTGACCCGGGGCCGGGGTAACGACCTGTCCAGGGGACCTGGGCCGGGGACCCGACAGGACCCGGTGACCTGGTTCCGGGGTGCCGACCTGACCCGGTGACCTGGGGCTGTGGTGTCGACCGGACTCGGGGACCTGGTCCGGTGTCCCGTCATGACCCGGGGACCTGGGGTCGGGGTGGTCACCAGACCGTTGTACCCAGGCCGTTGACCCGACATGACCCTGTGACCCGGGGCCTGGGTAAAAATCCAACCCGGGGACCCGGGCATGGGACATGACATGACCCGACCTGGGTCCGGGGTCCCGACCTGACCCGGTTACCTGGGGCCGGGGTCCCCACGTGACCCGGGGTCCTGGTGCTGGGGTCCCCACGTGACCCGGGGACCCGAGCCGGGGTCCCCACGTGACCCGGTGACCTGAGGCCGGGGTCCCCACGTGACCCGGTGACCTGGGGCCGTGGTCCCCACGTGACCCGGGGTCCTGGTGCCGGGGTCCCCACGTGACCCGGGGACCCGGGCCGGGGACCCCACGTGACCCGGTGACCTGGGGCCGGGGTCCCCACGTGACCATGGGTCCTGGTGCCGGGGACCCCACGTGACCCGGGGACCCGGGCCGGGGTCCCCACGTGACCCGTGGTCCTGGTGCCGGTGTCCTCACGTGACCCGGTCACCTGGGGCCGGGGTCCCCACGTGACCCGGGGTCCTGGTGCCGGGGTCCCCACGTGACCCGCTGACTTGGGGCCGGGGTCCCCACCTGACCCGGGGTCCTGGTGCCGGGGTCCCCACGTGACCCGCTGACCTGTGGCCGGGGTCCCCACGTGACCCGGGGTCCTGGTGACGGGGTCCCCACGTGACCCGCTGACCTGGGGCCGGGGTCCCCACGTGACCCGGGGTCCTGGTGCCGGGGTGGTCACCGGAACCTGGGAACCAGGCCGGGTGCGCGACATGACCCGGTGACCCGGGGCCGGGTTAACGACCTGTCCAGGGGACCCGGGCCGGGGACCCCACGTGACCCGGGGACCTGGGGCAGGGGATGTCACCCGACACTGGTACCCGGGGCAGCGACCCGATACGACCCGGGGACCTGGGTCCGGGGTCCCGACCTGACCCAGTGACCTGGGGCCGGTGTCCCCACGTGACCCGCTGACCTGGGTCCGGGGTCCCCACGTGACCCGGTGACCTAGTGCCTGGGTGGTCATCGGAACCTGGGAACCAGGCCAGGTACCCGACACGACCCGGTGACCCGGGGCTGTGGTGTCGACGGACTCGTGGACCTGGGTTCGGGGTCCCGACCTGACGCGGTGACCTGGGGCCGGTGTCCCCACGTGACCCGCTGACCTGGGTCCGGGGTCCCCACGTGACCCGGTCACCTGGGGCCGGTGTCCCCACGTGACCTGCTGACCTGGGGCCGGGGTCCCCACGTGACCCGGTGACCTGGTTCCGGGGTGCCGACCTGACCCGGTGACCTGGGGCTGTGGTGTCGACCGGACTCGGGGACCTGGTCCGGTGTCCCGTCATGACCCGGGGACCTGGGGTCGGAGTGGTCACCAGACCGTTGTACCCAGGGCGTTGACCCGACATGACCCTGTGACCCGGGGCCTGAGTAAAAATCCGACCCGGGGCCTGGGTAAAAATCCAACCCGGGGACCCGGGGCCGGGTTAACGACCTGTCCAGGGGACCCGGGCCGGGGACCCGACAGGACCCGGTGATCCTTCGCTGGTGTCCCGATGCAACCCGGGGACCCGGGCCGGGGACCCCACGTGACCCGGGGACCTGGGGCAGGGGATGTCACCCGACACTGGTACCCGGGGCAGCGACCCGATACGACCCGGGGACCTGGGTCCGGGGTCCCGACCTGACCCGGTGACCTGGGGCCAGGGTAACCACCTGACCCGGGGACCCGGGCCGGGGACCCGGTATGACTCCGTCTCCCGGGGCCGGGGTGGTCACCTGACACTGCTACCCGGGACAGCGACCCGACATGACCCGGTGACCCGGGGCCGGGGTAACGACCTGTCCAGGGGACCTGGGCCGGGGACCCGACAGGACCCGGTGACCTGGTTCCGGGGTGCCGACCTGACCCGGTGACCTGGGGCTGTGGTGTCGACCGGACTCGGGGACCTGGTCCGGTGTCCCGTCATGACCCGGGGACCTGGGGTCGGGGTGGTCACCAGACCGTTGTACCCAGGCCGTTGAGCCGACATGACCCTGTGACCCGGAGCCTGGGTAAAAATCCAACCCGGGGACCCGGGCATGGGACATGACATGACCCGACCTGGGTCCGGGGTCCCGACCTGACCCGCTGACCTGGGGCCGGTGTCCACACGTGACCCGGGGACCTGGTGCCGGGGTCCCCACGTGACCCGGGAACCCGAGCCGGGGTCCCCACGTGACCCGGTGACCTGAGGCCGGGGTCCCCACGTGACCCGGTGACCTGGGGCCGGGGTCCCCACGTGACCCGGGGTCCTGGTGCCGGGGTCCCCACGTGACCCGGGGACCCGGGCCGGGGACCCCACGTGACCCGGTGACCTGGGGCCGGGGTCCCCACATGACCCGGGGACCCGGGCCGGGGACATCACGTGACCCGGTCACCTGGGGCCAGGGTCCCCATGTGACCCGGGGTCCTGGTGCCGGGGACCCCACGTGACCCGGGGACCAGGGCCGGGGTCCCCACGTGACCCGGGGTCATGGTGCCGGTGTCCCCACGTGACCCGGTGACCTGGGGCCGGGGTCCCCACGTGACCCGGGGTCCTTGTGCCGGGGTCCCCACGTGACCCGCTGTCTTGGGGCCGGGGTCCCCACTTGACCCGGGGTCCTGGTGCCGGGGTCCCCACGTGACCCGGGGACCCGGGCCGTGGTCCACACGTGACCCGGTGACCTGAGGCCGGGGTCCCCACGTGACCCGGTGACCTGGGGCGAGGGTCCCCACGTGACCCGGGGTCCTGGTGCCGGGGTCCCCAAGTGACCCGGGGACCCGGGCCGGGGACCCCACGTGACCCGGTGACCTGGGGCCGGGGTCCCCACGTGACCCGGGGACCCGGGCCGGGGACATCACGTGACCCGGTCACCTGGGGCCGGGGTCCCCACGTGAGCCGGGGTCCTGGTGCCAGGGTCCCCACGTAACCCGGTGACCTGAGGCCGGGGTCCCCACGTGACCCGGTGACCTGGGGCTGGGGTCCCCACGTGACCCGGGGTCCTGGTGCCGGGGTTCCCACGTGACCCGGGGACCCGGGCCGGGGTCCCCACGTGACCCGGGGTCCTGGTGCCGGTGTCCCCACGTGACCCGGGGACCCGGGCCGGGGACCCCACGTGACCCGGTGACCTGGGGCCGGGGTCCCCACGTGACCCGGGGACCCGGGCCGGGGACATCACGTGACCCGGTGACCTGGGGCCGGGGTCCCCACGTGACCCGGGGTCCTGGTGCCGGGGTCCCCACGTGACCCGGGGACCCGGGCCGGGGTCCCCACGTGACCCAGGGTCCTGGTGCCGGTGTCCCCACGTGACCCGGTGACCTGGGGCCGGGGTCCCCACGTGACCCGGTGACCTGGGGCCGGGGTCCCCACGTGACCCGGGGACCCGGGCCGGGGTCCCCACGTGACCCGGGGTCCTGGTGCCGGTGTCCCCACGTGACCCGGTGACCTGGGGCCAGGGTCCCCACGTGACCCGGTGACCTGGGGCCGGGGTCCCCACGTGACCTGGGGACCCGGGCCGGGGACCCCACGTGACCCGGGGACCTGGGGCCGGGGATGTCACCCGACACTGGTACCCGGGGCAGCGACCCGATACGACCCGGGGACCTGGGTCCGGGGTCCCGACCTGACCCGGTGACCTGGGGCCAGGGTAACCACCTGACCCGGGGACCCGGGCCGGGGACTCGGTATGACTCCGTCTCCCGGGGCCGGGGTGGTCACCTGACACTGCTACCCGGGACAGCGACCCGACATGACCCGGTGACCCGGGGCCGGGGTAACGACCTGTCCAGGGGACCTGGGCCGGGGACCCGACAGGACCCGGTGACCTGGTTCCGGGGTGCCGACCTGACCCGGTGACCTGGGGCTGTGGTGTCGACCGGACTCGGGGACCTGGTCCGGTGTCCCGTCATGACCCGGGGACCTGGGGTCGGGGTGGTCACCAGACCGTTGTACCCAGGCCGTTGACCCGACATGACCCTGTGACCCGGGGCCTGGGTAAAAATCCAACCCGGGGACCCGGGCATGGGACGTGACATGACCCGACCTAGGTCCGGGGTCCCGACCTGACCCGGTGACCTTGGGCCAGGGTCCCCACGTGACCCGGGGACTCGGGCCGGGGACCCGGTATGACTCCGTCTCCCGGGGCCGGGGTGGTCACCTGACACTGCTACCCGGGACAGCGACCCGACATGACCCGGTGACCCGGGGCCGGGGTAACGACCTGTCCAGGGGACCTGGGCCGGAGACCCGACATGACCCGGTGACCTGGTTCCGGGGTGCCGACCTGACCCGGTGACCTGGGGCTGTGGTGTCGACCGGACTCGGGGACCTGGTCCGGTGTCCCGTCATGACCCGGGGACCTGGGGTCGGGGTGGTCACCAGACCGTTGTACCCAGGCC
Source organism: Somateria mollissima (assembly GCA_951411735.1). Classification (NCBI taxonomy): domain Eukaryota; kingdom Metazoa; phylum Chordata; class Aves; order Anseriformes; family Anatidae; genus Somateria; species Somateria mollissima. The sequence continues at coordinate 13,128,935 of OX598320.1, forward strand.
GTTGACCCGACATGACCCTGTGACCCGGGGCCTGGGTAAAAATCCGACCCGGGGCCTGGGTAAAAATCCAACCCGGGGACCCGGGGCCGGGTTAACGACCTGTCCAGGGGACCCGGGCCGGGGACCCGACAGGACCCGGTGATCCTTCGCTGGTGTCCCGATGCAACCCGGGGACCCGGGCCGGGGACCCCACGTGACCCGGGGACCTGGGGCCGGGGATGTCACCCGACACTGGTACCCGGGGCAGCGACCCGATACGACCCGGGGACCTGGGTCCGGGGTCCCGACCTGACCCGGTGACCTGGGGCCAGGGTAACCACCTGACCCGGGGACCCGGGCCGGGGACCCGGTATGACTCCGTCTCCCGGGGCCGGGGTGGTCACCTGACACTGCTACCCGGGACAGCGACCCGACATGACCCGGTGACCCGGGGCCGGGGTAACGACTTGTCCAGGGGACCTGGGCCGGGGACCCGACAGGACCCGGTGACCTGGTTCCGGGGTGCCGACCTGACCCGGTGACCTGGGGCTGTGGTGTCGACCGGACTCGGGGACCTGGTCCGGTGTCCCGTCATGACCCGGGGACCTGGGGTCGGGGTGGTCACCAGACCGTTGTACCCAGGCCGTTGAGCCGACATGACCCTGTGACCCGGAGCCTGGGTAAAAATCCAACCCGGGGACCCGGGCATGGGACGTGACATGACCCGACCTGGGTCCGGGGTCCCGACCTGACCCGGTGACCTGGGCCGGGGACCCCACGTGACCCGGGGTCCTGGGGCCGGGGATGTCACCCGACACTGGTACCCGGGGCAGCGACCCGATACGACCCGGGGACCTGGGTCCGGGGTCCCGACCTGACCCGGTGACCTGGGGCCAGGGTAACCACTTGACCCGGGGACCCGGGCCGGGGACCCGGTATGACTCCGTCTCCCGGGGCCAGGGTGGTCACCTGACACTGCTACCCGGGACAGCGACCCGACATGACCCGGTGACCCGGGGCCGGGGTAACGACCTGTCCAGGGGACCTGGGCCGGGGACCCGACAGGACCCGGTGACCTGGTTCCGGGGTGCCGACCTGACCCGGTGACCTGGGGCTGTGGTGTCGACCGGACTCGGGGACCTGGTCCGGTGTCCCGTCATGACCCGGGGACCTGGGGTCGGGGTGGTCACCAGACCGTTGTACCCAGGCCGTTGACCCGACATGACCCTGTGACCCGGGGCCTGGGTAAAAATCCAACCCGGGGACCCGGGCATGGGACGTGACATGACCCGACCTGGGTCCGGGGTCCCGACCTGACCCGGTGACCTGGGCCGGGGACCCCACGTGACCCGGGGACCTGGGGCCGGGGATGTCACCCGACACTGGTACCCGGGGCAGCGACCCGATACGACCCGGGGACCTGGGTCCGGGGTCCCGACCTGACCCGGTGACCTGGGGCCAGGGTAACCACTTGACCCGGGGACCCGGGCCGGGGACCCGGTATGACTCCGTCTCCCGGGGCCAGGGTGGTCACCTGACACTGCTACCCGGGACAGCGACCCGACATGACCCGGTGACCCGGGGCCGGGGTAACGACCTGTCCAGGGGACCTGGGCCGGGGACCCGACAGGACCCGGTGACCTGGTTCCGGGGTGCCGACCTGACCCGGTGACCTGGGGCTGTGGTGTCGACCGGACTCGGGGACCTGGTCCGGTGTCCCGTCATGACCCGGGGACCTGGGGTCGGGGTGGTCACCAGACCGTTGTACCCAGGCCGTTGACCCGACATGACCCTGTGACCCGGGGCCTGGGTAAAAATCCAACCCGGGGACCCGGGCATGGGACATGACATGACCCGACCTGGGTCCGGGGTCCCGACCTGACCCGGTTACCTGGGGCCGGTGTCCCCACGTGACCCGGGGTCCTGGTGCCGGGGTCCCCACGTGACCCGGGGACCCGAGCCGGGGTCCCCACGTGACCCGGTGACCTGAGGCCGGGGTCCCCACGTGACCCGGTGACCTGGTGCCGGGGTCCCCACGTGACCCGGGGACCCGGGCCGGGGACCCCACGTGACCCGGTGACCTGGGGCCGGGGTCCCCACGTGACCCGGGGACCCGGGCCGGGGACATCACGTGACCCGGTCACCTGGGGCCGGGGTCCCCACGTGACCCGGGGTCCTGGTGCCGGGGACCCCACGTGACCCGGGGACCCGGGCCGGGGTCCCCACGTGACCCGGGGTCCTGGTGCCGGTGTCCCCACGTGACCCGGTCACCTGGGGCCGGGGTCCCCACGTGACCCGGGGTCCTGGTGCCGGGGTCCCCACGTGACCCGCTGACTTGGGGCCGGGGTCCCCACCTGACCCGGGGTCCTGGTGCCGGGGTCCCCACGTGACCCGCTGACCTGTGGCCGGGGTCCCCACGTGACCCGGGGTCCTGGTGCCGGGGTCCCCACGTGACCCGCTGACCTGGGGCCGGGGTCCCCACGTGACCCGGGGTCCTGGTGCCGGGGTGGTCACCGGAACCTGGGAACCAGGCCGGGTGCGCGACATGACCCGGTGACCCGGGGCCGGGTTAACGACCTGTCCAGGGGACCCGGGCCGGGGACCCCACGTGACCCGGGGACCTGGGGCAGGGGATGTCACCCGACACTGGTACCCGGGGCAGCGAGCCGATACGACCCGGGGACCTGGGTCCGGGGTCCCGACCTGACCCGGTGACCTGGGGCCAGGGTAACCACCTGACCCGGGGACCCGGGCCGGGGACTCGGTATGACTCCGTCTCCCAGGGCCGGCGTGGTCACCTGACACTGGTACCCGGGACAGCGACCCGACATGACCCGGTGACCCGGGGCCGGGGTAAAAATCCAACCCGGGGACCCGGGCATGGGACGTGACATGACCCGACCTGGGTCCGGGGTCCCGACCTGACCCGGTGACCTTGGGCCAGGGTAACCACCTGACCCGGGGACTCGGGCCGGGGACCCGGTATGACTCCGTCTCCCGGGGCCGGGGTGGTCACCTGACACTGCTACCCGGGACAGCGACCCGACATGACCCGGTGACCCGGGGCCGGGGTAACGACCTGTCCAGGGGACCTGGGCCGGGGACCCGACATGACCCGGTGACCTGGTTCCGGGGTGCCGACCTGACCCGGTGACCTGGGGCTGTGGTGTCGACCGGACTCGGGGACCTGGTCCGGTGTCCCGTCATGACCCGGGGACCTGGGGTCGGGGTGGTCACCAGACCGTTGTACCCAGGCCGTTGACCCGACATGACCCTGTGACCCGGGGCCTGGGTAAAAATCCGACCCGGGGCCTGGGTAAAAATCCAACCCGGGGACCCGGGGCCGGGTTAACGACCTGTCCAGGGGACCCGGGCCGGGGACCCGACAGGACCGGTGATCCTTCGCTGGTGTCCCGATGCAACCCGGGGACCCGGGCCGGGGACCCCACGTGACCCGCGGACCTGGGGCAGGGGATGTCACCCGACACTGGTACCCGGGGCAGCGACCCGATACGACCCGGGGACCTGGGTCCTGGGTCCCGACCTGACCCGGTGACCTGGGGCCAGGGTAACCACCTGACCCGGGGACCCGGGCCGGGGACCCGGTATGACTCCGTCTCCCGGGGCCGGGGTGGTCACCTGACACTGCTACCCGGGACAGCGACCCGACATGACCCGGTGACCCGGGGCCGGGGTAACGACCTGTCCAGGGGACCTGGGCCGGGGACCCGACATGACCCGGTGACCTGGTTCCGGGGTGCCGACCTGACCCGGTGACCTGGGGCTGTGGTGTCGACCGGACTCGGGGACCTGGTCCGGTGTCCCGTCATGACCCGGGGACCTGGGGTCGGGGTGGTCACCAGACCGTTGTACCCAGGCCGTTGACCCGACATGACCCTGTGACCCGGGGCCTGGGTAAAAATCCAACCCGGGGACCCGGGCATGGGACGTGACATGACCCGACCTGGGTCCGGGGTCCCGACCTGACCCGCTGACCTGGGGCCGGTGTCCACACGTGACCCGGGGTCCTGGTGCCGGGGTCCCCACGTGACCCGGGGACACGAGCCGGGGTCCCCACGTGACCCGGTGACCTGAGGCCGGGGTCCCCACGTGACCCGGTGACCTGGGGCCGGGGTCCCCACGTGACCCGGGGTCCTGGTGCCGGGGTCCCCACGTGACCCGGGGACCCGGGCCGGGGACCCCACGTGACCCGGTGACCTGGGGCCGGGGTCCCCACGTGACCCGGGGACCCGGGCCGGGGACATCACGTGACCCGGTCACCTGGGGCCGGGGTCCCCACGTGACCCGGGGTCCTGGTGCCGGGGACCCCACGTGACCCGGGGACCCGGGCCGGGGTCCCCACGTGACCCGGGGTCCTGGTGCCGGTGTCCCCACGTGACCCGGTCACCTGGGGCCGGGGTCCCCACGTGACCCGGGGTCCTGGTGCCGGGGTCCCCACGTGACCCGCTGACTTGGGGCCGGGGTCCCCACTTGACCCGGGGTCCTGGTGCCGGGGTCCCCACGTGACCCGGGGACCCGGGCCGGGGTACCCACGTGACCCGGTGACCTGAGGCCGGGGTCCCCACATGACCCGGTGACCTGGGGCGAGGGTCCCCACGTGACCCGGGGTCCTGGTGCCGGGGTCCCCAAGTGACCCGGGGACCCGGGCCGGGGACCCCACGTGACCCGGTGACCTGGGGCCAGGGTCCCCACGTGACCCGGGGACCTGGGCCGGGGACATCACGTGACCCGGTCAACTGGGGCCGGGGTCCCCACGTGACCCGGTCACCTGGGGCCGGGGTCCCCACGTGACCCGGTGACCTGAGGCCGGGGTCTCCACGTGACCCGGTGACCTGGGGCCGGGGTCCCCACGTGACCCGGGGTCCTGGTGCCGGGGTTCCCACGTGACCCGGGGACCCGGGCCGGGGTCCCCACGTGACCCGGGGTCCTGGTGCCGGTGTCCCCACGTGACCCGGGGACCCGGGCCGGGGACCCCACGTGACCCGGTGACCTGGGGCCGGGGTCCCCACGTGACCCGGGGACCCGGGCCGGGGACATCACGTGACCCGGTCACCTGGGGCCGGGGTCCCCACGTGACCCGGGGTCCTGGTGCCGGGGTCCCCACGTGACCCGGGGACCCGGGCCGGGGTCCCCACGTGACCCAGGGTCCTGGTGCCGGTGTCCCCACGTGACCCGGTGACCTGGGGCGGGGGTCCCCACGTGACCCGGTGACCTGGGGCCGGGGTCCCCACGTGACCCGGGGACCCGGGCCGGGGTCCCCACGTGACCCAGGGTCCTGGTGCCGGTGTCCCCACGTGACCCGGTAACCTGGGGCCGGGGTCCCCACGTGACCCGGTGACCTGGGGCCGGGGTGCCGACCTGACCCGGTGACCTGGGGCTGTGGTGTCGACCGGACTCGGGGACCTGGTCCGGTGTCCCGTCATGACCCGGGGACCTGGGGTCGGGGTGGTCACCAGACCGTTGTACCCAGGCCGTTGAGCCGACATGACCCTGTGACCCGGGGCCTGGGTAAAAATCCAACCCGGGGACCCGGGCATGGGACGTGACATGACCCGACCTAGGTCCGGGGTCCCGACCTGACCCGGTGACCTTGGGCCAGGGTCCCCACGTGACCCGGGGTCCTGGTGCCGGTGTCCCCACGTGACCCGGTGACCTGGGGCCAGGGTCCCCACGTGACCCGGTGACCTGGGGCCGGGGTCCCCACGTGACCTGGGGACCCGGGCCGGGGACCCCACGTGACCCGGGGACCTGGGGCCGGGGATGTCACCCGACACTGGTACCCGGGGCAGCGACCCGATACGACCCGGGGACCTGGGTCCGGGGTCCCGACCTGACCCGGTGACCTGGGGCCAGGGTAACCACCTGACCCGGGGACCCGGGCCGGGGACTCGGTATGACTCCGTCTCCCGGGGCCGGGGTGGTCACCTGACACTGCTACCCGGGACAGCGACCCGACATGACCCGGTGACCCGGGGCCGGGGTAACGACCTGTCCAGGGGACCTGGGCCGGGGACCCGACAGGACCCGGTGACCTGGTTCCGGGGTGCCGACCTGACCCGGTGACCTGGGGCTGTGGTGTCGACCGGACTCGGGGACCTGGTCCGGTGTCCCGTCATGACCCGGGGACCTGGGGTCGGGGTGGTCACCAGACCGTTGTACCCAGGCCGTTGACCCGACATGACCCTGTGACCCGGGGCCTGGGTAAAAATCCAACCCGGGGACCCGGGCATGGGACGTGACATGACCCGACCTAGGTCCGGGGTCCCGACCTGACCCGGTGACCTTGGGCCAGGGTCCCCACGTGACCCGGGGACTCGGGCCGGGGACCCGGTATGACTCCGTCTCCCGGGGCCGGGGTGGTCACCTGACACTGCTACCCGGGACAGCGACCCGACATGACCCGGTGACCCGGGGCCGGGGTAACGACCTGTCCAGGGGACCTGGGCCGGAGACCCGACATGACCCGGTGACCTGGTTCCGGGGTGCCGACCTGACCCGGTGACCTGGGGCTGTGGTGTCGACCGGACTCGGGGACCTGGTCCGGTGTCCCGTCATGACCCGGGGACCTGGGGTCGGGGTGGTCACCAGACCGTTGTACCCAGGCCGTTGACCCGACATGACCCTGTGACCCGGGGCCTGGGTAAAAATCCGACCCGGGGCCTGGGTAAAAATCCAACCCGGGGACCCGGGGCCGGGTTAACGACCTGTCCAGGGGACCCGGGCCGGGGACCCGACAGGACCCGGTGATCCTTCGCTGGTGTCCCGATGCAACCCGGGGACCCGGGCCGGGGACCCCACGTGACCCGGGGACCTGGGGCCGGGGATGTCACCCGACACTGGTACCCGGGGCAGCGACCCGATACGACCCGGGGACCTGGGTCCGGGGTCCCGACCTGACCCGGTGACCTGGGGCCAGGGTAACCACCTGACCCGGGGACCCGGGCCGGGGACCCGGTATGACTCCGTCTCCCGGGGCCGGGGTGGTCACCTGACACTGCTACCCGGGACAGCGACCCGACATGACCCGGTGACCCGGGGCCGGGGTAACGACTTGTCCAGGGGACCTGGGCCGGGGACCCGACAGGACCCGGTGACCTGGTTCCGGGGTGCCGACCTGACCCGGTGACCTGGGGCTGTGGTGTCGACCGGACTCGGGGACCTGGTCCGGTGTCCCGTCATGACCCGGGGACCTGGGGTCGGGGTGGTCACCAGACCGTTGTACCCAGGCCGTTGAGCCGACATGACCCTGTGACCCGGAGCCTGGGTAAAAATCCAACCCGGGGACCCGGGCATGGGACGTGACATGACCCGACCTGGGTCCGGGGTCCCGACCTGACCCGGTGACCTGGGCCGGGGACCCCACGTGACCCGGGGTCCTGGGGCCGGGGATGTCACCCGACACTGGTACCCGGGGCAGCGACCCGATACGACCCGGGGACCTGGGTCCGGGGTCCCGACCTGACCCGGTGACCTGGGGCCAGGGTAACCACTTGACCCGGGGACCCGGGCCGGGGACCCGGTATGACTCCGTCTCCCGGGGCCAGGGTGGTCACCTGACACTGCTACCCGGGACAGCGACCCGACATGACCCGGTGACCCGGGGCCGGGGTAACGACCTGTCCAGGGGACCTGGGCCGGGGACCCGACAGGACCCGGTGACCTGGTTCCAGGGTGCCGACCTGACCCGGTGACCTGGGGCTGTGGTGTCGACCGGACTCGGGGACCTGGTCCGGTGTCCCGTCATGACCCGGGGACCTGGGGTCGGGGTGGTCACCAGACCGTTGTACCCAGGCCGTTGACCCGACATGACCCTGTGACCCGGGGCCTGGGTAAAAATCCAACCCGGGGACCCGGGCATGGGACGTGACATGACCCGACCTGGGTCCGGGGTCCCGACCTGACCCGGTGACCTGGGCCGGGGACCCCACGTGACCCGGGGACCTGGGGCCGGGGATGTCACCCGACACTGGTACCCGGGGCAGCGACCCGATACGACCCGGGGACCTGGGTCCGGGGTCCCGACCTGACCCGGTGACCTGGGGCCAGGGTAACCACTTGACCCGGGGACCCGGGCCGGGGACCCGGTATGACTCCGTCTCCCGGGGCCAGGGTGGTCACCTGACACTGCTACCCGGGACAGCGACCCGACATGACCCGGTGACCCGGGGCCGGGGTAACGACCTGTCCAGGGGACCTGGGCCGGGGACCCGACAGGACCCGGTGACCTGGTTCCGGGGTGCCGACCTGACCCGGTGACCTGGGGCTGTGGTGTCGACCGGACTCGGGGACCTGGTCCGGTGTCCCGTCATGACCCGGGGACCTGGGGTCGGGGTGGTCACCAGACCGTTGTACCCAGGCCGTTGACCCGACATGACCCTGTGACCCGGGGCCTGGGTAAAAATCCAACCCGGGGACCCGGGCATGGGACATGACATGAGCCGACCTGGGTCCGGGGTCCCGACCTGACCCGGTTACCTGGGGCCGGTGTCCCCACGTGACCCGGGGTCCTGGTGCCGGGGTCCCCACGTGACCCGGGGACCCGAGCCGGGGTCCCCACGTGACCCGGTGACCTGAGGCCAGGGTCCCCACGTGACCCGGTGACCTGGTGCCGGGGTCCCCACGTGACCCGGGGACCCGGGCCGGGGACCCCACGTGACCCGGTGACCTGGGGCCGGGGTCCCCACGTGACCCGGGGACCCGGGCCGGGGACATCACGTGACCCGGTCACCTGGGGCCGGGGTCCCCACGTGACCCGGGGTCCTGGTGCCGGGGACCCCACGTGACCCGGGGACCCGGGCCGGGGTCCCCACGTGACCCGGGGTCCTGGTGCCGGTGTCCCCACGTGACCCGGTCACCTGGGGCCGGGGTCCCCACGTGACCCGGGGTCCTGGTGCCGGGGTCCCCACGTGACCCGCTGACCTGTGGCCGGGGTCCCCACGTGACCCGGGGTCCTGGTGCCGGGGTCCCCACGTGACCCGCTGACCTGGGGCCGGGGTCCCCACGTGACCCGGGGTCCTGGTGCCGGGGTGGTCACCGGAACCTGGGAACCAGGCCGGGTGCGCGACATGACCCGGTGACCCGGGGCCGGGTTAACGACCTGTCCAGGGGACCCGGGCCGGGGACCCCACGTGACCCGGGGACCTGGGGCAGGGGATGTCACCCGACACTGGTACCCAGGGCAGCGAGCCGATACGACCCGGGGACCTGGGTCCGGGGTCCCGACCTGACCCGGTGACCTGGGGCCAGGGTAACCACCTGACCCGGGGACCCGGGCCGGGGACTCGGTATGACTCCGTCTCCCAGGGCCGGCGTGGTCACCTGACACTGGTACCCGGGACAGCGACCCGACATGACCCGGTGACCCGGGGCCGGGGTAAAAATCCAACCCGGGGACCCGGGCATGGGACGTGACATGACCCGACCTGGGTCCGGGGTCCCGACCTGACCCGGTGACCTTGGGCCAGGGTAACCACCTGACCCGGGGACTCGGGCCGGGGACCCGGTATGACTCCGTCTCCCGGGGCCAGGGTGGTCACCTGACACTGCTACCCGGGACAGCGACCCGACATGACCCGGTGACCCGGGGCCGGGGTAACGACCTGTCCAGGGGACCTGGGCCGGGGACCCGACATGACCCGGTGACCTGGTTCCGGGGTGCCGACCTGACCCGGTGACCTGGGGCTGTGGTGTCGACCGGACTCGGGGACCTGGTCCGGTGTCCCGTCATGACCCGGGGACCTGGGGTCGGGGTGGTCACCAGACCGTTGTACCCAGGCCGTTGACCCGACATGACCCTGTGACCCGGGGCCTGGGTAAAAATCCGACCCGGGGCCTGGGTAAAAATCCAACCCGGGGACCCGGGGCCGGGTTAACGACCTGTCCAGGGGACCCGGGCCGGGGACCCGACAGGACCGGTGATCCTTCGCTGGTGTCCCGATGCAACCCGGGGACCCGGGCCGGGGACCCCACGTGACCCGCGGACCTGGGGCAGGGGATGTCACCCGACACTGGTACCCGGGGCAGCGACCCGATACGACCCGGGGACCTGGGTCCTGGGTCCCGACCTGACCCGGTGACCTGGGGCCAGGGTAACCACCTGACCCGGGGACCCGGGCCGGGGACCCGGTATGACTCCGTCTCCCGGGGCCGGGGTGGTCACCTGACACTGCTACCCGGGACAGCGACCCGACATGACCCGGTGACCCGGGGCCGGGGGTAACGACCTGTCCAGGGGACCTGGGCCGGGGACCCGACATGACCCGGTGACCTGGTTCCGGGGTGCCGACCTGACCCGGTGACCTGGGGCTGTGGTGTCGACCGGACTCGGGGACCTGGTCCGGTGTCCCGTCATGACCCGGGGACCTGGGGTCGGGGTGGTCACCAGACCGTTGTACCCAGGCCGTTGACCCGACATGACCCTGTGACCCGGGGCCTGGGTAAAAATCCAACCCGGGGACCCGGGCATGGGACGTGACATGACCCGACCTGGGTCCGGGGTCCCGACCTGACCCGCTGACCTGGGGCCGGTGTCCACACGTGACCCGGGGTCCTGGTGCCGGGGTCCCCACGTGACCCGGGGACACGAGCCGGGGTCCCCACGTGACCCGGTGACCTGAGGCCGGGGTCCCCACGTGACCCGGTGACCTGGGGCCGGGGTCCCCACGTGACCCGGGGTCCTGGTGCCGGGGTCCCCACGTGACCCGGGGACCCGGGCCGGGGACCCCACGTGACCCGGTGACCTGGGGCCGGGGTCCCCACGTGACCCGGGGACCCGGGCCGGGGACATCACGTGACCCGGTCACCTGGGGCCGGGGTCCCCACGTGACCCGGGGTCCTGGTGCCGGGGACCCCACGTGACCCGGGGACCCGGGCCGGGGTCCCCACGTGACCCGGGGTCCTGGTGCCGGTGTCCCCACGTGACCCGGTCACCTGGGGCCGGGGTCCCCACGTGACCCGGGGTCCTGGTGCCGGGGTCCCCACGTGACCCGCTGACTTGGGGCCGGGGTCCCCACTTGACCCGGGGTCCTGGTGCCGGGGTCCCCACGTGACCCGGGGACCCGGGCCGGGGTACCCACGTGACCCGGTGACCTGAGGCCGGGGTCCCCACATGACCCGGTGACCTGGGGCGAGGGTCCCCACGTGACCCGGGGTCCTGGTGCCGGGGTCCCCAAGTGACCCGGGGACCCGGGCCGGGGACCCCACGTGACCCGGTGACCTGGGGCCAGGGTCCCCACGTGACCCGGGGACCTGGGCCGGGGACATCACGTGACCCGGTCAACTGGGGCCGGGGTCCCCACGTGACCCGGTCACCTGGGGCCGGGGTCCCCACGTGACCCGGTGACCTGAGGCCGGGGTCTCCACGTGACCCGGTGACCTGGGGCCGGGGTCCCCACGTGACCCGGGGTCCTGGTGCCGGGGTTCCCACGTGACCCGGGGACCCGGGCCGGGGTCCCCACGTGACCCGGGGTCCTGGTGCCGGTGTCCCCACGTGACCCGGGGACCCGGGCCGGGGACCCCACGTGACCCGGTGACCTGGGGCCGGGGTCCCCACGTGACCCGGGGACCCGGGCCGGGGACATCACGTGACCCGGTCACCTGGGGCCGGGGTCCCCACGTGACCCGGGGTCCTGGTGCCGGGGTCCCCACGTGACCCGGGGACCCGGGCCGGGGTCCCCACGTGACCCAGGGTCCTGGTGCCGGTGTCCCCACGTGACCCGGTGACCTGGGGCGGGGGTCCCCACGTGACCCGGTGACCTGGGGCCGGGGTCCCCACGTGACCCGGGGACCCGGGCCGGGGTCCCCACGTGACCCAGGGTCCTGGTGCCGGTGTCCCCACGTGACCCGGTAACCTGGGGCCGGGGTCCCCACGTGACCCGGTGACCTGGGGCCGGGGTGCCGACCTGACCCGGTGACCTGGGGCTGTGGTGTCGACCGGACTCGGGGACCTGGTCCGGTGTCCCGTCATGACCCGGGGACCTGGGGTCGGGGTGGTCACCAGACCGTTGTACCCAGGCCGTTGAGCCGACATGACCCTGTGACCCGGGGCCTGGGTAAAAATCCAACCCGGGGACCCGGGCATGGGACGTGACATGACCCGACCTAGGTCCGGGGTCCCGACCTGACCCGGTGACCTTGGGCCAGGGTCCCCACGTGACCCGGGGTCCTGGTGCCGGTGTCCCCACGTGACCCGGTGACCTGGGGCCAGGGTCCCCACGTGACCCGGTGACCTGGGGCCGGGGTCCCCACGTGACCTGGGGACCCGGGCCGGGGACCCCACGTGACCCGGGGACCTGGGGCCGGGGATGTCACCCGACACTGGTACCCGGGGCAGCGACCCGATACGACCCGGGGACCTGGGTCCGGGGTCCCGACCTGACCCGGTGACCTGGGGCCAGGGTAACCACCTGACCCGGGGACCCGGGCCGGGGACTCGGTATGACTCCGTCTCCCGGGGCCGGGGTGGTCACCTGACACTGCTACCCGGGACAGCGACCCGACATGACCCGGTGACCCGGGGCCGGGGTAACGACCTGTCCAGGGGACCTGGGCCGGGGACCCGACAGGACCCGGTGACCTGGTTCCGGGGTGCCGACCTGACCCGGTGACCTGGGGCTGTGGTGTCGACCGGACTCGGGGACCTGGTCCGGTGTCCCGTCATGACCCGGGGACCTGGGGTCGGGGTGGTCACCAGACCGTTGTACCCAGGCCGTTGACCCGACATGACCCTGTGACCTGGGGCCTGGGTAAAAATCCGACCCGGGGCCTGGTTAAAAATCCAACCCGGGGACCCGGGGCCGGGTTAACGACCTGTCCAGGGGACCCGGGCCGGGGACCCGACAGGACCCGGTGATCCTTCGCTGGTGTCCCGATGCAACCCGGGGACCCGGGCCGGGGACCCCACGTGACCCGGGGACCTGGGGCCGGGGATGTCACCCGACACTGGTACCCGGGGCAGCGACCCGATACGACCCGGGGACCTGGGTCCGGGGTCCCGACCTGACCCGGTGACCTGGGGCCAGGGTAACCACCTGACCCGGGGACCCGGGCCGGGGACCCGGTATGACTCCGTCTCCCGGGGCCGGGGTGGTCACCTGACACTGCTACCCGGGACAGCGACCCGACATGACCCGGTGACCCGGGGCCGGGGTAACGACTTGTCCAGGGGACCTGGGCCGGGGACCCGACAGGACCCGGTGACCTGGTTCCGGGGTGCCGACCTGACCCGGTGACCTGGGGCTGTGGTGTCGACCGGACTCGGGGACCTGGTCCGGTGTCCCGTCATGACCCGGGGACCTGGGGTCGGGGTGGTCACCAGACCGTTGTACCCTGGCCGTTGAGCCGACATGACCCTGTGACCCGGAGCCTGGGTAAAAATCCAACCCGGGGACCCGGGCATGGGACGTGACATGACCCGACCTGGGTCCGGGGTCCCGACCTGACCCGGTGACCTGGGCCGGGGACCCCACGTGACCCGGGGTCCTGGGGCCGGGGATGTCACCCGACACTGGTACCCGGGGCAGCGACCCGATACGACCCGGGGACCTGGGTCCGGGGTCCCGACCTGACCCGGTGACCTGGGGCCAGGGTAACCACCTGACCCGGGGACCCGGGCCGGGGACCCGGTATGACTCCGTCTCCCGGGGCCGGGGTGGTCACCTGACACTGGTACCCGGGACAGCGACCCGACATGACCCGGTGACCCGGGGCCGGGGTAACGACCTGTCCAGGGGACCTGGGCCGGGGACCCGACATGACCCGGTGACCTGGTTCCGGGGTGCCGACCTGACCCGGTGACCTGGGGCTGTGGTGTCGACCGGACTCGGGGACCTGGTCCGGTGTCCCGTCATGACCCGGGGACCTGGGGTCGGGGTGGTCACCAGACCGTTGTACCCAGGCCGTTGACCCGACATGACCCTGTGACCCGGGGCCTGGGTAGAAATCCAACCCGGGGACCCGGGCATGGGACGTGACATGACCCGACCTGGGTCCGGGGTCCCGACCTGACCCGCTGACCTGGGGCCGGTGTCCACACGTGACCCGGGGTCCTGGTGCCGGGGTCCCCACGTGACCCGGGGACACGAGCCGGGGTCCCCACGTGACCCGGTGACCTGAGGCCGGGGTCCCCACGTGACCCGGTGACCTGGGGCCGGGGTCCCCACGTGACCCGGGGTCCTGGTGCCGGGGTCCCCACGTGACCCGGGGACCCGGGCCGGGGACCCCACGTGACCCGGTGACCTGGGGCCGGGGTCCCCACGTGACCCGGGGACCCGGGCCGGGGACATCACGTGACCCGGTCACCTGGGGCCGGGGTCCCCACGTGACCCGGGGTCCTGGTGCCGGGGACCCCACGTGACCCGGGGACCCGGGCCGGGGTCCCCACGTGACCCGGGGTCCTGGTGCCGGTGTCCCCACGTGACCCGGTCACCTGGGGCCGGGGTCCCCACGTGACCCGGGGTCCTGGTGCCGGGGTCCCCACGTGACCCGCTGACTTGGGGCCGGGGTCCCCACTTGACCCGGGGTCCTGGTGCCGGGGTCCCCACGTGACCCGGGGACCCGGGCCGGGGTACCCACGTGACCCGGTGACCTGAGGCCGGGGTCCCCACATGACCCGGTGACCTGGGGCGAGGGTCCCCACGTGACCCGGGGTCCTGGTGCCGGGGTCCCCAAGTGACCCGGGGACCCGGGCCGGGGACCCCACGTGACCCGGTGACCTGGGGCCAGGGTCCCCACGTGACCCGGGGACCTGGGCCGGGGACATCACGTGACCCGGTCAACTGGGGCCGGGGTCCCCACGTGACCCGGTCACCTGGGGCCGGGGTCCCCACGTGACCCGGTGACCTGAGGCCGGGGTCTCCACGTGACCCGGTGACCTGGGGCCGGGGTCCCCACGTGACCCGGGGTCCTGGTGCCGGGGTTCCCACGTGACCCGGGGACCCGGGCCGGGGTCCCCACGTGACCCGGGGTCCTGGTGCCGGTGTCCCCACGTGACCCGGGGACCCGGGCCGGGGACCCCACGTGACCCGGTGACCTGGGGCCGGGGTCCCCACGTGACCCGGGGACCCGGGCCGGGGACATCACGTGACCCGGTCACCTGGGGCCGGGGTCCCCACGTGACCCGGGGTCCTGGTGCCGGGGTCCCCACGTGACCCGGGGACCCGGGCCGGGGTCCCCACGTGACCCAGGGTCCTGGTGCCGGTGTCCCCACGTGACCCGGTGACCTGGGGCGGGGGTCCCCACGTGACCCGGTGACCTGGGGCCGGGGTCCCCACGTGACCCGGGGACCCGGGCCGGGGTCCCCACGTGACCCAGGGTCCTGGTGCCGGTGTCCCCACGTGACCCGGTAACCTGGGGCCGGGGTCCCCACGTGACCCGGTGACCTGGGGCCGGGGTGCCGACCTGACCCGGTGACCTGGGGCTGTGGTGTCGACCGGACTCGGGGACCTGGTCCGGTGTCCCGTCATGACCCGGGGACCTGGGGTCGGGGTGGTCACCAGACCGTTGTACCCAGGCCGTTGAGCCGACATGACCCTGTGACCCGGGGCCTGGGTAAAAATCCAACCCGGGGACCCGGGCATGGGACGTGACATGACCCGACCTAGGTCCGGGGTCCCGACCTGACCCGGTGACCTTGGGCCAGGGTCCCCACGTGACCCGGGGTCCTGGTGCCGGTGTCCCCACGTGACCCGGTGACCTGGGGCCAGGGTCCCCACGTGACCCGGTGACCTGGGGCCGGGGTCCCCACGTGACCTGGGGACCCGGGCCGGGGACCCCACGTGACCCGGGGACCTGGGGCCGGGGATGTCACCCGACACTGGTACCCGGGGCAGCGACCCGATACGACCCGGGGACCTGGGTCCGGGGTCCCGACCTGACCCGGTGACCTGGGGCCAGGGTAACCACCTGACCCGGGGACCCGGGCCGGGGACTCGGTATGACTCCGTCTCCCGGGGCCGGGGTGGTCACCTGACACTGCTACCCGGGACAGCGACCCGACATGACCCGGTGACCCGGGGCCGGGGGTAACGACCTGTCCAGGGGACCTGGGCCGGGGACCCGACAGGACCCGGTGACCTGGTTCCGGGGTGCCGACCTGACCCGGTGACCTGGGGCTGTGGTGTCGACCGGACTCGGGGACCTGGTCCGGTGTCCCGTCATGACCCGGGGACCTGGGGTCGGGGTGGTCACCAGACCGTTGTACCCAGGCCGTTGACCCGACATGACCCTGTGACCCGGGGCCTGGGTAAAAATCCAACCCGGGGACCCGGGCATGGGACGTGACATGACCCGACCTAGGTCCGGGGTCCCGACCTGACCCGGTGACCTTGGGCCAGGGTCCCCACGTGACCCGGGGACTCGGGCCGGGGACCCGGTATGACTCCGTCTCCCGGGGCCGGGGTGGTCACCTGACACTGCTACCCGGGACAGCGACCCGACATGACCCGGTGACCCGGGGCCGGGGTAACGACCTGTCCAGGGGACCTGGGCCGGAGACCCGACATGACCCGGTGACCTGGTTCCGGGGTGCCGACCTGACCCGGTGACCTGGGGCTGTGGTGTCGACCGGACTCGGGGACCTGGTCCGGTGTCCCGTCATGACCCGGGGACCTGGGGTCGGGGTGGTCACCAGACCGTTGTACCCAGGCCGTTGACCCGACATGACCCTGTGACCCGGGGCCTGGGTAAAAATCCGACCCGGGGCCTGGGTAAAAATCCAACCCGGGGACCCGGGGCCGGGTTAACGACCTGTCCAGGGGACCCGGGCCGGGGACCCGACAGGACCCGGTGATCCTTCGCTGGTGTCCCGATGCAACCCGGGGACCCGGGCCGGGGACCCCACGTGACCCGGGGACCTGGGGCCGGGGATGTCACCCGACACTGGTACCCGGGGCAGCGACCCGATACGACCCGGGGACCTGGGTCCGGGGTCCCGACCTGACCCGGTGACCTGGGGCCAGGGTAACCACTTGACCCGGGGACCCGGGCCGGGGACCCGGTATGACTCTGTCTCCCGGGGCCAGGGTGGTCACCTGACACTGCTACCCGGGACAGCGACCCGACATGACCCGGTGACCCGGGGCCGGGGTAACGACCTGTCCAGGGGACCTGGGCCGGGGACCCGACAGGACCCGGTGACCTGGTTCCGGGGTGCCGACCTGACCCGGTGACCTGGGGCTGTGGTGTCGACCGGACTCGGGGACCTGGTCCGGTGTCCCGTCATGACCCGGGGACCTGGGGTCGGGGTGGTCACCAGACCGTTGTACCCAGGCCGTTGACCCGACATGACCCTGTGACCCGGGGCCTGGGTAAAAATCCAACCCGGGGACCCGGGCATGGGACGTGACATGACCCGACCTGGGTCCGGGGTCCCGACCTGACCCGGTGACCTGGGCCGGGGACCCCACGTGACCCGGGGACCTGGGGCCGGGGATGTCACCCGACACTGGTACCCGGGGCAGCGACCCGATACGACCCGGGGACCTGGGTCCGGGGTCCCGACCTGACCCGGTGACCTGGGGCCAGGGTAACCACTTGACCCGGGGACCCGGGCCGGGGACCCGGTATGACTCCGTCTCCCGGGGCCAGGGTGGTCACCTGACACTGCTACCCGGGACAGCGACCCGACATGACCCGGTGACCCGGGGCCGGGGTAACGACCTGTCCAGGGGACCTGGGCCGGGGACCCGACAGGACCCGGTGACCTGGTTCCGGGGTGCCGACCTGACCCGGTGACCTGGGGCTGTGGTGTCGACCGGACTCGGGGACCTGGTCCGGTGTCCCGTCATGACCCGGGGACCTGGGGTCGGGGTGGTCACCAGACCGTTGTACCCAGGCCGTTGACCCGACATGACCCTGTGACCCGGGGCCTGGGTAAAAATCCAACCCGGGGACCCGGGCATGGGACATGACATGAGCCGACCTGGGTCCGGGGTCCCGACCTGACCCGGTTACCTGGGGCCGGTGTCCCCACGTGACCCGGGGTCCTGGTGCCGGGGTCCCCACGTGACCCGGGGACCCGAGCCGGGGTCCCCACGTGACCCGGTGACCTGAGGCCGGGGTCCCCACGTGACCCGGTGACCTGGTGCCGGGGTCCCCACGTGACCCGGGGACCCGGGCCGGGGACCCCACGTGACCCGGTGACCTGGGGCCGGGGTCCCCACGTGACCCGGGGACCCGGGCCGGGGACATCACGTGACCCGGTCACCTGGGGCCGGGGTCCCCACGTGACCCGGGGTCCTGGTGCCGGGGACCCCACGTGACCCGGGGACCCGGGCCGGGGTCCCCACGTGACCCGGGGTCCTGGTGCCGGTGTCCCCACGTGACCCGGTCACCTGGGGCCGGGGTCCCCACGTGACCCGGGGTCCTGGTGCCGGGGTCCCCACGTGACCCGCTGACTTGGGGCCGGGGTCCCCACCTGACCCGGGGTCCTGGTGCCGGGGTCCCCACGTGACCCGCTGACCTGTGGCCGGGGTCCCCACGTGACCCGGGGTCCTGGTGCCGGGGTCCCCACGTGACCCGCTGACCTGGGGCCGGGGTCCCCACGTGACCCGGGGTCCTGGTGCCGGGGTGGTCACCGGAACCTGGGAACCAGGCCGGGTGCGCGACATGACCCGGTGACCCGGGGCCGGGTTAACGACCTGTCCAGGGGACCCGGGCCGGGGACCCCACGTGACCCGGGGACCTGGGGCAGGGGATGTCACCCGACACTGGTACCCGGGGCAGCGAGCCGATACGACCCGGGGACCTGGGTCCGGGGTCCCGACCTGACCCGGTGACCTGGGGCCAGGGTAACCACCTGACCCGGGGACCCGGGCCGGGGACTCGGTATGACTCCGTCTCCCAGGGCCGGCGTGGTCACCTGACACTGGTACCCGGGACAGCGACCCGACATGACCCGGTGACCCGGGGCCGGGGTAAAAATCCAACCCGGGGACCCGGGCATGGGACGTGACATGACCCGACCTGGGTCCGGGGTCCCGACCTGACCCGGTGACCTTGGGCCAGGGTAACCACCTGACCCGGGGACTCGGGCCGGGGACCCGGTATGACTCCGTCTCCCGGGGCCGGGGTGGTCACCTGACACTGCTACCCGGGACAGCGACCCGACATGACCCGGTGACCCGGGGCCGGGGTAACGACCTGTCCAGGGGACCTGGGCCGGGGACCCGACATGACCCGGTGACCTGGTTCCGGGGTGCCGACCTGACCCGGTGACCTGGGGCTGTGGTGTCGACCGGACTCGGGGACCTGGTCCGGTGTCCCGTCATGACCCGGGGACCTGGGGTCGGGGTGGTCACCAGACCGTTGTACCCAGGCCGTTGACCCGACATGACCCTGTGACCCGGGGCCTGGGTAAAAATCCGACCCGGGGCCTGGGTAAAAATCCAACCCGGGGACCCGGGGCCGGGTTAACGACCTGTCCAGGGGACCCGGGCCGGGGACCCGACAGGACCGGTGATCCTTCGCTGGTGTCCCGATGCAACCCGGGGACCCGGGCCGGGGACCCCACGTGACCCGCGGACCTGGGGCAGGGGATGTCACCCGACACTGGTACCCGGGGCAGCGACCCGATACGACCCGGGGACCTGGGTCCTGGGTCCCGACCTGACCCGGTGACCTGGGGCCAGGGTAACCACCTGACCCGGGGACCCGGGCCGGGGACCCGGTATGACTCCGTCTCCCGGGGCCGGGGTGGTCACCTGACACTGCTACCCGGGACAGCGACCCGACATGACCCGGTGACCCGGGGCCGGGGTAACGACCTGTCCAGGGGACCTGGGCCGGGGACCCGACATGACCCGGTGACCTGGTTCCGGGGTGCCGACCTGACCCGGTGACCTGGGGCTGTGGTGTCGACCGGACTCGGGGACCTGGTCCGGTGTCCCGTCATGACCCGGGGACCTGGGGTCGGGGTGGTCACCAGACCGTTGTACCCAGGCCGTTGACCCGACATGACCCTGTGACCCGGGGCCTGGGTAAAAATCCAACCCGGGGACCCGGGCATGGGACGTGACATGACCCGACCTGGGTCCGGGGTCCCGACCTGACCCGCTGACCTGGGGCCGGTGTCCACACGTGACCCGGGGTCCTGGTGCCGGGGTCCCCACGTGACCCGGGGACCCGAGCCGGGGTCCCCACGTGACCCGGTGACCTGAGGCCGGGGTCCCCACGTGACCCGGTGACCTGGGGCCGGGGTCCCCACGTGACCCGGGGTCCTGGTGCCGGGGTCCCCACGTGACCCGGGGACCCGGGCCGGGGACCCCACGTGACCCGGTGACCTGGGGCCGGGGTCCCCACGTGACCCGGGGACCCGGGCCGGGGACATCACGTGACCCGGTCACCTGGGGCCGGGGTCCCCACGTGACCCGGGGTCCTGGTGCCGGGGACCCCACGTGACCCGGGGACCCGGGCCGGGGTCCCCACGTGACCCGGGGTCCTGGTGCCGGTGTCCCCACGTGACCCGGTCACCTGGGGCCGGGGTCCCCACGTGACCCGGGGTCCTGGTGCCGGGGTCCCCACGTGACCCGCTGACTTGGGGCCGGGGTCCCCACTTGACCCGGGGTCCTGGTGCCGGGGTCCCCACGTGACCCGGGGACCCGGGCCGGGGTACCCACGTGACCCGGTGACCTGAGGCCGGGGTCCCCACATGACCCGGTGACCTGGGGCGAGGGTCCCCACGTGACCCGGGGTCCTGGTGCCGGGGTCCCCAAGTGACCCGGGGACCCGGGCCGGGGACCCCACGTGACCCGGTGACCTGGGGCCAGGGTCCCCACGTGACCCGGGGACCTGGGCCGGGGACATCACGTGACCCGGTCAACTGGGGCCGGGGTCCCCACGTGACCCGGTCACCTGGGGCCGGGGTCCCCACGTGACCCGGTGACCTGAGGCCGGGGTCTCCACGTGACCCGGTGACCTGGGGCCGGGGTCCCCACGTGACCCGGGGTCCTGGTGCCGGGGTTCCCACGTGACCCGGGGACCCGGGCCGGGGTCCCCACGTGACCCGGGGTCCTGGTGCCGGTGTCCCAACGTGACCCGGGGACCCGGGCCGGGGACCCCACGTGACCCGGTGACCTGGGGCCGGGGTCCCCACGTGACCCGGGGACCCGGGCCGGGGACATCACGTGACCCGGTCACCTGGGGCCGGGGTCCCCACGTGACCCGGGGTCCTGGTGCCGGGGTCCCCACGTGACCCGGGGACCCGGGCCGGGGTCCCCACGTGACCCAGGGTCCTGGTGCCGGTGTCCCCACGTGACCCGGTGACCTGGGGCGGGGGTCCCCACGTGACCCGGTGACCTGGGGCCGGGGTCCCCACGTGACCCGGGGACCCGGGCCGGGGTCCCCACGTGACCCAGGGTCCTGGTGCCGGTGTCCCCACGTGACCCGGTAACCTGGGGCCGGGGTCCCCACGTGACCCGGTGACCTGGGGCCGGGGTGCCGACCTGACCCGGTGACCTGGGGCTGTGGTGTCGACCGGACTCGGGGACCTGGTCCGGTGTCCCGTCATGACCCGGGGACCTGGGGTCGGGGTGGTCACCAGACCGTTGTACCCAGGCCGTTGAGCCGACATGACCCTGTGACCCGGGGCCTGGGTAAAAATCCAACCCGGGGACCCGGGCATGGGACGTGACATGACCCGACCTAGGTCCGGGGTCCCGACCTGACCCGGTGACCTTGGGCCAGGGTCCCCACGTGACCCGGGGACTCGGGCCGGGGACCCGGTATGACTCCGTCTCCCGGGGCCGGGGTGGTCACCTGACACTGCTACCCGGGACAGCGACCCGACATGACCCGGTGACCCGGGGCCGGGGTAACGACCTGTCCAGGGGACCTGGGCCGGGGACCCGACAGGACCCGGTGACCTGGTTCCGGGGTGCCGACCTGACCCGGTGACCTGGGGCTGTGGTGTCGACCGGACTCGGGGACCTGGTCCGGTGTCCCGTCATGACCCGGGGACCTGGGGTCGGGGTGGTCACCAGACCGTTGTACCCAGGCCGTTGACCCGACATGACCCTGTGACCCGGGGCCTGAGTAAAAATCCGACCCGGGGCCTGGGTAAAAATCCAACCCGGGGACCCGGGGCCGGGTTAACGACCTGTCCAGGGGACCCGGGCCGGGGACCCGACAGGACCCGGTGATCCTTCGCTGGTGTCCCGATGCAAACCGGGGACCCGGGCCGGGGACCCCACGTGACCCGGGGACCTGGGGCAGGGGATGTCACCCGACACTGGTACCCGGGGCAGCGACCCGATACGACCCGGGGACCTGGGTCCGGGGTCCCGACCTGACCCGGTGACCTGGGGCCAGGGTAACCACCTGACCCGGGGACCCGGGCCGGGGACCCGGTATGACTCCGTCTCCCGGGGCCGGGGTGGTCACCTGACACTGCTACCCGGGACAGCGACCCGACATGACCCGGTGACCCGGGGCCGGGGTAACGACCTGTCCAGGGGACCTGGGCCGGGGACCCGACAGGACCCGGTGACCTGGTTCCGGGGTGCCGACCTGACCCGGTGACCTGGGGCTGTGGTGTCGACCGGACTCGGGGACCTGGTCCGGTGTCCCGTCATGACCCGGGGACCTGGGGTCGGGGTGGTCACCAGACCGTTGTACCCAGGCCGTTGACCCGACATGACCCTGTGACCCGGGGCCTGGGTAAAAATCCGACCCGGGGCCTGGGTAAAAATCCAACCCGGGGACCCGGGGCCGGGTTAACGACCTGTCCAGGGGACCCGGGCCGGGGACCCGACAGGACCCGGTGATCCTTCGCTGGTGTCCCGATGCAACCCGGGGACCCGGGCCGGGGACCCCACGTGACCCGGGGACCTGGGGCCGGGGATGTCACCCGACACTGGTACCCGGGGCAGCGACCCGATACGACCCGGGGACCTGGGTCCGGGGTCCCGACCTGACCCGGTGACCTGGGGCCAGGGTAACCACCTGACCCGGGGACCCGGGCCGGGGACCCGGTATGACTCCGTCTCCCGGGGCCGGGGTGGTCACCTGACACTGCTACCCGGGACAGCGACCCGACATGACCCGGTGACCCGGGGCCGGGGTAACGACTTGTCCAGGGGACCTGGGCCGGGGACCCGACAGGACCCGGTGACCTGGTTCCGGGGTGCCGACCTGACCCGGTGACCTGGGGCTGTGGTGTCGACCGGACTCGGGGACCTGGTCCGGTGTCCCGTCATGACCCGGGGACCTGGGGTCGGGGTGGTCACCAGACCGTTGTACCCTGGCCGTTGAGCCGACATGACCCTGTGACCCGGAGCCTGGGTAAAAATCCAACCCGGGGACCCGGGCATGGGACGTGACATGACCCGACCTGGGTCCGGGGTCCCGACCTGACCCGGTGACCTGGGCCGGGGACCCCACGTGACCCGGGGTCCTGGGGCCGGGGATGTCACCCGACACTGGTACCCGGGGCAGCGACCCGATACGACCCGGGGACCTGGGTCCGGGGTCCCGACCTGACCCGGTGACCTGGGGCCAGGGTAACCACTTGACCCGGGGACCCGGGCCGGGGACCCGGTATGACTCCGTCTCCCGGGGCCAGGGTGGTCACCTGACACTGCTACCCGGGACAGCGACCCGACATGACCCGGTGACCCGGGGCCGGGGTAACGACCTGTCCAGGGGACCTGGGCCGGGGACCCGACAGGACCCGGAGACCTGGTTCCGGGGTGCCGACCTGACCCGGTGACCTGGGGCTGTGGTGTCGACCGGACTCGGGGACCTGGTCCGGTGTCCCGTCATGACCCGGGGACCTGGGGTCAGGGTGGTCACCAGACCGTTGTACCCAGGCCGTTGACCCGACATGACCCTGTGACCCGGGGCCTGGGTAAAAATCCAACCCGGGGACCCGGGCATGGGACGTGACATGACCCGACCTGGGTCCGGGGTCCCGACCTGACCCGGTGACCTGGGCCGGGGACCCCACGTGACCCGGGGACCTTGGGCCGGGGATGTCACCCGACACTGGTACCCGGGGCAGCGACCCGATACGACCCGGGGACCTGGGTCCGGGGTCCCGACCTGACCCGGTGACCTGGGGCCAGGGTAACCACTTGACCCGGGGACCCGGGCCGGGGACCCGGTATGACTCCGTCTCCCGGGGCCAGGGTGGTCACCTGACACTGCTACCCGGGACAGCGACCCGACATGACCCGGTGACCCGGGGCCGGGGTAACGACCTGTCCAGGGGACCTGGGCCGGGGACCCGACAGGACCCGGTGACCTGGTTCCGGGGTGCCGACCTGACCCGGTGACCTGGGGCTGTGGTGTCGACCGGACTCGGGGACCTGGTCCGGTGTCCCGTCATGACCCGGGGACCTGGGGTCGGGGTGGTCACCAGACCGTTGTACCCAGGCCGTTGACCCGACATGACCCTGTGACCCGGGGCCTGGGTAAAAATCCAACCCGGGGACCCGGGCATGGGACATGACATGACCCGACCTGGGTCCGGGGTCCCGACCTGACCCGGTTACCTGGGGCCGGTGTCCCCACGTGACCCGGGGTCCTGGTGCCGGGGTCCCCACGTGACCCGGGGACCCGAGCCGGGGTCCCCACGTGACCCGGTGACCTGAGGCCGGGGTCCCCACGTGACCCGGTGACCTGGTGCCGGGGTCCCCACGTGACCCGGGGACCCGGGCCGGGGACCCCACGTGACCCGGTGACCTGGGGCCGGGGTCCCCACGTGACCCGGGGACCCGGGCCGGGGACATCACGTGACCCGGTCACCTGGGGCCGGGGTCCCCACGTGACCCGGGGTCCTGGTGCCGGGGACCCCACGTGACCCGGGGACCCGGGCCGGGGTCCCCACGTGACCCGGGGTCCTGGTGCCGGTGTCCCCACGTGACCCGGTCACCTGGGGCCGGGGTCCCCACGTGACCCGGGGTCCTGGTGCCGGGGTCCCCACGTGACCCGCTGACTTGGGGCCGGGGTCCCCACCTGACCCGGGGTCCTGGTGCCGGGGTCCCCACGTGACCCGCTGACCTGTGGCCGGGGTCCCCACGTGACCCGGGGTCCTGGTGCCGGGGTCCCCACGTGACCCGCTGACCTGGGGCCGGGGTCCCCACGTGACCCGGGGTCCTGGTGCCGGGGTGGTCACCGGAACCTGGGAACCAGGCCGGGTGCGCGACATGACCCGGTGACCCGGGGCCGGGTTAACGACCTGTCCAGGGGACCCGGGCCGGGGACCCCACGTGACCCGGGGACCTGGGGCAGGGGATGTCACCCGACACTGGTACCCGGGGCAGCGACCCGATACGACCCGGGGACCTGGGTCCGGGGTCCCGACCTGACCCGGTGACCTGGGGCCAGGGTAACCACCTGACCCGGGGACCCGGGCCGGGGACTCGGTATGACTCCGTCTCCCAGGGCCGGCGTGGTCACCTGACACTGGTACCCGGGACAGCGACCCGACATGACCCGGTGACCCGGGGCCGGGGTAAAAATCCAACCCGGGGACCCGGGCATGGGACGTGACATGACCCGACCTGGGTCCGGGGTCCCGACCTGACCCGGTGACCTTGGGCCAGGGTAACCACCTGACCCGGGGACTCGGGCCGGGGACCCGGTATGACTCCGTCTCCCGGGGCCGGGGTGGTCACCTGACACTGCTACCCGGGACAGCGACCCGACATGACCCGGTGACCCGGGGCCGGGGTAACGACCTGTCCAGGGGACCTGGGCCGGGGACCCGACATGACCCGGTGACCTGGTTCCGGGGTGCCGACCTGACCCGGTGACCTGGGGCTGTGGTGTCGACCGGACTCGGGGACCTGGTCCGGTGTCCCGTCATGACCCGGGGACCTGGGGTCGGGGTGGTCACCAGACCGTTGTACCCAGGCCGTTGACCCGACATGACCCTGTGACCCGGGGCCTGGGTAAAAATCCGACCCGGGGCCTGGGTAAAAATCCAACCCGGGGACCCGGGGCCGGGTTAACGACCTGTCCAGGGGACCCGGGCCGGGGACCCGACAGGACCGGTGATCCTTCGCTGGTGTCCCGATGCAACCCGGGGTCCTGGTGCCGGGGTCCCCACGTGACCCGCTGACCTGTGGCCGGGGTCCCCACGTGACCCGGGGTCCTGGTGCCGGGGTCCCCACGTGACCCGCTGACCTGGGGCCGGGGTCCCCACGTGACCCGGGGTCCTGGTGCCGGGGTGGTCACCGGAACCTGGGAACCAGGCCGGGTGCGCGACATGACCCGGTGACCCGGGGCCGGGTTAACGACCTGTCCAGGGGACCCGGGCCGGGGACCCCATGTGACCCGGGGACCTGGGGCAGGGGATGTCACCCGACACTGGTACCCGGGGCAGCGACCCGATACGACCCGGGGACCTGGGTCCGGGGTCCCGACCTGACCCGGTGACCTGGGGCCAGGGTAACCACCTGACCCGGGGACCCGGGCCGGGGACTCGGTATGACTCCGTCTCCCAGGGCCGGCGTGGTCACCTGACACTGGTACCCGGGACAGCGACCCGACATGACCCGGTGACCCGGGGCCGGGGTAAAAATCCAACCCGGGGACCCGGGCATGGGACGTGACATGACCCGACCTGGGTCCGGGGTCCCGACCTGACCCGGTGACCTTGGGCCAGGGTAACCACCTGACCCGGGGACTCGGGCCGGGGACCCGGTATGACTCCGTCTCCCGGGGCCGGGGTGGTCACCTGACACTGCTACCCGGGACAGCGACCCGACATGACCCGGTGACCCGGGGCCGGGGTAACGACCTGTCCAGGGGACCTGGGCCGGGGACCCGACATGACCCGGTGACCTGGTTCCGGGGTGCCGACCTGACCCGGTGACCTGGGGCTGTGGTGTCGACCGGACTCGGGGACCTGGTCCGGTGTCCCGTCATGACCCGGGGACCTGGGGTCGGGGTGGTCACCAGACCGTTGTACCCAGGCCGTTGAGCCGACATGACCCTGTGACCCGGGGCCTGGGTAAAAATCCGACCCGGGGCCTGGGTAAAAATCCAACCCGGGGACCCGGGGCCGGGTTAACGACCTGTCCAGGGGACCCGGGCCGGGGACCCGACAGGACCGGTGATCCTTCGCTGGTGTCCCGATGCAACCCGGGGACCCGGGCCGGGGACCCCACGTGACCCGCGGACCTGGGGCAGGGGATGTCACCCGACACTGGTACCCGGGGCAGCGACCCGATACGACCCGGGGACCTGGGTCCTGGGTCCCGACCTGACCCGGTGACCTGGGGCCAGGGTAACCACCTGACCCGGGGACCCGGGCCGGGGACCCGGTATGACTCCGTCTCCCGGGGCCGGGGTGGTCACCTGACACTGCTACCCGGGACAGCGACCCGACATGACCCGGTGACCCGGGGCCGGGGTAACGACCTGTCCAGGGGACCTGGGCCGGGGACCCGACAGGACCCGGTGACCTGGTTCCGGGGTGCCGACCTGACCCGGTGACCTGGGGCTGTGGTGTCGACCGGACTCGGGGACCTGGTCCGGTGTCCCGTCATGACCCGGGGACCTGGGGTCGGGGTGGTCACCAGACCGTTGTACCCAGGCCGTTGACCCGACATGACCCTGTGACCCGGGGCCTGGGTAAAAATCCAACCCGGGGACCCGGGCATGGGACGTGACATGAGCCGACCTGGGTCCGGGGTCCCGACCTGACCCGGTTACCTGGGGCCGGTGTCCCCACGTGACCCGGGGTCCTGGTGCCGGGGTCCCCACGTGACCCGGGGACCCGAGCCGGGGTCCCCACGTGACCCGGTGACCTGAGGCCGGGGTCCCCACGTGACCCGGTGACCTGGGGCCGGGGTCCCCACGTGACCCGGGGTCCTGGTGCCGGGGTCCCCACGTGACCCGGGGACCCGGGCCGGGGACCCCACGTGACCCGGTGACCTGGGGCCGGGGTCCCCACGTGACCCGGGGACCCGGGCCGGGGACATCACGTGACCCGGTCACCTGGGGCCGGGGTCCCCACGTGACCCGGGGTCCTGGTGCCGGGGACCCCACGTGACCCGGGGACCCGGGCCGGGGTCCCCACGTGACCCGGGGTCCTGGTGCCGGTGTCCCCACGTGACCCGGTCACCTGGGGCCGGGGTCCCCACGTGACCCGGGGTCCTGGTGCCGGGGTCCCCACGTGACCCGCTGACTTGGGGCCGGGGTCCCCACTTGACCCGGGGTCCTGGTGCCGGGGTCCCCACGTGACCCGGGGACCCGGGCCGGGGTACCCACGTGACCCGGTGACCTGAGGCCGGGGTCCCCACATGACCCGGTGACCTGGGGCGAGGGTCCCCACGTGACCCGGGGTCCTGGTGCCGGGGTCCCCAAGTGACCCGGGGACCCGGGCCGGGGACCCCACGTGACCCGGTGACCTGGGGCCAGGGTCCCCACGTGACCCGGGGACCTGGGCCGGGGACATCACGTGACCCGGTCAACTGGGGCCGGGGTCCCCACGTGACCCGGTCACCTGGGGCCGGGGTCCCCACGTGACCCGGTGACCTGAGGCCGGGGTCTCCACGTGACCCGGTGACCTGGGGCCGGGGTCCCCACGTGACCCGGGGTCCTGGTGCCGGGGTTCCCACGTGACCCGGGGACCCGGGCCGGGGTCCCCACGTGACCCGGGGTCCTGGTGCCGGTGTCCCCACGTGACCCGGGGACCCGGGCCGGGGACCCCACGTGACCCGGTGACCTGGGGCCGGGGTCCCCACGTGACCCGGGGACCCGGGCCGGGGACATCACGTGACCCGGTCACCTGGGGCCGGGGTCCCCACGTGACCCGGGGTCCTGGTGCCGGGGTCCCCACGTGACCCGGGGACCCGGGCCGGGGTCCCCACGTGACCCAGGGTCCTGGTGCCGGTGTCCCCACGTGACCCGGTGACCTGGGGCGGGGGTCCCCACGTGACCCGGTGACCTGGGGCCGGGGTCCCCACGTGACCCGGGGACCCGGGCCGGGGTCCCCACGTGACCCAGGGTCCTGGTGCCGGTGTCCCCACGTGACCCGGTAACCTGGGGCCGGGGTCCCCACGTGACCCGGTGACCTGGGGCCGGGGTGCCGACCTGACCCGGTGACCTGGGGCTGTGGTGTCGACCGGACTCGGGGACCTGGTCCGGTGTCCCGTCATGACCCGGGGACCTGGGGTCGGGGTGGTCACCAGACCGTTGTACCCAGGCCGTTGAGCCGACATGACCCTGTGACCCGGGGCCTGGGTAAAAATCCAACCCGGGGACCCGGGCATGGGACGTGACATGACCCGACCTAGGTCCGGGGTCCCGACCTGACCCGGTGACCTTGGGCCAGGGTCCCCACGTGACCCGGGGACTCGGGCCGGGGACCCGGTATGACTCCGTCTCCCGGGGCCGGGGTGGTCACCTGACACTGCTACCCGGGACAGCGACCCGACATGACCCGGTGACCCGGGGCCGGGGTAACGACCTGTCCAGGGGACCTGGGCCGGGGACCCGACATGACCCGGTGACCTGGTTCCGGGGTGCCGACCTGACCCGGTGACCTGGGGCTGTGGTGTCGACCGGACTCGGGGACCTGGTCCGGTGTCCCGTCATGACCCGGGGACCTGGGGTCGGGGTGGTCACCAGACCGTTGTACCCAGGCCGTTGACCCGACATGACCCTGTGACCCGGGGCCTGAGTAAAAATCCGACCCGGGGCCTGGGTAAAAATCCAACCCGGGGACCCGGGGCCGGGTTAACGACCTGTCCAGGGGACCCGGGCCGGGGACCCGACAGGACCCGGTGATCCTTCGCTGGTGTCCCGATGCAAACCGGGGACCCGGGCCGGGGACCCCACGTGACCCGGGGACCTGGGGCAGGGGATGTCACCCGACACTGGTACCCGGGGCAGCGACCCGATACGACCCGGGGACCTGGGTCCGGGGTCCCGACCTGACCCGGTGACCTGGGGCCAGGGTAACCACCTGACCCGGGGACCCGGGCCGGGGACCCGGTATGACTCCGTCTCCCGGGGCCGGGGTGGTCACCTGACACTGCTACCCGGGACAGCGACCTGACATGACCCGGTGACCCGGGGCCGGGGTAACGACCTGTCCAGGGGACCTGGGCCGGGGACCCGACAGGACCCGGTGACCTGGTTCCGGGGTGCCGACCTGACCCGGTGACCTGGGGCTGTGGTGTCGACCGGACTCGGGGACCTGGTCCGGTGTCCCGTCATGACCCGGGGACCTGGGGTAGGGGTGGTCACCAGACCGTTGTACCCAGGCCGTTGAGCCGACATGACCCTGTGACCCGGAGCCTGGGTAAAAATCCAACCCGGGGACCCGGGCATGGGACGTGACATGACCCGACCTGGGTCCGGGGTCCCGACCTGACCCGCTGACCTGGGGCCGGTGTCCCCACGTGACCCGGGGTCCTGGTGCCGGGGTCCCCACGTGACCCGGGGACCCGGGCCGGGGTCCCCACGTGACTCGGTGACCTGAGGCCGGGGTCCCCACGTGACCCGGTGACCTGGGGCGAGGGTCCCCACGTGAACCGGGGTCCTGGTGCCGTAGTCCCCAAGTGACCCGGGGACCCGGGACGGGGACCCCACGTGACCCGGTGACCTGGGGCCGGGGTCCCCACGTGACCCGGGGACCCGGGCCGGGGACATCACGTGACCCGGTCACCTGGGGCCGGGGTCCCCACGTGACCCGGTCACCTGGGGCCGGGGTCCCCACGTGACCCGGGGTCCTGGTGCCGGGGTCCCCACGTGACCCGGTGACCTGGGGCCGGGGTCCCCACGTGACCCAGGGTCCTGGTGCCGGGGTTCCCACGTGACCCGGGGACCCGGGCCGGGGTCCCCACATGACCCGGGGTCCTGGTGCCGGTGTCCCCACGTGACACGGGGACCCGGGCCGGGGACCCCACGTGACCCGGTGACCTGGGGCCGGGGTCCCCACGTGACCCGGGGACCCGGGCCTGGGACATAACGTGACCCGGTAACCTGGGGCCGGGGTCCGCACGTGACCCGGGGTCCTGGTGCCGGGGTCCCCACGTGACCCGGGGACCCGGGCCGGGGTCCCCACGTGACCCAGGGTCCTGGTGCCGGTGTCCCCACGTGACCCGGTGACCTGGGGCCGGGGTCCCCACGTGACCCGGT
Organism: Somateria mollissima; assembly: GCA_951411735.1. Lineage (NCBI taxonomy): Eukaryota > Metazoa > Chordata > Aves > Anseriformes > Anatidae > Somateria > Somateria mollissima. Next base: position 13,160,024 of record OX598320.1, read on the forward strand.
CACCTGGGGCCGGGGTCCCCACGTGACCCGGGGACCCGGGCCGGGGACATCACGTGACCCGGTCACCTGGGGCCGGGGTCCCCACGTGACCCGGTCACCTGGGGCCGGGGTCCCCACGTGACCCGGGGTCCTGGTGCCGGTGTCCCTACGTGACCCGGTCACCTGGGGCCGAGGAACCCACGTGACCCGGGGACCTGGGGCCGGGGATGTCACCCGACACTGGTACCCGGGGCAGCGACCCGATACGACCCGGGGACCTGGGTCCGGGGTCCCGACCTGACCCGGTGACCTGGGGCCAGGGTAACCACCTGACCCGGGGACCCGGGCCGGGGACCCGGTATGACTCCGTCTCCCGGGGCCGGGGTGGTCACCTGACACTGCTACCCGGGACAGCGACCCGACATGACCCGGTGACCCGGGGCCGGGGTAACGACCTGTCCAGGGGACCTGGGCCGGGGACCCGACAGGACCCGGTGACCTGGTTCCGGGGTGCCGACCTGACCCGGTGACCTGGGGCTGTGGTGTCGACCGGACTCGGGGACCTGGTCCGGTGTCCCGTCATGACCCGGGGACCTGGGGTAGGGGTGGTCACCAGACCGTTGTACCCAGGCCGTTGACCCGACATGACCCTGTGACCCGGTGCCTGGGTAAAAATCCAACCCGGGGACCCGGGCATGGGACGTGACATGACCCGACCTGGGTCCGGGGTCCCGACCTGACCCGGTGACCTTGGGCCAGGGTAACCACCTGACCCGGGGACTCGGGCCGGGGACCCAGTATGACTCCGTCTCCCGGGGCCGGGGTGGTCACCTGACACTGCTACCCGGGACAGCGACCCGACATGACCCGGTGACCCGGGGCCGGGGTAACGACCTGTCCAGGGGACCTGGGCTGGGGACCCGACATGACCCGGTGACCTGGTTCCGGGGTGCCGACCTGACCCGGTGACCTGGGGCTGTGGTGTCGACCGGACTCGGGGACCTGGTCCGGTGTCCCGTCATGACCCGGGGACCTGGGGTCGGAGTGGTCACCAGACCGTTGTACCCAGGCCGTTGACCCGACATGACCCTGTGACCCGGGGCCTGAGTAAAAATCCGACCCGGGGCCTGGGTAAAAATCCAACCCGGGGACCCGGGGCCGGGTTAACGACCTGTCCAGGGGACCCGGGCCGGGGACCCGACAGGACCCGGTGATCCTTCGCTGGTGTCCCGATGCAACCCGGGGACCCGGGCCGGGGACCCCACGTGACCCGGGGACCTGGGGCAGGGGATGTCACCCGACACTGGTACCCAGGGCAGCGACCCGATACGACCCGGGGACCTGGGTCCGGGCTCCCGACCTGACCCGGTGACCTGGGGCCAGGGTAACCACCTGACCCGGGGACCCGGGCCGGGGACCCGGTATGACTTCGTCTCCCGGGGCCGGGGTGGTCACCTGACACTGCTACCCGGGACAGCGACCCGACATGACCCGGTGACCCGGGGCCGGGGTAACGACCTGTCCAGGGGACCTGGGCCGGGGACCCGACAGGACCCGGTGACCTGGTTCCGGGGTGCCGACCTGACCCGGTGACCTGGGGCTGTGGTGTCGACCGGACTCGGGGACCTGGTCCGGTGTCCCGTCATGACCCGGGGACCTGGGGTCGGGGTGGTCACCAGACCGTTGTACCCAGGCCGTTGAGCCGACATGACCCTGTGACCCGGAGCCTGGGTAAAAATCCAACCCGGGGACCCGGGCATGGGACGTGACATGACCCGACCTGGGTCCGGGGTCCCGACCTGACCCGGTGACCTGGGCCGGGGACCCCACGTGACCCGGGGACCTGGGGCCGGGGATGTCACCCGACACTGGTACCCGGGGCAGCGACCCGATACGACCCGGGGACCTGGGTCCGGGGTCCCGACCTGACCCGGTGACCTGGGGCCAGGGTAACCACCTGACCCGGGGACCCGGGCCGGGGACCCGGTATGACTCCGTCTCCCGGGGCCGGGGTGGTCACCTGACACTGCTACCCGGGACAGCGACCCGACATGACCCGGTGACCCGGGGCCGGGGTAACGACCTGTCCAGGGGACCTGGGCCGGGGACCCGACAGGACCCGGTGACCTGGTTCCGGGGTGCCGACCTGACCCGGTGACCTGGGGCTGTGGTGTCGACCGGACTCGGGGACCTGGTCCGGTGTCCCGTCATGACCCGGGGACCTGGGGTCGGGGTGGTCACCAGACCGTTGTACCCAGGCCGTTGACCCGACATGACCCTGTGACCCGGGGCCTGGGTAAAAATCCAACCCGGGGACCCGGGCATGGGACATGACATGAGCCGACCTGGGTCCGGGGTCCCGACCTGACCCGGTTACCTGGGGCCGGTGTCCCCACGTGACCCGGGGTCCTGGTGCCGGGGTCCCCACGTGACCCGGGGACCCGAGCCGGGGTCCCCACGTGACCCGGTGACCTGAGGCCGGGGTCCCCACGTGACCCGGTGACCTGGGGCCGGGGTCCCCACGTGACCCGGGGTCCTGGTGCCGGGGTCCCCACGTGACCCGGGGACCCGGGCCGGGGACCCCACGTGACCCGGTGACCTGGGGCCGGGGTCCCCACGTGACCCGGGGACCCGGGCCGGGGACATCACGTGACCCGGTCACCTGGGGCCGGGGTCCCCACGTGACCCAGTCACCTGGGGCCGGGGTCCCCACGTGACCCGGGGTCCTGGTGCCGGGGTCCCCACGTGACCCGGTGACCTGAGGCCGGGGTCCCCACGTGACCCGGTGACCTGGGGCCGGGGTCCCCACGTGACCCGGGGTCCTGGTGCCGGGGTCCCCACGTGACCCGGTGACCTGAGGCCGGGGTCCCCACGTGACCCGGTGACCTGGGGCCGGGGTCCCCACGTGACCCGGGGACCCGGGCCGGGGACCCCACGTGACCCGGTGACCTGGGGCCGGGGTCCCTACGTGACCCAGGGACCCGGGCCGGGGACATCACGTGACCCGGTCACCTGGGGCCGGGGTCCCCACGTGACCCGGAGTCCTGGTGCCGCTGTCCCCACGTGACCCGGGGACCCGGGCCGGGGACCCCACGTGACCCGGTGACCTGGGGCCGGGGTCCTCACGTGACCCGGGGACCCGGGCCGGGGACATCACGTGACCCGGTCACCTGGGGCCGGGGTCCCCACGTGACCCGGGGTCCTGGTGCCGGGGTCCCCACGTGACCCGGGGACCCGGGCCGGGGTCCCCACGTGACCCAGGGTCCTGGTGCCGGTGTCCCCACGTGACCCGGTGACCTGGGGCCGGGGTCCCCACGTGACCCGGTGACCCGGGCCGGGGTCCCCACGTGACCCGGGGACCCGGGCCGGGGTCCCCACGTGACCCAGGGTCCTGGTGCCGGTGTCCCCACGTGACCCGGTGACCTGGGGCCGGGGTCCCCACGTGACCCGGGGACCCGGGCCGGGGACATCACGTGACCCGGTCACCTGGGGCTGGGGTCCCCACGTGACCCGGTCACCTGGGGCCGGGGTCCCCACGTGACCCGGGGTCCTGGTGCCGGTGTCCCCACGTGACCCGGTGACCTGGGGCCCGGGTCCCCACGTGACCCGGTCACCTGGGGCCGGGGTCCCCACGTGACCTGGGGACCCGGGCCGGGGACCCCACGTGACCCGGGGACCTGGGGCCGGGGATGTCACCCGACACTGGTACCCGGGGCAGCGACCCGATACGACCCGGGGACCTGGGTCCGGGGTCCCGACCTGACCCGGTGACCTGGGGCCAGGGTAACCACCTGACCCGGGTACCCGGGCCGGGGACTCGGTATGACTCCGTCTCCCGGGGCCGGGGTGGTCACCTGACACTGCTACCCGGGACAGCGACCCGACATGACCCGGTGACCCGGGGCCGGGGTAACGACCTGTCCAGGGGACCTGGGCCGGGGACCCGACAGGACCCGGTGACCTGGTTCCGGGGTGCCGACCTGACCCGGTGACCTGGGGCTGTGGTGTCGTCCGGACTCGGGGACCTGGTCCGGTGTCCCGTCATGACCCGGGGACCTGGGGTAGGGGTGGTCACCAGACCGTTGTACCCAGGCCGTTGAGCCGACATGACCCTGTGACCCGGGGCCTGGGTAAAAATCCGACCCGGGGCCTGGGTAAAAATCCAACCCGGGGACCCGGGGCCGGGTTAACGACCTGTCCAGGGGACCCGGGCCGGGGACCCGACAGGACCCGGTGATCCTTCGCTGGTGTCCCGATGCAACCCGGGGACCCGGGCCGGGGACCCCACGTGACCCGGGGACCTGGGGCAGGGGATGTCACCCGACACTGGTACCCGGGGCAGCGACCCGATACGACCCGGGGACCTGGGTCCGGGGTCCCGACCTGACCCGGTGACCTGGGGCCAGGGTAACCACCTGACCCGGGGACCCGGGCCGGGGACCCGGTATGACTCCGTCTCCCGGGGCCGGGGTGGTCACCTGATACTGCTACCCGGGACAGCGACCCGACATGACCCGGTGACCCGGGGCCGGGGTAACGACCTGTCCAGGGGACCTGGGCCGGGGACCCGACAGGACCCGGTGACCTGGTTCCGGGGTGCCGACCTGACCCGGTGACCTGGGGCTGTGGTGACGACCGGACTCGGGGACCTGGGGTCGGGGTGGTCACCAGACCGTTGTACCCAGGCCGTTGAGCCGACATGACCCTGTGACCCGGGGCCTGGGTAAAAATCCAACCCGGGGACCCGGGCATGGGACATGACATGACCCAACCTGGGTCCGGGGTCCCGACCTGACCCGCTGACCTGGGGCCGGTGTCCCCACGTGACCCGGGGTCCTGGTGCCGGGGTCCCCACGTGACCCGGGGACCCGAGCCGGGGTCCCCACGTGACCCGGTGACCTGAGGCCGGGGTCCCCACGTGACCCGGTGACCTGGGGCCGGGGTCCCCACGTGACCCGGGGTCCTGGTGCCGGGATCCCCACGTGACCCGGGGACCCGGGCCGGGGACCCCACGTGACCCGGTGACCTGGGGCCGGGTTCCCCACGTGACCCGGGGACCCGGGCCGGGGACATCACGTGACCCGGTCACCTGGGGCCGGGGTCCCCACGTGACCCGGGGTCCTGGTGCCGGGGACCCCACGTGACCCAGGGACCCGGGCCGGGGTTTCCACGTGACCCGTGGTCCTGGTGCCGGGGTCCCCACGTGACCCGCTGACTTGGGGCCGGTGTCCCCACTTGACCCGGGGTCCTGGTGCCGGGGTCCCCACGTGACCCGGGGACCCGGGCCGGGGTCCCCACGTGACCCGGTGACCTGAGGCCGAGGTCCCCACGTGACCCGGTGACCTGGGGCGAGGGTCCCCACGTGACCCGGGGACCCGGGCCGGGGACATCACGTGACACGGTCACCTGGGGCCGGGGTCCCCACGTGACCCGGGGTCCTGGTGCCGGGGTCCCCACGTGACCCGGTGACCTGAGGCCGGGGTCCCCACGTGACCCGGTGACCTGGGGCCGGGGTCCCCACGTGACCCGGGGTCCTGGTGCCGGGGTTCCCACGTGACCCGGGGACCCGGGCCGGGGTCCCCACGTGACCCGGGGTCCTGTTGCCGGTGTCCCCACGTGACCCGGGGACCTGGGCCGGGGACCCCACGTGAACCGGTGACCTGGGGCCGGGGTCCCCACGTGACCCGGGGACCCGGGCCGGGGACATCACGTGACCCGGTCACCTGGGGCCGGGGTCCCCACGTGACCCGGGGACCCGGGCCGGGGTCCCCACGTGACCCAGGGTCCTGGTGCAGGTGTCCCCACGTGACCCGGTGACCTGGGGACGGGGTCCCCACGTGACCCGGGGACCCGGGCCGGGGTCCCCACGTGACCCAGGGTCCTGGTGCCGGTGTCCCCACGTGACCCGGTGACCTGGGGCCGGGGTCCCCACGTGACCCGGGGACCCGGGCCGGGGACATCACGTGACCCGGTCACCTGGGGCCGGGGTCCCCACGTGACCCGGGGTCCTGGTGCCGGTGTCCCCACGTGACCCGGTCACCTGGGGCCCGGGTCCCCACGTGACCCGGTCACCTGGGGCCGGGGTCCCCACGTGACCTGGGGACCCGGGCCGGGGACCCCACATGACCCGGGGACCCGGGGCCGGGGATGTCACCCGACACTGGTACCCGGGGCAGCGACCCGATACGACCCGGGGACCTGGGTCCGGGGTCCCGACCTGACCCGGTGACCTGGGGCCAGGGTAACCACTTGACCTGGGGACCCGGGCCCGGGACCCGGTATGACTCCGTCTCCCGGGGCCAGGGTGGTCACCTGACACTGCTACCCGGGACAGCGACCCGACATGACCCGGTGACCCGGGGCCGGGGTAACGACCTGTCCAGGGGACCTGGGCCGGGGACCCGACAGGACCCGGTGACCTGGTTCCGGGGTGCCGACCTGACCCGGTGACCTGGGGCTGTGGTGTCGACCGGACTCGGGGACCTGGTCCGGTGTCCCGTCATGACCCGGGGACCTGGGGTCGGGGTGGTCACCAGACCGTTGTACCCAGGCCGTTGACCCGATATGACCCTGTGACCCGGGGCCTGGGTAAAAATCCAACCCGGGGACCCGGGCATGGGACATGACATGACCCGACCTGGGTCCGGGGTCCCGACCTGACCCGCTGACCTGGGGCCGGTGTCCCAACGTGACCCGGGGTCCTGGTGCCGGGGTCCCCACGTGACCCGGGGACCCGGGCAGGGGTCCCCACGTGACCTGGTGACCTGAGGCCGGGGTCCCCACGTGCCCCTGTGACCTGGGGCGAGGGTCCCCACGTGACCCGGGGTCCTGGTGCCGGGGTCCCCAAGTGACCCGGGGACCCGGGTCGGGGACCCCACGTGACCTGGTGACCTGGGGCCGGGGTCCCCACGTGACCCGGGGACCCGGGCCGGGGACATCACGTGACCCGGTCACCTGGGGCCGGGGTCCCCACGTGACCCGGTCACCTGGGGCCGGTGTCCCCACGTGACCCGGGGTCCTGGTGCCGGGGTCCCCACGTGACCCGGTGACCTGAGGCCGGGATCCCCACATGACCCGGTGACCTGGGGCCGGGGTCCCCACGTGACCCGGGGACCCGGGCCGGGGACATAACGTGACCCGGTCACCTGGGGCCGGGGTCCCCACGTGACCCGGGGTCCTGGTGCCGGGGTCCCCACGTGACCCGGGGACCCGGGCCGGGGTCCCCACGTGACCCAGGGTCCTGGTGCCGGTGTCCCCACGTGACCCGGTGACCTGGGGCCGGGGTCCCCACGTGACCCGGTGACCTGGGGCCGGGGTGGTCACCAGACCGTTGTACCCAGGCCGTTGACCCGACATGACCCTGTGACCCGGGGCCTGGGTAAAAATCCGACCCGGGGCCTGGGTAAAAATCCAACCCGGGGACCCGGGGCCGGGTTAACGACCTGTCCAGGGGACCCGACAGGACCCGGTGATCCTTCGCTGGTGTCCCGATGCAACCCGGGGACCCGGGCCGGGGACCCCACGTGACCCGGGGACCTGGGGCCGGGGATGTCACCCGACACTGGTACCCGGGGCAGTGACCCGATACGACCCGGGGACCTGGGTCCGGGGTCCCGACCTGACCCGGTGACCTGGGGCCAGGGTAACCACTTGACCCAGGGACCCGGGCCGGGGACCCGGTATGACTCCGTCTCCCGGGGCCGGGGTGGTCACCTGACACTGCTACCCGGGACAGCGACCCGACATGACCCGGTGACCCGGGGCCGGGGTAACGACCTGTCCAGGGGACCTGGGCCGGGGACCCGACAGGACCCGGTGACCTGGTTCCGGGGTGCCGACCTGACCCGGTGACCTGGGGCTGTGGTGGTGACCGGACTCGGGGACCTGGGGTCGGGGTGGTCACCAGACCGTTGTACCCAGGCCGTTGACCCGACATGACCCTGTGACCCGGGGCCTGGGTAAAAATCCAACCCGGGGACCCGGGCATGGGACATGACATGACCCAACCTGGGTCCGGGGTCCCGACCTGACCCGCTGACCTGGGGCCGGGGTCCCCTCGTGACCCGGGGTCCTGGTGCCGGGGTCCCCACGTGACCCGGGGACCCGAGCCGGGGTCCCCACGTGACCCGGTGACCTGAGGCCGGGGTCCCCACGTGACCCGGTGACCTGGGGCCGGGGTCCCCACGTGACCCGGGGTCCTGGTGCCGGGGTCCCCACGTGACCCGGGGACCCGGGCCGGGGACCCCACGTGACCCGGTGACCTGGGGCCGGGGTCCCCACGTGACCCGGGGACCCGGGCCGGGGACATCACGTGACCCGGTCACCTGGGGCCGGGGTCCCCACGTGACCCGGGGTCCTGGTGCCGGGGACCCCACGTGACCCGGGGACCCGGGCCGGGGTCCCCAGGTGACCCGGGGTCCTGGTGCCGGGGTCCCCACGTGACCCGCTGACTTGGGGCCGGGGTCCCCACTTGACCCGGGGTCCTGGTGCCGGGGTCCCCACGTGACCCGGGGACCCGGGCCGGGGTCCCCACGTGACCCGGTGACCTGAGGCCGAGGTCCCCACGTGACCCGGTGACCTGGGGCGAGGGTCCCCACGTGACCCGGGGTCCTGGTGCCGGGGTCCCCAAGTGACCCGGGGACCCGGGCCGGGGACCCCACGTGACCCGGTGACCTGGGGCCGGGGTCCCCACGTGACCCGGGGACCCGGGCCGGGGACATCACGTGACCCGGTCACCTGGGGCCGGGGTCCCCACGTGACCCGGGGTCCTGGTGCCGGGGTCCCCACGTGACCCGGGGACCCGGGCCGGGGTCCCCACGTGACCCAGGGTCCTGGTGCCGGTGTCCCCACGTGACCCGGGGACCTGGGGCCGGGGTCCGCACGTGACCCGGTGACCTGGGGCCGGGGTCCCCACGTGACCCGGGGACCCGGGCCGGGGTCCCCACGTGACCCAGGGTCCTGGTGCCGTTCTCCCCACGTGACCCGGTGACCTGGGGCCGGGGTCCCCACGTGACCCGGGGACCCGGGCCGGGGACATCACGTGACCCGGTCACCTGGGGCCGGGGTCCCCACGTGACCCGGTCACCTGGGGCCGGGGACCCCACATGACCCGGGGACCTGGGGCCGGGGATGTCACCCGACACTGGTACCCGGGGCAGCAACCCGATACGACCCGGGGACCTGGGCCGGGGACCCGACAGGACCCGGTGACCTGGTTCCAGGGTGCCGACCTGACCCGGTGACCTGGGGCTGTGGTGTCGACCGGACTCGGGGACCTGGTCCGGTGTCCCGTCATGACCCGGGGACCTGGGGTCGGGGTGGTCACCAGACCGTTGTACCCAGGCCGTTGACCCGACATGACCCTGTGACCCGGGGCCTGGGTAAAAATCCAACCCGGGGACCCGGGCATGGGACATGACATGACCCAACCTGGGTCCGGGGTCCCGACCTGACCCGCTGACCTGGGGCCGGGGTCCCCTCGTGACCCGGGGTCCTGGTGCCGGGGTCCCCACGTGACCCGGGGACCCGAGCCGGGGTCCCCACGTGACCCGGTGACCTGAGGCCGGGGTCCCCACGTGACCCGGTGACCTGGGGCCGGGGTCCCCACGTGACCCGGGGTCCTGGTGCCGGGGTCCCCACGTGACCCGGGGACCCGGGCCGGGGACCCCACGTGACCCGGTGACCTGGGGCCGGGGTCCCCACGTGACCCGGGGACCCGGGCCGGGGACATCACGTGACCCGGTCACCTGGGGCCGGGGTCCCCACGTGACCCGGGGTCCTGGTGCCGGGGACCCCACGTGACCCGGGGACCCGGGCCGGGGTCCCCAGGTGACCCGGGGTCCTGGTGCCGGGGTCCCCACGTGACCCGCTGACTTGGGGCCGGGGTCCCCACTTGACCCGGGGTCCTGGTGCCGGGGTCCCCACGTGACCCGGGGACCCGGGCCGGGGTCCCCACGTGACCCGGTGACCTGAGGCCGAGGTCCCCACGTGACCCGGTGACCTGGGGCGAGGGTCCCCACGTGACCCGGGGTCCTGGTGCCGGGGTCCCCAAGTGACCCGGGGACCCGGGCCGGGGACCCCACGTGACCCGGTGACCTGGGGCCGGGGTCCCCACGTGACCCGGGGACCCGGGCCGGGGACATCACGTGACCCGGTCACCTGGGGCCGGGGTCCCCACGTGACCCGGGGTCCTGGTGCCGGGGTCCCCACGTGACCCGGGGACCCGGGCCGGGGTCCCCACGTGACCCAGGGTCCTGGTGCCGGTGTCCCCACGTGACCCGGGGACCTGGGGCCGGGGTCCGCACGTGACCCGGTGACCTGGGGCCGGGGTCCCCACGTGACCCGGGGACCCGGGCCGGGGTCCCCACGTGACCCAGGGTCCTGGTGCCGTTCTCCCCACGTGACCCGGTGACCTGGGGCCGGGGTCCCCACGTGACCCGGGGACCCGGGCCGGGGACATCACGTGACCCGGTCACCTGGGGCCGGGGTCCCCACGTGACCCGGTCACCTGGGGCCGGGGACCCCACATGACCCGGGGACCTGGGGCCGGGGATGTCACCCGACACTGGTACCCGGGGCAGCAACCCGATACGACCCGGGGACCTGGGCCGGGGACCCGACAGGACCCGGTGACCTGGTTCCAGGGTGCCGACCTGACCCGGTGACCTGGGGCTGTGGTGTCGACCGGACTCGGGGACCTGGTCCGGTGTCCCGTCATGACCCGGGGACCTGGGGTCGGGGTGGTCACCAGACCGTTGTACCCAGGCCGTTGACCCGACATGACCCTGTGACCCGGGGCCTGGGTAAAAATCCAACCCGGGGACCCGGGCATGGGACATGACATGACCCGACCTGGGTCCGGGGTCCCGACCTGACCAGCTGACCTGGGGCCGGTGTCCCCACGTGACCCGGGGTCCTGGTGCCGGGGTCCCCACGTGACCCGGGGACCCGGGCCGGGGTCCCCACGTGACCCGGTGACCTGAGGCCGAGGTCCCCACGTGACCCGGTGACCTGGGGCGAGGGTCCCCACGTGACCCGGGGTCCTGGTGCCGGGGTCCCCAAGTGACCCGGGGACCCGGGCCGGGGACCCCACGTGACCCGGTGACCTGGGGCCGGGGTCCCCACGTGACCCGGGGACCCGGGCCGGGGACATCACGTGACCCGGTCACCTGGGGCCGGGGTCCCCACGTGACCCGGGGTCCTGGTGCCGGGGTCCCCACGTGACCCGGGGACCCGGGCCGGGGTCCCCACGTGACCCAGGGTCCTGGTGCCGGTGTCCCCACGTGACCCGGGGACCTTGGGCCGGGGTCCGCACGTGACCCGGTGACCTGGGGCCGGGGTCCCCACGTGACCCGGGGACCCGGGCCGGGGTCCCCACGTGACCCTGGGTCCTGGTGCCGGTGTCCCCACGTGACCCGGAGACCTGGGGCCGGGATCACCACGTGACCCGGTGACCTGCGGCCGGGGTCCCCACGTGACCCGGGGACCCGGGCCGGGGACATCACGTGACCCGGTCACCTGGGGCCGGGGTCCCCACGTGACCCGGGGTCCTGGTGCCGGGGTCCCCACGTGACCCGGGGACCCGGGCCGGGGTCCCCACGTGACCCAGGGTCCTGGTGCCGGTGTCCCCACGTGACCCGGGGACCTGGGGCCGGGGTCCGCACGTGACCCGGTGACCTGGGGCCGGGGTCCCCACGTGACCCGGGGACCCGGGCCGGGGTCCCCACGTGACCCAGGGTCCTGGTGCCGGTGTCCCCACGTGACCCGGTGACCTGGGGCCGGGATCACCACGTGACCCGGTGACCTGGGGCCGGGGTCCCCACGTGACCCGGGGACCCGGGCCGGGGACATCACGTGACCCGGTCACCTGGGGCCGGGGTCCCCACGTGACCCGGTCACCTGGGGCTGGGGACCCCACATGACCCGGGGACCTGGGGCCGGGGATGTCACCCGACACTGGTACCCGGGGCAGCGACCCGATACGACCCGGGGACCTGGGCCGGGGACCCGACAGGACCCGGTGACCTGGTTCCGGGGTGCCGACCTGACCCGGTGACCTGGGGCTGTGGTGTCGACCGGACTCGGGGACCTGGTCCGGTGTCCCGTCATGACCCGGGGACCTGGGGTAGGGGTGGTCACCAGACCGTTGTACCCAGGCCGTTGACCCGACATGACCATGTGACCCGGGGCCTGGGTAAAAATCCAACCCGGGGACCCGGGCATGGGACATGACATGACCCGACCTCGGTCCGGGGTCCCGACCTGACCCGCTGACCTGGGGCCGGTGTCCCCACGTGACCTGGGGTCCTGGTGCCGGGGTCCCCACGTGACCCGGTGACCTGAGGCCGGGGTCCCCACGTGACCCGGTGACCTGGGGCCGGGGTCCCCACGTGACCGGGGGACCCGGGCCGGGGACATAACGTGACCCGGTCACCTGGGGCCGGGGTCCCCACGTGACCCGGGGTCCTGGTGCCGGGGTCCCCACGTGACCCGGGGACCCGGGCCGGGGTCCCCATGTGACCCAGGGTCCTGGTGCCGGTGTCCCCACGTGACCCAGTGACCTGGGGCCGGGGTCCCCACGTGACCCGGGGACCCGGGCCGGGGTCCCCACGTGACCCAGGGTCCTGGTGCCGGTGTCCCCACGTGACCCGGTGACCTGGGGCCGGGGTCCCCACGTGACCCGGTGACCTGGGGCCGGGGTCCCCACGTGACCCGGGGACCCGGGCCGGGGACATCACGTGACCCGGTCACCTGGGGCCGGGGTCCCCACGTGACCCCGTCACCTGGGGCCGGGGTCCCCACGTGACCCGGGGTCCTGGTGCCGGTGTCCCTACGTGACCCGGTCACCTGGGGCCCGGGTCCCCACGTGACCCGGTCACCTGGGGCCGGGGTCCCCACGTGACCTGGGGACCCGGGCCGGGGACCCCACGTGACCCGGGGACCTGGGGCCGGGGATGTCACCCGACACTGGTACCCGGGGCAGCGACCCGATACGACCCGGGGACCTGGGTCCGGGGTCCCGACCTGACCCGGTGACCTGGGGCCAGGGTAACCACCTGACCCGGGGACCCGGGCCGGGGACTCGGTATGACTCCGTCTCCCGGGGTCGGGGTGGTCACCTGACACTGCTACCCGGGACAGCGACCCGACATGACCCGGTGACCCGGGGCCGGGGGTAACGACCTGTCCAGGGGACCTGGGCCGGGGACCCGACAGGACCCGGTGACCTGGTTCCGGGGTGCCGACCTGACCCGGTGACCTGGGGCTGTGGTGTCGACCGGACTCGGGGACCTGGTCCGGTGTCCCGTCATGACCCGGGGACCTGGGGTAGGGGTGGTCACCAGACCGTTGAACCCAGGCCGTTGACCCGACATGACCCTGTGACCCGGTGCCTGGGTAAAAATCCAACCCGGGGACCCGGGCATGGGACGTGACATGACCCGACCTGGGTCCGGGGTCCCGACCTGACCCGGTGACCTTGGGCCAGGGTAACCACCTGACCCGGGGACTCGGTCCGGGGACCCGGTATGACTCCGTCTCCCGGGGCCGGGGTGGTCACCTGACACTGCTACCCGGGACAGCGACCCAACATGACCCGGTGACCCGGGGCCGGGGTAACGACCTGTCCAGGGGACCTGGGCCGGGGACCCGACAGGACCCGGTGACCTGGTTCCGGGGTGCCGACCTGACCCGGTGACCTGGGGCTGTGGTGTCGACCGGACTCGGGGACCTGGTCCGGTGTCCCGTCATGACCCGGGGACCTGGGGTCGGAGTGGTCACCAGACCGTTGTACCCAGGCCGTTGACCCGACATGACCCTGTGACCCGGGGCCTGAGTAAAAATCCGACCCGGGGCCTGGGTAAAAATCCAACCCGGGGACCCGGGGCCGGGTTAACGACCTGTCCAGGGGACCCGGGCCGGGGACCCGACAGGACCCGGTGATCCTTCGCTGGTGTCCCGATGCAACCCGGGGACCCGGGCCGGGGACCCCACGTGACCCGGGGACCTGGGGCCGGGGATGTCACCCGACACTGGTACCCGGGGCAGCGACCCGATACGACCCGGGGACCTGGGTCCGGGGTCCCGACCTGACCCGGTGACCTGGGGCCAGGGTAACCACCTGACCCGGGGACCCGGGCCGGGGACCCGGTATGACTCCGTCTCCCGGGGCCGGCGTGGTCACCTGACACTGCTACCCGGGACAGCGACCCGACATGACCCGGTGACCCGGGGCCGGGGTAACGACCTGTCCAGGGGACCTGGGCCGGGGACCCGACAGGACCCGGTGACCTGGTTCCGGGGTGCCGACCTGACCCGGTGACCTGGGGCTGTGGTGTCGACCGGACTCGGGGACCTGGTCCGGTGTCCCGTCATGACCCGGGGACCTGGGGTCGGGGTGGTCACCAGACCGATGTACCCAGGCCGTTGACCCGACATGACCCTGTGACCCGGAGCCTGGGTAAAAATCCAACCCGGGGACCCGGGCATGGGACGTGACATGACCCGACCTGGGTCCGGGGTCCCGACCTGACCCGGTGACCTGGGCCGGGGACCCCACGTGACCCGGGGACCTGGGGCCGGGGATGTCACCCGACACTGGTACCCGGGGCAGCGACCCGATACGACCCGGGGACCTGGGTCCGGGGTCCCGACCTGACCCGCTGACCTGGGGCCGGTGTCCCCACGTGACCCGGGGTCCTGGTGCCGGGGTCCCCACGTGACCCGGGGACCCGAGCCGGGGTCCCCACGTGACCCGGTGACCTGAGGCCGGGGTCCCCACGTGACCCGGTGACCTGGGGCCGGGGTCCCCACGTGACCCGGGGTCCTGGTGCCGGGGTCCCCACGTGACCCGGGGACCCGGGCCGGGGACCCCACGTGACCCGGTGACCTGGGGCCGGGGTCCCCACGTGACCCGGGGACCCGGGCCGGGGACATCACGTGACCCGGTCACCTGGGGCCGGGGTCCCCACGTGACCCGGTCACCTGGGGCCGGGGTCCCCACGTGACCCGGGATCCTGGTGCCGGGGTCCCCACGTGACCCGGTCACCTGAGGCCGGGGTCCCCACGTGACCCGGTGACCTGGGGCCGGGGTCCCCACGTGACCCGGGGTCCTGGTGCCTGGGTTCCCACGTGACCCGGGGACCCGGGCAGGGGTCCCCACGTGACCCGGGGTCTTGGTGCCGGTGTCCCCACGTGACCCGGGGACCCGGGCCGGGGACCCCACGTGACCCGGTCACCTGGGGCCGGGGTCCCCACGTGACCCGGGGTCCTGGTGCCGGTGTCCCCACGTGACCCGGTCACCTGGGGCCCGGGTCCCCACGTGACCCGGAGTCCAGGTGCCGGTGTCCCCACGTGACCCGGGGACCCGGGCCGGGGACCCCACGTGACCCGGGGACCTGGGGCAGGGGATGTCACCCGACACTGGTACCCGGGGCAGCGACCCGATACGACCCGGGGACCTGGGTCCGTGTTCCCGACCTGACCCGGTGACCTGGGGCCAGGGTAACCACTTGACCCGGGGACCCGGGCCGGGGACCCGGTATGACTCCGTCTCCCGGGGCCGGGGTGGTCACCTGACACTGCTACCCGGGACAGCGACCCGACATGACCCGGTGACCCGGGGCCGGGGTAACGACCTGTCCAGGGGACCTGGGCCGGGGACCCGACAGGACCCGGTGACCTGGTTCCGGGGTGCCGACCTGACCCGGTGACCTGGGGCTGTGGTGGCGACCGGACTCGGGGACCTGGGGTCGGGGTGGTCACCAGACCGTTGTACCCAGGCCGTTGAGCCGACATGACCCTGTGACCCGGGTCCTGGGTAAAAATCCAACCCGGGGACCCGGGCATGGGACATGACATGACCCAACCTGGGTCCGGGGTCCCGACCTGACCCGCTGACCTGGGGCCGGTGTCCCCACGTGACCCGGTGACCTGAGGCCGGGGTCCCCACGTGACCCGGTGACCTGGGGCCGAGGTCCCCACGTGACCCGGGGTCCTGGTGCCGGGGTCCCCACGTGACCCGGGGACCCGGGCCGGGGACCCCACGTGACCCGGTGACCTGGGGCCGGGGTCCCCACGTGACCCGGGGACCCGGGCCGGGGACATCACGTGACCCAGTCACCTGGGGCCGGGGTCCCCACGTGACCCGGGGTCCTGGTGCCGGGGACCCCACGTGACCCGGGGACCCGGGCCGGGGTCCCCACGTGACCCGGGGTCCTGGTGCCGGTGTCCTCACGTGACCCGCTGACCTGGGGCCGTTGTCCCCACGTGACACGGGGACCTGGTGCCGGGGTCCCCACGTGACCCGGGGACCCGGGCCGGGGTCCCCACGTGACCCGGTGACCTGAGGCCGAGGTCCCCACGTGACCCGGTGACCTGGGGCGAGGGTCCCCACGTGACCCGGGGTCCTGGTGCCGGGGTCCCCAAGTGACCCGGGGACCCGGGCCGGGGACCCCACGTGACCCGGTGACCTGGGGCCGGGGTCCCCACGTGACCTGGGGACCCGGGCCGGGGACATCACGTGACCCGGTCACCTGGGGCCGGGGTCCCCACGTGACCCGGGGTCCTGGTGCCGGGGTCACCACGTGACCCGGTGACCTGAGGCCGGGGTCCACACGTGACCCGGTGACCTGGGGCCGGGGTCCCCACGTGACCCGGGGTCCTGGTGCCGGGGTTCCCACGTGACCCGGGGACCCGGGCCGGGGTCCCCACGTGACCCGGGGTCCTGTTGCCGGTGTCCCCACATGACCCGGGGACCCGGGCCGGGGACCCCACGTGACCCGGGGACCTGGGGCCGGGGTCCCCACGTGACCCGGGGACCCGGGCCGGGGACATCACGTGACCCGGTCACCTGGTGCCGGGGTCCCCACGTGACCCGGGGTCCTGGGGCCGGGGTCCCCACGTGACCCGGGGACCCGGGCCGGGGTCCCCACGTGACCCAGGGTCCTGGTGCCGGTGTCCCCACGTGACCCGGGGACCTGGGGCCGGGGTCCGCACGTGACCCGGTGACCTGGGGCCGGGGTCCCCACGTGACCCGGGGACCTGGGGCCTGGGATGTCACCCGACACTGGTACCCGGGGCAGCGACCCGATACGACCCGGGGACCTGGGTCCGGGGTCCCGACCTGACCCGGTGACCTGGGGCCAGGGTAACCACCTGACCCGGGGACCCGGGCCGGGGACCCGGTATGACTCCGTCTCCCGGGGCCGGCGTGGTCACCTGACACTGCTACCCGGGACAGCGACCCGACATGACCCGGTGACCCGGGGCCGGGGTAACGACCTGTCCAGGGGACCTGGGCCGGGGACCCGACAGGGCCCGGTGACCTGGTTCCGGGGTGCCGACCTGACCCGGTGACCTGGGGCTGTGGTGTCGACCGGACTCGGGGACCTGGTCCGGTGTCCCGTCATGACCCGGGGACCTGGGGTCGGGGTGGTCACCAGACCGTTGTACCCAGGCCGTTGAGCCGACATGACCCTGTGACCCGGAGCCTGGGTAAAAATCCAACCCGGGGACCCGGGCATGGGACGTGACATGACCCGACCTGGGTCCGGGGTCCCGACCTGACCCGGTGACCTGGGCTGGGGACCCCACGTGACCCGGGGACCTGGGGCCGGGGATGTCACCCGACACTGGTACCCGGGGCAGCGACCCGATACGACCCGGGGACCTGGGTCCGGGGTCCCGACCTGACCCGGTCACCTGGGGCCGGGGTCCCCACGTGACCCGGGGTCCTGGTGCCGGTGTCCCCACGTGACCCGGTCACCTGGGGCCCGGGTCCCCACGTGACCCGGTCACCTGGGGCCGGGGTCCCCACGTGACCTGGGGACCCGGGCCGGGGACTCCACGTGACCCGGGGACCTGGGGCCGGGGATGTCACCCGACACTGGTACCCGGGGCAGCGACCCGATACGACCCGGGGACCTGGGTCCGGGGTCCCGACCTGACCCGGTGACCTGGGGCCAGGGTAACCACCTGACCCGGGGACCCGGGCCGGGGACTCGGTATGACTCCGTCTCCCGGGGCCAGGGTGGTCACCTGACACTGGTACCCGGGACAGCGACCCGACATGACCCGGTGACCCGGGGCCGGGGTAACGACCTGTCCAGGGGACCTGGGCCGGGGACCCGACAGGACCCGGTGACCTGGTTCCGGGGTGCCGACCTGACCCGGTGACCTGGGGCTGTGGTGTCGACCGGACTCGGGGACCTGGTCCGGTGTCCCGTCATGACCCGGGGACCTGGGGTCGGGGTGGTCACCAGACCGTTGTACCCAGGCCGTTGAGCCGACATGACCCTGTGACCCGGGGCCTGGGTAAAAATCCGACCCGGGGCCTGGGTAAAAATCCAACCCGGGGACCCGGGGCCGGGTTAACGACCTGTCCAGGGGACCCGGGCCGGGGACCCGACAGGACCCGGTGATCCTTCGCTGGTGTCCCGATGCAACCCGGGGACCCGGGCCGGGGACCCCACGTGACCCGGGGACCTGGGGCCGGGGATGTCACCCGACACTGGTACCCGGGGCAGCGACCCGATACGACCCGGGGACCTGGGTCCGGGGTCCCGACCTGACCCGGTGACCTGGGGCCAGGGTAACCACCTGACCCGGGGACCCGGGCCGGGGACCCGGTATGACTCCGTCTCCCGGGGCCGGGGTG
Source organism: Somateria mollissima (assembly GCA_951411735.1). Lineage (NCBI taxonomy): Eukaryota > Metazoa > Chordata > Aves > Anseriformes > Anatidae > Somateria > Somateria mollissima. The sequence continues at coordinate 13,178,658 of OX598320.1, forward strand.
GTCACCTGACACTGCTACCCGGGACAGCGACCCGACATGACCCGGTGACCCGGGGCCGGGGTAACGACCTGTCCAGGGGACCTGGGCCGGGGACCCGACAGGACCCGGGGACCTGGTTCCGGGGTGCCGACCTGACCCGGTGACCTGGGGCTGTGGTGTCGACCGGACTCGGGGACCTGGTCCGGTGTCCCGTCATGACCCGGGGACCTGGGGTCGGGGTGGTCACCAGACCGTTGTACCCAGGCCGTTGAGCCGACATGACCCTGTGACCCGGAGCCTGGGTAAAAATCCAACCCGGGGACCCGGGCATGGGACGTGACATGACCCGACCTGGGTCCGGGGTCCCGACCTGACCCGGTGACCTGGGCCGGGGACCCCACGTGACCCGGGGACCTGGGGCCGGGGATGTCACCCGACACTGGTACCCGGGGCAGCGACCCGATACGACCCGGGGACCTGGGTCCGGGGTCCCGACCTGACCCGGTGACCTGGGGCCAGGGTAACCACCTGACCCGGGGACCCGGGCCGGGGACCCGGTATGACTCCGTCTCCCGGGGCCGGGGTGGTCACCTGACACTGCTACCCGGGACAGCGACCCGACATGACCCGGTGACCCGGGGCCGGGGTAACGACCTGTCCAGGGGACCTGGGCCGGGGACCCGACATGACCCGGTGACCTGGTTCCGGGGTGCCGACCTGACCCGGTGACCTGGGGCTGTGGTGTCGACCGGACTCGGGGACCTGGTCCGGTGTCCCGTCATGACCCGGGGACCTGGGGTCGGGGTGGTCACCAGACCGTTGTACCCAGGCCGTTGACCCGACATGACCCTGTGACCCGGGGCCTGGGTAAAAATCCAACCCGGGGACCCGGGCATGGGACGTGACATGACCCGACCTGGGTCCGGGGTCCCGACCTGACCCGCTGACCTGGGGCCGGTGTCCACACGTGACCCGGGGTCCTGGTGCCGGGGTCCCCACGTGACCCGGGGACACGAGCCGGGGTCCCCACGTGACCCGGTGACCTGAGGCCGGGGTCCCCACGTGACCCGGTGACCTGGGGCCGGGGTCCCCACGTGACCCGGGGTCCTGGTGCCGGGGTCCCCACGTGACCCGGGGACCCGGGCCGGGGACCCCACGTGACCCGGTGACCTGGGGCCGGGGTCCCCACGTGACCCGGGGACCCGGGCCGGGGACATCACGTGACCCGGTCACCTGGGGCCGGGGTCCCCACGTGACCCGGGGTCATGGTGCCGGGGTTCCCACGTGACCCGGTGACCCGGGCCGGGGTCCCCACGTGACCCAGGGTCCTGGTGCCGGTGTCTCCACCTGACCCGGTGACCTGGGGCCGGGGTCCGCACGTGACTCGGTGACCTGGGGCCGGGGACCCCACGTGACCCGGAGACCCGGGCCGGGGTCCCCACGTGACCCGGGGTCCTGGTGCCGGTGTCCCCACGTGACCCGGTCACCTGGGGCCGGGGTCCCCACGTGACCCGGGGTCCTGGTGCCGGGGTCCCCACGTGACCCGTTGACTTGGGGCCGGGGTCCCCACTTGACCCGGGGTCCTGGTGCCGGGGTCCCCACGTGACCCGGGGACCCGGGCCGGGGTCCCCACGTGACCCGGTGACCTGAGGCCGGGGTCCCCACGTGACCCGGTGACCTGGGGCGAGGGTCCCCACGTGACCCGGGGTCCTGGTGCCGGGGTCCCCAAGTGACCCGGGGACCCGGGCCGGGGACCCCACGTGACCCGGTGACCTGGGGCCGGGGTCCCCACGTGACCCGGGGACCCGGGCCGGGGACATCACGTGACCCGGTCACCTGGGGCCGGGGTCACCACGTGACCCGGTCACCTGGGGCCGGGGTCCCCACGTGACCCGGGGTCCTGGTGCCGGGGTCCCCACGTGACCCGGTGACCTGAGGCCGGGGTCCCCACGTGACCCGGGGTCATGGTGCCGGGGTTCCCACCTGACCCGGTCACCTGGGGCCGGGGTCCCCACGTTACCCGGGGTCATGGTGCCGGGGTTCCCACGTGACCCGGTGACCCGGGCCGGGGTCCCCACGTGACCCAGGGTCCTGGTGCCGGTGTCCCCACGTGACCCGGTGACCTGGGGCCGGGGTCCCCACGTGACCCGGTGACCTGGGGCCGGGGTCCCCACGTGACCCGGGGACCCGGGCCGGGGACATCACGTGACCCGGTCACCTGGGGCCGGGGTCCCCACATGACCCGGAGTCCTGGTGCCGGTGTCCCCACGTGACCCGGGGTCCTGGTGCCGGGGTCCCCACGTGACCCGGTGACCTGAGGCCGGGGTCCCCACGTGACCCGGTGTCCTGGTGCCGGGGTCCCCACGTGACCCGCTGACCTGGGGCCGGGGTCCCCACGTTACCCGGGGTCATGGTGCCGGGGTTCCCACGTGACCCGGTGACCCGGGCCGGGGTCCCCACGTGACCCAGGGTCCTGGTGCCGGTGTCCCCACCTGACCCGGTGACCTGGGGCCGGGGTCCCCACGTGACCCGGTGACCTGGGGCCGGGGTCCCCACGTGACCCGGGGACCCGGGCCGGGGTCCCCACGTGACCCAGGGTCCTGGTGCCGGTGTCCCCACGTGACCCGGTGACCTGGGGCCGGGGTCCCCACGTGACCCGGTCACCTGGGGCCGGGGTCCCCACGTGACCTGGGGACCCGGGCCGGGGACCCCACGTGACCCGGGGACCTGGGGCCGGGGATGTCACCCGACACTGGTACCCGGGGCAGCGACCCGATACGACCCGGGGACCTGGGTCCGGGTTCCCGACCTGACCCGGTGACCTGGGGCCAGGGTAACCACCTGACCCGGGGACCCGGGCCGGGGACTCGGTATGACTCCGTCTCCCGGGGCCGGGGTGGTCACCTGACACTGGTACCCGGGACAGCGACCCGACATGACCCGGTGACCCGGGGCCGGGGTAACGACCTGTCCAGGGGACCTGGGCCGGGGACCCGACAGGACCCGGTGACCTGGTTCCGGGGTGCCGACCTGACCCGGTGACCTGGGGCTGTGGTGTCGACCGGACTCGGGGACCTGGTCCGGTGTCCCGTCATGACCCGGGGACCTGGGGTCGGGGTGGTCACCAGACCGTTGTACCCAGGCCGTTGACCCGACATGACCCTGTGACCCGGGGCCTGGGTAAAAATCCAACCGGGGGACCCGGGCATGGGACGTGACATGACCCGACCTAGGTCCGGGGTCCCGACCTGACCCGGTGACCTTGGGCCAGGGTAACCACCTGACCCGGGGACTCGGGCCGGGGACCCGGTATGACTCCGTCTCCCGGGGCCGGGGTGGTCACCTGACACTGCTACCCGGGACAGCGACCCGACATGACCCGGTGACCCGGGGCCGGGGTAACGACCTGTCCAGGGGACCTGGGCCGGGGACCCGACAGGACCCGGTGACCTGGTTCCGGGGTGCCGACCTGACCCGGTGACCTGGGGCTGTGGTGTCGACCGGACTCGGGGACCTGGTCCGGTGTCCCGTCATGACCCGGGGACCTGGGGTCGGGGTGGTCACCAGACCGTTGTACCCAGGCCGTTGAGCCGACATGACCCTGTGACCCGGGGCCTGGGTAAAAATCCGACCCGGGGCCTGGGTAAAAATCCAACCCGGGGACCCGGGGCCGGGTTAACGACCTGTCCAGGGGACCCGGGCCGGGGACCCGACAGGACCCGGTGATCCTTCGCTGGTGTCCCGATGCAACCCGGGGACCCGGGCCGGGGACCCCACGTGACCCGGGGACCTGGGGCCGGGGATGTCACCCGACACTGGTACCCGGGGCAGCGACCCGATACGACCCGGGGACCTGGGTCCGGGGTCCCGACCTGACCCGGTGACCTGGGGCCAGGGTAACCACCTGACCCGGGGACCCGGGCCGGGGACCCGGTATGACTCCGTCTCCCGGGGCCGGGGTGGTCACCTGACACTGCTACCCGGGACAGCGACCCGACATGACCCGGTGACCCGGGGCCGGGGTAACGACTTGTCCAGGGGACCTGGGCCGGGGACCCGACAGGACCCGGTGACCTGGTTCCGGGGTGCCGACCTGACCTGGTGACCTGGGGCTGTGGTGTCGACCGGACTCGGGGACCTGGTCCGGTGTCCCGTCATGACCTGGGGACCTGGGGTCGGGGTGGTCACCAGACCGTTGTACCCAGGCCGTTGACCCGACATGACCCTGTGACCCGGGGCCTGGGTAAAAATCCAACCCGGGGACCCGGGCATGGGACATGACATGACCCGACCTGGGTCCGGGGTCTCGACCTGACCCGCTGACCTGGGGCCGGTGTCCCCACGTGACCCGGGGTCCTGGTGCCGGGGTCCCCACGTGACCCGGGGACCCGGGCCGGGGACCCCACGTGACCCGGTGACCTGGGGCCGGGGTCCCCACGTGACCCGGGGACCCGGGCCGGGGACATCACGTGACCCGGTCACCTGGGGCCGGGGTCCCCACGTGACCCGGTCACCTGGGGCCGGGGTCCCCACGTGACCCGGGGTCCTGGTGCCGGGGTCCCCACGTGACCCGGTGACCTGAGGCCGGGGTCCCCACGTGACCCGGTGACCTGGGGCCGGGGTCCCCACGTGACCCGGGGTCCTGGTGCCTGGGTTCCCACGTGACCCGGGGACCCGGGCCGGGGTCCCCACGTGACCCGGGGTCCTGGTGCCGGTGTCCCCACGTGACCCGGGGACCCGGGCCGGGGACCCCACGTGACCCGGTGACCTGGGGCCGGGGTCCCCACGTGACCCGGGGACCCGGGCCGGGGACATCACGTGACCCGGTCACCTGGTGCCGGGGTCCCCACGTGACCCGGAGTCCTGGTGCCGGTGTCCCCACGTGACCCGGGGACCCGGGCCGGGGACCCGACTGGACCCGGGGACCTGGTTCCGGGGTGCCGACCTGACCCGGTGACCTGGGGCTGTGGTGTCGACCGGACTCGGGGACCTGGTCCGGTGTCCCGTCATGACCCGGGGACCTGGGGTCGGGGTGGTCACCAGACCGTTGTACCCAGGCCGTTGACCCGACATGACCCTGTGACCCGGGGCCTGGGTAAAAATCCAACCCGGTGAATCGGGCATGGGACATGACATGACCCGACCTGGGTCCGGGGTCCTGACCTGAACCGCTGACCTGGGGCCGGTGTCCCCACGTGACCCGGGGTCCTGGTGCCGGGGTCCCCACGTGACCCGGGGACCCGAGCCGGGGTCCCCACGTGACCCGGTGACCTGAGGCCGGGGTCCCCACGTGACCCGGTGACCTGGGGCCGGGGTCCCCACGTGACCCGGGGTCCTGGTGCCGGGGTCCCCACGTGACCCGGGGACCCGGGCCGGGGACCCCACGTGACCCGGTGACCTGGGGCCGGGGTCACCACGTGACCCGGGGACCCGGGCCGGGGACATCACGTGACCCGGTCACCTGGGGCCGGGGTCCCCACGTGACCCGGGGTCCTGGTGCCGGGGACCCCACGTGACCCGGGGACCCGGGCCGGGGTCCCCACGTGACCCGGGGTCCTGGTGCCGGTGTCCCCACGTGACCCGGTCACCTGGGGCCGGGGTCCCCACGTGACCCGGGGTCCTGGTGCCGGGGTCCCCACGTGACCCGTTGACTTGGGGCCGGGGTCCCCACTTGACCCGGGGTCCTGGTGCCGGGGTCCCCACGTGACCCGGGGACCCGGGCCGGGGTCCCCACGTGACCCGGTGACCTGAGGCCGAGGTCCCCACGTGACCCGGTGACCTGGGGCGAGGGTCCCCACGTGACCCGGGGTCCTGGTGCCGGGGTCCCCAAGTGACCCGGGGACCCGGGCCGGGGACCCCACGTGACCCGGTGACCTGGGGCCGGGGTCCCCACGTGACCCGGGGACCCGGGCCGGGGGACATCACGTGACCCGGTCACCTGGTGCCGGGGTCCCCACGTGACCCGGAGTCCTGGTGCCGGTGTCCCCACGTGACCCGGGGACCCGGGCCGGGGACCCGACTGGACCCGGGGACCTGGTTCCGGGGTGCCGACCTGACCCGTTGACCTGGGGCTGTGGTGTCGACCGGACTCGGGGACCTGGTCCGGTGTCCCGTCATGACCCGGGGACCTGGGGTCGGGGTGGTCACCAGACCGTTGTACCCAGGCCGTTGACCCGACATGACCCTGTGACCCGGGGCCTGGGTAAAAATCCAACCCGGGGAATCGGGCATGGGACATGACATGACCCGACCTGGGTCCGGGCTCCTGACCTGAACCGCTGACCTGGGGCCGGTGTCCCCACGTGACCCGGGGTCCTGGTGCCGGGGTCCCCACGTGACCCGGGGACCCGAGCCGGGGTCCCCACGTGACCCGGTGACCTGAGGCCGGGGTCCCCACGTGACCCGGTGACCTGGGGCCGGGGTCCCCACGTGACCCGGGGTCCTGGTGCCGGGGTCCCCACGTGACCCGGGGACCCGGGCCGGGGACCCCACGTGACCCGGTGACCTGGGGCCGGGGTCCCCACGTGACCCGGGGACCCGGGCCGGGGACATCACGTGACCCGGTCACCTGGGGCCGGGGTCCCCACGTGACCCGGGGTCCTGGTGCCGGGGACCCCACGTGACCCGGGGACCCGGGCCGGGGTCCCCACGTGACCCGGGGTCCTGGTGCCGGTGTCCCCACATGATCCGGTCACCTGGGGCCGGGGTCCCCACGTGACCCGGGGTCCTGGTGCCGGGGTCCCCACGTGACCCGTTGACTTGGGGCCGGGGTCCCCACTTGACCCGGGGTCCTGGTGCCGGGGTCCCCACGTGACCCGGGGACACGGGCCGGGGTCCCCACGTGACCCGGTGACCTGAGGCCGGGGTCCCCACGTGACCCGGTGACCTGGGGCGAGGGTCCCCACGTGACCCGGGGTCCTGGTGCCGGGGTCCCCAAGTGACCCGGGGACCCGGGCCGGGGTCCCCACGTGACCCGGGGACCCGGGCCGGGGACATCACGTGACCCGGTGACCTGGGGCCGGGGTCCCCACGTGACCCGGTCACCTGGGGCCGGGGTCCCCACGTGACCCGGGGTCCTGGTGCCGGGGTCCCCACGTGACCCGGTGACCTGAGGCCGGGGTCCCCACGTGACCCGGGGACCTGGGGCCGGGGATGTTACCCGACACTGGTACCCGGGGCAGCGACCCGATACGACCCGGGGACCTGGGTCCGGGGTCCCGACCTGACCCGGTGACCTGGGGCCAGGGTAACCACCTGACCCGGGGACCCGGGCCGGGGACTCGGTATGACTCCGTCTCCCGGGGCCGGGGTGGTCACCTGACACTGGTACCCGGGACAGCGACCCGACATGACCCGGTGACCCGGGGCCGGGGTAACGACCTGTCCAGGGGACCTGGGCCGGGGACCCGACAGGACCCGGTGATCTGGTTCCGGGGTGCCGACCTGACCCGGTGACCTGGGGCTGTGGTGTCGACCGGACTCGGGGACCTGGTCCGGTGTCCCGTCATGACCCGGTGACCTGGGGTCGGGATGGTCACCAGACCGTTGTACCCAGGCCGTTGACCCGACATGACCCTGTGACCCGGGGCTTGGGTAAAAATCCAACCCGGGGACCCGGGCATGGGACGTGACATGACCCGACCTAGGTCCGGGGTCCCAACCTGACCCGGTGACCTTGGGCCAGGGTAACCACCTGACCCGGGGACTCGGGCCGGGGACCCGGTATGACTCCGTCTCCCGGGGCCGGGGTGGTCACCTGACACTGCTACCCGGGACAGCGACCCGACATGACCCGGTGACCCGGGGCCGGGGTAACGACCTGTCCAGGGGACCTGGGCCGGGGACCCGAGATGACCCGGTGACCTGGTTCCGGGGTGCCGACCTGACCCGGTGACCTGGGGCTGTGGTGTCGACCGGACTCGGGGACCTGGTCCGGTGTCCCGTCATGACCCGGGGACCTGGGGTCGGGGTGGTCACCAGACCGTTGTACCCAGGCCGTTGACCCGACATGACCCTGTGACCCGGGGCCTGGGTAAAAATCCGACCCGGGGCCTGGGTAAAAATCCAACCCGGGGACCCGGGGCCGGGTTAACGACCTGTCCAGGGGACCCGGGCCGGGGACCCGACAGGACCCGGTGATCCTTCGCTGGTGTCCCGATGCAACCCGGGGACCCGGGCCGGGGACCCCACGTGACCCGGGGACCTGGGGCCGGGGATGTCACCCGACACTGGTACCCGGGGCAGCGACCCGATACGACCCGGGGACCTGGGCCGGGGATATCACGTGACCCGGGGACCCGGGCCGGGGACATCACGTGACCCGGTCACCTGGGGCCGGGGTCCCCACGTGACCCGGTGACCTGGGGCCGGTGTCCCCACGTGACCCGGGGTCCTGGTGTCGGGGTCCCCACGTGACCTGGTGACCTGAGGCAGGGGTCCCCACGTGACCCGGGGTCCTGGTGCCGGGGTCCCCACGTGACCCGGGTACCCGGGCCGGGGACATAACGTGACCCGGTCACCTGGGGCCGGGGTCCCCACGTGACCCAGGGTCCTGGTGCCGGTGTCCCCACGTGACCCGGTGACCTGGGGCCGGGGTCCCCACGTGACCCGGTGACCTGGGGCCGGGGTCCCCACGTGACCCGGGGACCCGGGCCGGGGTCCCCACGTGACCCAGGGTCCTGGTGCCCGTGTCCCCACGTGACCCGGTGACCTGGGGCCGGGGTCCCCACGTGACCCGGTGACCTGGGGCCGGGGTCCCCACGTGACCCGGGGACCCGGGCCGGGGACATCACGTGACCCGGTCACCTGGGGCCGGGGTCCCCACGTGACCCGGTCACCTGGGGCCGGGGTCCCAACGTGACCCGGGGTCCTGGTGCCGGGGTCCCCACGTGACCCGGGGACCCGGGCCGGGGACCCCACGTGACCCGGTGACCTGGGGCCGGGGTCCCCACGTGACCCGGGGTCCGGGCCGGGGACATCACGTGACCCGGTCACCTGGGGCCGGGGTCCCCACGTGACCCGGGGTCCTGGTGACGGGGACCCCACGTGACCCGGGGACCCGGGCCGGGGTCCCCACGTGACCCGGGGTCCTGGTGCCGGGGTCCCCACGTGACCCGCTGACTTGGGGCCGGGGTCTCCACTTGACCCGGGGTCCTGGTGCCGGGGTCCCCACGTGACCCGGGGACCCGGGCCGGGGTCCCCACGTGACCCGGTGACCTGAGGCCGAGGTCCCCACTTGACCCGGTGACCTGGTGCGAGGGTCACCACGTGACCCGGGGTCCTGGTGCCGGTGTCCCCAAGTGACCCGGGGACCCGGGCCGGGGACCCCACGTGACCCGGTGACCTGGGGCCGGGGTCCCCACGTGACCCGGGGACCCGGGCCGGGGACATCACGTGACCCGGTCACCTGGGGCCGGGGTCCCCACGTGACCCGGGGTCCTGGTGCCGGGGTCCCCACGTGACCCGGGGCCCTGGTGCCGGGGTCCCCACGTGACCCGGTGACCTGAGGCCGGGGTCCCCACGTGACCCAGTGACCTGGGGCCAGGGTCCCCACGTGACCCGGGGTCCTGGTGCCGGGGTTCCCACGTGACCCGGGGACCCGGGCCGGGGTCCCCACGTGACCCGGGGTCCTGTTGCTGGTGTCCCCACGTGACCCGGGGACCCGGGCCGGGGACCCCACGTGACCCGGTGACCTGGGGCCGGGGTCCCCATGTGACCCGGGGACCCGGGCCGGGGACATCACGTGACCCGGTCACCTGGGGCCGGGGACCCCACGTGACCCGGGGACCTGGGGCAGGGGATGTCACCCGACACTGGTACCCGGGGCAGCGACCCGATACGACCCGGGGACCTGGGTCCGGGGTCCCGACCTGACCCGGTGACCTGGGGCCAGGGTAACCACCTGACCCGGGGACCCGGGCCGGGGACCCGGTATGACTCCGTCTCCCGGGGCCGGGGTGGTCACCTGACACTGCTACCCGGGACAGCGACCCGACATGACCCGGTGACCCGGGGCCGGGGTAACGACCTGTCCAGGGGACCTGGGCCGGGGACCCGACAGGACCCGGTGACCTGGTTCCGGGGTGCCGACCTGACCCGGTGACCTGGGGCTGTGGTGTCGACCGGACTCGGGGACCTGGTCCGGTGTCCCGTCATGACCCGGGGACCTGGGGTCGGGGTGGTCACCAGACCGATGTACCCAGGCCGTTGACCCGACATGACCCTGTGACCCGGGGCCTGGGTAAAAATCCAACCCGGGGACCCGGGCATGGGACATGACATGACCCGACCTGGGTCCGGGGTCCCGACCTGACCCGCTGACCTGGGGCCGGTGTCCCCACGTGACCCGGGGTCCTGGTGCCGGGGTCCCCACGTGACCCGGGGACCCGAGCCGGGGTCCCCACGTGACCCGGTGACCTGAGGCCGGGGTCCCCACGTGACCCGGTGACCTGGTGCCGGGGTCCCCACGTGACCCGGGGACCCGGGCCGGGGACATCACGTGACCCGGTCACCTGGGGCCGGGGTCCCCACGTGACCCGGGGTCCTGGTGCCGGGGACCCCACGTGACCCGGGGACCCGGGCCGGGGTCCCCACGTGACCCGGGGTCCTGGTGCCGGGGTCCCCACGTGACCCGCTGACCTGGGGCCGTTGTCCCCACGTGACCCGGGGACCTGGGGCCGTTGTCCCCACGTGACCCGGGGACCTGGTGCAGGGGTCCCCACGTGACCCGGGGACCAGGGCCGGGGTTCCCACGTGACCCGGTGACCTGAGGCCGAGGTCCCCACGTGACCCGGTGACCTGGGGCGAGGGTCCCCACGTGACCCGGGGTCCTGGTGCCGGGGTCCCCAAGTGACCCGGGGACCCGGGCCGGGGACCCCACGTGACCCGGTGACCTGGGGCCGGGGTCCCCACGTGACCCGGGGACCCGGGCCGGGGACATCACGTGACCCGGTCACCTGGGGCCGGGGTCCCCACGTGACCCGGGGTCCTGGTGCCGGGGTTCCTACGTGACCCGGGGTCCTGGTGCCGGGGTCCCCACGTGACCCGGTGACCTGAGGCCGGGGTCCACACGTGACCCGGTGACCTGGGGCCGGGGTCCCCACGTGACCCGGAGTCCTGGTGCCGGGGTTCCCACGTGACCCGGGGACCCGGGCCGGGGACCCGACAGGACCCGGTGACCTGGTTCCGGGGTGCCGACCTGACCCGGTGACCTGGGGCTGTGGTGTCGACCGGACTCGGGGACCTGGTCCGGTGTCCCGTCATGACCCGGGGACCTGGGGTCGGAGTGGTCACCAGACCGTTGTACCCAGGCCGTTGACCCGACATGACCCTGTGACCCGGGGCCTGAGTAAAAATCCGACCCGGGGCCTGGGTAAAAATCCAACCCGGGGACCCGGGGCCGGGTTAACGACCTGTCCAGGGGACCCGGGCCGGGGACCCGACAGGACCCGGTGATCCTTCGCTGGTGTCCCGATGCAACCCGGGGACCCGAGCCGGGGTCCCCACGTGACCCGGTGACCTGAGGCCGGGGTCCCCACGTGACCCGGTAACCTGGGGCCGGGGTCCCCACGTGACCCGGGGTCCTGGTGCCGGGGTCCCCACGTGACCCGGGGACCCGGGCCGGGGACCCCACGTGACCCATTGACCTGGGGCCGGGGTCCCCACGTGACCCGGGGACCCGGGCTGGGGACATCACGTGACCCGGTCACCTGGGGCCGGGATCCCCACGTGACCCGGTCACCTGGGGCCGGGGTCCCCACGTGACCCGGTGACCTGAGGCCGGGGTCCCCACGTGACCCGGTGACCTGGGGCCGGGGTCCCCACGTGACCCGGGGTCCTGGTGCCTGGGTTCCCACGTGACCCGGGGACCCGGGCCGGGGTCCCCACGTGACCCGGGGTCCTGGTGCCGGTGTCCCCACGTGACCCGGGGACCCGGGCCGGGGACCCCACGTGACCCGGTGACCTGGGGCCGGGGTCCCCACGTGACCCGGGGACCCGGGCCGGGGACATCACGTGACCCGGTCACCTGGGGCCGGGGTCCCCACGTGACCAGGAGTCCTGGTGCCGGTGTCCCCACGTGACCCGGGGACCCGGGCCGGGGACCCCACGTGACCCGGTGACCTGGGGCCGGGGGTCCCCACGTGACCCGGGGACCCGGGCCGGGGACATCACGTGACCCGGTCACCTGGGGCCGGGGTCCCCACGTGACCCGGGGTCCTGGTGCCGGGGTCCCCACGTGACCCGGGGACCCGGGCCGGGGACCCCACGTGACCCATTGACCTGGGGCCGGGGTCCCCACGTGACCCGGGGACCCGGGCCGGGGACATCACGTGACCCGGTCACCTGGGGCCGGGATCCCCACGTGACCCGGTCACCTGGGGCCGGGGTCCCCACGTGACCCGGTGACCTGGGGCCGGGGTCCCCACGTGACCCGGGGTCCTGGTGCCTGGGTTCCCACGTGACCCGGGGACCCGGGCCGGGGTCCCCACGTGACCCGGGGTCCTGGTGCCGGTGTCCCCACGTGACCCGGGGACCCGGGCCGGGGACCCCACGTGACCCGGTGACCTGGGGCCGGGGTCCCCACGTGACCCGGGGACCCGCGCCGGGGACATCACGTGACCCGGTCACCTGGGGCCGGGGTCCCCACGTGACCCGGAGTCCTGGTGCCGGTGTCCCCACGTGACCCGGGGACCCGGGCCGGGGACCCCACGTGACCCGGTGACCTGGGGCCGGGGTCCCCACGTGACCCGGGGACCCGGGCCGGGGACATCACGTGACCCGGTCACCTGGGGCCGGGGTCCCCACGTGACCCGGGGTCCTGGTGCCGGGGTCCCCACGTGACCCGGGGACCCGGGCCGGGGTCCCCACGTGACCCAGGGTCCTGGTGCCGGTGTCCCCACGTGACCAGGTGACCTGGGGCCGGGGTCCCCACGTGACCCGGTGACCTGGGGCCGGGGTCCCCACGTGACCCGGGGACCCGGGCCGGGGTCCCCACGTGACCCAGGGTCCTGGTGCCGGTGTCCCCACGTGACCCGGTGACCTGGGGCCGGGGTCCCCACGTGACCCGGTGACCTGGGGCCGGGGTCCCCACGTGACCCGGGCACCCGGGCCGTGGACATCACGTGACCCGGTCACCTGGGGCCGGGGTCCCCACGTGACCCGGTGACCTGGGGCCGGGGTCCCCACGTGACCCGGGGACCCGGGCCGGGGACATCACGTGACCCGGTCACCTGGGGCCGGGGTCCCCACGTGACCCGGGGTCCTGGTGCCGGGGTCCCCACGTGACCCGGGGACCCGGGCCGGGGACCCCACGTGACCCATTGACCTGGGGCCGGGGTCCCCACGTGACCCGGGGACCCGGGCCGGGGACATCACGTGACCCGGTCACCTGGGGCCGGGATCCCCACGTGACCCGGTGACCTGGGGCCGGGGTCCCCACGTGACCCGGGGTCCTGGTGCCTGGGTTCCCACGTGACCCGGGGACCCGGGCCGGGGTCCCCACGTGACCCGGGGTCCTGGTGCCGGTGTCCCCACGTGACCCGGGGACCCGGGCCGGGGACACCACGTGACCCGGTGACCTGGGGCCGGGGTCCCCACGTGACCCGGGGACCCGCGCCGGGGACATCACGTGACCCGGTCACCTGGGGCCGGGGTCCCCACGTGACCCGGAGTCCTGGTGCCGGTGTCCCCACGTGACCCGGGGACCCGGGCCGGGGACCCCACGTGACCCGGTGACCTGGGGCCGGGGTCCCCACGTGACCCGGGGACCCGGGCCGGGGACATCACGTGACCCGGTCACCTGGGTCCGGGGTCCCCACGTGACCCGGGGTCCTGGTGCCGGGGTCCCCACGTGACCCGGGGACCCGGGCCGGGGTCCCCACGTGACCCAGGGTCCTGGTGCCGGTGTCCCCACGTGACCAGGTGACCTGGGGCCGGGGTCCCCACGTGACCCGGTGACCTGGGGCCGGGGTCCCCACGTGACCCGGGGACCCGGGCCGGGGTCCCCACGTGACCCAGGGTCCTGGTGCCGGTGTCCCCACGTGACCCGGTGACCTGGGGCCGGGGTCCCCACGTGACCCGGTGACCTGGGGCCGGGGTCCCCACGTGACCCGGGCACCCGGGCCGTGGACATCACGTGACCCGGTCACCTGGGGCCGGGGTCCCCACGTGACCCGGGGTCCTGGTGCCGGGGTCCCCACGTGACCCGGGGACCTGGGGTCGGGGTGGTCACCAGACCGTTGTACCCAGGCCGTTGACCCGACATGACCCTGTGACCCGGGGCCTGGGTAAAAATCCGACCCGGGGCCTGGGTAAAAATCCAACCCGGGGACCCGGGGCCGGGTTAACGACCTGTCCAGGGGACCCGGGCCGGGGACCCGACAGGACCCGGTGATCCTTCGCTGGTGTCCCGATGCAACCCGGGGACCCGGGCCGGGGACCCCACGTGACCCGGGGACCTGGGGCCGGGGATGTCACCCGACACTGGTACCCGGGGCAGCGACCCGATACGACCCGGGGACCTGGGTCCGGGGTCCCGACCTGACCCGGTGACCTGGGGCCAGGGTAACCACCTGACCCGGGGACCCGGGCCGGGGACCCGGTATGACTCCGTCTCCCGGGGCCGGGGTGGTCACCTGACACTGCTACCCGGGACAGCGACCCCACGTGACCCGGTGACCTGGGGCCGGGGTCCCCACGTGACCCGGGGACCCGGGCCGGGGACATCACGTGACCCGGTCACCTGGGGCCGGGGTCCCCACGTGACCCGGGGTCCTGGTGCCGGGGTCCCCACGTGACCCGGGGACCCGGGCCGGGGTCCCCACGTGACCCGGGGTCCTGGTGCCGGTGTCCCCACGTGACCCGGGGACCTGGGGCCGGGGTCCGCACGTGACCCGGTGACCTGGGGCCGGGGTCCCCACGTGACCCGGGGACCCGGGCCGGGGTCCCCACGTGACCCGGTCACCTGGGGCCCGGGTCCCCACGTGACCCGGTCACCTGGGGCCGGGGTCCCCACGTGACCTGGGCACCCGGGCCGGGGACCCCACGTGACCCGGGGACCTGGGGCCGGGGATGTCACCCGACACTGGTACCCGGGGCAGCGACCCGATACGACCCGGGGACCTGGGTCCGGGGTCCCGACCTGACCCGGTGACCTGGGGCCAGGGTAACCACCTGACACGGGGACCCGGGCCGGGGACTCGGTATGACTCCGTCTCCCGGGGCCGGGGTGGTCACCTGACACTGCTACCCGGGACAGCGACCCGACATGACCCGGTGACCCGGGGCCGGGGTAACGACCTGTCCAGGGGACCTGGGCCGGGGACCCGACAGGACCCGGGGACCTGGTTCCGGGGTGCCGACCTGACCCGGTGACCTGGGGCTGTGGTGTCGACCGGACTCGGGGACCTGGTCCGGTGTCCCGTCATGACCCGGGGACCTGGGGTAGGGGTGGTCACCAGACCGTTGTACCCAGGCCGTTGAGCCGACATGACCCTGTGACCCGGTGCCTGGGTAAAAATCCAACCCGGGGACCCGGGCATGGGACGTGACATGACCCGACCTGGGTCCGGGGTCCCGACCTGACCCGGTGACCTGGGGCCAGGGTAACCACCTGACCCGGGGACTCGGGCCGGGTACCCGGTATGACTCCGTCTCCCGGGGCCGGGGTGGTCACCTGACACTGGTACCCGGGACAGCGACCCGACATGACCCGGTGACCCGGGGCCGGGGTAACGACCTGTCCAGGGGACCTGGGCCGGGGACCCGACAGGACCCGGTGACCTGGTTCCGGGGTGCCGACCTGACCCGGTGACCTGGGGCTGTGGTGTCGACCGGACTCGGGGACCTGGTCCGGTGTCCCGTCATGACCCGGGGACCTGGGG
This sequence comes from Somateria mollissima, assembly GCA_951411735.1. Classification (NCBI taxonomy): domain Eukaryota; kingdom Metazoa; phylum Chordata; class Aves; order Anseriformes; family Anatidae; genus Somateria; species Somateria mollissima. Next base: position 13,194,518 of record OX598320.1, read on the forward strand.
TCGGAGTGGTCACCAGACCGTTGTACCCAGGCCGTTGACCCGACATGACCCTGTGACCCGGGGCCTGAGTAAAAATCCGACCCGGGGCCTGGGTAAAAATCCAACCCGGGGACCCGGGGCCGGGTTAACGACCTGTCCAGGGGACCCGGGCCGGGGACCCGACAGGACCCGGTGATCCTTCGCTGGTGTCCCGATGCAACCCGGGGACCCGGGCCGGGGACCCCACGTGACCCGGGGACCTGGGGCAGGGGATGTCACCCGACACTGGTACCCGGGGCAGCGACCCGACATGACCCGGTGACCCGGGGCCGGGGTAACGACCTGTCCAGGGGACCTGGGCCGGGGACCCGACAGGACCCGGGGACCTGGTTCCGGGGTGCCGACCTGACCCGGTGACCTGGGGCTGTGGTTTCGACCGGACTCGGGGACCTGGTCCGGTGTCCCGTCATGACCCGGGGACCTGGGGTCGGGGTGGTCACCAGACCGTTGTACCCAGGCCGGTGAGCCGACATGACCCTGTGACCCGGAGCCTGGGTAAAAATCCAACCCGGGGACCCGGGCATGGGACGTGACATGACCCGACCTGGGTCCGGGGTCCCGACCTGACCCGGTGACCTGGGCCGGGGACCCCACGTGACCCGGGGACCTGGGGCCGGGGATGTCACCCGACACTGGTACCCGGGGCAGCGACCCGATACGACCCGGGGACCTGGGTCCGGGGTCCCGACCTGACCCGGTGACCTGGGGCCAGGGTAACCACTTGACCCGGGGACCCGGGCCGGGGACCCGGTATGACTCCGTCTCCCGGGGCCGGGGTGGTCACCTGACACTGCTACCCGGGACAGCGACCCGACATGACCCGGTGACCCGGGGCCGGGGTAACGACCTGTCCAGGGGACCTGGGCCGGGGACCCGACAGGACCCGGTGACCTGGTTCCGGGGTGCCGACCTGACCCGGTGACCTGGGGCTGTGGTGTCGACCGGACTCGGGGACCTGGTCCGGTGTCCCGTCATGACCCGGGGACCTGGGGTCGGGGTGGTCACCAGACCCTTGTACCCAGGCCGTTGACCCGACATGACCCTGTGACCCGGGGCCTGGGTAAAAATCCAACCCGGGGACCCGGGCATGGGACATGACATGACCCGACCTGGGTCCGGGGTCCCGACCTGACCCGCTGACCTGGGGCCGGTGTCCCCACGTGACCCGGGGTCCTGGTGCCGGGGTCCCCACGTGACCCGGGGACCCGAGCCGGGGTCCCCACGTGACCCGGTGACCTGAGGCCGGGGTCCCCACGTGACCCGGTGACCTGGGGCCGGGGTCCCCACGTGACCCGGGGTCCTGGTGCCGGGGTCCCCACGTGACCCGGGGACCCGGGCCGGGGACCCCACGTGACCCGGTGACCTGGGGCCGGGGTCCCCACGTGACCCGGGGACCCGGGCCGGGGACATCACGTGACCCGGTCACCTGGGGCCGGGATCCCCACGTGACCCGGTCACCTGGGGCCGGGGTCCCCACGTGACCCGGTGACCTGAGGCCGGGGTCCCCACGTGACCCGGTGACCTGGGGCCGGGGTCCCCACGTGACCCGGGGTCCTGGTGCCTGGGTTCCCACGTGACCCGGGGACCCGGGCCGGGGTCCCCACGTGACCCGGGGTCCTGGTGCCGGTGTCCCCACGTGACCCGGGGACCCGGGCCGGGGACCCTACGTGACCCGGTGACCTGGTGCCGGGGTCCCCACGTGACCCGGGGACCCGGGCCGGGGACATCACGTGACCCGGTGACCTGGGGCCGGGGTCCCCACGTGACCCGGAGTCCTGGTGCCGGTGTCCCCACGTGACCCGGGGACCCGGGCCGGGGACCCCACGTGACCCGGTGACCTGGGGCCGGGGTCCCCACGTGACCCGGGGACCCGGGCTGGGGACATCACGTGACCCGGTCACCTGGGGCCGGGGTCCCCACGTGACCCGGGGTCCTGGTGCCGGGGTCCCCACGTGACCCGGGGACCCGGGCCGGGGTCCCCACGTGACCCAGGGTCCTGGTGCCGGTGTCCCCACGTGACCCGGTGACCTGGGGCCGGGGTCCCCACGTGACCCGGTGACCTGGGGCCGGGGTCCCCACGTGATCCGGGGACCCGGGCCGGGGTCCCCACGTGACCCAGGGTCCTGGTGCCGGTGTCCCCACGTGACCCGGTGACCTGGGGCCGGGGTCCCCACGTGACCCGGTGACCTGGGGCCGGGGTCCCCACGTGACCCGGGGACCCGGGCCGGGGACATCACGTGACCCGGTCACCTGGGGCCGGGGTCCCCTCGTGACCCGGTCACCTGGGGCCGGGGTCCCCACGTGACCCGGGGTCCTGGTGCCGGTGTCCCCACGTGACCCGGTCACCTGGGGCCCGGGTCCCCACGTGACCTGGGGACCCGGGCCGGGGACCCCACGTGACCCGGGGACCTGGGGCCGGGGATGTCACCCGACACTGGTACCCGGGGCAGCGACCCGATACGACCCGGGGACCTGGGTCCGGGGTCCCGACCTGACCCGGTGACCTGGGGCCAGGGTAACCACCTGACCCGGGGACCCGGGCCGGGGACCCGGTATGACTCCGTCTCCCGGGGCCGGGGTGGTCACCTGACACTGCTACCCGGGACAGCGACCCGACATGACCCGGTGACCCGGGGCCGGGGTAACGACCTGTCCAGGGGACCTGGGCCGGGGACCCGACAGGACCCGGTGACCTGGTTCCGGGGTGCCGACCTGACCCGGTGACCTGGGGCTGTGGTGTCGACCGGACTCGGGGACCTGGTCCGGTGTCCCGTCATGACCCGGGGACCTGGGGTCGGGGTGGTCACCAGACCGTTGTACCCAGGCCGTTGAGCCGACATGACCCTGTGACCCGGAGCCTGGGTAAAAATCCAACCCGGGGACCCGGGCATGGGACGTGACATGACCCGACCTGGGTCCGGGGTCCCGACCTGACCCGGTGACCTGGGCCGTGGACCCCACGTGACCCGGGGACCTGGGACAGGGGATGTCACCCGACACTGGTACCCGGGGCAGCGACCCGATACGACCCGGGGACCTGGGTCCGGGGTCCCGACCTGACCCGGTGACCTGGGGCCAGGGTAACCACTTGACCCGGGGACCCGGGCCGGGGACCCGGTATGACTCCGTCTCCCTGGGCCGGGGTGGTCACCTGACACTGCTACCCGGGACAGCGACCCGACATGACCCGGTGACCCGGGGCCGGGGTAACGACCTGTCCAGGGGACCTGGGCCGGGGACCCGACAGGACCCGGTGACCTGGTTCCGGGGTGCCGACCTGACCCGGTGACCTGGGGCTGTGGTGTCGACCGGACTCGGGGACCTGGTCCGGTGTCCCGTCATGACCCGGGGACCTGGGGTCATGGTGGTCACCAGACCGTTGTACCCAGGCCGTTGACCCGACATGACCCTGTGACCCGGGGCCTGGGTAAAAATCCAACCCGGGGACCCGGGCATGGGACATGACATGACCCGACCTGGGTCCGGGGTCCCGACCTGACCCGCTGACCTGGGGCCGGTGTCCCCACGTGACCCGGGGTCCTGGTGCCGGGGTCCCCACGTGACCCGGGGACCCGAGCCGGGGTCCCCACGTGACCCGGTGACCTGAGGCCGGGGTCCCCACGTGACCTGGTGACCTGGGGCCGGGGTCCCCACGTGACCCGGGGTCCTGGTGCCGGGGTCCCCACGTGACCCGGGGACCCGGGCCGGGGACCCCACGTGACCCGGTGACCTGGGGCCGGGGTCCCCACGTGACCCGGGGACCCGGGCCGGGGACATCACGTGACCCGGTCACCTGGGGCCGGGATCCCCACGTGACCCGGTCACCTGGGGCCGGGGTCCCCACGTGACCCGGTGACCTGAGGCCGGGGTCCCCACGTGACGCGGTGACCTGGGGCCGGGGTCCCCACGTGACCCGGGGTCCTGGTGCCTGGGTTCCCACGTGACCCGGGGACCCGGGCCGGGGTCCCCACGTGACCCGGGGTCCTGGTGCCGGTGTCCCCACGTGACCCGGGGATCCGGGCCGGGGACCCCACGTGACCCGGTGACCTGGGGCCGGGGTCCCCACGTGACCCGGGGACCCGGGCCGGGGACATCACGTGACCCGGTCACCTGGGGCCGGGGTCCCCACGTGACCCGGAGTCCTGGTGCCGGTGTCCCCACGTGACCCGGGGACCCGGGCCGGGGACCCCACGTGACCCGGTGACCTGGGGCCGGGGTCCCCACGTGACCCGGGGACCCGGGCCGGGGACATCACGTGACCCGGTCACCTGGGGCCGGGGTCCCCACGTGACCCGGGGTCCTGGTGCCGGGGTCCCCACGTGACCCGGGGACCCGGGCCGGGGTCCCCACGTGACCCAGGGTCCTGGTGCCGGTGTCCCCACGTGACCCGGTGACCTGGGGCCGGGGTCCCCACGTGACCCGGTGACCTGGGGCCGGGGTCCCCAGGTGACCCGGGGACCCGGGCCGGGGTCCCCACGTGACCCAGGGTCCTGGTGCCGGTGTCCCCACGTGACCCGGTGACCTGGGGCCGGGGTCCCCACGTGACCCGGTGACCTGGGGCCGGGGTCCCCACGTGACCCGGGGACCCGGGCCGGGGACATCACGTGACCCGGTCACCTGGGGCCGGGGTCCCCACGTGACCCGGTCACCTGGGGCCGGGGTCCCCACGTGACCCGGGGTCCTGGTGCCGGTGTCCCAACGTGACCCTGTCACCTGGGGCCCGGGTCCCCACGTGACCTGGGGACCCGGGCCGGGGACCCCACGTGACCCGGGGACCTGGGGCCGGGGATGTCACCCGACACTGGTACCCGGGGCAGCGACCCGATACGACCCGGGGACCTGGGTCCGGGGTCCCGACCTGACCCGGTGACCTGGGGCCAGGGTAACCACCTGACCCGGGGACCCGGGCCGGGGACTCGGTATGACTCCGTCTCCCGGGGCCGGGGTGGTCACCTGACACTGCTACCCGGGACAGCGACCCGACATGACTCGGTGACCCGGGGCCGGGGTAACGACCTGTCCAGGGGACCTGGGCCGGGGACCCGACAGGACCCGGTGACCTGGTTCCGGGGTGCCGACCTGACCCGGTGACCTGGGGCTGTGGTGTCGACCGGACTCGGGGACCTGGTCCGGTGTCCCGTCATGACCCGGGGACCTGGGGTCGGGGTGGTCACCAGACCGTTGTACCCAGGCCGTTGACCCGACATGACCCTGTGACCCGGGGCCTGGGTAAAAATCCAACCCGGGGACCCGGGCATGGGACATGACATGACCCGACCTGGGTCCGGGGTCCCGACCTGACCCGCTGACCTGGGGCCGGTGTCCCCACGTGACCCGGGGTCCTGGTGCCGGGGTCCCCACGTGACCCGGGGACCCGAGCCGGGGTCCCCACGTGACCCGGTGACCTGAGGCCGGGGTCCCCACGTGACCCGGTGACCTGGGGCCGGGGTCCCCACGTGACCCGGGGTCCTGGTGCCGGGGTCCCCACGTGACCCCGGGACCCGGGCCGGGGACCCCACGTGACCCGGTGACCTGGGGCCGGGGTCCCCACGTGACCCGGGGACCCGGGCCGGGGACATCACGTGACCCGGTCACCTGGGGCCGGGATCCCCACGTGACCCGGTCACCTGGGGCCGGGGTCCCCACGTGACCCGGTGACCTGAGGCCGGGGTCCCCACGTGACCCGGTGACCTGGGGCCGGGGTCCCCACGTGACCCGGGGTCCTGGTGCCTGGGTTCCCACGTGACCCGGGGACCCGGGCCGGGGTCCCCACGTGACCCGGGGTCCTGGTGCCGGTGTCCCCACGTGACCCGGGGACCCGGGCCGGGGACCCTACGTGACCCGGTGACCTGGTGCCGGGGTCCCCACGTGACCCGGGGACCCGGGCCGGGGACATCACGTGACCCGGTGACCTGGGGCCGGGGTCCCCACGTGACCCGGAGTCCTGGTGCCGGTGTCCCCACGTGACCCGGGGACCCGGGCCGGGGTCCCCACGTGACCCGGTGACCTGGGGCCGGGGTCCCCACGTGACCCGGGGACCCGGGCCGGGGACATCACGTGACCCGGTCACCTGGGGCCGGGGTCCCCACGTGACCCGGGGTCCTGGTGCCGGGGTCCCCACGTGACCCGGGGACCCGGGCCGGGGTCCCCACGTGACCCAGGGTCCTGGTGCCGGTGTCCCCACGTGACCCGGTGACCTGGGGCCGGGGTCCGCACGTGACCCGGTGACCTGGGGCCGGGGTCCCCACGTGACCCGGGGACCCGGGCCGGGGTCCCCACGTGACCCAGGGTCCTGGTGCCGGTGTCCCCACGTGACCCGGTGACCTGGGGCCGGGGTCCCCACGTGACCCGGGGACCCGGGCCGGGGACATCACGTGACCCGGTCACCTGGGGCCGGGGTCCCCTCGTGACCCGGTCACCTGGGGCCGGGGTCCCCACGTGACCCGGGGTCCTGGTGCCGGTGTCCCCACGTGACCCGGTCACCTGGGGCCCGGGTCCCCACGTGACCTGGGGACCCGGGCCGGGGACCCCACGTGACCCGGGGACCTGGGGCCGGGGATGTCACCCGACACTGGTACCCGGGGCAGCGACCCGATACGACCCGGGGACCTGGGTCCGGGGTCCCGACCTGACCCGGTGACCTGGGGCCAGGGTAACCACCTGACCCGGGGACCCGGGCCGGGGACCCGGTATGACTCCGTCTCCCGGGGCCGGGGTGGTCACCTGACACTGCTACCCGGGACAGCGACCCGACATGACCCGGTGACCCGGGGCTGGGGTAACGACCTGTCCAGGGGACCTGGGCCGGGGACCCGACAGGACCCGGTGACCTGGTTCCGGGGTGCCGACCTGACCCGGTGACCTGGGGCTGTGGTGTCGACCGGACTCGGGGACCTGGTCCGGTGTCCCGTCATGACCCGGGGACCTGGGGTCGGGGTGGTCACCAGACCGTTGTACCCAGGCCGTTGAGCCGACATGACCCTGTGACCCGGAGCCTGGGTAAAAATCCAACCCGGGGACCCGGGCATGGGACGTGACATGACCCGACCTGGGTCCGGGGTCCCGACCTGACCCGGTGACCTGGGCCGGGGACCCCACGTGACCCGGGGACCTGGGGCCGGGGATGTCACCCGACACTGGTACCCGGGGCAGCGACCCGATACGACCCGGGGACCTGGGTCCGGGGTCCCGACCTGACCCGGTGACCTGGGGCCAGGGTAACCACTTGACCCGGGGACCCGGGCCGGGGACCCGGTATGACTCCGTCTCCCTGGGCCGGGGTGGTCACCTGACACTGCTACCCGGGACAGCGACCCGACATGACCCGGTGACCCGGGGCCGGGGTAACGACCTGTCCAGGGGACCTGGGCCGGGGACCCGACAGGACCCGGTGACCTGGTTCCGGGGTGCCGACCTGACCCGGTGACCTGGGGCTGTGGTGTCGACCGGACTCGGGGACCTGGTCCGGTGTCCCGTCATGACCCGGGGACCTGGGGTCGGGGTGGTCACCAGACCGTTGTACCCAGGCCGTTGACCCGACATGACCCTGTGACCCGGGGCCTGGGTAAAAATCCAACCCGGGGACCCGGGCATGGGACATGACATGACCCGACCTGGGTCCGGGGTCCCGACCTGACCCGCTGACCTGGGGCCGGTGTCCCCACGTGACCCGGGGTCCTGGTGCCGGGGTCCCCACGTGACCCGGGGACCCGAGCCGGGGTCCCCACGTGACCCGGTGACCTGAGGCCGGGGTCCCCACGTGACCCGGTGACCTGGGGCCGGGGTCCCCACGTGACCCGGGGTCCTGGTGCCGGGGTCCCCACGTGACCCGGGGACCCGGGCCGGGGACCCCACGTGACCCGGTGACCTGGGGCCGGGGTCCCCACGTGACCCGTGGACCCGGGCCGGGGACATCACGTGACCCGGTCACCTGGGGCCGGGATCCCCACGTGACCCGGTCACCTGGGGCCGGGGTCCCCACGTGACCCGGTGACCTGAGGCCGGGGTCCCCACGTGACCCGGTGACCTGGGGCCAGGGTCCCCACGTGACCCGGGGTCCTGGTGCCTGGGTTCCCACGTGACCCGGGGACCCGGGCCGGGGTCCCCACGTGACCCGGGGTCCTGGTGCCGGTGTCCCCACGTGACCCGGGGATCCGGGCCGGGGACCCCACGTGACCCGGTGACCTGGGGCCGGGGTCCCCACGTGACCCGGGGACCCGGGCCGGGGACATCACGTGACCCGGTCACCTGGGGCCGGGGTCCCCACGTGACCCGGAGTCCTGGTGCCGGTGTCCCCACGTGACCCGGGGACCCGGGCCGGGGACCCCACGTGACCCGGTGACCTGGGGCCGGGGTCCCCACGTGACCCGGGGACCCGGGCCGGGGACATCACGTGACCCGGTCACCTGGGGCCGGGGTCCCCACGTGACCCGGGGTCCTGGTGCCGGGGTCCCCACGTGACCCGGGGACCCGGGCCGGGGTCCCCACGTGACCCAGGGTCCTGGTGCCGGTGTCCCCACGTGACCCGGTGACCTGGGGCCGGGGTCCCCACGTGACCCGGTGACCTGGGGCCGGGGTCCCCAGGTGACCCGGGGACCCGGGCCGGGGTCCCCACGTGACCCAGGGTCCTGGTGCCGGTGTCCCCACGTGACCCGGTGACCTGGGGCCGGGGTCCCCACGTGACCCGGTGACCTGGGGCCGGGGTCCCCACGTGACCCGGGGACCCGGGCCGGGGACATAACGTGACCCGGTCACCTGGGGCCGGGGTCCCCACGTGACCCGGTCACCTGGGGCCGGGGTCCCCACGTGACCCGGGGTCCTGGTGCCGGTGTCCCCACGTGACCCGGTCACCTGGGGCCCGGGTCCCCACGTGACCTGGGGACCCGGGCCGGGGACCCCACGTGACCCGGGGACCTGGGGCCGGGGATGTCACCCGACACTGGTACCCGGGGCAGCGACCCGATACGACCCGGGGACCTGGGTCCGGGGTCCCGACCTGACCCGGTGACCTGGGGCCAGGGTAACCACCTGACCCGGGGACCCGGGCCGGGGACTCGGTATGACTCCGTCTCCCGGGGCCGGGGTGGTCACCTGACACTGCTACCCGGGACAGCGACCCGACATGACCCGGTGACCCGGGGCCGGGGTAACGACCTGTCCAGGGGACCTGGGCCGGGGACCCGACAGGACCCGGTGACCTGGTTCCGGGGTGCCGACCTGACCCGGTGACCTGGGGCTGTGGTGTCGACCGGACTCGGGGACCTGGTCCGGTGTCCCGTCATGACCCGGGGACCTGGGGTCGGGGTGGTCACCAGACCGTTGTACCCAGGCCGTTGACCCGACATGACCCTGTGACCCGGGGCCTGGGTAAAAATCCGACCCGGGGACTGGGTAAAAATCCAACCCGGGGACCCGGGGCCGGGTTAACGACCTGTCCAGGGGACCCGGGCCGGGGACCCGACAGGACCCGGTGATCCTTCGCTGGTGTCCCGATGAAACCCGGGGACCCGGGCCGGGGACCCCACGTGACCCGGGGACCTGGGGCCGGGGATGTCACCCGACACTGGTACCCGGGGCAGCGACCCGATACGACCCGGGGACCTGGGTCCGGGGTCCCGACCTGACCCGGTGACCTGGGGCCAGGGTAACCACTTGACCCGGGGACCCGGGCCGGGGACCCGGTATGACTCCGTCTCCCGGGGCCGGGGTGGTCACCTGACACTGCTACCCGGGACAGCGACCCCACGTGACCCGGTGACCTGGGGCCGGGGTCCCCACGTGACCCGGGGACCCGGGCCGGGGACATCACGTGACCCGGTCACCTGGGGCCGGGGTCCCCACGTGACCCGGGGTCCTGGTGCCGGGGTCCCCACGTGACCCGGGGACCCGGGCCGGGGTCCCCACGTGACCCAGGGTCCTGGTGCCGGTGTCCCCACGTGACCCGGGGACCTGGGGCCGGGGTCCGCACGTGACCCGGTGACCTGGGGCCGGGGTCCCCACGTGACCCGGGGACCCGGGCCGGGGTCCCCACGTGACCCGGTCACCTGGGGCCCGGGTCCCCACGTGACCCGGTCACCTGGGGCCGGGGTCCCCACGTGACCTGGGGACCCGGGCCGGGGACCCCACGTGACCCGGGGACCTGGGGCCGGGGATGTCACCCGACACTGGTACCCGGGGCAGCGACCCGATACGACCCGGGGACCTGGGTCCGGGGTCCCGACCTGACCCGGTGACCTGGGGCCAGGGTAACCACCTGACCCGGGGACCCGGGCCGGGGACTCGGTATGACTCCGTCTCCCGGGGCCGGGGTGGTCACCTGACACTGCTACCCGGGACAGCGACCCGACATGACCCGGTGACCCGGGGCCGGGGTAACGACCTGTCCAGGGGACCTGGGCCGGGGACCCGACAGGACCCGGTGACCTGGTTCCGGGGTGCCGACCTGACCCGGTGACCTGGGGCTGTGGTGTCGACCGGACTCGGGGACCTGGTCCGGTGTCCCGTCATGACCCGGGGACCTGGGGTAGGGGTGGTCACCAGACCGTTGTACCCAGGCCGTTGACCCGACATGACCCTGTGACCCGGTGCCTGGGTAAAAATCCAACCCGGGGACCCGGGCATGGGACGTGACATGACCCGACCTGGGTCCGGGGTCCCGACCTGACCCGGTGACCTGGGGCCAGGGTAACCACCTGACCCGGGGACTCGGGCCGGGGACCCGGTATGACTCCGTCTCCCGGGGCCGGGGTGGTCACCTGACACTGGTACCCGGGACAGCGACCCGACATGACCCGGTGACCCGGGGCCGGGGTAACGACCTGTCCAGGGGACCTGGGCCGGGGACCCGACAGGACCCGGTGACCTGGTTCCGGGGTGCCGACCTGACCCGGTGACCTGGGGCTGTGGTGTCGACCGGACTCGGGGACCTGGTCCGGTGTCCCGTCATGACCCGGGGACCTGGGGTCGGAGTGGTCACCAGACCGTTGTACCCAGGCCGTTGACCCGACATGACCCTGTGACCCGGGGCCTGAGTAAAAATCCGACCCGGGGCCTGGGTAAAAATCCAACCCGGGGACCCGGGGCCGGGTTAACGACCTGTCCAGGGGACCCGGGCCGGGGACCCGACAGGACCCGGTGATCCTTCGCTGGTGTCCCGATGCAACCCGGGGACCCGGGCCGGGGACCCCACGTGACCCGGGGACCTGGGGCCGGGGATGTCACCCGACACTGGTACCCGGGGCAGCGACCCGATACGACCCGGGGACCTGGGTCCGGGGTCCCGACCTGACCCGGTGACCTGGGGCCAGGGTAACCACCTGACCCGGGGACCCGGGCCGGGGACCCGGTATGACTCCGTCTCCCGGGGCCGGGGTGGTCACCTGACACTGGTACCCGGGACAGCGACCCGACATGACCCGGTGACCCGGGGCCGGGGTAACGACCTGTCCAGGGGACCTGGGCCGGGGACCCGACAGGACCCGGTGACCTGGTTCCGGGGTGCCGACCTGACCCGGTGACCTGGGGCTGTGGTGTCGACCGGACTCGGGGACCTGGTCCGGTGTCCCGTCATGACCCGGGGACCTGGGGTCGGGGTGGTCACCAGACCGTTGTACCCAGGCCGTTGAGCCGACATGACCCTGTGACCCGGAGCCTGGGTAAAAATCCAACCCGGGGACCCGGGCATGGGACGTGACATGACCCGACCTGGGTCCGGGGTCCCGACCTGACCCGCTGACCTGGGGCCGGTGTCCCCACGTGACCCGGGGTCCTGGTGCCGGGGTCCCCACGTGACCCGGGGACCCGAGCCGGGGTCCCCACGTGACCCGGTGACCTGAGGCCGGGGTCCCCACGTGACCCGGTGACCTGGGGCCGGGGTCCCCACGTGACCCGGGGTCCTGGTGCCGGGGTCCCCACGTGACCCGGGGACCCAGGCCGGGGACCCCACGTGACCCGGTGACCTGGGGCCGGGGTCCCCACGTGACCCGGGGACCCGGGCCGGGGACATCACGTGACCCGGTCACCTGGGGCCGGGGTCCACACGTGACCCGGTCACCTGGGGCCGGGGTCCCCACGTGACCCGGGGTCCTGGTGCCGGGGTCCCCACGTGACCCGGTGACCTGGGGCCGGGGTCCCCACGTGACCCGGGGTCCTGGTGCCTGGGTTCCCACGTGACCCGGGGACCCGGGACGGGGTCCCTACGTGACCCGGGGTCCTGGTGCCGGTGTCCCCACGTGACCCGGGGACCCGGGCCGGGGACCCCACGTGACCCGGTGACCTGGGGCCGGGGTCCCCACGTGACCCGGGGACCCGGGCCGGGGACATCACGTGACCCGGTCACCTGGGGCCGGGGTCCCCACGTGACCCGGGGTCCTGGTGCCGGGGTCCCCACGTGACCCGGGGACCCGGGCCGGGGTCCCCACGTGACCCAGGGTCCTGGTGCCGGTGTCCCCACGTGACCCGGTGACCTGGGGCCGGGGTCCCCACGTGACCCGGTGACCTGGGGCCGGGGTCCCCACGTGACCCGGGGACCCGGGCCGGGGTCCCCACGTGACCCAGGGTCCTGGTGCCGGTGTCCCCACGTGACCCGGTGACCTGGGGCCGGGGTCCCCACGTGACCCGGTGACCTGGGGCCGGGGTCCCCACGTGACCCGGGGACCCGGGCCGGGGACATCACGTGACCCGGTCACCTGGGGCCGGGGTCCCCACGTGACCCGGGGTCCTGGTGCCGGTGTCCCCACGTGACCCGGTCACCTGGGGCCCGGGTCCCCACGTGACCCGGTCACCTGGGGCTGGGGTCCCCACGTGACCTGGGGACCCGGGCCGGGGACCCCACGTGACCCGGGGACCTGGGGCCGGGGATGTCACCCGACACTGGTACCCGGGGCAGCGACCCGATACGACCCGGGGACCTGGGTCCGGGGTCCCGACCTGACCCGGTGACCTGGGGCCAGGGTAACCACCTGACCCGGGGACCCGGGCCGGGGACTCGGTATGACTCCGTCTCCCGGGGCCGGGGTGGTCACCTGACACTGCTACCCGGGACAGCGACCCGACATGACCCGGTGACCCGGGGCCGGGGTAACGACCTGTCCAGGGGACCTGGGCCGGGGACCCGACAGGACCCGGTGACCTGGTTCCGGGGTGCCGACCTGACCCGGTGACCTGGGGCTGTGGTGTCGACCGGACTCGGGGACCTGGTCCGGTGTCCCGTCATGACCCGGGGACCTGGGGTCGGGGTGGTCACCAGACCGTTGTACCCAGGCCGTTGACCCGACATGACCCTGTGACCCGGGGCCTGGGTAAAAATCCGACCCGGGGCCTGGGTAAAAATCCAACCCGGGGACCCGGGGCCGGGTTAACGACCTGTCCAGGGGACCCGGGCCGGGGACCCGACAGGACCCGGTGATCCTTCGCTGGTGTCCCGATGCAACCCGGGGACCCGGGCCGGGGACCCCACGTGACCCGGGGACCTGGGGCCGGGGATGTCACCCGACACTGGTACCCGGGGCAGCGACCCGATACGACCCGGGGACCTGGGTCCGGGGTCCCGACCTGACCCGGTGACCTGGGGCCAGGGTAACCACCTGACCCGGGGACCCGGGCCGGGGACCCGGTATGACTCCGTCTCCCGGGGCCGGGGTGGTCACCTGACACTGCTACCCGGGACAGCGACCCGACATGACCCGGTGACCCGGGGCCGGGGTAACGACCTGTCCAGGGGACCTGGGCCGGGGACCCGAAAGGACCCGGGGACCTGGTTCCGGGGTGCCGACCTGACCCGGTGACCTGGGGCTGTGGTGTCGACCGGACTCGGGGACCTGGTCCGGTGTCCCGTCATGACCCGGGGACCTGGGGTCGGGGTGGTCACCAGACCGTTGTACCCAGGCCGTTGAGCCGACATGACCCTGTGACCCGGAGCCTGGGTAAAAATCCAACCCGGGGACCCGGGCATGGGACGTGACATGACCCGACCTGGGTCCGGGGTCCCGACCTGACCCGGTGACCTGGGGCCAGGGTAACCACCTGACCCGGGGACTCGGGCCGGGGACCCGGTATGACTCCGTCTCCCGGGGCCGGGGTGGTCACCTGACACTGGTACCCGGGACAGCGACCCGACATGACCCGGTGACCCGGGGCCGGGGTAACGACCTGTCCAGGGGACCTGGGCCGGGGACCCGACATGACCCGGTGACCTGGTTCCGGGGTGCCGACCTGACCCGGTGACCTGGGGCTGTGGTGTCGACCGGACTCGGGGACCTGGTCCGGTGTCCCGTCATGACCCGGGGACCTGGGGTCGGAGTGGTCACCAGACCGTTGTACCCAGGCCGTTGACCCGACATGACCCTGTGACCCGGGGCCTGGGTAAAAATCCGACCCGGGGCCTGGGTAAAAATCCAACTCGGAGACCCGGGGCCGGGTTAACGACCTGTCCAGGGGACCCGTGCTGGGGACCCGACAGGACCCGGTGATCCTTCGCTGGTGTCCCGATGCAACCCGGGGACCCGGGCCGGGGACCCCACGTGACCCGGGGACCTGGGGCCGGGGATGTCACCCGACACTGGTACCCGGGGCAGCGACCCGATACGACCCGGGGACCTGGGTCCGGGGTCCCGACCTGACCCGGTGACCTGGGGCCAGGGTAACCACCTGACCCGGGGACCCGGGCCGGGGACCCGGTATGACTCCGTCTCCCGGGGCCGGGGTGGTCACCTGACACTGCTACCCGGGACAGCGACCCGACATGACCCGGTGACCCGGGGCCGGGGTAACGACCTGTCCAGGGGACCTGGGCCGGGGACCCGACAGGACCCGGTGACCTGGTTCCGGGGTGCCGACCTGACCCGGTGACCTGGGGCTGTGGTGTCGACCGGACTCGGGGACCTGGTCCGGTGTCCCGTCATGACCCGGGGACCTGGGGTCGGGGTGGTCACCAGACCGTTGTACCCAGGCCGTTGAGCCGACATGACCCTGTGAACCGGAGCCTGGGTAAAAATCCAACCCGGGGACCCGGGCATGGGACGTGACATGACCCGACCTGGGTCCGGGGTCCCGACCTGACCCGGTGACCTGGGCCGGGGACCCCACGTGACCCGGGGACCTGGGGCCGGGGATGTCACCCGACACTGGTACCCGGGGCAGCGACCCGATACGACCCGGGGACCTGGGTCCGGGATCCCGACCTGACCCGGTGACCTGGGGCCAGGGTAACCACTTGACCCGGGGACCCGGGCCGGGGACCCGGTATGACTCCGTCTCCCGGGGCCAGGGTGGTCACCTGACACTGCTACCCGGGACAGCGACCCGACATGACCCGGTGACCCGGGGCCGGGGTAACGACCTGTCCAGGGGACCTGGGCCGGGGACCCGACAGGACCCGGTGACCTGGTTCCGGGGTGCCGACCTGACCCGGTGACCTGGGGCTGTGGTGTCGACCAGACTCGGGGACCTGGTCCGGTGTCCCGTCATGACCCGGGGACCTGGGGTCGGGGTGGTCACCAGACCGTTGTACCCAGGCCGTTGACCCGACATGACCCTGTGACCCGGGGCCTGGGTAAAAATCCAACCCGGGGACCCGGGCATGGGACATGACATGACCCGACCTGGGTCCCGGGTCCCGACCTGACCCGCTGACCTGGGGCCGGTGTCCCCACGTGACCCGGGGTCCTGGTGCCGAGGTCCCCACGTGACCCGGGGACCCGAGCCGGGGTCCCCACGTGACCCGGTGACCTGAGGCCGGGGTCCCCACGTGACCCGGTGACCTGGGGCCGGGGTCCCCACGTGACCCGGGGTCCTGGTGCCGGGGTCCCCACGTGACCCGGGGACCCGGGCCGGGGACCCCACGTGACCCGGTCACCTGGGGCCGGGGTCCCCACGTGACCCGGGATCCTGGTGCCGGGGACCCGACGTGACCCGGGGACCCGGGCCGGGGTCCCCACGTGACCCGGGGTCCTGGTGCCGGGGTCCCCACGTGACCCGCTGACTTGGGGCCGGGGTCCCCACTTGACCCGGGGTCCTGGTGCCGGGGTCCCCACGTGACCCGGGGACCCGGGCCGGGGACTCGGTATGACTCCGTCTCCCAGGGCCGGCGTGGTCACCTGACACTGCTACCCGGGACAGCGACCCGACATGACCCGGTGACCCGGGGCCGGGGTAACGACCTGTCCAGGGGACCTGGGCCGGGGACCCGACAGGACCCGGTGACCTGGTTCCGGGGTGCCGACCTGACCCGGTGACCTGGGGCCGGTGTCCCCACGTGACCCGGGGTCCTGGTGCCGGGGTCCCCACGTGACCCGGGGACCCGAGCCGGGGTCACCACGTGACCCGGTGACCTGAGGCCGGGGTCCCCACGTGACCAGGTGACCTGGGGCCGGGGTCCCCACGTGACCCGGGGTCCTGGTGCCGGGGTCCCCACGTGACCCGGGGACCCAGGCCGGGGTCCCCACGTGACCCGGGGTCCTGGTGCCGGTGTCCCCACTTGACCCGGGGACCCGGGCCGGGGACCCCACGTGACCCGGTGACCTGGGGCCGGGGTCCCCACGTGACCCGGGGACCCGGGCCGGGGACATCACGTGACCCGGTCACCTGGGGCCGGGGTCCCCACGTGACCCGGGGTCCTGGTGCCGGGGTCCCCACGTGACCCGGGGACCCGGGCCGGGGTCCCCACGTGACCCAGGGTCCTGGTGCCGGTGTCCCCACGTGACCCGGTGACCTGGGGCCGGGGTCCCCACGTGACCCGGTGACCTGGGGCCGGGGTCCCCACGTGACCCGGGGACCCGGGCCGGGGTCCCCACGTGACCCAGGGTCCTGGTGCCGGTGTCCCCACGTGACCCGGTGACCTGGGGCCGGGGTCCCCACGTGACCCGGGGACCCGGGCCGGGGACATCACGTGACCCGGTCACCTGGGGCCGGGGTCCCCACGTGACCCGGTCACCTGGGGCCGGGGTCCCCACGTGACCCGGGGTCCTGGTGCCGGTGTCCCCACGTGACCCGGTCACCTGGGGCCCGGGTCTCCACGTGACCCGGTCACCTGGGGCCCGGGTCCCCACGTGACCCGGTCACCTGGGGCCCGGGTCCCCACGTGACCTGGGGACCCGGGCCGGGGACCCCACGTGACCCGGGGACCTGGGGCCGGGGATGTCACCCGACACTGGTACCCGGGGCAGCGACCCGATACGACCCGGGGACCTGGGTCCGGGGTCCCGACCTGACCCGGTGACCTGGGGCCAGGGTAACCACCTGACCCGGGGACCCGGGCCGGGGACTCGGTATGACTCCGTCTCCCGGGGCCGGGGTGGTCACCTGACACTGCTACCCGGGACAGCGACCCGACATGACCCGGTGACCCGGGGCCGGGGTAACGACCTGTCCAGGGGACCTGGGCCGGGGACCCGACAGGACCCGGTGACCTGGTTCCGGGGTGCCGACCTGACCCGGTGACCTGGGGCTGTGGTGTCGACCGGACTCGGGGACCTGGTCCGGTGTCCCGTCATGACCCGGGGACCTGGGGTCGGGGTGGTCACCAGACCGTTGTACCCAGGCCGTTGACCCGACATGACCCTGTGACCCGGGGCCTGGGTAAAAATCCAACCCGGGGACCCGGGCATGGGACATGACATGACCCGACCTGGGTCCGGGGTCCCGACCTGACCCGGTGACCTGGGGCCGGTGTCCCCACGTGACCCGGGGTCCTGGTGCCGGGGTCCCCACGTGACCCGGGGACCCGAGCCGGGGTCCCCACGTGACCCGGTGACCTGAGGCCGGGGTCCCCACGTGACCCGGTGACCTGGGGCCGGGGTCCCCACGTGACCCGGGGTCCTGGTGCCGGGGTCCCCACGTGACCCGGGGACCCGGGCCGGGGACCCCACGTGACCCGGTGACCTGGGGCCGGGGTCCCCACGTGACCCGGGGACCCGGGCCGGGGACATCACGTGACCCGGTCACCTGGGGCCGGGATCCCCACGTGACCCGGTGACCTGGGGCCGGGGTCCCCACGTGACCCGGTGACCTGAGGCCGGGGTCCCCACGTGACCCGGTGACCTGGGGCCGGGGTCCCCACGTGACCCGGGGTCCTGGTGCCTGGGTTCCCACGTGACCCGGG
This sequence comes from Somateria mollissima, assembly GCA_951411735.1. Lineage (NCBI taxonomy): Eukaryota > Metazoa > Chordata > Aves > Anseriformes > Anatidae > Somateria > Somateria mollissima. The sequence continues at coordinate 13,212,654 of OX598320.1, forward strand.
GACCCGGGCCGGGGTCCCCACGTGACCCGGGGTCCTGGTGCCGGTGTCCCCACGTGACCCGGGGACCCGGGCCGGGGACCACACGTGACCCGGTGACCTGGGGCCGGGGTCCCCACGTGACCCGGGGACCCGGGCCGGGGACCCCACGTGACCCGGTGACCTGGGGCCGGGGTCCCCACGTGACCCGGGGACCCGGGCCGGGGTCCCCACGTGACCCAGGGTCCTGGTGCCGGTGTCCCCACGTGACCCGGTGACCTGGGGCCGGGGTCCCGACGTGACCCGGTGACCTGGGGCCGGGGTCCCCACGTGACCCGGGGACCCGGGCCGGGGACATCACGTGACCCGGTCACCTGGGGCCGGGGTCCCCACGTGACCCGGTCACCTGGGGCCGGGGTCCCCACGTGACCCGGGGTCCTGGTGCCGGTGTCCCCACGTGACCCGGTCACCTGGGGCCCGGGTCCCCACGTGACCCGGTCACCTGGGGCCGGGGTCCCCACGTGACCTGGGGACCCGGGCCGGGGACCCCACGTGACCCGGGGACCTGGGGCCGGGGATGTCACCCGACACTGGTACCCGGGGCAGCGACCCGATACGACCCGGGGACCTGGGTCCGGGGTCCCGACCTGACCCGGTGACCTGGGGCCAGGGTAACCACCTGACCCGGGGACCCGGGCCGGGGACTCGGTATGACTCCGTCTCCCGGGGCCGGGGTGGTCACCTGACACTGCTACCCGGGACAGCGACCCGACATGACCCGGTGACCCGGGGCCGGGGTAACGACCTGTCCAGGGGACCTGGGCCGGGGACCCGACAGGACCCGGTGACCTGGTTCCGGGGTGCCGACCTGACCCGGTGACCTGGGGCTGTGGTGTCGACCGGACTCGGGGACCTGGTCCGGTGTCCCGTCATGACCCGGGGACCTGGGGTCGGGGTGGTCACCAGACCGTTGTACCCAGGCCGTTGACCCGACATGACCCTGTGACCCGGGGCCTGGGTAAAAATCCAACCCGGGGACCGGGCATGGGACATGACATGACCCGACCTGGGTCCGGGGACCCGACGTGACCCGGTGACCTGGGGCCGGGGTCCCCACGTGACCCGGGGACCCGGGCCGGGGACATCACGTGACCCGGTCACCTGGGGCCGGGGTCCCCACGTGACCCGGTGACCTGAGGCCGGGGTCCCCACGTGACCCGGTGACCTGGGGCCGGGGTCCCCACGTGACCCGGGGTCCTGGTGCCGGGTTTCCCACGTGACCCGGGGACCCGGGCCGGGGTCCCCACGTGACCCGGCGTCCTGTTGCCGGTGTCCCCACGTGACCCGGGGACCCGGGCCGGGGACCCCACGTGACCCGGTGACCTGGGGCCGGGGTCCCCACGTGACCCGGGGACCCGGGCCGGGGACATCACGTGACCCGGTCACCTGGGGCCGGGGTCCCCACGTGACCCGGGGACCTGGGGCCGGGGATGTCACCCGACACTGGTACCCGGGGCAGCGACCCGATACGACCCGGGGACCTGGGTCCGGGGTCCCGACCTGACCCGGTGACCTGGGGCCAGGGTAACCACCTGACCCGGGGACCCGGGCCGGGGACCCGGTATGACTCCGTCTCCCGGGGCCGGGGTGGTCACCTGACACTGGTACCCGGGACAGCGACCCGACATGACCCGGTGACCCGGGGCCGGGGTAACGACCTGTCCAGGGGACCTGGGCCGGGGACCCGACAGGACCCGGTGACCTGGTTCCGGGGTGCCGACCTGACCCGGTGACCTGGGGCTGTGGTGTCGACCGGACTCGGGGACCTGGTCCGGTGTCCCGTCATGACCCGGGGACCTGGGGTCGGGGTGGTCACCAGACCGTTGTACCCAGGCCGTTGACCCGACATGACCCTGTGACCCGGGGCCTGGGTAAAAATCCAACCCGGGGACCTGGGCATGGGACATGACATGACCCGACCTGGGTCCGGGGTCCCGACCTGACCCGCTGACCTGGGGCCGGTGTCCCCACGTGACCCGGGGTCCTGGTGCCGGGGTCCCCACGTGACCCAGGGACCCGAGCCGGGGTCCCCACGTGACCCGGTGACCTGAGGCCGGGGTCCCCACGTGACCCGGTGACCTGGGGCCGGGGTCCCCACGTGACCCGGGGTCCTGGTGCCGGGGTCCCCACGTGACCCGGGGACCCGGGCCGGGGACCCCACGTGACCCGGTGACCTGGGGCCGGGGTCCCCACGTGACCCGGGGACCCGGGCCGGGGACATCACGTGACCCGGTGACCTGGGGCGGGAACCCCACGTGACCCGGTCACCTGGGGCCGGGGTCCCCACGTGACCCGGTGACCTGAGGCCGGGGTCCCCACGTGACCCGGTGACCTGGGGCCGGGGTCCCCATGTGACCCGGGGTCCTGGTGCCTGGATTCCCACGTGACCCGGGGACCCGGGCCGGGGTCCCCACGTGACCCGGGGTCCTGGTGCCGGTGTCCCCACGTGACCCGGGGACCCGGGCCGGGGACCCCACGTGACCCGGTCACCTGGGGCCGGGGTCCCCACGTGACCCGGAGTCCTGGTGCCGGTGTCCCCACGTGACCCGGGGACCCGGGCCGGGGACCCCACGTGACCCGGTGACCTGGGGCCGGGGTCCCCACGTGACCCGGGGACCCGGGCCGGGGACATCACGTGACCCGGTCACCTGGGGCCGGGGTCCCCACGTGACCCGGGGTCCTGGTGCCGGGGTCCCCACGTGACCCAGGGACCCGGGCCGGGGTCCCCACGTGACCCAGGGTCCTGGTGCCGGTGTCCCCACGTGACCCGGTGACCTGGGGCCGGGGTCCCCACATGACCCGGTGACCTGGGGCCGGGGTCCCCACGTGACCCGGGGACCCGGGCCGGGGTCCCCACGTGACCCAGGGTCCTGGTGCCGGTGTCCCCACGTGACCCGGTGACCTGGGGCCGGGGTCCCCACGTGACCCGGTGACCTGGGGCCGGGGACATCACGTGACCCGGTCACCTGGGGCCGGGGTCCCCACGTGACCCGGTCACCTGGGGCCGGGGTCCCCACGTGACCCGGGGTCCTGGTGCCGGTGTCCCCACGTGACCCGGTCACCTGGGGCCCGGGTCCCCACGTGACCCGGTCACCTGGGGCCGGGGTCCCCACGTGACCTGGGGACCCGGGCCGGGGACCCCACGTGACCCGGGGACCTGGGGCCGGGGATGTCACCCGACACTGGTACCCGGGGCAGCGACCCGATACGACCCGGGGACCTGGGTCCGGGGTCCCGACCTGACCCGGTGACCTGGGGCCAGGGTAACCACCTGACCCGGGGACCCGGGCCGGGGACTCGGTATGACTCCGTCTCCCGGGGCCGGGGTGGTCACCTGACACTGCTACCCGGGACAGCGACCTGACATGACCCGGTGACCCGGGGCCGGGGTAACGACCTGTCCAGGGGACCTGGGCCAGGGACCCGACAGGACCCGGTGACCTGGTTCCGGGGTGCCGACCTGACCCGGTGACCTGGGGCTGTGGTGTCGACCGGACTCGGGGACCTGGTCCGGTGTCCCGTCATGACCCGGGGACCTGGGGTCGGAGTGGTCACCAGACCGTTGTACCCAGGCCGTTGACCCGACATGACCCTGTGACCCGGGGCCTGAGTAAAAATCCGACCCGGGGCCTGGGTAAAAATCCAACCCGGGGACCCGGGGCCGGGTTAACGACCTGTCCAGGGGACCCGGGCCGGGGACCCGACAGGACCCGGTGATCCTTCGCTGGTGTCCCGATGCAACCCGGGGACCCGGGCCGGGGACCCCACGTGACCCGGGGACCTGGGGCAGGGGATGTCACCCGACACTGGTACCCGGGGCAGCGACCCGATACGACCCGGGGACCTGGGTCCGGGGTCCCGACCTGACCCGGTGACCTGGGGCCAGGGTAACCACCTGACCCGGGGACCCGGGCCGGGGACCCGGTATGACTCCGTCTCCCGGGGCCGGGGTGGTCACCTGACACTGCTACCCGGGACAGCGACCCGACATGACCCGGTGACCCGGGGCCGGGGTAACGACCTGTCCAGGGGACCTGGGCCGGGGACCCGACAGGACCCGGTGACCTGGTTCCGGGGTGCCGACCTGACCCGGTGACCTGGGGCTGTGGTGTCGACCGGACTCGGGGACCTGGTCCGGTGTCCCGTCATGACCCGGGGACCTGGGGTCGGGGTGGTCACCAGACCGTTGTACCCAGGCCGTTGAGCCGACATGACCCTGTGACCCGGAGCCTGGGTAAAAATCCAACCCGGGGACCCGGGCATGGGACGTGACATGACCCGACCTGGGTCCGGGGTCCCGACCTGACCCGGTGACCTGGGCCGGGGACCCAACGTGACCCGGGGACCTGGGGCCGGGGATGTCACCCGACACTGGTACCCGGGGCAGCGACACGATACGACCCGGGGACCTGGGTCCGGGGTCCCGACCTGACCCGCTGACCTGGGGCCGGTGTCCCCACGTGACCCGGGGTCCTGGTGCCGGGGTCCCCACGTGACCCGGGGACCCGAGCCGGGGTCCCCACGTGACCCGGTGACCTGAGGCCGGGGTCCCCACGTGACCCGGTGACCTGGGGCCGGGGTCCCCACGTGACCCGGGGTCCTGGTGCTGGGGTCCCCACGTGACCCGGGGACCCGGGCCGGGGACCCCACGTGACCCGGTGACCTGGGGCCGGGGTCCCCACGTGACCCGGGGACCCGGGCCGGGGACATCACGTGACCCGGTCAACTGGGGCCGGGATCCCCACGTGACCCGGTCACCTGGGGCCGGGGTCCCCACGTGACCCGGTGACCTGAGGCCGGGGTCCCCACGTGACCCGGTGACCTGGGGCCGGGGTCCCCACGTGACCCGGGGTCCTGGTGCCTGGGTTCCCACGTGACCCGGGGACCCGGGCCGGGGTCCCCACGTGACCCGGGGTCCTGGTGCCGGTGTCCCCACGTGACCCGGGGACCCGGGCCGGGGACCCCACGTGACCCGGTGACCTGGGGCCGGGGTCCCCACGTGACCCGGTCACCTGGGGCCGGGGTCCCCACGTGACCCGGTGACCTGGGGCCGGGGACCCCACGTGACCCGGTGACCTGGGGCCCGGGTCCCCACGTGACCCGGTCACCTGGGGCCGGGGTCCCCACGTGACCTGGGGACCCGGGCCGGGGACCCCACGTGACCCGGGGACCTGGGGCCGGGGATGTCACCCGACACTGGTACCCGGGGCAGCGACCCGATACGACCCGGGGACCTGGGTCCGGGGTCCCGACCTGACCCGGTGACCTGGGGCCAGGGTAACCACCTGACCCGGGGACCCGGGCCGGGGACCCGGTATGACTCCGTCTCCCGGGGCCGGGGTGGTCACCTGACACTGCTACCCGGGACAGCGACCCGACATGACCCGGTGACCCGGGGCCGGGGTAACGACCTGTCCAGGGGACCTGGGCCGGGGACCCGACAGGACCCGGGGACCTGGTTCCGGGGTGCCGACCTGACCCGGTGACCTGGGGCTGTGGTGTCGACCGGACTCGGGGACCTGGTCCGGTGTCCCGTCATGACCCGGGGACCTGGGGTCGGGGTGGTCACCAGACCGTTGTACCCAGGCCGTTGACCCGACATGACCCTGTGACCCGGGGCCTGGGTAAAAATCCAACCCGGGGACCCGGGCATGGGACATGACATGACCCGACCTGGGTCCGGGGACCCCACGTGACCCGGTGACCTGGGGCCGGGGTCCCCACGTGACCCGGGGACCTGAGGCCGGGGACATCACGTGACCCGGTCACCTGGGGCCGGGGTCCCCACGTGACCCGGTGACCTAGGGCCGGGGTCCCCACGTGACCCGGGGTCCTCGTGCCGGGGTTCCCACGTGACCCGGGGACCCGGGCCGGGGTCCCCACGTGACCCGGGGTCCTGGTGCCGGTGTCCCCACGTGACCCGGGGACCCGGGCCGGGGACCCCACGTGACCCGGTGACCTGGGGCCGGGGTCCCCACGTGACCCGGGGACCCGGGCCGGGGACATCACGTGACCCGGTCACCTGGTGCCGGTGTCCCCACGTGACCCGGGGACCTGGGGCCGGGGATGTCACCCGACACTGGTACCCGGGGCAGCGACCCGATACGACCCGGGGACCTGGGTCCGGGGTCCCGACCTGACCCGGTGACCTGGGGCCAGGGTAACCACTTGACCCGGGGACCCGGGCCGGGGACCCGGTATGACTCCGTCTCCCGGGGCCGGGGTGGTCACCTGACACTGCTACCCGGGACAGCGACCCGACATGACCTGGTGACCCGGGGCCGGGGTAACGACCTGTCCAGGGGACCTGGGCCGGGGACCCGACAGGACCCGGTGACCTGGTTCCGGGGTGCCGACCTGACCCGGTGACCTGGGGCTGTGGTGTCGACCGGACTCGGGGACCTGGTCCGGTGTCCCGTCATGACCCGGGGACCTGGGGTCGGGGTGGTCACCAGACCCTTGTACCCAGGCTGTTGACCCGACATGACCCTGTGACCCGGGGCCTGGGTAAAAATCCAACCCGGGGACCCGGGCATGGGACATGACATGACCCGACCTGGGTCCGGGGTCCCGACCTGACCCGGTGACCTGGGGCCGGTGTCCCCACGTGACCCGGGGTCCTGGTGCCGGGGTCCCCACGTGACCCGGGGACCCTAGCCGGGGACCCCACGTGACCCGGTGACCTGAGGCCGGGGTCCCCACGTGACCCAGTGACCTGGGGCCGGGGTCCCCACGTGACCCGGGGTCCTGGTGCCGGGGTCCCCACGTGACCCGGGGACCCGGGCCGGGGACCCCACGTGACCCGGTGACCTGGGGCCGGGGTCCCCACGTGACCCGGGGACCCGGGCCGGGGACATCACGTGACCCGGTGACTTGGGGCCGGGATCCCCACGTGACCCGGTGACCTGGGGCCGGGGTCCCCACGTGACCCGGTGACCTGAGGCCGGGGTCCCCACGTGACCCGGTGACCTGGTGCCGGGGTCCCCACGTGACCCGGGGTCCTGGTGCCTGGGTTCCCACGTGACCCGGGGACCCGGGCCGGGGTCCCCACGTGACCCGGGGTCCTGGTGCCGGTGTCCCCACGTGACCCGGGGACCCGGGCCGGGGACATCACGTGACCCGGTCACCTGGGGCCGGGGTCCCCACGTGACCCGGAGTCCTGGTGCCGGTGTCCCCACGTGACCCGGGGACCCGGGCCGGGGACCCCACGTGACCCGGTGACCTGGGGCCGGGGTCCCCACGTGACCCGGGGACCCGGGCCGGGGACATCACGTGACCCGGTCACCTGGGGCCGGGGTCCCCACGTGACCCGGTCACCTGGGGCCGGGGTCCCCACGTGACCCGGGGACCCGGGCCGGGGTCCCCACGTGACCCAGGGTCCTGGTGCCGGTGTCCCCACGTGACCCGGTGACCTGGGGCCGGGGTCCCCACGTGACCCGGTGACCTGGGGCCAGGGTCCCCACGTGACCCGGGGACCCGGGCCGGGGTCCCCACGTGACCCAGGGTCCTGGTGCCGGTGTCCCCACGTGACCCGGTGACCTGGGGCCGGGGTCCCCACGTGACCCGGGGACCCGGGCCGGGGACATCACGTGACCCGGTCACCTGGGGCCGGGGTCCCCACGAGACCCGGTCACCTGGGGCCGGGGTCCCCACGTGACCCGGGGTCCTGGTGCCGGTGTCCCCACGTGACCCGGTCACCTGGGGCCCGGGTCCCCACGTGACCCGGTCACCTGGGGCCGGGGTCCCCACGTGACCTGGGGACCCGGGCCGGGGACCCCACGTGACCCGGGGACCTGGGGCCGGGGATGTCACCCGACACTGGTACCCGGGGCAGCGACCCGATACGACCCGGGGACCTGGGTCCGGGGTCCCGACCTGACCCGGTGACCTGGGGCCAGGGTAACCACCTGACCCGGGGACCCGGGCCGGGGACTCGGTATGACTCCGTCTCCCGGGGCCGGGGTGGTCACCTGACACTGGTACCCGGGACAGCGACCCGACATGACCCGGTGACCCGGGGCCGGGGTAACGACCTGTCCAGGGGACCTGGGCCGGGGACCCGACAGGACCCGGTGACCTGGTTCCGGGGTGCCGACCTGACCCGGTGACCTGGGGCTGTGGTGTCGACCGGACTCGGGGACCTGGTCCGGTGTCCCGTCATGACCCGGGGACCTGGGGTCGGGGTGGTCACCAGACCGTTGTACCCAGGCCGTTGAGCCGACATGACCCTGTGACCCGGGGCCTGGGTAAAAATCGAACCCGGGGACTCGGGCATGGGACATGACATGACCCGACCTGGGTCCGGGGACCCCACGTGACCCGGTGACCTGGGGCCGGGGTCCCCACGTGACCCGGGGACCCGGGCCGGGGACATCACGTGACCCGGTCACCTGGGGCCGGGGTCCCCACGTGACCCGGGGTCCTGGTGCCGGGGAACCCACGTGACCCGGGGACCGGGCCGAGGTCCCCACGTGACCCGGGGTCCTGGTGCCGGGGTCCCCACGTGACCCGCTGACCTGGTGCCGGGGTCCCCACGTGACCCGGGGACCTGGTGCCGGGGTCCCCACTTGACCCGGGGACCCGGGCCGGGGTCCCCACGTGACCCGGTGACCTGAGGCCGAGGTCCCCACGTGACCCGGTGACCTGGGGCGAGGGTCCCCACGTGACCCGGGGTCCTGGTGCCGGGGTCCCCACGTGACCCGGGGTCATGGTGCCGGTGTCCCCACGTGACCCGGTGACCTGGGGCCGGGGTCCCCACGTGACCCGGGGACCCGGGCCGGGGACATCACGTGACCCGGTCACCTGGGGCCGGGGTCCCCACGTGACCCGGGGTCCTGGTGCCTGGGTCCCCACGTGACCCGGGGTCCTGGTGCCGGGGTCCCCACGTGACCCGGTGACCTGAGGCCGGGGTCCCCACGTGACCCGGTGACCTGGGGCCGGGGTCCCCACGTGACCCGGGGTCCTGGTGCCGGGGTTCCCACGTGACCCGGGGACCCGGTCCGGTGTCCCCACGTGACCCGGGGTCCTGTTGCCGGTGTCCCCACGTGACCCGGGGACCCGGGCCGGGGACCCCACGTGACCCGGTGACCTGGGGCCGGGGTCCCCACGTGACCCGGGGACCCGGGCCGGGGACATCACGTGACCCGGTCACCTGGGGCTGGGGTCCCCACGTGACCCGGGGTCCTGGTGCCGGGGTCCCCACGTGACCCGGGGACCCGGGCCGGGGTCCCCACGTGACCCAGGGTCCTGGTGCCGGTGTCCCCACGTGACCCGGTGACCTGGGGCCGGGGTCCGCACGTGACCCGGTGACCTGGTGCCGGGGACCCCACGTGACCCGGGGACCGGGCCGAGGTCCCCACGTGACCCGGGGTCCTGGTGCCGGGGTCCCCACGTGACCCGCTGACCTGGTGCCGGGGTCCCCACGTGACCCGGGGACCTGGTGCCGGGGTCCCCACGTGACCCGGGGACCCGGGCCGGGGTCCCCACGTGACCCGGTGACCTGAGGCCGAGGTCCCCACGTGACCCGGTGACCTGGGGCGAGGGTCCCCACGTGACCCGGGGTCCTGGTGCCGGGGTCCCCAAGTGACCCGGGGACCCGGGCCGGGGACCCCACGTGACCTGGTGACCTGGGGCCGGGGTCCCCACGTGACCCGGGGACCCGGGCCGGGGACATCACGTGACCCGGTCACCTGGGGCCGGGGTCCCCACGTGACCCGGGGTCCTGGTGCCGGGGTCCCCACGTGACCCGGGGTCCTGGTGCCGGGGTCCCCACGTGACCCGGTGACCTGAGGCCGGGGTCCCCACGTGACCCGGTGACCTGGGGCCGGGGTCCCCACGTGACCCGGGGTCCTGGTGCCGGGGTTCCCACGTGACCCGGGGACCCGGTCCGGTGTCCCCACGTGACCCGGGGTCCTGTTGCCGGTGTCCCCACGTGACCCGGGGACCCGGGCCGGGGACCCCACGTGACCCGGTGACCTGGGGCCGGGGTCCCCACGTGACCCGGGGACCCGGGCCGGGGACATCACGTGACCCGGTCACCTGGGGCTGGGGTCCCCACGTGACCCGGGGTCCTGGTGCCGGGGTCCCCACGTGACCCGGGGACCCGGGCCGGGGTCCCCACGTGACCCAGGGTCCTGGTGCCGGTGTCCCCACGTGACCCGGGGACCTGGGGCCGGGGTCCGCACGTGACGCGGTGACCTGGGGCCGGGGTCCCCACGTGACCCGGGGACCCGGGCCGGGGTCCCCACGTGACCCGGTCACCTGGGGCCCGGGTCCCCACGTGACCCGGTCACCTGGGGCCGGGGTCCCCACGTGACCTGGGGACCCGGGCCGGGGACCCCACGTGACCCGGGGACCTGGGGCAGGGGATGTCACCCGACACTGGTACCCGGGGCAGCGACCCGATACGACCCGGGGACCTGGGTCCGGGGTCCCGACCTGACCCGGTGACCTGGGGCCAGGGTAACCACCTGACCCGGGGACCCGGGCCGGGGACTCGGTATGACTCCGTCTCCCGGGGCCGGGGTGGTCACCTGACACTGCTACCCGGGACAGCGACCCGACATGACCCGGTGACCCGGGGCCGGGGTAACGACCTGTCCAGGGGACCTGGGCCGGGGACCCGACAGGACCCGGTGACCTGGTTCCGGGGTGCCGACCTGACCCGGTGACCTGGGGCTGTGGTGTCGACCGGACTCGGGGACCTGGTCCGGTGTCCCGTCATGACCCGGGGACCTGGGGTCGGGGTGGTCACCAGACCGTTGTACCCAGGCCGTTGAGCCGACATGACCCTGTGACCCGGTGCCTGGGTAAAAATCCAACCCGGGGACCCTGGCATGGGACGTGACATGACCCGACCTGGGTCCGGGGTCCCGACCTGACCCGGTGACCTGGGGCCAGGGTAACCACCTGACCCGGGGACCCGGACCGGGGACATCACGTGACCCGGTCACCTGGGGCCGGGGTCCCCACGTGACCCGGGGTCCTGGTGCCGGGGACCCCACGTGACCCGGGGACCCGGGCCGGGGTCCCCACGTGACCCGGGGTCCTGGTGCCGGGGTCCCCACGTGACCCGCTGAACTGGTGCCGGGGTCCCCACGTGACCCGGGGACCTGGTGCCGGGGTCCCCACGTGACCCGGGGACCCGGGCCGGGGTCCCCACGTGACCCGGTGACCTGAGGCCGAGGTCCCCACGTGACCCTTTGACCTGGGGCGAGGGTCCCCACGTGACCCAGGGTCCTGGTGCCGGGGTCCCCAAGTGACCCGGGGACCCGGGCCGGGGACCCCACGTGACCCGGTGACCTGGGGCCGGGGTCCCCACGTGACCCGGGGACCCGGGCCGGGGACATCACGTGACCCGGTCACCTGGGGTCGGGGTCCCCACGTGACCCGGGGTCCTGGTGCCGGGGTCCCCACGTGACCCGGTGACCTGAGGCCGGGGTCCCCACGTGACCCGGTGACCTGGGGCCGGGGTCCCCACGTGACCCGGGGTCCTGGTGCCGGGGTTCCCACGTGACCCGGGGACCCGGTGCGGGGTCCCCACGTGACCCGGGGTCCTGTTGCCGGTGTCCCCACATGACCCGGGGACCCGGGTCGGGGACCCCACGTGACCCGGTGACCTGGGGCCGGGGTCCCCACGTGACCCGGGGACCCGGGCCGGGGACATCACGTGACCCGGTCACCTGGGGCCGGGGTCCCCACGTGACCCGGGGTCCTGGTGCCGGGGTCCCCACGTGACCCGGAGACCCAGGCCGGGGTCCCCACGTGACCCAGGGTCCTGGTGCCGGTGTCCCCACGTGACCCGGGGACCTGGGGCCGGGGTCCGCACGTGACGCGGTGACCTGGGGCCGGGGTCCCCACGTGACCCGGGGACCCGGGCCGGGGTCCCCACGTGACCCGGTCACCTGGGGCCCGGGTCCCCACGTGACCCAGTCACCTGGGGCCGGGGTCCCCACGTGACCTGGGGACCCGGGCCGGGGACCCCACGTGACCCGGGGACCTGGGGCAGGGGATGTCACCCGACACTGGTACCCGGGGCAGCGACCCGATACGACCCGGGGACCTGGGTCCGGGGTCCCGACCTGACCCGGTGGCCTGGGGCCAGGGTAACCACCTGACCCGGGGACCCGGGCCGGGGACTCGGTATGACTCCGTCTCCCGGGGCCGGGGTGGTCACCTGACACTGCTACCCGGGACAGCGACCCGACATGACCCGGTGACCCGGGGCCGGGGTAACGACCTGTCCAGGGGACCTGGGCCGGGGACCCGACAGGACCCGGTGACCTGGTTCCGGGGTGCCGACCTGACCCGGTGACCTGGGGCTGTGGTGTCGACCGGACTCGGGGACCTGGTCCGGTGTCCCGTCATGACCCGGGGACCTGGGGTCGGGGTGGTCACCAGACCGTTGTACCCAGGCCGTTGAGCCGACATGACCCTGTGACCCGGTGCCTGGGTAAAAATCCAACCCGGGGACCCGGGCATGGGACGTGACATGACCCGACCTGGGTCCGGGGTCCCGACCTGACCCGGTGACCTGGGGCCAGGGTAACCACCTGACCCGGGGACTCGGGCCGGGGACCCGGTATGACTCCGTCTCCCGGGGCCGGGGTGGTCACCTGACACTGGTACCCGGGACAGCGACCCGACATGACCCGGTGACCCGGGGCCGGGGTAACGACCTGTCCAGGGGACCTGGGCCGGGGACCCGACATGACCCGGTGACCTGGTTCCGGGGTGCCGACCTGACCCGGTGACCTGGGGCTGTGGTGTCGACCGGACTCGGGGACCTGGTCCGGTGTCCCGTCATGACCCGGGGACCTGGGGTCGGAGTGGTCACCAGACCGTTGTACCCAGGCCGTTGACCCGACATGACCCTGTGACCCGGGGCCTGAGTAAAAATCCGACCCGGGGCCTGGGTAAAAATCCAACCCGGGGACCCGGGGCCGGGTTAACGACCTGTCCAGGGGACCCGGGCCGGGGACCCGACAGGACCCGGTGATCCTTCGCTGGTGTCCCGATGCAACCCGGGGACCCGGGCCGGGGACCCCACGTGACCCGGGGACCTGGGGCAGGGGATGTCACCCGACACTGGTACCCGGGGCAGCGACCCGATACGACCCGGGGACCTGGGTCCGGGGTCCCGACCTGACCCGGTGACCTGGGGCCAGGGTAACCACCTGACCCGGGGACCCGGGCCGGGGACCCGGTATGACTCCGTCTCCCGGGGCCGGGGTGGTCACCTGACACTGCTACCCGGGACAGCGACCCGACATGACCCGGTGACCCGGGGCCGGGGTAACGACCTGTCCAGGGGACCTGGGCCGGGGACCCGACAGGACCCGGTGACCTGGTTCCGGGGTGCCGACCTGACCCGGTGACCTGGGGCTGTGGTGTCGACCGGACTCGGGGACCTGGTCCGGTGTCCCGTCATGACCCGGGGACCTGGGGTCGGGGTGGTCACCAGACCGTTGTACCCAGGCCGTTGACCCGACATGACCCTGTGACCCGGAGCCTGGGTAAAAATCCAACCCGGGGACCCGGGCATGGGATGTGACATGACCCGACCTGGGTCCGGGGTCCCGACCTGACCCGGTGACCTGGGCCGGGGACCCCACGTGACCCGGGGACCTGGGGCCGGGGATGTCACCCGACACTGGTACCCGGGGCAGCGACCCGATACGACCCGGGGACCTGGGTCCGGGGTCCCGACCTGACCCGGTGACCTGGGGCCAGGGTAACCACTTGACCCGGGGACCCTGGCCGGGGACCCGGTATGACTCCGTCTCCCGGGGCCGGGGTGGTCACCTGACACTGCTACCCGGGACAGCGACCCGACATGACCCGGTGACCCGGGGCCGGGGTAACGACCTGTCCAGGGGACCTGGGCCGGGGACCCGACAGGACCCGGTGACCTGGTTCCGGGGTGCCGACCTGACCCGGTGACCTGGGGCTGTGGTGTCGACCGGACTCGGGGACCTGGTCCGGTGTCCCGTCATGACCCGGGGACCTGGGGTCGGGGTGGTCACCAGACCGTTGTACCCAGGCCGTTGAGCCGACATGACCCTGTGACCCGGGGCCTGGGTAAAAATCCAACCCGGGGACCCGGGCATGGGACATGACATGACCCGACCTGGGTCCGGGGTCCCGACCTGACCCGCTGACCTGGGGCCGGTGTCCCCACGTGACCCGGGGACCTGGGGCCGGGGATGTCACCCGACACTGGTACCCGGGGCAGCGACCCGATACGACCCGGGGACCTGGGTCCGGGGTCCCGACCTGACCCGGTGACCTGGGGCCAGGGTAACCACTTGACCCGGGGACCCGGGCCGGGGACCCGGTATGACTCCGTCTCCCGGGGCCGGGGTGGTCACCTGACACTGCTACCCGGGACAGCGACCCGACATGACCCGGTGACCCGGGGCCGGGGTAACGACCTGTCCAGGGGACCTGGGCCGGGGACCCGACAGGACCCGGTGACCTGGTTCCGGGGTGCCGACCTGACCCGGTGACCTGGGGCTGTGGTGTCGACCGGACTCGGGGACCTGGTCCGGTGTCCCGTCATGACCCGGGGACCTGGGGTCGGGGTGGTCACCAGACCGTTGTACCCAGGCCGTTGAGCCGACATGACCCTGTGACCCGGGGCCTGGGTAAAAATCCAACCCGGGGACCCGGGCATGGGACATGACATGACCCGACCTGGGTCCGGGGTCCCGACCTGACCCGCTGACCTGGGGCCGGTGTCCCCACGTGACCCGGGGTCCTGGTGCCGGGGTCCCCACGTGACCCGGGGACCTGGGGCAGGGGATGTCACCCGACACTGGTACCCGGGGCAGCGACCCGATACGACCCGGGGACCTGGGTCCGGGGTCCCGACCTGACCCGGTGACCTGGGGCCAGGGTAACCACCTGACCCGGGGACCCGGGCCGGGGACTCGGTATGACTCCGTCTCCCGGGGCCGGGGTGGTCACCTGACACTGCTACCCGGGACAGCGACCCGACATGACCCGGTGACCCGGGGCCGGGGTAACGACCTGTCCAGGGGACCTGGGCCGGGGACCCGACAGGACCCGGTGACCTGGTTCCGGGGTGCCGACCTGACCCGGTGACCTGGGGCTGTGGTGTCGACCGGACTCGGGGACCTGGTCCGGTGTCCCGTCATGACCCGGGGACCTGGGGTCGGGGTGGTCACCAGACCGTTGTACCCAGGCCGTTGACCCGACATGACCCTGTGACCCGGTGCCTGGGTAAAAATCCAACCCGGGGACCCGGGCATGGGACGTGACATGACCCGACCTGGGTCCGGGGTCCCGACCTGACCCGGTGACCTGGGGCCAGGGTAACCACCTGACCCGGGGACTCGGGCCGGGGACCCGGTATGACTCCGTCTCCCGGGGCCGGGGTGGTCACCTGACACTGGTACCCGGGACAGCGACCCGACATGACCCGGTGACCCGGGGCCGGGGTAACGACCTGTCCAGGGGACCTGGGCCGGGGACCCGACATGACCCGGTGACCTGGTTCCGGGGTGCCGACCTGACCCGGTGACCTGGGGCTGTGGTGTCGACCGGACTCGGGGACCTGGTCCGGTGTCCCGTCATGACCCGGGGACCTGGGGTCGGAGTGGTCACCAGACCGTTGTACCCAGGCCGTTGACCCGACATGACCCTGTGACCCGGGGCCTGAGTAAAAATCCGACCCGGGGCCTGGGTAAAAATCCAACCCGGGGACCCGGGGCCGGGTTAACGACCTGTCCAGGGGACCCGGGCCGGGGACCCGACAGGACCCGGTGATCCTTCGCTGGTGTCCCGATGCAACCCGGGGACCCGGGCCGGGGACCCCACGTGACCCGGGGACCTGGGGCAGGGGATGTCACCCGACACTGGTACCCGGGGCAGCGACCCGATACGACCCGGGGACCTGGGTCCGGGGTCCCGACCTGACCCGGTGACCTGGGGCCAGGGTAACCACCTGACCCGGGGACCCGGGCCGGGGACCCGGTATGACTCCGTCTCCCGGGGCCGGGGTGGTCACCTGACACTGCTACCCGGGACAGCGACCCGACATGACCCGGTGACCCGGGGCCGGGGTAACGACCTGTCCAGGGGACCTGGGCCGGGGACCCGACAGGACCCGGTGACCTGGTTCCGGGGTGCCGACCTGACCCGGTGACCTGGGGCTGTGGTGTCGACCGGACTCGGGGACCTGGTCCGGTGTCCCGTCATGACCCGGGGACCTGGGGTCGGGGTGGTCACCAGACCGTTGTACCCAGGCCGTTGACCCGACATGACCCTGTGACCCGGAGCCTGGGTAAAAATCCAACCCGGGGACCCGGGCATGGGATGTGACATGACCCGACCTGGGTCCGGGGTCCCGACCTGACCCGGTGACCTGGGCCGGGGACCCCACGTGACCCGGGGACCTGGGGCCGGGGATGTCACCCGACACTGGTACCCGGGGCAGCGACCCGATACGACCCGGGGACCTGGGTCCGGGGTCCCGACCTGACCCGGTGACCTGGGGCCAGGGTAACCACTTGACCCGGGGACCCTGGCCGGGGACCCGGTATGACTCCGTCTCCCGGGGCCGGGGTGGTCACCTGACACTGCTACCCGGGACAGCGACCCGACATGACCCGGTGACCCGGGGCCGGGGTAACGACCTGTCCAGGGGACCTGGGCCGGGGACCCGACAGGACCCGGTGACCTGGTTCCGGGGTGCCGACCTGACCCGGTGACCTGGGGCTGTGGTGTCGACCGGACTCGGGGACCTGGTCCGGTGTCCCGTCATGACCCGGGGACCTGGGGTCGGGGTGGTCACCAGACCGTTGTACCCAGGCCGTTGAGCCGACATGACCCTGTGACCCGGGGCCTGGGTAAAAATCCAACCCGGGGACCCGGGCATGGGACATGACATGACCCGACCTGGGTCCGGGGTCCCGACCTGACCCGCTGACCTGGGGCCGGTGTCCCCACGTGACCCGGGGACCTGGGGCCGGGGATGTCACCCGACACTGGTACCCGGGGCAGCGACCCGATACGACCCGGGGACCTGGGTCCGGGGTCCCGACCTGACCCGGTGACCTGGGGCCAGGGTAACCACTTGACCCGGGGACCCGGGCCGGGGACCCGGTATGACTCCGTCTCCCGGGGCCGGGGTGGTCACCTGACACTGCTACCCGGGACAGCGACCCGACATGACCCGGTGACCCGGGGCCGGGGTAACGACCTGTCCAGGGGACCTGGGCCGGGGACCCGACAGGACCCGGTGACCTGGTTCCGGGGTGCCGACCTGACCCGGTGACCTGGGGCTGTGGTGTCGACCGGACTCGGGGACCTGGTCCGGTGTCCCGTCATGACCCGGGGACCTGGGGTCGGGGTGGTCACCAGACCGTTGTACCCAGGCCGTTGAGCCGACATGACCCTGTGACCCGGGGCCTGGGTAAAAATCCAACCCGGGGACCCGGGCATGGGACATGACATGACCCGACCTGGGTCCGGGGTCCCGACCTGACCCGCTGACCTGGGGCCGGTGTCCCCACGTGACCCGGGGTCCTGGTGCCGGGGTCCCCACGTGACCCGGGGACCTGAGCCGGGGTCCCCATGTGACCCGGTGAACTGAGGCCGGGGTCCCCACGTGACCCGGTGACCTGGGGCCGGGGTCCCCACGTGACCCGGGGTCCTGGTGCCGGGGTCCCCACGTGACCCGGGGACCCGGGCCGGGGACCCCACGTGACCCGGTGACCTGGGGCCGGGGTCCCCACGTGACCCGGGGACCTGGGGCCGGGGACATCACGTGACCCGGTCACCTGGGGCCGGGGTCCCCACGTGACCCGGGGTCCTGGTGCCGGGGTCCCCACGTGACCTGGTGACCTGAGGCCGGGGTCCCCACGTGACCCGGTGACCTGGGGCCGGGGTCCCCACGTGACCCGGGGTCCTGGTGCCTGGGTTCCCACGTGACCCAGGGTCCTGGTGCCGGTGTCCCCACGTGACCAGGTGACCTGGGGCCGGGGTCCCCACGTGACCCCGTGACCTGGGGCCGGGGTCCCCACGTGACCCGGGGACCCGGGCCGGGGACATCACGTGACCCGGTGACCTGGAGCCGGGGTCCCCACGAGACCCGGTCACCTGGGGCCGGGGTCCCCACGTGACCCGGGGTCCTGGTGCCGGTGTCCCCACGTGACCCGGTCACCTGGGGCCCGGGTCCCCACGTGACCCGGTCACCTGGGGCCGGGGTCCCCACGTGACCTGGGGACCCGGGCCGGGGACCCCACGTGACCCGGGGACCTGGGGCCGGGGATGTCACCCGACACTGGTACCCGGGGCAGCGACCCGATACGACCCGGGGACCTGGGTCCGGGGTGCCGACCTGACCCGGTGACCTGGGGCTGTGGTGTCGACCGGACTCGGGGACCTGGTCCGGTGTCCCGTCATGACCCGGGGACCTGGGGTCGGGGTGGTCACCAGACCGTTGTACCCAGGCCGTTGAGCCGACATGACCCTGTGACCCGGGGCCTGGGTAAAAATCCGACCCGGGGCCTGGGTAAAAATCCAACCCGGGGACCCGGGGCCGGGTTAACGACCTGTCCAGGGGACCCGGGCCGGGGACCCGACAGGACCCGGTGATCCTTCGCTGGTGTCCCGATGCAACCCGGGGACCCGGGCCGGGGACCCCACGTGACCCGGGGACCTGGGGCCGGGGATGTCACCCGACACTGGTACCCGGGGCAGCGACCCGATACGACCCGGGGACCTGGGTCTGGTGTCCCGACCTGACCCGGTGACCTGGGGCCAGGGTAACCACCTGACCCGGGGACCCGGGCCGGGGACCCGGTATGACTCCGTCTCCCGGGGCCGGGGTGGTCACCTGACACTGCTACCCAGGACAGCGACCCGACATGACCCGGTGACCCGGGGCCGGGGTAACGACCTGTCCAGGGGACCTGGGCCGGGGACCCTACAGGACCCGGGGACCTGGTTCCGGGGTGCCGACCTGACCCGGTGACCTGGGGCTGTGGTGTCGACCGGACTCGGGGACCTGGTCCGGTGTCCCGTCATGACCCGGGGACCTGGGGTCGGGGTGGTCACCAGACCGTTGTACCCAGGCCGTTGAGCCGACATGACCCTGTGACCCGGAGCCTGGGTAAAAATCCAACCCGGGGACCCGGGCATGGGACGTGACATGACCCGACCTGGGTCCGGGGTCCCGACCTGACCCGGTGACCTGGGCCGGGGACCCCACGTGACCCGGGGACCTGGGGCCGGGGATGTCACCCGACACTGGTACCCGGGGCAGCGACCCGATACGACCCGGGGACCTGGGTCCGGGGTCCCGACCTGACCCGGTGACCTGGGGCCAGGGTAACCACTTGACCCGGGGACCCGGGCCGGGGACCCGGTATGACTCCGTCTCCCGGGGCCGGGGTGGTCACCTGACACTGCTACCCGGGACAGCGACCCGACATGACCCGGTGACCCGGGGCCGGGGTAACGACCTGTCCAGGGGACCTGGGCCGGGGACCCGACAGGACCCGGTGACCTGGTTCCGGGGGTGCCGACCTGACCCGGTGACCTGGGGCTGTGGTGTCGACCGGACTCGGGGACCTGGTCCGGTGTCCCGTCATGACCCGGGGACCTGGGGTCGGGGTGGTCACCAGACCGTTGTACCCAGGCCGTTGAGCCGACATGACCCTGTGACCCGGGGCCTGGGTAAAAAATCCAACCCGGGGACCCGGGCATGGGACGTGACATGACCCGACCTGGGTCCGGGGTCCCGACCTGACCCGCTGACCTGGGGCCGGGGTCCCCTCGTGACCCGGTGACCTGAGGCCGAGGTCCCCACGTGACCCGGTGACCTGGGGCGAGGGTCCCCACGTGACCCGGGGTCCTGGTGCCGGGGTCCCCACGTGACCCGGTGACCTGGGGCCGGGGTCCCCACGTGACCCGGGGTCCTGGTGCCTGGGTTCCCACGTGACCCGGGGACCCGGGCCGGGGTCCCCACGTGACCCGGTGACCTGGGGCCGGGGTCCCCACGTGACCCGGGGACCCGGGCCGGGGTCCCCACCTGACCCGGTCACCTGGGGCCGGGGTCCCCACGTGACCCGGGGTCCTGGTGCCGGGGTCCCCACGTGACCCGGTGACCTGAGGCCGGGGTCCCCACGTGACCCGGGGTCCTGGTGCCGGGGTCCCCACGTGACCCGGTCACCTGGGGCCGGGGTCCCCACGTTACCCGGGGTCATGGTGCCGGGGTTCCCACGTGACCCGGTGACCCGGGCCGGGGTCCCCACGTGACCCAGGGTCCTGGTGCCGGTGTCCCCACCTGACCCGGTGACCTGGGGCCGGGGTCCCCACGTGACCCGGTGACCTGGGGCCGGGGTCCCCACGTGACCCGGGGACCCGGGCCGGGGTCCCCACGTGACCCAGGGTCCTGGTGCCGGTGTCCCCACGTGACCCGGTGACCTGGGGCCGGGGTCCCCACGTGACCCGGTCACCTGGGGCCGGGGTCCCCACGTGACCTGGGGACCCGGGCCGGGGACCCCACGTGACCCGGGGACCTGGGGCCGGGGATGTCACCCGACACTGGTACCCGGGGCAGCGACCCGATACGACCCGGGGACCTGGGTCCGGGGTCCCGACCTGACCCGGTGACCTGGGGCCAGGGTAACCACCTGACCCGGGGACCCGGGCCGGGGACTCGGTATGACTCCGTCTCCCGGGGCCGGGGTGGTCACCTGACACTGCTACCCGGGACAGCGACCCGACATGACCCGGTGACCCGGGGCCGGGGTAACGACCTGTCCAGGGGACCTGGGCCGGGGACCCGACAGGACCCGGTGACCTGGTTCCGGGGTGCCGACCTGACCCGGTGACCTGGGGCTGTGGTGTCGACCGGACTCGGGGACCTGGTCCGGTGTCCCGTCATGACCCGGGGACCTGGGGTCGGGGTGGTCACCAGACCGTTGTACCCAGGCCGTTGACCCGACATGACCCTGTGACCCGGGGCCTGGGTAAAAATCCAACCCGGGGACCCGGGCATGGGACGTGACATGACCCGACCTAGGTCCGGGGTCCCGACCTGACCCGGTGACCTTGGGCCAGGGTAACCACCTGACCCGGGGACTCGGGCCGGGGACCCGGTATGACACCGTCTCCCGGGGCCGGGGTGGTCACCTGACACTGCTACCCGGGACAGCGACCCGACATGACCCGGTGACCCGGGGCCGGGGTAACGACCTGTCCAGGGGACCTGGGCCGGGGACCCGACAGGACCCGGTGACCTGGTTCCGGGGTGCCGACCTGACCCGGTGACCTGGGGCTGTGGTGTCGACTGGACTCGGGGACCTGGTCCGGTGTCCCGTCATGACCCGGGGACCTGGGGTCGGGGTGGTCACCAGACCGTTGTACCCAGGCCGTTGAGCCGACATGACCCTGTGACCCGGGGCCTGGGTAAAAATCCGACCCGGGGCCTGGGTAAAAATCCAACCCGGGGACCCGGGGCCGGGTTAACGACCTGTCCAGGGGACCCGGGCCGGGGACCCGACAGGACCCGGTGATCCTTCGCTGGTGTCCCGATGAAACCCGGGGACCCGGGCCGGGGACCCCACGTGACCCGGGGACCTGGGGCCGGGGATGTCACCCGACACTGGTACCCGGGGCAGCGACCCGATACGACCCGGGGACCTGGGTCCGGGGTCCCGACCTGACCCGGTGACCTGGGGCCAGGGTAACCACTTGACCCGGGGACCCGGGCCGGGGACCCGGTATGACTCCGTCTCCCGGGGCCGGGGTGGTCACCTGACACTAGTACCCGGGACAGCGACCCGACATGACCCGGTGACCCGGGGCCGGGGGTAACGACTTGTCCAGGGGACCTGGGCCGGGGACCCGACAGGACCCGGTGACCTGGTTCCGGGGTGCCGACCTGACCCGGTGAACTGGGGCTGTGGTGTTGACCGGAATCGGGGACCTGGTCCGGTGTCCCGTCATGACCCGGGGACCTGGGGTCGGGGTAGTCACCAGACCGTTGTACCCAGGCCGTTGACCCGACATGACCCTGTGACCCGGGGCCTGGGTAAAAATCCAACCCGGGGACCCGGGCATGGGACATGACATGACCCGACCTGGGTCCGGGGTCCCGACCTGACCCGGTTACCTGGGGCCGGTGTCCCCACGTGACCCGGGGTCCTGGTGCCGGGGTCCCCACGTGACCCGGGGACCCGAGCCGGAGTCCCCACGTGACCCGGTGACCTGAGGCCGGGGTCCCCACGTGACCCGGTGACCTGGGGCCGGGGTTCCCACGTGACCCGGGGTCCTGGTGCCGGGGTCCCCACGTGACCCGGGGACCCGGGCCGGGGACCCCACGTGACCCGGTGACCTGGGGCCGGGGTCCCCACGTGACCCGGGGACCCGGGCCGGGGACATCACGTGACCCGGTCACCTGGGGCCGGGGTCCCCACGTGACCCGGTCACCTGGGGCGGGGGTCCCCACGTGACCCGGGGTCCTGGTGCCGGGGTCCCCACGTGACCCGGTGACCTGAGGCCGGGGTCCCCACGTGACCCGGTGACCTGGGGCCGGGGTCCCCACGTGACCCGGGGTCCTGGTGCCTGGGTTCCCACGTGACCCGGGGACCCGGGCCGGGGTCCCCACGTGACCCGGGGTCCTGGTGCCGGTGTCCCCACGTGACCCGGGGACCCGGGCCGGGGACCCCACGTGACCCGGTGACCTGGGGCCGGGGTCCCCACGTGACCCGGGGACCCGGGCTGGGGACATCACGTGACCCGGTCACCTGGTGCCGGGGTCCCCACGTGACCCGGAATCCTGGTGCCGGTGTCACCACGTGACCCGGGGACCCGGGCCGGGGACCCCACGTGACCCGGTGACCTGGGGCCGGGGTCCACACGTGACCCGGGGACCCGGGCCGGGGACATCACGTGACCCATTCACCTGGGGCCGGGGTCCCCACGTGACCCGGGGTCCTGGTGCCGGGTTCCCGACGTGACCCGGGGACCCGGGCCGGGGTCCCCACGTGACCCAGGGTCCTGGTGCCGGTGTCCCCACGTGACCCGGTGACCTGGGGCCGGGGTCCCCACGTGACCCGGGGACCCGGGCCGGGGACATCACGTGACCCGGTCACCTGGGGCCGGGGTCCCCACGTGACCCGGTGACCTGGGGCGAGGGTCCCCACGTGACCTGGGGACCCGGGCCGGGGACCCCACGTGACCCGGGGACCTGGGGCCGGGGATGTCACCCGACACTGGTACCCGGGGCAGCGACCCGATACGACCCGGGGACCTGGGTCCGGGATCCCGACCTGACCCGGTGACCTGGGGCCAGGGTAACCACTTGACCCGGGGACCCGGGCCGGGGACCCGGTATGACTCCGTCTCCCGGGGCCAGGGTGGTCACCTGACACTGCTACCCGGGACAGCGACCCGACATGACCCGGTGACCCGGGGCCGGGGTAACGACCTGTCCAGGGGACCTGGGCCGGGGACCCGACAGGACCCGGTGACCTGGTTCCGGGGTGCCGACCTGACCCGGTGACCTGGGGCTGTGGTGTCGACCAGACTCGGGGACCTGGTCCGGTGTCCCGTCATGACCCGGGGACCTGGGGTCGGGGTGGTCACCAGACCGTTGTACCCAGGCCGTTGACCCGACATGACCCTGTGACCCGGAGCCTGGGTAAAAATCCAACCTGGGGACCCGGGCATGGGACGTGACATGACCCGACCTGGGTCCGGGGTCCCGACCTGACCCGGTGACCTGGGGCCGGTGTCCCCACGTGACCCGGGGTCCTGGTGCCGGGGTCCCCACGTGACCCGGGGTCCTGGTGCCGGGGACCCCACGTGACCCGGGGACCCGGGCCGGGGTCCCCACGTGACCCGGGGTCCTGGTGCCGGGGTCCCCACGTGACCCGCTGACCTGGGGCCGTCGTCCCCACGTGACCCGGGGACCTGGTGCCGGGGTCCCCACTTGACCCGGGACCCGAGCCGGGGTCCCCACGTGACCCGGTGACCTGAGGCCGAGGTCCCCACGTGACCCGGTGACCTGGGGCGAGGGTCCCCACGTGACCCGCGGTCCTGGTGCCGGGGTCCCCAAGTGACCCGGGGACCCGGGCCGGGGACCCCACGTGACCCGGTGACCTGGGGCCGGGGTCCCCACGTGACCCGGGGACCCGGGACGGGGACATCACGTGACCCGGTCACCTGGGGCCGGGGTCCCCACGTGACCCGGGGTCCTGGTGCCGGGGTCCCCACGTGACCCGGTGACCTGAGGCCGGGGTCCCCACGTGACCCGGTGACCTGGGGCCGGGGTCCCCACGTGACCCGGGGTCCTGGTGCCGGGGTTCCCACGTGACCCGGGGACCCGGGCCGGGGTCCCCACGTGACCCGGGGTCCTGTTGCTGGTGTCCCCACGTGACCCGGGGACCCGGGCCGGGGACCCCACGTGACCCGGTGACCTGGGGCCGGGGTCCCCACGTGACCCGGGGACCCGGGCCGGGGACATCACGTGACTCGGTCACCTGGGGCCGGGGTCCCCACGTGACCCGGGGTCCTGGTGCCGGGGTCCCCACGTGACCCGGTCACCTGGGGCCGGGGTCCCCACGTGACCCGGTGACCTGGGGCCGGGGTCCCCACGTGACCCGGGGACCCGGGCCGGGGACATCACGTGACTCGGTCACCTGGGGCCGGGGTCCCCACGTGACCCGGTGACCTGGGGCCGGGGTCCCCACGTGACCCGGTCACCTGGGGCCGGGGTCCCCACGTGACCTGGGGACCCGGGCCGGGGACCCCACGTGACCCGGGGACCTGGGGCCGGGGATGTCACCCGACACTGGTACCCGGGGCAGCGACCCGATACGACCCGGGGACCTGGGTCCGGGGTCCCGACCTGACCCGGTGACCTGGGGCCAGGGTAACCACCTGACCCGGGGACCCGGGCCGGGGACTCGGTATGACTCCGTCTCCCGGGGCCGGGGTGGTCACCTGACACTGCTACCCGGGACAGCGACCCGACATGACCCGGTGACCCGGGGCCGGGGTAACGACCTGTCCAGGGGACCTGGGCCGGGGACCCGACAGGACCCGGTGACCTGGTTCCGGGGTGCCGACCTGACCCGGTGACCTGGGGCTGTGGTGTCGACCGGACTCGGGGACCTGGTCCGGTGTCCCGTCATGACCCGGGGACCTGGGGTCGGGGTGGTCACCAGACCGTTGTACCCAGGCCGTTGACCCGACATGACCCTGTGACCCGGGGCCTGGGTAAAAATCCAACCCGGGGACCCGGGCATGGGACGTGACATGACCCGACCTAGGTCCGGGGTCCCGACCTGACCCGGTGACCTTGGGCCAGGGTAACCACCTGACCCGGGGACTCGGGCCGGGGACCCGGTATGACACCGTCTCCCGGGGCCGGGGTGGTCACCTGACACTGCTACCCGGGACAGCGACCCGACATGACCCGGTGACCCGGGGCCGGGGTAACGACCTGTCCAGGGGACCTGGGCCGGGGACCCGACAGGACCCGGTGACCTGGTTCCGGGGTGCCGACCTGACCCGGTGACCTGGGGCTGTGGTGTCGACTGGACTCGGGGACCTGGTCCGGTGTCCCGTCATGACCCGGGGACCTGGGGTCGGGGTGGTCACCAGACCGTTGTACCCAGGCCGTTGAGCCGACATGACCCTGTGACCCGGGGCCTGGGTAAAAATCCGACCCGGGGCCTGGGTAAAAATCCAACCCGGGGACCCGGGGCCGGGTTAACGACCTGTCCAGGGGACCCGGGCCGGGGACCCGACAGGACCCGGTGATCCTTCGCTGGTGTCCCGATGAAACCCGGGGACCCGGGCCGGGGACCCCACGTGACCCGGGGACCTGGGGCCGGGGATGTCACCCGACACTGGTACCCGGGGCAGCGACCCGATACGACCCGGGGACCTGGGTCCGGGGTCCCGACCTGACCCGGTGACCTGGGGCCAGGGTAACCACTTGACCCGGGGACCCGGGCCGGGGACCCGGTATGACTCCGTCTCCCGGGGCCGGGGTGGTCACCTGACACTAGTACCCGGGACAGCGACCCGACATGACCCGGTGACCCGGGGCCGGGGTAACGACTTGTCCAGGGGACCTGGGCCGGGGACCCGACAGGACCCGGTGACCTGGTTCCGGGGTGCCGACCTGACCCGGTGAACTGGGGCTGTGGTGTTGACCGGAATCGGGGACCTGGTCCGGTGTCCCGTCATGACCCGGGGACCTGGGGTCGGGGTAGTCACCAGACCGTTGTACCCAGGCCGTTGACCCGACATGACCCTGTGACCCGGGGCCTGGGTAAAAATCCAACCCGGGGACCCGGGCATGGGACATGACATGACCCGACCTGGGTCCGGGGTCCCGACCTGACCCGGTTACCTGGGGCCGGTGTCCCCACGTGACCCGGGGTCCTGGTGCCGGGGTCCCCACGTGACCCGGGGACCCGAGCCGGAGTCCCCACGTGACCCGGTGACCTGAGGCCGGGGTCCCCACGTGACCCGGTGACCTGGGGCCGGGGTTCCCACGTGACCCGGGGTCCTGGTGCCGGGGTCCCCACGTGACCCGGGGACCCGGGCCGGGGACCCCACGTGACCCGGTGACCTGGGGCCGGGGTCCCCACGTGACCCGGGGACCCGGGCCGGGGACATCACGTGACCCGGTCACCTGGGGCCGGGGTCCCCACGTGACCCGGTCACCTGGGGCGGGGGTCCCCACGTGACCCGGGGTCCTGGTGCCGGGGTCCCCACGTGACCCGGTGACCTGAGGCCGGGGTCCCCACGTGACCCGGTGACCTGGGGCCGGGGTCCCCACGTGACCCGGGGTCCTGGTGCCTGGGTTCCCACGTGACCCGGGGACCCGGGCCGGGGTCCCCACGTGACCCGGGGTCCTGGTGCCGGTGTCCCCACGTGACCCGGGGACCCGGGCCGGGGACCCCACGTGACCCGGTGACCTGGGGCCGGGGTCCCCACGTGACCCGGGGACCCGGGCTGGGGACATCACGTGACCCGGTCACCTGGTGCCGGGGTCCCCACGTGACCCGGAATCCTGGTGCCGGTGTCACCACGTGACCCGGGGACCCGGGCCGGGGACCCCACGTGACCCGGTGACCTGGGGCCGGGGTCCACACGTGACCCGGGGACCCGGGCCGGGGACATCACGTGACCCATTCACCTGGGGCCGGGGTCCCCACGTGACCCGGGGTCCTGGTGCCGGGTTCCCGACGTGACCCGGGGACCCGGGCCGGGGTCCCCACGTGACCCAGGGTCCTGGTGCCGGTGTCCCCACGTGACCCGGTGACCTGGGGCCGGGGTCCCCACGTGACCCGGGGACCCGGGCCGGGGACATCACGTGACCCGGTCACCTGGGGCCGGGGTCCCCACGTGACCCGGTGACCTGGGGCGAGGGTCCCCACGTGACCTGGGGACCCGGGCCGGGGACCCCACGTGACCCGGGGACCTGGGGCCGGGGATGTCACCCGACACTGGTACCCGGGGCAGCGACCCGATACGACCCGGGGACCTGGGTCCGGGATCCCGACCTGACCCGGTGACCTGGGGCCAGGGTAACCACTTGACCCGGGGACCCGGGCCGGGGACCCGGTATGACTCCGTCTCCCGGGGCCAGGGTGGTCACCTGACACTGCTACCCGGGACAGCGACCCGACATGACCCGGTGACCCGGGGCCGGGGTAACGACCTGTCCAGGGGACCTGGGCCGGGGACCCGACAGGACCCGGTGACCTGGTTCCGGGGTGCCGACCTGACCCGGTGACCTGGGGCTGTGGTGTCGACCAGACTCGGGGACCTGGTCCGGTGTCCCGTCATGACCCGGGGACCTGGGGTCGGGGTGGTCACCAGACCGTTGTACCCAGGCCGTTGACCCGACATGACCCTGTGACCCGGAGCCTGGGTAAAAATCCAACCTGGGGACCCGGGCATGGGACGTGACATGACCCGACCTGGGTCCGGGGTCCCGACCTGACCCGGTGACCTGGGGCCGGTGTCCCCACGTGACCCGGGGTCCTGGTGCCGGGGTCCCCACGTGACCCGGGGTCCTGGTGCCGGGGACCCCACGTGACCCGGGGACCCGGGCCGGGGTCCCCACGTGACCCGGGGTCCTGGTGCCGGGGTCCCCACGTGACCCGCTGACCTGGGGCCGTCGTCCCCACGTGACCCGGGGACCTGGTGCCGGGGTCCCCACTTGACCCGGGACCCGAGCCGGGGTCCCCACGTGACCCGGTGACCTGAGGCCGAGGTCCCCACGTGACCCGGTGACCTGGGGCGAGGGTCCCCACGTGACCCGCGGTCCTGGTGCCGGGGTCCCCAAGTGACCCGGGGACCCGGGCCGGGGACCCCACGTGACCCGGTGACCTGGGGCCGGGGTCCCCACGTGACCCGGGGACCCGGGACG
Source organism: Somateria mollissima (assembly GCA_951411735.1). Lineage (NCBI taxonomy): Eukaryota > Metazoa > Chordata > Aves > Anseriformes > Anatidae > Somateria > Somateria mollissima. Next base: position 13,241,122 of record OX598320.1, read on the forward strand.
GGGACATCACGTGACCCGGTCACCTGGGGCCGGGGTCCCCACGTGACCCGGGGTCCTGGTGCCGGGGTCCCCACGTGACCCGGTGACCTGAGGCCGGGGTCCCCACGTGACCCGGTGACCTGGGGCCGGGGTCCCCACGTGACCCGGGGTCCTGGTGCCGGGGTTCCCACGTGACCCGGGGACCCGGGCCGGGGTCCCCACGTGACCCGGGGTCCTGTTGCTGGTGTCCCCACGTGACCCGGGGACCCGGGCCGGGGACCCCACGTGACCCGGTGACCTGGGGCCGGGGTCCCCACGTGACCCGGGGACCCGGGCCGGGGACATCACGTGACTCGGTCACCTGGGGCCGGGGTCCCCACGTGACCCGGGGTCCTGGTGCCGGGGTCCCCACATGAACCGGGGACCCGGGCCGGAGTCCCCACGTGACCCAGGGTCCTGGTGCCGGTGTCCCCACGTGACCCATGGACCTGGGGCCGGGGTCCGCACGTGACCCGGTGACCTGGGGCCGGGGTCCCCACGTGACCCGGGGACCCGGGCCGGGGTCCCCACGTGACCCAGGGTCCTGGTGCCGGTGTCCCCACGTGACCCGGTGACCTGGGGCCGGGGTCCCCACGTGACCCGGTGACCTGGGGCCGGGGTCCCCACGTGACCCGGGGACCCGGGCCGGGGACATCACGTGACCCGGTCACCTGGGGCCGGGGTCCCCACGTGACCCGGTCACCTGGGGCCGGGGTCCCCACGTGACCCGGGGTCCTGGTGCCGGTGTCCCTACGTGACCCGGTCACCTGGGGCCCGGGTCCCCACGTGACCCGGTGACCTGGGGCCAGGGTAACCACCTGACCCGGGGACCCGGGCCGGGGACTCGGTATGACTCCGTCTCCCGGGGCCGGTGTGGTCACCTGACACTGGTACCCGGGACAGCGACCCGACATGACCCGGTGACCCGGGGCCGGGGTAACGACCTGTCCAGGGGACCTGGGCCGGGGACCCGACAGGACCCGGTGACCTGGTTCCGGGGTGCCGACCTGACCCGGTGACCTGGGGCTGTGGTGTCGACCGGACTCGGGGACCTGGTCCGGTGTCCCGTCATGACCCGGGGACCTGGGGTCGGGGTGGTCACCAGACCGTTGTACCCAGGCCGTTGAGCCGACATGACCCTGTGACCCGGAGCCTGGGTAAAAATCCAACCCGGGGACCCGGGCATGGGACGTGACATGACCCGACCTGGGTCCGGGGTCCCGACCTGACCCGGTGACCTGGGCCGGGGACCCCACGTGACCCGGGGACCTGGGGCCGGGGATGTCACCCGACACTGGTACCCGGGGCAGCGACCCGATACGACCCGGGGACCTGGGTCCGGGGTCCCGACCTGACCCGGTGACCTGGGGCCAGGGTAACCACTTGACCCGGGGACCCGGGCCCGGGACCCGGTATGACTCCGTCTCCTGGGGCCAGGGTGGTCACCTGACACTGCTACCCGGGACAGCGACCCGACATGACCCTGTGACCCGGGGCCTGGGTAAAAATCCAACCCGGGGACCCGGGCATGGGACATGACATGACCCGACCTGGGTCCGGGGTCCCGACCTGACCCGCTGACCTGGGGCCGGTGTCCCCACGTGACCCGGGGTCCTGGTGCCGGGGTCCCCACGTGACCCGGGGACACGGGCCGGGGTCCCCACGTGACCCGGTGACCTGAGGCCGGGTTCCCCACGTGACCCGGTGACCTGGGGCGAGGATCCCCACGTGACCCGGGGTCCTGGTGCCGGGGTCCCCAAGTGACCCGGGGACCCGGGTCGGGGACCCCACGTGACCCGGTGACCTGGGGCCGGGGTCCCCACGTGACCCGGGGACCCGGGCCGGGGATATCACGTGACCCGGGGACCCGGGCCGGGGACATCACGTGACCCGGTCACCTGGGGCCGGGGTCCCCACGTGACCCGGTGACCTGGGGCCGGTGTCCCCACGTGACCCGGGGTCCTGGTGCCGGGGTCCCCACGTGACCCGGTGACCTGAGTCCGGGGTCCCCACGTGACCCGGGGTCCTGGTGCCGGGGTCCCCACATGACCCGGGGACCCGGGCCGGGGACATAACGTGACCCGGGGTCCTGGTGCCGGGGTCCCCACGTGACCCGGGGTCCTGGTGCCGGGGTCCCCACGTGACCCGGGGACCCGGGCCGGGGTCCCCACGTGACCCAGGGTCCTGGTGCCGGTGTCCCCACGTGACCCGGTGACCTGGGGCCGGGGTCCCCACGTGACCCGGTGACCTGGGGCCGGGGTCCCCACGTGACCCGGGGACCCGGGCCGGGGACATCACGTGACCCGGTCACCTGGGGCCGGGGTCCCCACGTGACCCGGTGACCTGGGGCCGGGGTCCCCACGTGACCCGGGGTCCTGGTGCCGGGGTCCCCAAGTGACCCGGGGACCCGGGCCGGGGACCCCACGTGACCCGGTGACCTGGGGCCGGGGTCCCCACGTGACCCGGGGACCCGGGCCGGGGACATCACGTGACCCGGTCACCTGGGGCCGGGGTCCCCACGTGACCCGGGGTCCTGGTGCCGGGGACCCCACGTGACCCGGGGACCCGGGCCGGGGTCCCCACGTGACCCGGGGTCCTGGTGCCGGGGTCCCCACGTGACCCGCTGACTTGGGGCCGGGGTCCCCACTTGACCCGGGGTCCTGGTGCCGGGGTCCCCACGTGACCCGGGGACCCGGGCCGGGGTCCCCACGTGACCCGGTGACCTGAGGCCGAGGTCCCCACGTGACCCGGTGACCTGGGGCGAGGGTCCCCACGTGACCCGGGGTCCTGGTGCCGGGGTCCCCAAGTGACCCGGGGACCCGGGCCGGGGACCCCACGTGACCCGGTGACCTGGGGCCGGGGTCCCCACGTGACCCGGGGACCCGGGCCGGGGACATCACGTGACCCGGTCACCTGGGGCCGGGGTCCCCACGTGACCCGGGGTCCTGGTGCCGGGGTCCCCACGTGACCCGGGGCCCTGGTGCCGGGGTCCCCACGTGACCCGGTGACCTGAGGCCGGGGTCCCCACGTGACCCAGTGACCTGGGGCCGGGGTCCCCACGTGACCCGGGGTCCTGGTGCCGGGGTTCCCACGTGACCCGGGGACCCGGGCCGGGGTCCCCACGTGACCCGGGGTCCTGTTGCCGGTGTCCCCACGTGACCCGGGGACCAGGGCCGGGGACCCCACGTGACCCGGTGACCTGGGGCCGGGGTCCCCATGTGACCCGGGGACCCGGGCCGGGGACATCACGTGACCCGGTCACCTGGTGCCGGTGTCCCCACGTGACCCGGGGTCCTGGTGCCGGGGTCCCCACGTGACCCGGGGACCCGGGCCGGGGTCCCCACGTGACCCAGGGTCCTGGTGCCGGTGTCCCCACGTGACCCGGGGACCTGGGGCCGGGGTCCGCACGTGACCAGGTGACCTGGGGCCGGGGTCCCCACGTGACCCGGCGACCCGGGCCGGGGTCCCCACGTGACCCAGGGTCCTGGTGCCGGTGTCCCCACGTGACCCGGTGACCTGGGGCCGGGGTCCCCACGTGACCCGGTGACCTGGGGCCGGGGTCCCCACGTGACCCGGGGACCCGGGCCGGGGACATCACGTGACCCGGTCACCTGGGGCCGGGGTCCCCACGTGACCTGGTCACCTGGGGCCGGGGTCCCCACGTGACCCGGGGTCCTGGTGCCGGTGTCCCTACGTGACCCGGTCACCTGTGGCCCGGGTCCCCACGTGACCCGGTCACCTGGGGCCGGGGTCCCCACGTGACCTGGGGACCCGGGCCGGGGACCCCACGTGACCCGGGGACCTGGGGCCGGGGATGTCACCCGACACTGGTACCCGGGGCAGCGACCCGATACGACCCGGGGACCTGGGTCCGGGGTCCCGACCTGACCCGGTGACCTGGGGCCAGGGTAACCACCTGACCCGGGGACCCGGGCCGGGGATTCGGTATGACTCCGTCTCCCGGGGCCGGGGTGGTCACCTGACACTGCTACCCGGGACAGCGACCCGACATGACCCGGTGACCCGGGGCCGGGGTAACGACCTGTCCAGGGGACCTGGGCCGGGGACCCGACAGGACCCGGGGACCTGGTTCCGGGGTGCCGACCTGACCCGGTGACCTGGGGCTGTGGTGTCGACCGGACTCGGGGACCTGGTCCGGTGTCCCGTCATGACCCGGGGACCTGGGGTAGGGGTGGTCACCAGACCGTTGTACCCAGGCCGTTGACCCGACATGACCCTGTGACCCGGTGCCTGGGTAAAAATCCAACCCGGGGACCCGGGCATGGGACGTGACATGACCCGACCTGGGTCCGGGGTCCCGACCTGACCCGGTGACCTGGGGCCAGGGTAACCACCTGACCCGGGGACTCGGGCCGGGGACCCGGTATGACTCCGTCTCCCGGGGCCGGGGTGGTCACCTGACACTGCTACCCGGGACAGCGACCCGACATGACCCGGTGACCCGGGGCCGGGGTAACGACCTGTCCAGGGGACCTGGGCCGGGGACCCGACATGACCCGGTGACCTGGTTCCGGGGTGCCGACCTGACCCGGTGACCTGGGGCTGTGGTGTCGACCGGACTCGGGGACCTGGTCCGGTGTCCCGTCATGACCCGGGGACCTGGGGTCGGAGTGGTCACCAGACCGTTGTACCCAGGCCGTTGACCCGACATGACCCTGCGACCCGGGGCCTGAGTAAAAATCCGACCCGGGGCCTGGGTAAAAATCCAACCCGGGGACCCGGGGCCGGGTTAACGACCTGTCCAGGGGACCCGGGCCGGGGACCCGACAGGAACCGGTGATCCTTCGCTGGTGTCCCGATGCAACCCGGGGACCCGGGCCGGGGACCCCACGTGACCCGGGGACCTGGGGCAGGAGATGTCACCCGACACTGGTACCAGGGGCAGCGACCCGATACGACCCGGGGACCTGGGTCCGGGGTGCCGACCTGACCCGGTGACCTGGGGCTGTGGTGTCGACCGGACTCGGGGACCTGGTCCGGTGTCCCGTCATGACCCGGGGACCTGGGGTCGGGGTGGTCACCAGACCGTTGTACCCAGGCCGTTGACCCGACATGACCCTGTGACCCGGGGCCTGGGTAAAAATCCGACCCGGGGCCAAGGTAAAAATCCAACCCGGGGACCCGGGGCCGGGTTAACGACCTGTCCAGGGGACCCGTGCTGGGGACCCGACAGGACCCGGTGATCCTTCGCTGGTGTCCCGATGCAACCCGGGGACCCGGGCCGGGGACCCCACGTGACCCGGGGACCTGGGGCAGGGGATGTCACCCGACACTGGTACCCGGGGCAGCGACCCGATACGACCCGGGGACCTGGGTCCGGGGTCCCGACCTGACCCGGTGACCTGGGGCCAGGGTAACCACCTGACCCGGGGACCCGGGCCGGGGACCCGGTATGACTCCGTCTCCCGGGGCCGGGGTGGTCACCTGACACTGCTACCCGGGACAGCGACCCGACATGACCCGGTGACCCGGGGCCGGGGTAACGACCTGTCCAGGGGACCTGGGCCGGGGACCCGACAGGACCCGGTGACCTGGTTCCGGGGTGCCGACCTGACCCGGTGACCTGGGGCTGTGGTGTTGACCGGACTCGGGGACCTGGTCCGGTGTCCCGTCATGACCCGGGGACCTGGGGTCGGGGTGGTCACCAGACCGTTGTACCCAGGCCGTTGAGCCGACATGACCCTGTGACCCGGAGCCTGGGTAAAAATCCAACCCGGGGACCCGGGCATGGGACGTGACATGACCCGACCTGGGTCCGGGGTCCCGACCTGACCCGGTGACCTGGGCCGGGGACCCCACGTGACCCGGGGACCTGGGGCCGGGGATGTCACCCGACACTGGTACCCGGGGCAGCGACCCGATACGACCCGGGGACCTGGGTCCGGGGTCCCGACCTGACCCGGTGACCTGGGGCCAGGGTAACCACTTGACCCGGGGACCCGGGCCGGGGACCCGGTATGACTCCGTCTCCCGGGGCCGGGGTGGTCACCTGACACTGCTACCCGGGACAGCGACCCGACATGACCCGGTGACCCGGGGCCGGGGTAACGACCTGTCCAGGGGACCTGGGCCGGGGACCCAACAGGACCCGGTGACCTGGTTCCGGGGTGCCGACCTGACCCGGTGACCTGGGGCTGTGGTGTCGACCGGACTCGGGGACCTGGTCCGGTGTCCCGTCATGACCCGGGGACCTGGGGTCGGGGTGGTCACCAGACCGTTGTACCCAGGCCATTGACCCGACATGACCCTGTGACCCGGTGCCTGGGTAAAAATCCAACCCGGGGACCCGGGCATGGGACGTGACATGACCCGACCTGGGTCCGGGGTCCCGACCTGACCCGCTGACCTGGGGCCGGTGTCCCCACGTGACCCGGGGTCCTGGTGCCGGGGTCCCCACGTGACCCGGGGACCCGAGCCGGGGTCCCCACGTGACCCGGTGACCTGAGGCCGGGGTCCCCACGTGACCCGGTGACCTGGGGCCGGGGTCCCCACGTGACCCGGGGTCCTGGTGCCGGGGTCCCCACGTGACCCGGGGACCCGGGCCGGGGACCCCACGTGACCCGGTGACCTGGGGCCGGGGTCCCCACGTGACCCGGGGACCCGGGCCGGGGACATCACGTGACCCGGTCACCTGGGGCCGGGATCCCCACGTGACCCGGTCACCTGGGGCCGGGGTCCCCACGTGACCCGGTGACCTGAGGCCGGGGTCCCCACGTGACCCGGTGACCTGGGGCCGGGGTCCCCACGTGACCTGGGGTCCTGGTGCCTGGGTTCCCACGTGACCCGGGGACCCGGGCCGGGGTGCCCACGTGACCCGGGGTCCTGGTGCCGGTGTCCCCACGTGACCCGGGGACCCGGGCCGGGGACCCCACGTGACCCGGTGACCTGGGGCCGGGGTCCCCACGTGACCCGGGGACCCGGGCCGGGGACATCACGTGACCAGGTCACCTGGGGCCGGGGTCCCCACGTGACCCGGAGTCCTGGTGCCGGTGTCCCCACGTGACCCGGGGACCCGGGCCGGGGACCCCACGTGACCCGGTGACCTGGGGCCGGGGTCCCCACGTGACCCGGGGACCCGGGCCGGGGACATCACGTGACCCGGTCACCTGGGGCCGGGGTCCCCACGTGACCCGGGGTCCTGGTGCCGGTTTCCCCACGTGACCCGGTCACCTGGGGCCCGGGTCCCCACGTGACCCGGTCACCTGGGGCCGGGGTCCCCACGTGACCTGGGGACCCGGGCCGGGGACCCCACGTGACCCGGGGACCTGGGGCCGGGGATGTCACCCGACACTGGTACCCGGGGCAGCGACCCGATACGACCCGGGGACCTGGGTCCGGGGTCCCCGACCTGACCCGGTGACCTGGGGCCAGGGTAACCACCTGACCCGGGGACCCGGGCCGGGGACTCGGTATGACTCCGTCTCCCGGGGCCGGGGTGGTCACCTGACACTGCTACCCGGGACAGCGACCCGACATGACCCGGTGACCCTGGGCCGGGGTAACGACCTGTCCAGGGGACCTGGGCCGGGGACCCGACAGGACCCGGGGACCTGGTTCCGGGGTGCCGACCTGACCCGGTGACCTGGGGCTGTGGTGTCGACCGGACTCGGGGACCTGGTCCGGTGTCCCGTCATGACCCGGGGACCTGGGGTCGGGGTGGTCACCAGACCGTTGTACCCAGGCCGTTGACCCGACATGACCCTGTGACCCGGGGCCTGGGTAAAAATCCGACCCGGGGCCTGGGTAAAAATCCAACCCGGGGACCCGGGGCCGGGTTAACGACCTGTCCAGGGGACCCGGGCCGGGGACCCGACAGGACCCGGTGATCCTTCGCTGGTGTCCCGATGCAACCCGGGGACCCGGGCCGGGGACCCCACGTGACCCGGGGACCTGGGGCCGGGGATGTCACCCGACACTGGTACCCGGGGCAGCGACCCGATACGACCCGGGGACCTGGGTCCGGGGTCCCGACCTGACCCGGTGACCTGGGGCCAGGGTAACCACCTGACCCGGGGACCCGGGCCGGGGACCCGGTATGACTCCGTCTCCCGGGGCCGGGGTGGTCACCTGACACTGCTACCCGGGACAGCGACCCGACATGACCCGGTGACCCGGGGCCGGGGTAACGACCTGTCCAGGGGACCTGGGCCGGGGACCCGACAGGACCCGGTGACCTGGTTCCGGGGTGCCGACCTGACCCGGTGACCTGGGGCTGTGGTGTCGACCGGACTCGGGGACCTGGTCCGGTGTCCCGTCATGACCCGGGGACCTGGGGTCGGGGTGGTCACCAGACCGTTGTACCCAGGCCGTTGAGCCGACATGACCCTGTGACCCGGGGCCTGGGTAAAAATCCAACCCGGGGACCCGGGCATGGGACATGACATGACCCGACCTGGGTCCGGGGACCCCACGTGACCCGGTGACCTGGGGCCGGGGTCCCCACGTGACCCGGGGACCCGGGCCGGGGTCCCCACGTGACCCGGGGTCCTGGTGCCGGGGTCCCCACGTGACCCGCTGACCTGGGGCCGTTGTCCCCACGTGACCCGGGGACCTGGTGCCGGGGTCCCCACGTGACCCGGGGACCCGGGCCGGGGTCCCCACGTGACCCGGTGACCTGAGGCCGAGGTCCCCACGTGACCCGGTGACCTGGGGCGAGGGTCCCCACGTGACCCGGGGTCCTGGTGCCGGGGTCCCCAAGTGACCCGGGGACCCGGGCCGGGGACCCCACGTGACCCGGTGACCTGGGGCCGGGGTCCCCACGTGACCCGGGGACCCGGGCCGGGGACATCACGTGACCCGGTCACCTGGGGCCGGGGTCCCCACGTGACCCGGGGTCCTGGTGCCGGGGTCCCCACGTGACCCGGTGACCTGAGGCCGGGGTCCCCACGTGACCCGGTGACCTGGGCCCGGGGTCCCCACGTGACCCGGGGTCCTGGTGCCGGTGTTCCCACGTGACCCGGGGACCCGGGCCGCGGACCCCACGTGACCCGGTGACCTGGGGCCGGGGTCCCCACGTGACCCGGGGACCCGGGCCGGGGACATCACGTGACCCGGTCACCTGGGGCCGGGATCCCCACGTGACCCGGTCACCTGGGGCCGGGGTCCCCCACGTGACCCGGTGACCTGAGGCCGGGGTCCCCACGTGACCCGGTGACCTGGGGCCGGGGTCCCCACGTGACCTGGGGTCCTGGTGCCTGGGTTCCCACGTGACCCGGGGACCCGGGCCGGGGTCCCCACGTGACCCGGGGTCCTGGTGCCGGTGTCCCCCACGTGACCCGGGGACCCGGGCCGGGGACCCCACGTGACCCGGTGACCTGGGGGCCGGGGTCCCCACGTGACCCGGGGACCCGGGCCGGGGACATCACGTGACCCGGTCACCTGGGGCCGGGGTCCCCACGTGACCCGGGGTCCTGGTGCCGGTGTCCCCACGTGACCCGGTCACCTGGGGCCCGGGTCCCCACGTGACCCGGTCACCTGGGGCCGGGGTCCCCACGTGACCTGGGGACCCGGGCCGGGGACCCCACGTGACCCGGGGACCTGGGGCCGGGGATGTCACCCGACACTGGTACCCGGGGCAGCGACCCGATACGACCCGGGGACCTGGGTCCGGGGTCCCGACCTGACCCGGTGACCTGGGGCCAGGGTAACCACCTGACCCGGGGACCCGGGCCGGGGACTCGGTATGACTCCGTCTCCCGGGGCCGGGGTGGTCACCTGACACTGCTACCCGGGACAGCGACCCGACATGACCCGGTGACCCTGGGCCGGGGTAACGACCTGTCCAGGGGACCTGGGCCGGGGACCCGACAGGACCCGGGGACCTGGTTCCGGGGTGCCGACCTGACCCGGTGACCTGGGGCTGTGGTGTCGACCGGACTCGGGGACCTGGTCCGGTGTCCCGTCATGACCCGGGGACCTGGGGTCGGGGTGGTCACCAGACCGTTGTACCCAGGCCGTTGACCCGACATGACCCTGTGACCCGGGGCCTGGGTAAAAATCCGACCCGGGGCCTGGGTAAAAATCCAACCCGGGGACCCGGGGCCGGGTTAACGACCTGTCCAGGGGACCCGGGCCGGGGACCCGACAGGACCCGGTGATCCTTCGCTGGTGTCCCGATGCAACCCGGGGACCCGGGCCGGGGACCCCACGTGACCCGGGGACCTGGGGCCGGGGATGTCACCCGACACTGGTACCCGGGGCAGCGACCCGATACGACCCGGGGACCTGGGTCCGGGGTCCCGACCTGACCCGGTGACCTGGGGCCAGGGTAACCACCTGACCCGGGGACCCGGGCCGGGGACCCGGTATGACTCCGTCTCCCGGGGCCGGGGTGGTCACCTGACACTGCTACCCGGGACAGCGACCCGACATGACCCGGTGACCCGGGGCCGGGGGTAACGACCTGTCCAGGGGACCTGGGCCGGGGACCCGACAGGACCCGGTGACCTGGTTCCGGGGTGCCGACCTGACCCGGTGACCTGGGGCTGTGGTGTCGACCGGACTCGGGGACCTGGTCCGGTGTCCCGTCATGACCCGGGGACCTGGGGTCGGGGTGGTCACCAGACCGTTGTACCCAGGCCGTTGAGCCGACATGACCCTGTGACCCGGGGCCTGGGTAAAAATCCAAACCGGGGACCCGGGCATGGGACATGACATGACCCGACCTGGGTCCGGGGACCCCACGTGACCCGGTGACCTGGGGCCGGGGTCCCCACGTGACCCGGGGACCCGGGCCGGGGACATCACGTGACCCGGTCACCTGGGGCCGGGGTCCCCACGTGACCCGGGGTCCTGGTGCCGGGGACCCCACGTGACCCGGGGACCCGGGCCGGGGTCCCCACGTGACCCGGGGTCCTGGTGCCGGGGTCCCCACGTGACCCGCTGACCTGGGGCCGTTGTCCCCACGTGACCCGGGGACCTGGTGCCGGGGTCCCCACGTGACCCGGGGACCCGGGCCGGGGTCCCCACGTGACCCGGTGACCTGAGGCCGAGGTCCCCACGTGACCCGGTGACCTGGGGCGAGGGTCCCCACGTGACCCGGGGTCCTGGTGCCGGGGTCCCCAAGTGACCCGGGGACCCGGGCCGGGGACCCCACGTGACCCGGTGACCTGGGGCCGGGGTCCCCACGTGACCCGGGGACCCGGGCCGGGGACATCACGTGACCCGGTCACCTGGGGCCGGGGTCCCCACGTGACCCGGGGTCCTGGTGCCGGGGTCCCCACGTGACCCGGTGACCTGAGGCCGGGGTCCCCACGTGACCCGGTGACCTGGGGCCGGGGTCCCCACGTGACCCGGGGTCCTGGTGCCGGGGTTCCCACGTGACCCGGGGACCCGGGCCGGGGTCCCCACGTGACCCGGGGTCCTGTTGCCGGTGTCCCCACGTGACCCGGGGACCCGGGCCGGGGACCCCACGTGACCCGGTGACCTGGGGCCGGGGTCCCCACGTGACCCGGGGACCCGGGCCGGGGACATCACGTGACCCGGTCACCTGGGGCCGGGGTCCCCACGTGACCCGGGGTCCTGGTGCCGGGGTCCCCACGTGACCCGGGGACACGGGCCGGGGTCCCCACGTGACCCAGGGTCCTGGTGCCGGTGTCCCCACGTGACCCGGGGACCTGGGGCCGGGGTCCGCACGTGACCCGGTGACCTGGGGCCGGGGTCCCCACGTGACCCGGGGACCCGGGCCGGGGTCCCCACGTGACCCGGTCACCTGGGGCCCGGGTCCCCACGTGACCCGGTCACCTGGGGCCGGGGTCCCCACGTGACCCGGGGACCTGGGGCCGGGGATGTCACCCGACACTGGTACCCGGGGCAGCGACCCGATACGACCCGGGGACCTGGGTCCGGGGGTCCCGACCTGACCCGGTGACCTGGGGCCAGGGTAACCACCTGACCCGGGGACCCGGGCCGGGGACTCGGTATGACTCCGTCTCCCGGGGCCGGGGTGGTCACCTGACACTGCTACCCGGGACAGCGACCCGACATGACCCGGTGACCCGGGGCCGGGGTAACGACCTGTCCAGGGGACCTGGGCCGGGGACCCGACAGGACCCGGGGACCTGGTTCCGGGGTGCCGACCTGACCCGGTGACCTGGGGCTGTGGTGTCGACCGGACTCGGGGACCTGGTCCGGTGTCCCGTCATGACCCGGGGACCTGGGGTCGGGGTGGTCACCAGACCGTTGTACCCAGGCCGTTGAGCCGACATGACCCTGTGACCCGGGGCCTGGGTAAAAATCCAACCCGGGGACCCGGGCATGGGACATGACATGACCCGACCTGGGTCCGGGGACCCCACGTGACCCGGTGACCTGGGGCCGGGGTCCCCACGTGACCCGGGGACCCGGGCCGGGGACATCACGTGACCCGGTCACCTGGGGCCGGGGTCCCCACGTGACCCGGGGTCCTGGTGCCGGGGACCCCACGTGACCCGGGGACCCGGGCCGGGGTCCCCACGTGACCCGGGGTCCTGGTGCCGGGGTCCCCACGTGACCCGCTGACCTGGGGCCGTTGTCCCCACGTGACCCGGGGACCTGGTGCCGGGGTCCCCACGTGACCCGGGGACCCGGGCCGGGGTCCCCACGTGACCCGGTGACCTGAGGCCGAGGTCCCCACGTGACCCGGTGACCTGGGGCGAGGGTCCCCACGTGACCCGGGGTCCTGGTGCCGGGGTCCCCAAGTGACCCGGGGACCCGGGCCGGGGACCCCACGTGACCCGGTGACCTGGGGCCGGGGTCCCCACGTGACCCGGGGACCCGGGCCGGGGACATCACGTGACCCGGTCACCTGGGGCCGGGGTCCCCACGTGACCCGGGGTCCTGGTGCCGGGGTCCCCACGTGACCCGGTGACCTGAGGCCGGGGTCCCCACGTGACCCGGTGACCTGGGCCCGGGGTCCCCACGTGACCCGGGGTCCTGGTGCCGGGGTTCCCACGTGACCCGGGGACCCGGGCCGGGGGTCCCCACGTGACCCGGGGTCCTGTTGCCGGTGTCCCCACGTGACCCGGGGACCCGGGCCGGGGACCCCACGTGACCCGGTGACCTGGGGCCGGGGTCCCCACGTGACCCGGGGACCCGGGCCGGGGACATCACGTGACCCGGTCACCTGGGGCCGGGGTCCCCACGTGACCCGGGGTCCTGGTGCCGGGGTCCCCACGTGACCCGGGGACCCGGGCCGGGGTCCCCACGTGACCCAGGGTCCTGGTGCCAGTGTTCCCCACGTGACCCGGGAACCTGGGGCCGGGGTCCGCACGTGACCCGGTGACCTGGGGCCGGGGTCCGCACGTGACCCGGGGACCCGGGCCGGGGTCCCCACGTGACCTGGTCACCTGGGGCCCGGGTCCCCACGTGACCCGGTCACCTGGGGCCGGGGTCCCCACGTGACCTGGGGACCCGGGCCGGGGACCCCACGTGACCCGGGGACCTGGGGCCGGGGATGTCACCCGACACTGGTACCCGGGGCAGCGACCCGATACGACCCGGGGACCTGGGTCCGGGGTCCCGACCTGACCCGGTGACCTGGGGCCAGGGTAACCACCTGACCCGGGGACCCGGGCCGGGGACTCGGTATGACTCCGTCTCCCGGGGCCGGGGTGGTCACCTGACACTGCTACCCGGGACAGCGACCCGACATAACCCGGTGACCCGGGGCCGGGGTAACGACCTGTCCAGGGGACCTGGGCCGGGGACCCGACAGGACCCGGGGACCTGGTTCCAGGGTGCCGACCTGACCCGGTGACCTGGGGCTGTGGTGTCGACCGGACTCGGGGACCTGGTCCGGTGTCCCGTCATGACCCGGGGGACCTGGGGTAGGGGTGGTCACCAGACCGTTGTACCCAGGCCGTTGACCCGACATGACCCTGTGACCCGGTGCCTGGGTAAAAATCCAACCCGGGGACCCGGGCATGGGACGTGACATGACCCGACCTGGGTCCGGGGTCCCGACCTGACCCGGTGACCTGGGGCCAGGGTAACCACCTGACCCGGGGACTCGGGCCGGGGACCCGGTATGACTCCGTCTCCCGGGGCCGGGGTGGTCACCTGACACTGCTACCCGGGACAGCGACCCGACATGACCCGGTGACCCGGGGCCGGGGTAACGACCTGTCCAGGGGACCTGGGCCGGGGACCCGACATGACCCGGTGACCTGGTTCCGGGGTGCTGACCTGACCCGGTGACCTGGGGCTGTGGTGTCGACCGGACTCGGGGACCTGGTCCGGTGTCCCGTCATGACCCGGGGACCTGGGGTCGGAGTGGTCACCAGACCGTTGTACCCAGGCCGTTGACCCGACATGACCCTGTGACCCGGGGCCTGAGTAAAAATCCGACCCGGGGCCTGGGTAAAAATCCAACCCGGGGACCCGGGGCCGGGTTAACGACCTGTCCAGGGGACCCGGGCCGGGGACCCGACAGGACCCGGTGATCCTTCGCTGGTGTCCCGATGCAACCCGGGGACCCGGGCCGGGGACCCCACGTGACCCGGGGACCTGGGGCAGGGGATGTCACCCGACACTGGTACCCGGGGCAGCGACCCGATACGACCCGGGGACCTGGGTCCGGGGTCCCGACCTGACCCGGTGACCTGGGGCCAGGGTAACCACCTGACCTGGGGACCCGGGCCGGGGACCCGGTATGACTCCGTCTCCCGGGGCCGGGGTGGTCACCTGACACTGCTACCCGGGACAGCGACCCGACATGACCCGGTGACCCGGGGCCGGGGTAACGACCTGTCCAGGGGACCTGGGCCGGGGACCCGACAGGACCCGGTGACCTGGTTCCGGGGGTGCCGACCTGACCCGGTGACCTGGGGCTGTGGTGTCGACCGGACTCGGGGACCTGGTCCGGTGTCCCGTCATGACCCGGGGACCTGGGGTCGGGGTGGTCACCAGACCGTTGTACCCAGGCCGTTGAGCCGACATGACCCTGTGTGACCCGGAGCCTGGGTAAAAATCCAACCCGGGGACCCGGGCATGGGACGTGACATGACCCGACCTGGGTCCGGGGTCCCGACCTGACCCGGTGACCTGGGCCGGGGACCCCACGTGACCCGGGGACCTGGGGCCGGGGATGTCACCCGACACTGGTACCCGGGGCAGCGACCCGATACGACCCGGGGACCTGGGTCCGGGGTCCCGACCTGACCCTTTGACCCGGGTCCTGGGTAAAAATCCAACCCGGGGACCCGGGCATGGGACATGACATGACCCGACCTGGGTCCGGGGACCCCACGTGACCCGGTGACCTGGGGCCGGGGTCCCCACGTGACCCGGGGACCCGGGCCGGGGACATCACGTGACCCGGTCACCTGGGGCCGGGGTCCCCACGTGACCCGGGGTCCTGGTGCCGGGGACCCCACGTGACCCAGGGACCCGGGCCGGGGTCCCCACGTGACCTGGGGTCCTGGTGCCGGGGTCCCCACGTGACCCGCTGACCTGGGGCCGTTGTCCCCACGTGACCCGGGGACCCGGGCCGGGGTCCCCACGTGACCCGGTGACCTGAGGACGAGGTCCCCACGTGACCCGGTGACCTGGGGCGAGGGTCCCCACGTGACCCGGGGTCCTGGTGCCGGGGTCCCCAAGTGACCCGGGGACCCGTGCCGGGGACCCCACGTGACCCGGTGACCTGGGGCCGGGGTCCCCACGTGACCCGGGGACCCGGGACGGGGACATCACGTGACCCGGTCACCTGGGGCCGGGGTCCCCACGTGACCCGGGATCCTGGTGCCGGGGTCCCCACGTGACCCGGTGACCTGAGGCCGGGGTCCCCACGTGACCCGGTGACCTGGGGCCGGGGTCCCCACGTGACCCGGGGTCCTGGTGCCGGGGTTCCCACGTGACCCGGGGACCCGGGCCGGGGGTCCCCACGTGACCCGGGGTCCTGGTGCCGGTGTCCCCACGTGACCCGGGGACCCGGGCCGGGGACCCCACGTGACCCGGTGACCTGGGGCCGGGGTCCCCACGTGACCCGGGGACCCGGGCCGGGGACATCACGTGACCCGGTCACCTGGGGCCGGGGTCCCCACGTGACCCGGGGTCCTGGTGCCGGGGACCCCACGTGACCCGGGGACCCGGGCCGGGGTCCCCACGTGACCCGGGGTCCTGGTGCCGGGGTCCCCACGTGACCCGCTGACCTGGGGCCGTTGTCCCCACGTGACCCGGGGACCTGGTGCCGGGGTCCCCACGTGACCCGGGGACCCGGGCCGGGGTCCCCACGTGACCCGGTGACCTGAGGCCGAGGTCCCCACGTGACCCGGTGACCTGGGGCGAGGGTCCCCACGTGACCCGGGGTCCTGGTGCCGGGGTCCCCAAGTGACCCGGGGACCCGGGCCGGGGACCCCACGTGACCCGGTGACCTGGGGCCGGGGTCCCCACGTGACCCGGGGACCCGGGCCGGGGACATCACGTGACCCGGTCACCTGGGGCCGGGGTCCCCACGTGACCCGGGGTCCTGGTGCCGGGGTCCCCACGTGACCCGGTGACCTGAGGCCGGGGTCCCCACGTGACCCGGTGACCTGGGCCCGGGGTCCCCACGTGACCCGGGGTCCTGGTGCCGGGGTTCCCACGTGACCCGGGGACCCGGGCCGGGGTCCCCACGTGACCCGGGGTCCTGTTGCCGGTGTCCCCACGTGACCCGGGGACCCGGGCCGGGGACCCCACGTGACCCGGTGACCTGGGGCCGGGGTCCCCACGTGACCCGGGGACCCGGGCCGGGGACATCACGTGACCCGGTCACCTGGGGCCGGGGTCCCCACGTGACCCGGGGTCCTGGTGCCGGGGTCCCCACGTGACCCGGGGACACGGGCCGGGGTCCCCACGTGACCCAGGGTCCTGGTGCCGGTGTCCCCACGTGACCCGGGGACCTGGGGCCGGGGTCCGCACGTGACCCGGTGACCTGGGGCCGGGGTCCCCACGTGACCCGGGGACCCGGGCCGGGGTCCCCACGTGACCCGGTCACCTGGGGCCCGGGTCCCCACGTGACCCGGTCACCTGGGGCCGGGGTCCCCACGTGACCCGGGGACCTGGGGCCGGGGATGTCACCCGACACTGGTACCCGGGGCAGCGACCCGATACGACCCGGGGACCTGGGTCCGGGGTCCCGACCTGACCCGGTGACCTGGGGCCAGGGTAACCACCTGACCCGGGGACCCGGGCCGGGGACTCGGTATGACTCCGTCTCCCGGGGCCGGGGTGGTCACCTGACACTGCTACCCGGGACAGCGACCCGACATGACCCGGTGACCCGGGGCCGGGGTAACGACCTGTCCAGGGGACCTGGGCCGGGGACCCGACAGGACCCGGGGACCTGGTTCCGGGGTGCCGACCTGACCCGGTGACCTGGGGCTGTGGTGTCGACCGGACTCGGGGACCTGGTCCGGTGTCCCGTCATGACCCGGGGACCTGGGGTCGGGGTGGTCACCAGACCGTTGTACCCAGGCCGTTGAGCCGACATGACCCTGTGACCCGGGGCCTGGGTAAAAATCCAACCCGGGGACCCGGGCATGGGACATGACATGACCCGACCTGGGTCCGGGGACCCCACGTGACCCGGTGACCTGGGGCCGGGGTCCCCACGTGACCCGGGGACCCGGGCCGGGGACATCACGTGACCCGGTCACCTGGGGCCGGGGTCCCCACGTGACCCGGGGTCCTGGTGCCGGGGACCCCACGTGACCCGGGGACCCGGGCCGGGGTCCCCACGTGACCCGGGGTCCTGGTGCCGGGGTCCCCACGTGACCCGCTGACCTGGGGCCGTTGTCCCCACGTGACCCGGGGACCTGGTGCCGGGGTCCCCACGTGACCCGGGGACCCGGGCCGGGGTCCCCACGTGACCCGGTGACCTGAGGCCGAGGTCCCCACGTGACCCGGTGACCTGGGGCGAGGGTCCCCACGTGACCCGGGGTCCTGGTGCCGGGGTCCCCAAGTGACCCGGGGACCCGGGCCGGGGACCCCACGTGACCCGGTGACCTGGGGCCGGGGTCCCCACGTGACCCGGGGACCCGGGCCGGGGACATCACGTGACCCGGTCACCTGGGGCCGGGGTCCCCACGTGACCCGGGGTCCTGGTGCCGGGGTCCCCACGTGACCCGGTGACCTGAGGCCGGGGTCCCCACGTGACCCGGTGACCTGGGCCCGGGGTCCCCACGTGACCCGGGGTCCTGGTGCCGGGGTTCCCACGTGACCCGGGGACCCGGGCCGGGGTCCCCACGTGACCCGGGGTCCTGTTGCCGGTGTCCCCACGTGACCCGGGGACCCGGGCCGGGGACCCCACGTGACCCGGTGACCTGGGGCCGGGGTCCCCACGTGACCCGGGGACCCGGGCCGGGGACATCACGTGACCCGGTCACCTGGGGCCGGGGTCCCCACGTGACCCGGGGTCCTGGTGCCGGGGTCCCCACGTGACCCGGGGACCCGGGCCGGGGTCCCCACGTGACCCAGGGTCCTGGTGCCAGTGTCCCCACGTGACCCGGGAACCTGGGGCCGGGGTCCGCACGTGACCCGGTGACCTGGGGCCGGGGTCCGCACGTGACCCGGGGACCCGGGCCGGGGTCCCCACGTGACCTGGTCACCTGGGGCCCGGGTCCCCACGTGACCCGGTCACCTGGGGCCGGGGTCCCCACGTGACCTGGGGACCCGGGCCGGGGACCCCACGTGACCCGGGGACCTGGGGCCGGGGATGTCACCCGACACTGGTACCCGGGGCAGCGACCCGATACGACCCGGGGACCTGGGTCCGGGGTCCCGACCTGACCCGGTGACCTGGGGCCAGGGTAACCACCTGACCCGGGGACCCGGGCCGGGGACTCGGTATGACTCCGTCTCCCGGGGCCGGGGTGGTCACCTGACACTGCTACCCGGGACAGCGACCCGACATAACCCGGTGACCCGGGGCCGGGGTAACGACCTGTCCAGGGGACCTGGGCCGGGGACCCGACAGGACCCGGGGACCTGGTTCCAGGGTGCCGACCTGACCCGGTGACCTGGGGCTGTGGTGTCGACCGGACTCGGGGACCTGGTCCGGTGTCCCGTCATGACCCGGGGACCTGGGGTAGGGGTGGTCACCAGACCGTTGTACCCAGGCCGTTGACCCGACATGACCCTGTGACCCGGTGCCTGGGTAAAAATCCAACCCGGGGACCCGGGCATGGGACGTGACATGACCCGACCTGGGTCCGGGGTCCCGACCTGACCCGGTGACCTGGGGCCAGGGTAACCACCTGACCCGGGGACTCGGGCCGGGGACCCGGTATGACTCCGTCTCCCGGGGCCGGGGTGGTCACCTGACACTGCTACCCGGGACAGCGACCCGACATGACCCGGTGACCCGGGGCCGGGGTAACGACCTGTCCAGGGGACCTGGGCCGGGGACCCGACATGACCCGGTGACCTGGTTCCGGGGTGCTGACCTGACCCGGTGACCTGGGGCTGTGGTGTCGACCGGACTCGGGGACCTGGTCCGGTGTCCCGTCATGACCCGGGGACCTGGGGTCGGAGTGGTCACCAGACCGTTGTACCCAGGCCGTTGACCCGACATGACCCTGTGACCCGGGGCCTGAGTAAAAATCCGACCCGGGGCCTGGGTAAAAATCCAACCCGGGGACCCGGGGCCGGGTTAACGACCTGTCCAGGGGACCCGGGCCGGGGACCCGACAGGACCCGGTGATCCTTCGCTGGTGTCCCGATGCAACCCGGGGACCCGGGCCGGGGACCCCACGTGACCCGGGGACCTGGGGCAGGGGATGTCACCCGACACTGGTACCCGGGGCAGCGACCCGATACGACCCGGGGACCTGGGTCCGGGGTCCCGACCTGACCCGGTGACCTGGGGCCAGGGTAACCACCTGACCTGGGGACCCGGGCCGGGGACCCGGTATGACTCCGTCTCCCGGGGCCGGGGTGGTCACCTGACACTGCTACCCGGGACAGCGACCCGACATGACCCGGTGACCCGGGGCCGGGGTAACGACCTGTCCAGGGGACCTGGGCCGGGGACCCGACAGGACCCGGTGACCTGGTTCCGGGGTGCCGACCTGACCCGGTGACCTGGGGCTGTGGTGTCGACCGGACTCGGGGACCTGGTCCGGTGTCCCGTCATGACCCGGGGACCTGGGGTCGGGGTGGTCACCAGACCGTTGTACCCAGGCCGTTGAGCCGACATGACCCTGTGACCCGGAGCCTGGGTAAAAATCCAACCCGGGGACCCGGGCATGGGACGTGACATGACCCGACCTGGGTCCGGGGTCCCGACCTGACCCGGTGACCTGGGCCGGGGACCCCACGTGACCCGGGGACCTGGGGCCGGGGATGTCACCCGACACTGGTACCCGGGGCAGCGACCCGATACGACCCGGGGACCTGGGTCCGGGGTCCCGACCTGACCCTTTGACCCGGGTCCTGGGTAAAAATCCAACCCGGGGACCCGGGCATGGGACATGACATGACCCGACCTGGGTCCGGGGACCCCACGTGACCCGGTGACCTGGGGCCGGGGTCCCCACGTGACCCGGGGACCCGGGCCGGGGACATCACGTGACCCGGTCACCTGGGGCCGGGGTCCCCACGTGACCCGGGGTCCTGGTGCCGGGGACCCCACGTGACCCAGGGACCCGGGCCGGGGTCCCCACGTGACCTGGGGTCCTGGTGCCGGGGTCCCCACGTGACCCGCTGACCTGGGGCCGTTGTCCCCACGTGACCCGGGGACCCGGGCCGGGGTCCCCACGTGACCCGGTGACCTGAGGACGAGGTCCCCACGTGACCCGGTGACCTGGGGCGAGGGTCCCCACGTGACCCGGGGTCCTGGTGCCGGGGTCCCCAAGTGACCCGGGGACCCGTGCCGGGGACCCCACGTGACCCGGTGACCTGGGGCCGGGGTCCCCACGTGACCCGGGGACCCGGGACGGGGACATCACGTGACCCGGTCACCTGGGGCCGGGGTCCCCACGTGACCCGGGATCCTGGTGCCGGGGTCCCCACGTGACCCGGTGACCTGAGGCCGGGGTCCCCACGTGACCCGGTGACCTGGGGCCGGGGTCCCCACGTGACCCGGGGTCCTGGTGCCGGGGTTCCCACGTGACCCGGGGACCCGGGCCGGGGTCCCCACGTGACCCGGGGTCCTGGTGCCGGTGTCCCCACGTGACCCGGGGACCCGGGCCGGGGACCCCACGTGACCCGGTGACCTGGGGCCGGGGTCCCCACGTGACCCGGGGACCCGGGCCGGGGACATCACGTGACCCGGTCACCTGGGGCCGGGGTCCCCACGTGACCCGGGGTCCTGGTGTCGGGGTCCCCACGTGACCCGGGGACCCGGGCCGGGGTCCCCACGTGACCCAGGGTCCTGGTGCCGGTGTCCCCACGTGACCCGGGGACCTGGGGCCGGGGTCCGCACATGACCCGGTGACCTGGGGCCGGGGTCCCCACGTGACCCGGGGACCCGGGCCGGGGTACCCACGTGACCCGGTCACCTGGGGCCCGGGTCCCCACGTGACCTGGGGACCCGGGCCGGGGACCCCACGTGACCCGGGGACCTGGGGCCGGGGATGTCACCCGACACTGGTACCCGGGGCAGCGACCCGATACGACCCGGGGACCTGGGTCCGGGGTCCCGACCTGACCCGGTGACCTGGGGCCAGGGTAACCACCTGACCCGGGGACCCGGGCCGGGGACTCGGTATGACTCCGTCTCCCGGGGCCGGGGTGGTCACCTGACACTGCTACCCGGGACAGCGACCCGACATGACCCGGTGACCCGGGGCCGGGGTAACGACCTTTCCAGGGGACCTGGGCCGGGGACCCGACAGGACCCGGGGACCTGGTTCCGGGGTGCCGACCTGACCCGGTGACCTGGGGCTGTGGTGTCGACCGGACTCGGGGACCTGGTCCGGTGTCCCGTCATGACCCGGGGACCTGGGGTCGGGGTGGTCACCAGACCGTTGTACCCAGGCCGTTGACCCGACATGACCCTGTGACCCGGTGCCTGGGTAAAAATCCAACCCGGGGACCCGGGCATGGGACGTGACATGACCCGACCTGGGTCCGGGGTCCCGACCTGACCCGGTGACCTGGGGCCAGGGTAACCACCTGACCCGGGGACTCGGGCCGGGGACCCGGTATGACTCCGTCTCCCGGGGCCGGGGTGGTCACCTGACACTGGTACCCGGGACAGCGACCCGACATGACCCGGTGACCCTGGGCCGGGGTAACGACCTGTCCAGGGGACCTGGGCCGGGGACCCGACAGGACCCGGTGACCTGGTTCCGGGGTGCCGACCTGACCCGGTGACCTGGGGCTGTGGTGTCGACCGGACTCGGGGACCTGGTCCGGTGTCCCGTCATGACCCGGGGACCTGGGGTCGGGGTGGTCACCAGACCGTTGTACCCAGGCCGTTGACCCGACATGACCCTGTGACCCGGGGCCTGGGTAAAAATCCGACCCGGGGCCTGGGTAAAAATCCAACCCGGGGACCCGGGGCCGGGTTAACGACCTGTCCAGGGGACCCGGGCCGGGGACCCGACAGGACCCGGTGATCCTTCGCTGGTGTCCCGATGCAACCCGGGGACCCGGGCCGGGGACCCCACGTGACCCGGGGACCTGGGGCCGGGGATGTCACCCGACACTGGTACCCGGGGCAGCGACCCGATACGACCCGGGGACCTGGGTCCGGGGTCCCGACCTGACCCGGTGACCTGGGGCCAGGGTAACCACCTGACCCGGGGACCCGGGCCGGGGACCCGGTATGACTCCGTCTCCCGGGGCCGGGGTGGTCACCTGACACTGCTACCCGGGACAGCGACCCCACGTGACCCGGTGACCTGGGGCCGGGGTCCCCACGTGACCCGGGGACCCGGGCCGGGGACATCACGTGACCCGGTCACCTGGGGCCGGGGTCCCCACGTGACCCGGGGTCCTGGTGCCGGGGTCCCCACGTGACCCGGGGACCCGGGCCGGGGTCCCCACGTGACCCAGGGTCCTGGTGCCGGTGTCCCCACGTGACACGGGGACCTGGGGCCGGGGTCCGCACGTGACCCGGTGACCTGGGGCCGGGGTCCCCACGTGACCCGGGGACCCGGGCCGGGGTCCCCACGTGACCCGGTCACCTGGGGCCCGGGTCCCCACGTGACCCGGTGACCTGGGGCCGGGGTCCCCACGTGACCTGGGCACCCGGGCCGGGGACCCCACGTGACCCGGGGACCTGGGGCCGGGGATGTCACCCGACACTGGTACCCGGGGCAGCGACCCGATACGACCCGGGGACCTGGGTCCGGGGTCCCGACCTGACCCGGGGACCTGGTTCCGGTGTAACCACCTGACCCGGGGACCCGGGCCGGGTTAACGACCTGTCCAGGGGACCCGGGCCGGGGACCCGACAGGACCCGGGGACCTGGGGCAGGGGATGTCACCCGACACTGGTACCCGGGGCAGCGACCCGACATGACCCGGTGACCCGGGGCCGGGGTAACGACCTGTCCAGGGGACCTGGGCCGGGGACCCGACATGACCCGGGGACCTGGTTCCGGGGTGCCGACCTGACCCGGTGACCTGGGGCTGTGGTGTCGACCGGACTCGGGGACCTGGTCCGGTGTCCCGTCATGACCCGGGGACCTGGGGTCGGGGTGGTCACCAGACCGTTGTACCCAGGCCGTTGAGCCGACATGACCCTGTGACCCGGAGCCTGGGTAAAAATCCAACCCGGGGACCCGGGCATGGGACGTGACATGACCCGACCTGGGTCCGGGGTCCCGACCTGACCCGGTGACCTGGGCCGGGGACCCCACGTGACCCGGGGACCTGGGGCCGGGGATGTCACCCGACACTGGTACCCGGGGCAGCGACCCGATACGACCCGGGGACCTGGGTCCGGGGTCCCGACCTGACCCGGTGACCTGGGGCCAGGGTAACCACCTGACCCGGGGACCCGGGCCGGGGACTCGGTATGACTCCGTCTCCCGGGGCCGGGGTGGTCACCTGACACTGCTACCCGGGACAGCGACCCGACATGACCCGGTGACCCGGGGCCGGGGTAACGACCTGTCCAGGGGACCTGGGCCGGGGACCCGACAGGACCCGGGGACCTGGTTCCGGGGTGCCGACCTGACCCGGTGACCTGGGGCTGTGGTGTCGACCGGACTCGGGGACCTGGTCCGGTGTCCCGTCATGACCCGGGGACCTGGGGTCGGGGTGGTCACCAGACCGTTGTACCCAGGCCGTTGACCCGACATGACCCTGTGACCCGGTGCCTGGGTAAAAATCCAACCCGGGGACCCGGGCATGGGACGTGACATGACCCGACCTGGGTCCGGGGTCCCGACCTGACCCGGTGACCTGGGGCCAGGGTAACCACCTGACCCGGGGACTCGGGCCGGGGACCCGGTATGACTCCGTCTCCCGGGGCCGGGGTGGTCACCTGACACTGCTACCCGGGACAGCGACCCGACATGACCCGGTGACCTGGTTCCGGGGTGCCGACCTGACCCGGTGACCTGGGGCTGTGGTGTCGACCGGACTCGGGGACCTGGTCCGGTGTCCCGTCATGACCCGGGGACCTGGGGTCGGAGTGGTCACCAGACCGTTGTACCCAGGCCGTTGACCCGACATGACCCTGTGACCCGGGGCCTGAGTAAAAATCCGACCCGGGGCCTGGGTAAAAATCCAACCCGGGGACCCGGGGCCGGGTTAACGACCTGTCCAGGGGACCCGGGCCGGGGACCCGACAGGACCCGGTGATCCTTCGCTGGTGTCCCGATGCAACCCGGGGACCCGGGCCGGGGACCCCACGTGACCCGGGGACCTGGGGCAGGGGATGTCACCCGACACTGGTACCCGGGGCAGCGACCCGATACGACCCGGGGACCTGGGTCCGGGGTCCCGACCTGACCCGGTGACCTGGGGCCAGGGTAACCACCTGACCCGGGGACCCGGGCCGGGGACCCGGTATGACTCCGTCTCCCGGGGCCGGGGTGGTCACCTGACACTGCTACCCGGGACAGCGACCCGACATGACCCGGTGACCCGGGGCCGGGGTAACGACCTGTCCAGGGGACCTGGGCCGGGGACCCGACAGGACCCGGTGACCTGGTTCCGGGGTGCCGACCTGACCCGGTGACCTGGGGCTGTGGTGTCGACCGGACTCGGGGACCTGGTCCGGTGTCCCGTCATGACCCGGGGACCTGGGGTCGGGGTGGTCACCAGACCGTTGTACCCAGGCCGTTGAGCCGACATGACCCTGTGACCCGGTGCCTGGGTAAAAATCCAACCCGGGGACCCGGGCATGGGACGTGACATGACCCGACCTGGGTCCGGGGTCCCGACCTGACCCGGTGACCTGGGCCGGGGACCCCACGTGACCCGGGGACCTGGGGCCGGGGATGTCACCCGACACTGGTACCCGGGGCAGCGACCCGATACGACACGGGGACCTGGGTCCGGGGTCCCGACCTGACCCGCTGACATGGGGCCGGTGTCCCCACGTGACCCGGGGTCCTGGTGCCGGGGTCCCCACGTGACCCGGGGACCCGAGCCGGGGTCCCCACGTGACCCGGTGACCTGAGGCCGGGGTCCCCACGTGACCCGGTGACCTGGGGCCGGGGTCCCCACGTGACCCGGGGTCCTGGTGCCGGGGTCCCCACGTGACCCGGGGACCCGGGCCGGGGACCCCACGTGACCCGGTGACCTGGGGCCGGGGTCCCCACGTGACCCGGGCACCCGGGCCGGGGACATCACGTGACCCGGTCAACTGGGGCCGGGATCCCCACGTGACCCGGTCACCTGGGGCCGGGGTCCCCACGTGACCCGGTGACCTGAGGCCGGGGTCCCCACGTGACCCGGTGACCTGGGGCCGGGGTCCCCACGTGACCCGGGGTCCTGGTGCCTGGGTTCCCACGTGACCCGGGAACCCGGGCCGGGGTCCCCACGTGACCCGGGGTCCTGGGGCCGGTGTCCCCACGTGACCCGGGGACCCGGGCCGGGGACCCCACGTGACCCGGTGACCTGGGGCCGGGGTCCCCACGTGACCCGGGGACCCGGGCCGGGGACATCACGTGACCCGGTCACCTGGGGCCGGGGTCCCCACGTGACCCGGAGTCCTGGTGCCGGTGTCCCCACGTGACCCGGGGACCCGGGCCGGGGACCCCACGTGACCCGGTGACCTGGGGCCGGGGTCCCCACGTGACCCGGGGACCCGGGCCGGGGACATCACGTGACCCGGTGACCTTGGGCCGGGGTCCCCACGTGACCCAGGGTCCTGGTGCCGGTGTCCCCACGTGACCCGGTGACCTGGGGCCGGGGTCCCCACATGACCCGGTGACCTGGGGCCGGGGTCCCCACGTGACCCGGGGACCCGGGCCGGGGTCCCCACGTGACCCAGGGTCCTGGTGCCGGTGTCCCCACGTGACCCGGTGACCTGGGGCCGGGGTCCCCACGTGACCCGGTGACCTGGGGCCGGGGTCCCCACGTGACCCGGGGACCCGGGCCGGGGACATCACGTGACCCGGTCACCTGGGGCCGGGGTCACCACGTGACCCGGTCACCTGGGGCCGGGGTCCCCACGTGACCCGGGGTCCTGGTGCCGGTGTCCCCACGTGACCCGGTCACTTGGGGCCCGGGTCCCCACGTGACCCGGTCACCTGGGGCCGGGGTCCCCACGTGACCTGGGGACCCGGGCCGGGGACCCCACGTGACCCGGGGACCTGGGGCCGGGGATGTCACCCGACACTGGTACCCGGGGCAGCGACCCGATACGACCCGGGGACCTGGGTCCGGGGTCCCGACCTGACCCGGTGACCTGGGGCCAGGGTAACCACCTGACCCGGGGACCCGGGCCGGGGACTCGGTATGACTCCGTCTCCCGGGGCCAGGGTGGTCACCTGACACTGCTACCCGGGACAGCGACCCGACATGACCCGGTGACCCGGGGCCGGGGTAACGACCTGTCCAGGGGACCTGGGCCGGGGACCCGACAGGACCCGGTGACCTGGTTCCGGGGTGCCGACCTGACCCGGTGACCTGGGGCTGTGGTGTCGACCGGACTCGGGGACCTGGTCCGGTGTCCCGTCATGACCCGGGGACCTGGGGTCGGGGTGGTCACCAGACCGTTGTACCCAGGCCGTTGAGCCGACATGACCCTGTGACCCGGGGCCTGGGTAAAAATCCAACCCGGGGACCCGGGCATGGGACATGACATGACCCGACCTGGGTCCGGGGACCCCACGTGACCCGGTGACCTGGGGCCGGGGTCCCCACGTGACCCGGGGACCCGGGCATGGGACGTGACATGACCCGATCTGGGTCCGGGGTCCCGACCTGACCCGGTGACCTGGGCCGGGGACCCCACGTGACCCGGGGACCTGGGGCAGGGGATGTCACCCGACACTGGTACCCGGGGCAGCGACCCGATACGACCCGGGGACCTGGGTCCGGGGTCCCGTCCTGACCCGGTGACCTGGGGCTGTGGTGTCGACCGGACTCGGGGACCTGGTCCGGTGTCCCGTCATGACCCGGGGACCTGGGGTCGGGGTGGTCACCAGACCGTTGTACCCAGGCCGTTGAGCCGACATGACCCTGTGACCCGGAGCCTGGGTAAAAATCCAACCCGTGGACCCGGGCATGGGACGTGACATGACCCGACCTGGGTCCGGGGTCCCGACCTGACCCGGGGACCCGGGCCGGGGACCCCACGTGACCCAGTGACCTGGGGCCGGGGTCCCCACCTGACCCGGGGACCCGGGCCGGGGACATCACGTGACCCGGTCACCTGGGGCCGGGGTCCCCACGTGACCCGGTCACCTGGGGCCGGGGTCCCCACGTGACCCGGGGTCCTGGTGCCGGGGTCCCCACGTGACCCGGTGACCTGAGGCCGGGGTCCCCACGTGACCCGGTGACCTGGGGCCGGGGTCCCCACGTGACCCGGGGTCCTGGTGCCTGGGTTCCCACGTGACCCGGGGACCCGGGCCGGGGTCCCTACGTGACCCGGGGTCCTGGTGCCGGTGTCCCCACGTGACCCGGGGACCCGGGCCGGGGACCCCACGTGACCCGGTGACCTGGGGCCGGGGTCCCCACGTGACCCGGGGACCCGGGCCGGGGACATCACGTGACCCGGTCACCTGGTGCCGGGGTCCCCACGTGACCCGGGGACCTGGGTCCGGGGTCCCGACCTGACCCGGTGACCTGGGGCCAGGGTAACCACCTGACCCGGGGACCCGGGCCGGGGACTCGGTATGACTCCGTCTCCCGGGGCCGGGGTGGTCACCTGACACTGGTACCCGGGACAGCGACCCGACATGACCCGGTGACCCGGGGCCGGGGTAACGACCTGTCCAGGGGACCTGGGCCGGGGACCCGACAGGACCCGGGGACCTGGTTCCGGGGTGCCGACCTGACCCGGTGACCTGGGGCTGTGGTGTCGACCGGACTCGGGGACCTGGTCCGGTGTCCCGTCATGACCCGGGGACCTGGGGTCGGGGTGGTCACCAGACCGTTGTACCCAGGCCGTTGACCCGACATGACCCTGTGACCCGGGGCCTGGGTAAAAATCCGACCCGGGGCCTGGGTAAAAATCCAACCCGGGGACCCGGGGCCGGGTTAACGACCTGTCCAGGGGACCCGGGCCGGGGACCCGACAGGACCCGGTGATCCTTCGCTGGTGTCCCGATGCAACCCGGGGACCCGGGCCGGGGACCCCACGTGACCCGGGGACCTGGGGCCGGGGATGTCACCCGACACTGGTACCCGGGGCAGCGACCCGATACGACCCGGGGACCTGGGTCCGGGGTCCCGACCTGACCCGGTGACCTGGGGCCAGGGTAACCACCTGACCCGGGGACCCGGGCCGGGGACCCGGTATGACTCCGTCTCCCGGGGCCGGGGTGGTCACCTGACACTGCTACCCGGGACAGCGACCCGACATGACCCGGTGACCCGGGGCCGGGGTAACGACCTGTCCAGGGGACCTGGGCCGGGGACCCGACAGGACCCGGGGACCTGGTTCCGGGGTGCCGACCTGACCCGGTGACCTGGGGCTGTGGTGTCGACCGGACTCGGGGACCTGGTCCGGTGTCCCGTCATGACCCGGGGACCTGGGGTCGGGGTGGTCACCAGACCGTTGTACCCAGGCCGTTGAGCCGACATGACCCTGTGACCCGGAGCCTGGGTAAAAATCCAACCCGGGGACCCGGGCATGGGACGTGACATGACCCGACCTGGGTCCGGGGTCCCGACCTGACCCGGTGACCTGGGGCCAGGGTAACCACCTGACCCGGGGACTCGGGCCGGGGACCCGGTATGACTCCGTCTCCCGGGGCCGGGGTGGTCACCTGACACTGCTACCCGGGACAGCGACCCGACATGACCCGGTGACCCGGGGCCGGGGTAACGACCTGTCCAGGGGACCTGGGCCGGGGACCCGACAGGACCCGGGGACCTGGTTCCGGGGTGCCGACCTGACCCGGTGACCTGGGGCTGTGGTGTCGACCGGACTCGGGGACCTGGTCCGGTGTCCCGTCATGACCCGGGGACCTGGGGTCGGAGTGGTCACCAGACCGTTGTACCCAGGCCGTTGACCCGACATGACCCTGTGACCCGGGGCCTGAGTAAAAATCCGACCCGGGGCCTGGGTAAAAATCCAACTCGGGGACCCGGGGCCGGGTTAACGACCTGTCCAGGGGACCCGTGCTGAGGACCCGACAGGACCCGGTGATCCTTCGCTGGTGTCCCGATGCAACCCGGGGACCCGGGCCGGGGACCCCACGTGACCCGGGGACCTGGGGCAGGGGATGTCACCCGACACTGGTACCCGGGGCAGCGACCCGATACGACCCGGGGACCTGGGTCCGGGGTCCCGACCTGACCCGGTGACCTGGGGCCAGGGTAACCACCTGACCCGGGGACCCGGGCCGGGGACCCGGTATGACTCCGTCTCCCGGGGCCGGGGTGGTCACCTGACACTGCTACCCGGGACAGCGACCCGACATGACCCGGTGACCCGGGGCCGGGGTAACGACCTGTCCAGGGGACCTGGGCCGGGGACCCGACAGGACCCGGTGACCTGGTTCCGGGGTGCCGACCTGACCCGGTGACCTGGGGCTGTGGTGTCGACCAGACTCGGGGACCTGGTCCGGTGTCCCGTCATGACCCGGGGACCTGGGGTCGGGGTGGTCACCAGACCGTTGTACCCAGGCCGTTGACCCGACATGACCCTGTGACCCGGGGCCTGGGTAAAAATCCAACCCGGGGACCCGGGCATGGGACATGACATGACCCGACCTGGGTCCCGGGTCCCGACCTGACCCGCTGACCTGGGGCCGGTGTCCCCACGTGACCCGGGGTCCTGGTGCCGGGGTCCCCACGTGACCCGGGGACCCGAGCCGGGATCCCCACGTGACCCGGTGACCTGAGGCCGGGGTCCCCACGTGACCCGGTGACCTGGGGCCGGGGTCCCCACGTGACCCGGGGTCCTGGTGCCGGGGTCCCCAAGTGACCCGGGGACCCGGGCCGGGGACCCCACGTGACCCGGTGACCTGGGGCCGGGGTCCCCACGTGACCCGGGGACCCGGGCCGAGGACATCACGTGACCCGGTCACCTGGGGCCGGGGTCCCCACGTGACCCGGGGTACTGGTGCCGGGGTCCCCACGTGACCCGGGGTCCTGGTGCCGGGGTCCCCACGTGACCCGGTGACCTGAGGACGGGGTCCCCACGTGACCCGGTGACCTGGGGCCGGGGTCCCCACGTGACCCGGGGTCCTGGTGCCGGGGTTCCCACGTGACCCGGGGACCCGGGCCGGGGTCCCCACGTGACCCGGGGACCCGGGCCGGGGACATCACGTGACCCGGTCACCTGGGGCCGGGGTACCCACGTGACCCGGGGTCCTGGTGCCGGGGTCCCCACGTGACCCGGGGACCCGGGCCGGGGTCCCCACGTGACCCAGGGTCCTGGTGCCGGTGTCCCCACGTGACCCGGGGACCTGGGGCCGGGGTCCGCACGTGACCCGGTGACCTGGGGCCGGGGTCCCCACGTGACCCGGGGACCCGGGCCGGGGTCCCCACGTGACCCGGGGTCCTGGTGCCGGTGTCCCCACGTGACCCGGTGACCTGGGGCCGGGGTCCCCACGTGACCCGGTGACCTGGGGCCGGGGTCCCCACGTGACCCGGGGACCCGGGCCGGGGACATCACGTGACCCGGTCACCTGGGGCCGGGGTCCCCACGTGACCCGGTCACCTGGGGCCGGGGTCCCCACGTGACCCGGGGTCCTGGTGCCGGTGTCCCTACGTGACCCGGTCACCTGGGGCCCGGGTCCCCACGTGACCCGGTCACCTGGGGCCGGGGTCCCCACGTGACCTGGGGACCCGGGCCGGGGACCCCACGTGACCCGGGGACCTGGGGCCGGGGATGTCACCCGACACTGGTACCCGGGGCAGCGACCCGATACGACCCGGGGACCTGGGTCCGGGGTCCCGACCTGACCCGGTGACCTGGGGCCAGGGTAA
The DNA here is from genome assembly GCA_951411735.1 of Somateria mollissima. Taxonomy (NCBI): domain Eukaryota; kingdom Metazoa; phylum Chordata; class Aves; order Anseriformes; family Anatidae; genus Somateria; species Somateria mollissima. Next base: position 13,272,628 of record OX598320.1, read on the forward strand.
CCACCTGACACGGGGACCCGGGCCGGGGACTCGGTATGACTCCGTCTCCCGGGGCCGGGGTGGTCACCTGACACTGCTACCCGGGACAGCGACCCGACATGACCCGGTGACCCGGGGCCGGGGTAACGACCTGTCCAGGGGACCTGGGCCGGGGACCCGACAGGACCCGGGGACCTGGTTCCGGGGTGCCGACCTGACCCGGTGACCTGGGGCTGTGGTGTCGACCGGACTCGGGGACCTGGTCCGGTGTCCCGTCATGACCCGGGGACCTGGGGTAGGGGTGGTCACCAGACCGTTGTACCCAGGCCGTTGACCCGACATGACCCTGTGACCCGGTGCCTGGGTAAAAATCCAACCCGGGGACCCGGGCATGGGACGTGACATGACCCGACCTGGGTCCGGGGTCCCGACCTGACCCGGTGACCTGGGGCCAGGGTAACCACCTGACCCGGGGACTCGGGCCGGGGACCCGGTATGACTCCGTCTCCCGGGGCCGGGGTGGTCACCTGACACTGCTACCCGGGACAGCGACCCGACATGACCCGGTGACCCGGGGCCGGGGTAACGACCTGTCCAGGGGACCTGGGCCGGGGACCCGACATGACCCGGTGACCTGGTTCCGGGGTGCCGACCTGACCCGGTGACCTGGGGCTGTGGTGTCGACCGGACTCGGGGACCTGGTCCGGTGTCCCGTCATGACCCGGGGACCTGGGGTCGGAGTGGTCACCAGACCGTTGTACCCAGGCCGTTGACCCGACATGACCCTGTGACCCGGGGCCTGAGTAAAAATCCGACCCGGGGCCTGGGTAAAAATCCAACCCGGGGACCCGGGGCCGGGTTAACGACCTGTCCAGGGGACCCGGGCCGGGGACCCGACAGGACCCGGTGATCCTTCGCTGGTGTCCCGATGCAACCCGGGGACCCGGGCCGGGGACCCCACGTGACCCGGGGACCTGGGGCCGGGGATGTCACCCGACACTGGTACCCGGGGCAGCGACCCGATACGACCCGGGGACCTGGGTCCGGGGTCCCGACCTGACCCGGTGACCTGGGGCCAGGGTAACCACCTGACCCGGGGACCCGGGCCGGGGACCCGGTATGACTCCGTCTCCCGGGGCCGGGGTGGTCACCTGACACTGCTACCCGGGACAGCGACCCGACATGACCCGGTGACCCGGGGCCGGGGTAACGACCTGTCCAGGGGACCTGGGCCGGGGACCCGACAGGACCCGGTGACCTGGTTCCGGGGTGCCGACCTGACCCGGTGACCTGGGGCTGTGGTGTCGACCGGACTCGGGGACCTGGTCCGGTGTCCCGTCATGACCCGGGGACCTGGGGTCGGGGTGGTCACCAGACCGTTGTACCCAGGCCGTTGAGCCGACATGACCCTGTGACCCGGAGCCTGGGTAAAAATCCAACCCGGGGACCCGGGCATGGGACGTGACATGACCCAACCTGGGTCCGGGGTCCCGACCTGACCCGGTGACCCGGGCCGGGGACCCCACGTGACCCGGGGACCTGGGGCCGGGGATGTCACCCGACACTGGTACCCGGGGCAGCGACCCGATACGACCCGGGGACCTGGGTCCGGGGTCCCGACCTGACCCGGTGACCTGGGGCCAGGGTAACCACTTGACCTGGGGACCCGGGCCGGGGACACGGTATGACTCTGTCTCCCGGGGCCGGGGTGGTCACCTGACACTGCTACCCGGGACAGCGACCCGACATGACCCGGTGACCCGGGGCCGGGGTAACGACCTGTCCAGGGGACCTGGGCCGGGGACCCGACAGGACCCGGGGACCTGGTTCCGGGGTGCCGACCTGACCCGGTGACCTGGGGCTGTGGTGTCGACCGGACTCGGGGACCTGGTCCGGTGTCCCGTCATGACCCGGGGACCTGGGGTCGGGGTGGTCACCAGACCGTTGTACCCAGGCCGTTGAGCCGACATGACCCTGTGACCCGGTGCCTGGGTAAAAATCCAACCCGGGGACCCGGGCATGGGACGTGACATGACCCGACCTGGGTCCGGGGTCCCGACCTGACCCGGTGACCTGGGGCCAGGGTAACCACCTGACCCGGGGACTCGGGCCGGGGACCCGGTATGACTCCGTCTCCCGGGGCCGGGGTGGTCACCTGACACTGCTACCCGGGACAGCGACCCGACATGACCCGGTGACCCGGGGCCGGGGTAACGACCTGTCCAGGGGACCTGGGCCGGGGACCCGACATGACCCGGTGACCTGGTTCCGGGGTGCCGACCTGACCCGGTGACCTGGGGCTGTGGTGTCGACCGGACTCGGGGACCTGGTCCGGTGTCCCGTCATGACCCGGGGACCTGGGGTCGGAGTGGTCACCAGACCGTTGTACCCAGGCCGTTGACCCGACATGACCCTGTGACCCGGGGCCTGAGTAAAAATCCGACCCGGGGCCTGGGTAAAAATCCAACCCGGGGACCCGGGCATGGGACGTGACATGACCCGACCTGGGTCCGGGCCCCGACCTGACCGGGTGACCTGGGCCGGGGACCCCACGTGACCCGGGGACCTGGGGCCGGGGATGTCACCCGACACTGGTACCCGGGGCAGCGACCCGATACGACCCGGGGACCTGGGTCCGGGGTCCCGACCTGACCCGGTGACCTGGGGCCAGGGTAACCACTTGACCCGGGGACCCGGGCTGGGGACCCGGTATGACTCCGTCTCCCGGGGCCGGGGTGGTCACCTGACACTGGTACCCGGGACAGCGACCCGACATGACCCGGTGACCCGGGGCCGGGGTAACGACCTGTCCAGGGGACCTGGGCCGGGGACCCGACAGGACCCGGTGACCTGGTTCCGGGGTGCCGACCTGACCCGGTGACCTGGGGCTGTGGTGTCGACCGGACTCGGGGACCTGGTCCGGTGTCCCGTCATGACCCGGGGACCTGGGGTCGGGGTGGTCACCAGACCGTTGTACCCAGGCCATTGACCCGACATGACCCTGTGACCCGGGGCCTGGGTAAAAATCCAACCCGGGGACCCGGGCATGGGACATGACATGACCCGACCTGGGTCCGGGGTCCCGACCTGACCCGCTGACCTGGGGCCGGTGTCCCCACGTGACCCGGGGTCCTGGTGCCGGGGTCCCCACGTGACCCGGGGACCCGAGCCGGGGTCCCCACGTGACCCGGTGACCTGAGGCCGGGGTCCCCACGTGACCCGGTGACCTGGGGCCGGGGTCCCCACGTGACCCGGGGTCCTGGTGCCGGGGTCCCCACGTGACCCGGGGACCCGGGCCGGGGACCCCACGTGACCCGGTGACCTGGGGCCGGGGTCCCCACGTGACCCGGGGACCCGGGCCGGGGACATCACGTGACCCGGTCACCTGGGGCCGGGATCCCCACGTGACCCGGTCACCTGGGGCCGGGGTCCCCACGTGACCCGGGGACCCGGGCCGGGGTCCCCACGTGACCCAGGGTCCTGGTGCCGGTGTCCCCACGTGACCCGGTGACCTGGGGCCGGGGTCCCCACGTGACCCGGTGACCTGGGGCCGGGGTCCCCACGTGACCCGGGGACCCGGGCCGGAGTCCCCACGTGACCCAGGGTCCTGGTGCCGGTGTCCCCACGTGACCCGGTGACCTGGGGCCGGGGTCCCCACGTGACCCGGTGACCTGGGGCCGGGGTCCCCACGTGACGCGGGGACCCGGGCCGGGGACATCACGTGACCCGGTCACCTGGGGCCGGGGTCCCCACGCGACCCGGTCACCTGGGGCCGGGGTCCCCACGTGACCCGGGGTCCTGGTGCCGGTGTCCCCACGTGACCCGGTCACCTGGGGCCCGGGTCCCCACGTGACCCGGTCACCTGGGGCCGGGGTCCCCACGTGACCTGGGGACCCGGGCCGGGGACCCCACGTGACCCGGGGACCTGGGGCCGGGGATGTCACCCGACACTGGTACCCGGGGCAGCGACCCGATACGACCCGGGGACCTGGGTCCGGGGTCCCGACCTGACCCGGTGACCTGGGGCTGTGGTGTCGACCGGACTCGGGGACCTGGTCCGGTGTCCCGTCATGACCCGGGGACCTGGGGTCGGGGTGGTCACCAGACCGTTGTACCCAGGCCGTTGACCCGACATGACCCTGTGACCCGGGGCCTGGGTAAAAATCCGACCCGGGGCCTGGGTAAAAATCCAACCCGGGGACCCGGGGCCGGGTTAACGACCTGTCCAGGGGACCCGGGCCGGGGACCCGACAGGACCCGGTGATCCTTCGCTGGTGTCCCGATGCAACCCGGGGACCCGGGCCGGGGACCCCACGTGACCCGGGGACCTGGGGCCGGGGATGTCACCCGACACTGGTACCCGGGGCAGCGACCCGATACGACCCGGGGACCTGGGTCCCGGGTCCCTACCTGACCCGGTGACCTGGGGCCAGGGTAACCCCTTGACCCGGGGACCCGGGCCGGGGACCCGGTATGACTCCGTCTCCCGGGGCCGGGGTGGTCACCTGACACTGCTACCCGGGACAGCGACCCGACATGACCCGGTGACCCGGGGCCGGGGTAACGACCTGTCCAGGGGACCTGGGCCGGGGACCCGACAGGACCCGGTGACCTGGTTCCGGGGTGCCGACCTGACCCGGTGACCTGGGGCTGTGGTGTCGACCGGACTCGGGGACCTGGTCCGGTGTCCCGTCATGACCCGGGGACCTGGGGTCGGGGTGGTCACCAGACCGTTGTACCCAGGCCGTTGAGCCGACATGACCCTGTGACCCGGGGCCTGGGTAAAAATCCAACCCGGGGACCCGGGCATGGGACATGACATGACCCGACCTGGGTCCGGGGTCCCGACCTGACCCGCTGACCTGGGGCCGGTGTCCCCACGTGACCCGGGGTCCTGGTGCCGGGGTCCCCACGTGACCCGGGGACCCGGGCCGGGGACCCCACGTGACCCGGTGACCTGGGGCCGGGGTCCCCACGTGACCCGGGGACCCGGGCCGGGGACATCACGTGACCCGGTGACCTGGGGCGGGAACCCCACGTGACCCGGTCACCTGGGGCCGGGGTCCCCACGTGACCCGGTGACCTGAGGCCGGGGTCCCCACGTGACCCGGTGACCTGGGGCCGGGGTCCCCACGTGACCCGGGGTCCTGGTGCCGGGGTTCCCACGTGACCCGGGGACCCGGGCCGGGGTCCCCACGTGACCCAAGGGTCCTGTTGCCGGTGTCCCCACGTGACCCGGGGACCCGGGCCGGGGACCCCACGTGACCCGGTGACCTGGGGCCGGGGTCCCCACGTGACCCGGGGACCCGGGCCGGGGACATCACGTGACCCGGTGACCTGGGGCCGGGGTCCCCACGTGACCCGGAGTCCTGGTGCCGGTGTCCCCACGTGACCCGGGGAACCGGGCCGGGGACCCCACGTGACCCGGTGACCTGGGGCCGGGGTCCCCACGTGACCCGGGGACCCGGGCCGGGGACATCACGTGAACCGGTCACCTGGGGCCGGGGTCCCCACGTGACCCGGGGTCCTGGTGCCGGGGTCCCCACGTGACCCGGGGACCCGGGCCGGGGTCCCCACGTGACCCAGGGTCCTGGTGCCGGTGTCCCCACGTGACCCGGTGACCTGGGGCCGGGGTCCCCACGTGACCCGGGGACCCGGGCCGGGGTCCCCACGTGACCCAGGGTCCTGGTGCCGGTGTCCCCACGTGACCCGGGGTCCTGGTGCCGGTGTCCCCACGTGACCCGGTGACCTGGGGCCGGGGTCCCCACGTGACCCGGGGACCCGGGCCGGGGACATCACGTGACCCGGTCACCTGGGGCCGGGGTCCCCACGTGACCCGGTCACCTGGGGCCGGGGTCCCCACGTGACCCGGGGTCCTGGTGCCGGTGTCCCCACGTGACCCGGTCACCTGGGGCCCGGGTCCCCACGTGACCCGGTCACCTGGGGCCGGGGTCCCCACGTGACCTGGGGACCCGGGCCGGGGACCCCACGTGACCCGGGGACCTGGGGCCGGGGATGTCACCCGACACTGGTACCCGGGGCAGCGACCCGATACGACCCGGGGACCTGGGTCCGGGGTCCCGACCTGACCCGGTGACCTGGGGCCAGGGTAACCACCTGACCCGGGGACCCGGGCCGGGGACTCGGTATGACTCCGTCTCCCGGGGCCGGGGTGGTCACCTGACACTGCTACCCGGGACAGCGACCCGACATGACCCGGTGACCCGGGGCCGGGGTAACGACCTGTCCAGGGGACCTGGGCCAGGGACCCGACAGGACCCGGTGACCTGGTTCCGGGGTGCCGACCTGACCCGGTGACCTGGGGCTGTGGTGTCGACCGGACTCGGGGACCTGGTCCGGTGTCCCGTCATGACCCGGGGACCTGGGGTCGGAGTGGTCACCAGACCGTTGTACCCAGGCCGTTGACCCGACATGACCCTGTGACCCGGGGCCTGAGTAAAAATCCGACCCGGGGCCTGGGTAAAAATCCAACCCGGGGACCCGGGGCCGGGTTAACGACCTGTCCAGGGGACCCGGGCCGGGGACCCGACAGGACCCGCTGATCCTTCGCTGGTGTCCCGATGCAACCCGGGGACCCGGGCCGGGGACCCCACGTGACCCGGGGACCTGGGGCAGGGGATGTCACCCGACACTGGTACCCGGGGCAGCGACCCGATACGACCCGGGGACCTGGGTCCGGGGTCCCGACCTGACCCGGTGACCTGGGGCCAGAGTAACCACCTGACCCGGGGACCCGGGCCGGGGACCCGGTATGACTCCGTCTCCCGGGGCCGGGGTGGTCACCTGACACTGCTACCCGGGACAGCGACCCGACATGACCCGGTGACCCGGGGCCGGGGTAACGACCTGTCCAGGGGACCTGGGCCGGGGACCCGACAGGACCCGGTGACCTGGTTCCGGGGTGCCGACCTGACCCGGTGACCTGGGGCTGTGGTGTCGACCGGACTCGGGGACCTGGTCCGGTGTCCCGTCATGACCCGGGGACCTGGGGTCGGGGTGGTCACCAGACCGTTGTACCCAGGCCGTTGAGCCGACATGACCCTGTGACCCGGAGCCTGGGTAAAAATCCAACCCGGGGACCCGGGCATGGGACGTGACATGACCCGACCTGGGTCCGGGGTCCCGACCTGACCCGGTGACCTGGGCCGGGGACCCCACGTGACCCGGGGACCTGGGGCCGGGGATGTCACCCGACACTGGTACCCGGGGCAGCGACCCGATACGACCCGGGGACCTGGGTCCGGGGTCCCGACCTGACCCGGTGACCTGGGGCCAGGGTAACCACTTGACCCGGGGACCCGGGCCGGGGACCCGGTATGACTCCGTCTCCCGGGGCCGGGGTGGTCACCTGACACTGGTACCCGGGACAGCGACCCGACATGACCCGGTGACCCGGGGCCGGGGTAACGACCTGTCCAGGGGACCTGGGCCGGGGACCCGACAGGATCCGGTGACCTGGTTCCGGGGTGCCGACCTGACCCGGTGACCTGGGGCTGTGGTGTCGACCGGACTCGGGGACCTGGTCCGGTGTCCCGTCATGACCCGGGGACCTGGGGTCGGGGTGGTCACCAGACCGTTGTACCCAGGCCGTTGAGCCGACATGACCCTGTGACCCGGGGCCTGGGTAAAAATCCAACCCGGGGACCCGGGCATGGGACATGACATGACCCGACCTGGGTCCGGGGTCCCGACCTGACCCGCTGACCTGGGGCCGGTGTCCCCACGTGACCCGGGGTCCTGGTGCCGGGGTCCCCACGTGACCCGGGGACCCGAGCCGGGGTCCCCACGTGACCCGGTGACCTGAGGCCTGGGTCCCCACGTGACCCGGTGACCTGGGGCCGGGGTCCCCACGTGACCCGGGGTCCTGGTGCCGGGGTCCCCACGTGACCCGGGGACCCGGGCCGGGGACCCCACGTGACCCGGTGACCTGGGGCCGGGGTCCCCACGTGACCCGGGGACCCGGGCCGGGGACATCACGTGACCCGGTCACCTGGGGCCGGGGTCCCCACGTGACCCGGTCACCTGGGGCCGGGGTCCCCACGTGACCCGGTGACCTGAGGCCGGGGTCCCCACGTGATCCGGTGACCTGGGGCCGGGGTCCCCACGTGACCCGGGGTCCTGGTGCCTGGGTTCCCACGTGACCCGGGGACCCGGGCCGGGGTCCCCACGTGACCCGGGGTCCTGGTGCCGGTGTCCCCACGTGACCCGGGGACCCGGGCCGGGGATCCCACGTGACCCGGTGACCTGGGGCCGGGGTCCCCACGTGACCCGGGGACCCGGGCAGGGGACATCACGTGACCCGGTGACCTGGGGCCGGGGTTCCCACGTGACCCGGAGTCCTGGTGCCGGTGTCCCCACGTGACCCGGGGACCCGGGCCGGGGACCCCACGTGACCCGGTGACCTGGGGCCGGGGTCCCCACGTGACCCGGGGACCCGGGCCGGGGACATCACGTGACCCGGTCACCTGGGGCCGGGGTCCCCACGTGACCCGGTGACCTGGGGCCGGGGTCCCCACGTGACCCGGGGACCCGGGCCGGGGTCCCCACGTGACCCAGGGTCCTGGTGCCGGTGTCCCCACGTGACCCGGTGACCTGGGGCCGGGGTCCCCACGTGACCCAGTGACCTGGGGCCGGGGTCCCCACGTGACCCGGGGACCCGGGCCGGGGTCCCCACGTGACCCAGGGTCCTGGTGCCGGTGTCCCCACGTGACCCGGTGACCTGGGGCCGGGGTCCCCACGTGACCCGGTGACCTGGGGCCGGGGTCCCCACGTGACCCGGGGACCCGGGCCGAGGACATCACGTGACCCGGTCACCTGGGGCCAGGGTCCCCACGTGACCCGGTCACCTGGGGCCGGGGTCCCCACGTGACCCGGGGTCCTGGTGCCGGTGTCCCCACGTGACCCGGTCACCTGGGGCCGGGGTCCCCACGTGACCTGGGGACCCGGGCCGGGGACCCCACGTGACCCGGGGACCTGGGGCCGGGGATGTCACCCGACACTGGTACCCGGGGCAGCGACCCGATACGACCCGGGGACCTGGGTCCGGGGTCCCGACCTGACCCGGTGACCTGGGGCCAGGGTAACCACCTGACCCGGGGACCCGGGCCGGGGACCCGGTATGACTCCGTCTCCCGGGGCCGGGGTGGTCACCTGACACTGGTACCCGGGACAGCGACCCGACATGACCCGGTGACCCGGGGCCGGGGTAACGACCTGTCCAGGGGACCTGGGCCGGGGACCCGACAGGACCCGGGGACCTGGTTCCGGGGTGCCGACCTGACCCGGTGACCTGGGGCTGTGTTGTCGACCGGACTCGGGGACCTGGTCCGGTGTCCCGTCATGACCCGGGGACCTGGGGTCGGGGTGGTCACCAGACCGTTGTACCCAGGCCGTTGACCCGACATGACCCTGTGACCTGGGGCCTGGGTAAAAATCCGACCCGGGGCCTGGGTAAAAATCCAACCCGGGGACCCGGGGCCGGGTTAACGACCTGTCCAGGGGACCCGGGCCGGGGACCCGACAGGACCCGGTGATCCTTCGCTGGTGTCCCGATGCAACCCGGGGACCCGGGCCGGGGACCCCACGTGACCCGGTGACCTGGGGCCGGGGTCCCCACGTGACCCGGGGTCCTGGTGCCGGGGTTCCCACGTGACCCGGGGACCCGGGCCGGGGTCCCCACGTGACCCGGGGTCCTGGTGCCGGTGTCCCCACGTGACCCGGGGACCCGGGCCGGGGACCCCACGTGACCCGGTGACCTGGGGCCGGGGTCCCCACGTGACCCGGGGACCCGGGCCGGGGACATCACGTGACCCGGTCACCTGGTGCCGGTGTCCCCACGTGACCCGGGGACCTGGGGCCGGGGATGTCACCCGACACTGGTACCCGGGGCAGCGACCCGATACGACCCGGGGACCTGGGTCCGGGGTCCCGACCTGACCCGGTGACCTGGGGCCAGGGTAACCACTTGACCCGGGGACCCTGGCCGGGGACCCGGTATGACTCCGTCTCCCGGGGCCGGGGTGGTCACCTGACACTGGTACCCGGGACAGCGACCCGACATGACCCGGTGACCCGGGGCCGGGGGTAACGACCTGTCCAGGGGACCTGGGCCGGGGACCCGACAGGACCCGGTGACCTGGTTCCGGGGTGCCGACCTGACCCGGTGACCTGGGGCTGTGGTGTCGACCGGACTCGGGGACCTGGTCCGGTGTCCCGTCATGACCCGGGGACCTGGGGTCGGGGTGGTCACCAGACCGTTGTACCCAGGCCGTTGAGCCGACATGACCCTGTGACCCGGGGCCTGGGTAAAAATCCAACCCGGGGACCCGGGCATGGGACATGACATGACCCGACCTGGGTCCGGGGTCTCGACCTGACCCGCTGACCTGGGGCCGGTGTCCCCACGTGACCCGGGGTCCTGGTGCCGGGGTCCCCACGTGACCCGGGGACCCTAGCCGGGGTCCCCACGTGACCCGGTGACCTGAGGCCGGGGTCCCCACGTGACCCGGTGACCTGGGGCCGGGGTCCCCACGTGACCCGGGGTCCTGGTGCCGGGGTCCCCACGTGACCCGGGGACCTGAGGCCGGGGACCCCACGTGACCCGGTGACCTGGGGCCGGGGTCCCCACGTGACCCGGGGACCCGGGCCGGGGACATCACGTGACCCGGTGACCTGGGGCCGGGATCCCCACGTGACCCGGTGACCTGGGGCCGGGGTCCCCACGTGACCCGGTGACCTGAGGCCGGGGTCCCCACGTGACCCGGTGACCTGGGGCCAGGGTCCCCACGTGACCCGGGGTCCTGGTGCCTGGGTTCCCACGTGACCCGGGGACCCGGGCCGGGGTCCCCACGTGACCCGGGGTCCTGGTGCCGGTGTCCCCACGTGACCCGGAGACCCGGGCCGGGGACCCCACGTGACCCGGTGACCTGGGGCCGGGGTCCCCACGTGACCCAGTGACCTGGGGCCGGGGTCCCCACGTGACCCGGGGACCCGGGCCGGGGTCCCCACGTGACCCAGGGTCCTGGTGCCGGTGTCCCCACGTGACCCGGTGACCTGGGGCCGGGGTCCCCACGTGACCCGGTGACCTGGGGCCGGGGTCCCCACGTGACCCGGGGACCCGGGCCGGGGACATCACGTGACCCGGTCACCTGGGGCCGGGGTCCCCACGTGACCCGGTCACCTGGGGCCGGGGTCCCCACGTGACCCGGGGTCCTGGTGCCGGTGTCCCCACGTGACCCGGTCACCTGGGGCCCGGGTCCCCACGTGACCCGGTCACCTGGGGCCGGGGTCCCCACGTGACCTGGGGACCCGGGCCGGGGACCCCACGTGACCCGGGGACCTGGGGCCGGGGATGTCACCCGACACTGGTACCCGGGGCAGCGACCCGATACGACCCGGGGACCTGGGTCCGGGGTCCCGACCTGACCCGGTGACCTGGGGCCAGGGTAACCACCTGACCCGGGGACCCGGGCCGGGGACCCGGTATGACTCCGTCTCCCGGGGCCGGGGTGGTCACCTGACACTGGTACCCGGGACAGCGACCCGACATGACCCGGTGACCCGGGGCCGGGGTAACGACCTGTCCAGGGGACCTGGGCCGGGGACCCGACAGGACCCGGGGACCTGGTTCCGGGGTGCCGACCTGACCCGGTGACCTGGGGCTGTGTTGTCGACCGGACTCGGGGACCTGGTCCGGTGTCCCGTCATGACCCGGGGACCTGGGGTCGGGGTGGTCACCAGACCGTTGTACCCAGGCCGTTGACCCGACATGACCCTGTGACCTGGGGCCTGGGTAAAAATCCGACCCGGGGCCTGGGTAAAAATCCAACCCGGGGACCCGGGGCCGGGTTAACGACCTGTCCAGGGGACCCGGGCCGGGGACCCGACAGGACCCGGTGATCCTTCGCTGGTGTCCCGATGCAACCCGGGGACCCGGGCCGGGGACCCCACGTGACCCGGGGACCTGGGGCCGGGGATGTCACCCGACACTGGTACCCGGGGCAGCGACCCGATACGACCCGGGGACCTGGGTCCGGGGTCCCGACCTGACCCGGTGACCTGGGGCCAGGGTAACCACCTGACCCGGGGACCCGGGCCGGGGACCCGGTATGACTCCTTCTCCCGGGGCCGGGGTGGTCACCTGACACTGCTACCCGGGACAGCGACCCGACATGACCCGGTGACCCGGGGCCGGGGTAACGACCTGTCCAGGGGACCTGGGCCGGGGACCCGACAGGACCCGGTGACCTGGTTCCGGGGTGCCGACCTGACCCGGTGACCTGGGGCTGTGGTGTCGACCGGACTCGGGGACCTGGTCCGGTGTCCCGTCATGACCCGGGGACCTGGGGTCGGGGTGGTCACCAGACCGTTGTACCCAGGCCGTTGAGCCGACATGACCCTGTGACCCGGGGCCTGGGTAAAAATCCAACCCGGGGACCCGGGCATGGGACATGACATGACCCGACCTGGGTCCGGGGACCCCACGTGACCCGGTCACCTGGGGCCGGGGTCCCCACGTGACCCGGGGACCCGGGCCGGGGACATCACGTGACCCGGTCACCTGGGGCCGGGGTCCCCACGTGACCCGGTGACCTGGGGCCGGGGTCCCCACGTGACCCGGGGTCCTGGTGCCGGGGTTCCCACGTGACCCGGGGACCCGGGCCGGGGTCCCCACGTGACCCGGGGTCCTGGTGCCGGTGTCCCCACGTGACCCGGGGACCCGGGCCGGGGACCCCACGTGACCCGGTGACCTGGGGCCGGGGTCCCCACGTGACCCGGGGACCCGGGCCGGGGACATCACGTGACCCGGTCACCTGGTGCCGGTGTCCCCACGTGACCCGGGGACCTGGGGCCGGGGATGTCACCCGACACTGGTACCCGGGGCAGCGACCCGATACGACCCGGGGACCTGGGTCCGGGGTCCCGACCTGACCCGGTGACCTGGGGCCAGGGTAACCACTTGACCCGGGGACCCTGGCCGGGGACCCGGTATGACTCCGTCTCCCGGGGCCGGGGTGGTCACCTGACACTGGTACCCGGGACAGCGACCCGACATGACCCGGTGACCCGGGGCCGGGGTAACGACCTGTCCAGGGGACCTGGGCCGGGGACCCGACAGGACCCGGTGACCTGGTTCCGGGGTGCCGACCTGACCCGGTGACCTGGGGCTGTGGTGTCGACCGGACTCGGGGACCTGGTCCGGTGTCCCGTCATGACCCGGGGACCTGGGGTCGGGGTGGTCACCAGACCGTTGTACCCAGGCCGTTGAGCCGACATGACCCTGTGACCCGGGGCCTGGGTAAAAATCCAACCCGGGGACCCGGGCATGGGACATGACATGACCCGACCTGGGTCCGGGGTCTCGACCTGACCCGCTGACCTGGGGCCGGTGTCCCCACGTGACCCGGGGTCCTGGTGCCGGGGTCCCCACGTGACCCGGGGACCCGAGCCGGGGTCCCCACGTGACCCGGTGACCTGAGGCCGGGGTCCCCACGTGACCCGGTGACCTGGGGCCGGGGTCCCCACGTGACCTGGGGTCCTGGTGCCGGGGTCCCCACGTGACCCGGGGACCTGAGGCCGGGGACCCCACGTGACCCGGTGACCTGGGGCCGGGGTCCCCACGTGACCCGGGGACCCGGGCCGGGGACATCACGTGACCCGATGACCTGGGGCCGGGATCCCCACGTGACCCGGTGACCTGGGGCCGGGGTCCCCACGTGACCCGGTGACCTGAGGCCGGGGTCCCCACGTGACCCGGTGACCTGGGGCCAGGGTCCCCACGTGACCCGGGGTCCTGGTGCCTGGGTTCCCACGTGACCCGGGGACCCGGGCCGGGGTCCCCACGTGACCCGGGGTCCTGGTGCCGGTGTCCCCACGTGACCCGGGGACCCGGGCCGGGGACCCCACGTGACCCGGTGACCTGGGGCCGGGGTCCCCACGTGACCCGGGGACCCGGGCCGGGGACATCACGTGACCCGGGGTCCTGGTGCCGGTGTCCCCACGTGACCCGGAGTCCTGGTGCCGGTGTCCCCACGTGACCCGGGGACCCGGGCCGGGGACCCCACGTGACCCGGTGACCTGGGGCCGGGGTCCCCACGTGACCCGGCGACCCGGGCCGGGGACATCACGTGACCCGGTCACCTGGGGCCGGGGTCCCCACGTGACCCGGGGTCCTGGTGCCGGGGTCCCCACGTGACCCGGGGACCCAGGCCGGGGTCCCCACGTGACCCAGGGTCCTGGTGCCGGTGTCCCGACGTGACCCGGTGACCTGGGGCCGGGGTCCCCACGTGACCCGGTGACCTGGGGCCGGGGTCCCCACGTGACCCGGAGACCCGGGTCGGGGTCCCCACGTGACCCAGGGTCCTGGTGCCGGTGTCCCCACGTGACCCGGTGACCTGGGGCCGGGGTCCCCACGTGACCCGGTGACCTGGGGCCGGGGTCCCCACGTGACCCGGGGACCCGGGCCGGGGACATCACGTGACCCGGTCACCTGGGTCCGGGGTCCCCACGTGACCCGGTCACCTGGGGCCGGGGTCCCCACGTGACCCGGGGACCCGGGCCGGGGACATCACGTGACCCGGACACCTGGGGCCGGGGTCCCCACATGACCCGGGGACCCGGGCCGGGGACATCACGTGACCCGGTCACCTGGGGCCAGGCTCCCCACGTGACCCGGGGTCCTGGTGCCGGGGTCCCCAAGTGACCCGGGGACCCGGGCCGGGGACCCCACGTGACCCGGTGACCTGGGGCCGGGGTCCCCACGTGACCCGGGGACCCGGGCCGGGGACATCACGTGACCCGGTCACCTGGGGCCGGGGTCCCCACGTGACCCGGGGTCCTGGTGCCGGGGTCCCCACGTGACCCGGTGACCTGAGGCCGGGGTCCCCACGTGACCCGGTGACCTGGGGCCGGGGTCCCCACGTGACCCGGGGTCCTGGTGCCGGGGTTCCCACGTGACCCGGGGACCCGGTCCGGGGTCCCCACGTGACCCGGGGTCCTGTTGCCGGTGTCCCCACGTGACCCGGGGACCCGGGCCGGGGACCCCACGTGACCCGGTGACCTGGGGCCGGGGTCCCCACGTGACCCGGGGACCCGGGCCGGGGACATCACGTGACCCGGTCACCTGGGGCCGGGGTCCCCACGTGACCCGGGGTCCTGGTGCCGGGGTCCCCACGTGACCCGGGGACCCGGGCCGGGGTCCCCACGTGACCCAGGGTCCTGGTGCCGGTGTCCCCACGTGACCCGGGGACCTGGGGCCGGGGTCCGCACGTGACCCGGTGACCTGGGGCCGGGGTCCCCACGTGACCCGGGGACCCGGGCCGGGGACCCCACGTGACCCGGGGACCTGGGGCAGGGGATGTCACCCGACACTGGTACCCGGGGCAGCGACCCGATACGACCCGGGGACCTGGGTCCGGGGTCCCGACCTGACCCGGTGACCTGGGGCCAGGGTAACCACCTGACCCGGGGACCCGGGCCGGGGACTCGGTATGACTCCGTCTCCCGGGGCCGGGGTGGTCACCTGACACTGCTACCCGGGACAGCGACCCGACATGACCCGGTGACCCGGGGCCGGGGTAACGACCTGTCCAGGGGACCTGGGCCGGGGACCCGACAGGACCCGGGGACCTGGTTCCGGGGTGCCGACCTGACCCGGTGACCTGGGGCTGTGGTGTCGACCGGACTCGGGGACCTGGTCCGGTGTCCCGTCATGACCCGGGGACCTGGGGTCGGAGTGGTCACCAGACCGTTGTACCCAGGCCGTTGACCCGACATGACCCTGTGACCCGGGGCCTGAGTAAAAATCCGACCCGGGGCCTGGGTAAAAATCCAACCCGGGGACCCGGGGCCGGGTTAACGACCTGTCCAGGGGACCCGGGCCGGGGACCCGACAGGACCCGGTGATCCTTCGCTGGTGTCCCGATGCAACCCGGGGACCCGGGCCGGGGACCCCACGTGACCCGGTGACCTGGGGCAGGGGATGTCACCCGACACTGGTACCCGGGGCAGCGACCCGATACGACCCGGGGACCTGGGTCCGGGGTCCCGACCTGACCCGGTGACCTGGGGCCAGGGTAACCACCTGACCCGGGGACCCGGGCCGGGGACCCGGTATGACTCCGTCTCCCGGGGCCGGGGTGGTCACCTGACACTGCTACCCGGGACAGCGACCCGACATGACCCGGTGACCCGGGGCCGGGGTAACGACCTGTCCAGGGGACCTGGGCCGGGGACCCGACAGGACCCGGTGACCTGGTTCCGGGGTGCCGACCTGACCCGGTGACCTGGGGCTGTGGTGTCGACCGGACTCGGGGACCTGGTCCGGTGTCCCGTCATGACCCGGGGACCTGGGGTCGGGGTGGTCACCAGACCGTTGTACCCAGGCCGTTGAGCCGACATGACCCTGTGACCCGGAGCCTGGGTAAAAATCCAACCCGGGGACCCGGGCATGGGACGTGACATGACCCGACCTGGGTCCGGGGTCCCGACCTGACCCGGTGACCTGGGCCGGGGACCCCACGTGACCCGGGGACCTGGGGCCGGGGATGTCACCCGACACTGGTACCCGGGGCAGCGACCCGACACGACCCGGGGACCTGGGTCCGGGGTCCCGACCTGACCCGGTGACCTGGGGCCAGGGTAACCACTTGACCCGGGGACCCGGGCCGGGGACCCGGTATGACTCCGTCTCCCGGGGCCGGGGTGGTCACCTGACACTGCTACCCGGGACAGCGACCCGACATGACCCGGTGACCCGGGGCCGGGGTAACGACCTGTCCAGGGGACCTGGGCCGGGGACCCGACAGGACCCGGGGACCTGGTTCCGGGGTGCCGACCTGACCCGGTGACCTGGGGCTGTGGTGTCGACCGGACTCGGGGACCTGGTCCGGTGTCCCGTCATGACCCGGGGACCTGGGGTCGGGGTGGTCACCAGACCGTTGTACCCAGGCCGTTGAGCCGACATGACCCTGTGACCCGGGGCCTGGGTAAAAATCCAACCCGGGGACCCGGGCATGGGACATGACATGACCCGACCTGGGTCCGGGGTCCCGACCTGACCCGCTGACCTGGGGCCGGTGTCCCCACGTGACCCGGGGTCCTGGTGCCGGGGTCCCCACGTGACCCGGGGACCCGGGCCGGGGACCCCACGTGACCCGGTGACCTGGGGCCGGGGTCCCCACGTGACCCGGGGACCCAGGCCGGGGACATCACGTGACCCGGTCACCTGGGGCCGGGATCCCCACGTGACCCGGTCACCTGGGGCCGGGGTCCCCACGTGACCCGGTGACCTGAGGCCGGGGTCCCCACGTGACCCGGTGACCTGGGGCCGGGGTCCCCACGTGACCCGGGGTCCTGGTGCCTGGGTTCCCACGTGACCCGGGGACCCGGGCCGGGGTCCCCACGTGACCCGGGGTCCTGGTGCCGGTGTCCCCACGTGACCCGGGGACCCGGGCCGGGGACCCCACGTGACCCGGTGACCTGGGGCCGGGGTCCCCACGTGACCCGGGGTCCTGGTGCCGGTGTCCCCACGTGACCCGGTCACCTCGGGCCCGGGTCCCCACGTGACCCGGTCACCTGGGGCCGGGGTCCCCACGTGACCTGGGGACCCGGGCCGGGGACCCCACGTGACCCGGGGACCTGGGGCCGGGGATGTCACCCGACACTGGTACCCGGGGCAGCGACCCGATACGACCCGGGGACCTGGGTCCGGGGTCCCGACCTGACCCGGTGACCTGGGGCCAGGGTAACCACCTGACCCGGGGACCCGGGCCGGGGACCCGGTATGACTCCGTCTCCCGGGGCCGGGGTGGTCACCTGACACTGCTACCCGGGACAGCGACCCCACGTGACCCGGTGACCTGGGGCCGGGGTCCCCACGTGACCCGGGGACCCGGGCCGGGGACATCACGTGACCCGGTCACCTGGGGCC
Source organism: Somateria mollissima (assembly GCA_951411735.1). Classification (NCBI taxonomy): domain Eukaryota; kingdom Metazoa; phylum Chordata; class Aves; order Anseriformes; family Anatidae; genus Somateria; species Somateria mollissima. Next base: position 13,290,557 of record OX598320.1, read on the forward strand.
GGGGTCCCCACGTGACCCGGGGTCCTGGTGCCGGGGTCCCCACGTGACCCGGGGACCCGGGCCGGGGTCCCCACGTGACCCAGGGTCCTGGTGCCGGTGTCCCCACGTGACCCGGGGACCTGGGGCCGGGGTCCGCACGTGACCCGGTGACCTGGGGCCGGGGTCCCTACGTGACCCGGGGACCCGGGCCGGGGTCCCCACGTGACCCGGTCACCTGGGGCCCGGGTCCCCACGTGACCCGGTCACCTGGGGCCGGGGTCCCCACGTGACCTGGGGACCCGGGCCGGGGACCCCACGTGACCCGGGGACCTGGGGCCGGGGATGTCACCCGACACTGGTACCCGGGGCAGCGACCCGATACGACCCGGGGACCTGGGTCCGGGGTCCCGACCTGACCCGGTGACCTGGGGCCAGGGTAACCACCTGACCCGGGGACCCGGGCCGGGGACTCGGTATGACTCCGTCTCCCGGGGCCGGGGTGGTCACCTGACACTGGTACCCGGGACAGCGACCCGACATGACCCGGTGACCCGGGGCCGGGGTAACGACCTGTCCAGGGGACCTGGGCCGGGGACCCGACAGGACCCGGTGACCTGGTTCCGGGGTGCCGACCTGACCCGGTGACCTGGGGCTGTGGTGTCGACCGGACTCGGGGACCTGGTCCGGTGTCCCGTCATGACCCGGGGACCTGGGGTCGGGGTGGTCACCAGACCGTTGTACCCAGGCCGTTGACCCGACATGACCCTGTGACCCGGGGCCTGGGTAAAAATCCGACCCGGGGCCTGGGTAAAAATCCAACCCGGGGACCCGGGGCCGGGTTAACGACCTGTCCAGGGGACCCGGGCCGGGGACCCGACAGGACCCGGTGATCCTTCGCTGGTGTCCCGATGCAACCCGGGGACCCGGGCCGGGGACCCCACGTGACCCGGGGACCTGGGGCCGGGGATGTCACCCGACACTGGTACCCGGGGCAGCGACCCGATACGACCCGGGGACCTGGGTCCGGGGTCCCGACCTGACCCGGTGACCTGGGGCCAGGGTAACCACCTGACCCGGGGACCCGGGCCGGGGACCCGGTATGACTCCGTCTCCCGGGGCCGGGGTGGTCACCTGACACTGCTACCCGGGACAGCGACCCCACGTGACCCGGTGACCTGGGGCCGGGGTCCCCACGTGACCCGGGGACCCGGGCCGGGGACATCACGTGACCCGGTCACCTGGGGCCGGGGTCCCCACGTGACCCGGGGTCCTGGTGCCGGGGTCCCCACGTGACCCGGGGACCCGGGCCGGGGTCCCCACGTGACCCAGGGTCCTGGTGCCGGTGTCCCCACGTGACCCGGGGACCTGGGGCCGGGGTCCGCACGTGACCCGGTGACCTGGGGCCGGGGTCCCCACGTGACCCGGGGACCCGGGCCGGGGTCCCCACGTGACCCGGTCACCTGGGGCCCGGGTCCCCACGTGACCCGGTCACCTGGGGCCGGGGTCCCCACGTGACCTGGGGACCCGGGCCGGGGACCCCACGTGACCCGGGGACCTGGGGCCGGGGATGTCACCCGACACTGGTACCCGGGGCAGCGACCCGATACGACCCGGGGACCTGGGTCCGGGGTCCCGACCTGACCCGGTGACCTGGGGCCAGGGTAACCACCTGACCCGGGGACCCGGGCCGGGGACTCGGTATGACTCCGTCTCCCGGGGCCGGGGTGGTCACCTGACACTGCTACCCGGGACAGCGACCCGACATGACCCGGTGACCCGGGGCCGGGGTAACGACCTGTCCAGGGGACCTGGGCCGGGGACCCGACAGGACCCGGGGACCTGGTTCCGGGGTGCCGACCTGACCCGGTGACCTGGGGCTGTGGTGTCGACCGGACTCGGGGACCTGGTCCGGTGTCCCGTCATGACCCGGGGACCTGGGGTAGGGGTGGTCACCAGACCGTTGTACCCAGGCCGTTGACCCGACATGACCCTGTGACCCGGTGCCTGGGTAAAAATCCAACCCGGGGACCCGGGCATGGGACGTGACATGACCCGACCTGGGTCCGGGGTCCCGACCTGACCCGGTGACCTGGGGCCAGGGTAACCACCTGACCCGGGGACTCGGGCCGGGGACCCGGTATGACTCCGTCTCCCGGGGCCGGGGTGGTCACCTGACACTGGTACCCGGGACAGCGACCCGACATGACCCGGTGACCCGGGGCCGGGGTAACGACCTGTCCAGGGGACCTGGGCCGGGGACCCGACAGGACCCGGTGACCTGGTTCCGGGGTGCCGACCTGACCCGGTGACCTGGGGCTGTGTTGTCGACCGGACTCGGGGACCTGGTCCGGTGTCCCGTCATGACCCGGGGACCTGGGGTCGGAGTGGTCACCAGACCGTTGTACCCAGGCCGTTGACCCGACATGACCCTGTGACCCGGGGCCTGAGTAAAAATCCGACCCGGGGCCTGGGTAAAAATCCAACCCGGGGACCCGGGGCCGGGTTAACGACCTGTCCAGGGGACCCGGGCCGGGGACCCGACAGGACCTGGTGATCCTTCGCTGGTGTCCCGATGCAACCCGGGGACCCGGGCCGGGGACCCCACGTGACCCGGGGACCTGGGGCAGGGGATGTCACCCGACACTGGTACCCGGGGCAGCGACCCGATACGACCCGGGGACCTGGGTCCGGGGTCCCGACCTGACCCGGTGACCTGGGGCCAGGGTAACCACCTGACCCGGGGACCCGGGCCGGGGACCCGGTATGACTCCGTCTCCCGGGGCCGGGGTGGTCACCTGACACTGCTACCCGGGACAGCGACCCGACATGACCCGGTGACCCGGGGCCGGGGTAACGACCTGTCCAGGGGACCTGGGCCGGGGACCCGACAGGACCCGGTGACCTGGTTCCGGGGTGCCGACCTGACCCGGTGACCTGGGGCTGTGGTGTCGACCGGACTCGGGGACCTGGTCCGGTGTCCCGTCATGACCTGGGGACCTGGGGTCGGGGTGGTCACCAGACCGTTGTACCCAGGCCGTTGAGCCGACATGACCCTGTGACCCGGAGCCTGGGTAAAAATCCAACCCGGGGACCCGGGCATGGGACGTGACATGACCCGACCTGGGTCCGGGGTCCCGACCTGACCCGGTGACCTGGGCCGGGGACCCCACGTGACCCGGGGACCTGGGGCCGGGGATGTCACCCGACACTGGTACCCGGGGCAGCGACCCGATACGACCCGGGGACCTGGGTCCGGGGTCCCGACCTGACCCGGTGACCTGGGGCCAGGGTAACCACTTGACCCGGGGACCCGGGCCGGGGACCCGGTATGACTCCGTCTCCCGGGGCCGGGGTGGTCACCTGACACTGCTACCCGGGACAGCAACCCGACATGACCCGGTGACCCGGGGCCGGGGTAACGACCTGTCCAGGGGACCTGGGCCGGGGACCCGACAGGACCCGGTGACCTGGTTCCGGGGTGCCGACCTGACCCGGTGACCTGGGGCTGTGGTGTCGACCGGACTCGGGGACCTGGTCCGGTGTCCCGTCATGACCCGGGGACCTGGGGTCGGGGTGGTCACCAGACCGTTGTACCCCGGCCGTTGAGCCGACATGACCCTGTGACCCGGGGCCTGGGTAAAAATCCAACCCGGGGACCCGGGCATGGGACATGACATGACCCGACCTGGGTCCGGGGTCCCGACCTGACCCGCTGACCTGGGGCCGGTGTCCCCACGTGACCCGGGGTCCTGGTGCCGGGGTCCCCACGTGACCCGGGGACCCGAGCCGGGGTCCCCACGTGACCCGGTGACCTGAGGCCGGGGTCCCCACGTGACCCGGTGACCTGGGGCCGGGGTCCCCACGTGACCCGGGGTCCTGGTGCCGGGGTCCCCACGTGACCCGGGGACCCGGGCCGGGGACCCCACGTGACCCGGTGACCTGGGGCCGGGGTCCCCACGTGACCCGGGGACCCGGGCCGGGGACATCACGTGACCCGGTCACCTGGGGCCGGGATCCCCACGTGACCCGGTGACCTGGGGCCGGGGTCCCCACGTGACCCGGTGACCTGAGGCCGTGGTCCCCACGTGACCCGGTGACCTGGGGCCGGGGTCCCCACGTGACCCGGGGTCCTGGTGCCGGTGTCCCCACGTGACCCGGGGACCCGGGCCGGGGACCCCACGTGACCCGGGGACCTGGGGCCGGGGTCCCCACGTGACCCGGGGACCCGGGCCGGGGACATCACGTGACCCGGTCACCTGGGGCCGGGGTCCCCACGTGACCCGGTCACCTGGGGCCGGGGTCCCCACGTGACCCGGGGTCCTGGTGCCGGTGTCCCCACGTGACCCGGTCACCTGGGGCCCGGGTCCCCACGTGACCCGATCACCTGGGGCCGGGGTCCCCACGTGACCTGGGGACCCGGGCCGGGGACCCCACGTGACCCGGGGACCTGGGGCCGGGGATGTCACCCGACACTGGTACCCGGGGCAGCGACCCGATACGACCCGGGGACCTGGGTCCGGGGTCCCGACCTGACCCGGTGACCTGGGGCCAGGGTAACCACCTGACCCGGGGACCCGGGCCGGGGACCCGGTATGACTCCGTCTCCCGGGGCCGGGGTGGTCACCTGACACTGCTACCCGGGACAGCGACCCGACATGACCCGGTGACCCAGGGCCGGGGTAACGACCTGTCCAGGGGACCTGGGCCGGGGACCCGACATGACCCGGTGACCTGGTTCCGGGGTGCCGACCTGACCCGGTGACCTGGGGCTGTGGTGTCGACCGGACTCGGGGACCTGGTCCGGTGTCCCGTCATGACCCGGGGACCTGGGGTCGGAGTGGTCACCAGACCGTTGTACCCAGGCCGTTGACCCGACATGACCCTGTGACCCGGGGCCTGAGTAAAAATCCGACCCGGGGCCTGGGTAAAAATCCAACCCGGGGACCCGGGGCCGGGTTAACGACCTGTCCAGGGGACCCGGGCCGGGGACCCGACAGGACCCGGTGATCCTTCGCTGGTGTCCCGATGCAACCCGGGGACCCGGGCCGGGGACCCCACGTGACCCGGGGACCTGGGGCCGGGGATGTCACCCGACACTGGTACCCGGGGCAGCGACCCGACACGACCCGGGGACCTGGGTCCGGGGTCCCGACCTGACCCGGTGACCTGGGGCCAGGGTAACCACTTGACCCGGGGACCCGGGCCGGGGACCCGGTATGACTCCGTCTCCCGGGGCCGGGGTGGTCACCTGACACTGCTACCCGGGACAGCGACCCGACATGACCCGGTGACCCGGGGCCGGGGGTAACGACCTGTCCAGGGGACCTGGGCCGGGGACCCGACAGGACCCGGGGACCTGGTTCCGGGGTGCCGACCTGACCCGGTGACCTGGGGCTGTGGTGTCGACCGGACTCGGGGACCTGGTCCGGTGTCCCGTCATGACCCGGGGACCTGGGGTCGGGGTGGTCACCAGACCGTTGTACCCAGGCCGTTGAGCCGACATGACCCTGTGACCCGGGGCCTGGGTAAAAATCCAACCCGGGGACCCGGGCATGGGACATGACATGACCCGACCTGGGTCCGGGGTCCCGACCTGACCCGCTGACCTGGGGCCGGTGTCCCCACGTGACCCGGGGTCCTGGTGCCGGGGTCCCCACGTGACCCGGGGACCCGGGCCGGGGACCCCACGTGACCCGGTGACCTGGGGCCGGGGTCCCCACGTGACCCGGGGACCCAGGCCGGGGGACATCACGTGACCCGGTCACCTGGGGCCGGGATCCCCACGTGACCCGGTCACCTGGGGCCGGGGTCCCCACGTGACCCGGTGACCTGAGGCCGGGGTCCCCACGTGACCCGGTGACCTGGGGCCGGGGTCCCCACGTGACCCGGGGTCCTGGTGCCTGGGTTCCCACGTGACCCGGGGACCCGGGCCGGGGTCCCCACGTGACCCGGGGTCCTGGTGCCGGTGTCCCCACGTGACCCGGGGACCCGGGCCGGGGACCCCACGTGACCCGGTGACCTGGGGCCGGGGTCCCCACGTGACCCGGGGTCCTGGTGCCGGTGTCCCCACGTGACCCGGTCACCTCGGGCCCGGGTCCCCACGTGACCCGGTCACCTGGGGCCGGGGTCCCCACGTGACCTGGGGACCCGGGCCGGGGACCCCACGTGACCCGGGGACCTGGGGCCGGGGATGTCACCCGACACTGGTACCCGGGGCAGCGACCCGATACGACCCGGGGACCTGGGTCCGGGGTCCCGACCTGACCCGGTGACCTGGGGCCAGGGTAACCACCTGACCCGGGGACCCGGGCCGGGGACCCGGTATGACTCCGTCTCCCGGGGCCGGGGTGGTCACCTGACACTGCTACCCGGGACAGCGACCCCACGTGACCCGGTGACCTGGGGCCGGGGTCCCCACGTGACCCGGGGACCCGGGCCGGGGACATCACGTGACCCGGTCACCTGGGGCCGGGGTCCCCACGTGACCCGGGGTCCTGGTGCCGGGGTCCCCACGTGACCCGGGGACCCGGGCCGGGGTCCCCACGTGACCCAGGGTCCTGGTGCCGGTGTCCCCACGTGACCCGGGGACCTGGGGCCGGGGTCCGCACGTGACCCGGTGACCTGGGGCCGGGGTCCCTACGTGACCCGGGGACCCGGGCCGGGGTCCCCACGTGACCCGGTCACCTGGGGCCCGGGTCCCCACGTGACCCGGTCACCTGGGGCCGGGGTCCCCACGTGACCTGGGGACCCGGGCCGGGGACCCCACGTGACCCGGGGACCTGGGGCCGGGGATGTCACCCGACACTGGTACCCGGGGCAGCGACCCGATACGACCCGGGGACCTGGGTCCGGGGTCCCGACCTGACCCGGTGACCTGGGGCCAGGGTAACCACCTGACCCGGGGACCCGGGCCGGGGACTCGGTATGACTCCGTCTCCCGGGGCCGGGGTGGTCACCTGACACTGCTACCCGGGACAGCGACCCGACATGACCCGGTGACCCGGGGCCGGGGTAACGACCTGTCCAGGGGACCTGGGCCGGGGACCCGACAGGACCCGGTGACCTGGTTCCGGGGTGCCGACCTGACCCGGTGACCTGGGGCTGTGGTGTCGACCGGACTCGGGGACCTGGTCCGGTGTCCCGTCATGACCCGGGGACCTGGGGTCGGGGTGGTCACCAGACCGTTGTACCCAGGCCGTTGACCCGACATGACCCTGTGACCCGGGGCCTGGGTAAAAATCCGACCCGGGGCCTGGGTAAAAATCCAACCCGGGGACCCGGGGCCGGGTTAACGACCTGTCCAGGGGACCCGGGCCGGGGATCCGACAGGACCCGGTGATCCTTCGCTGGTGTCCCGATGCAACCCGGGGACCCGGGCCGGGGACCCCACGTGACCCGGGGACCTGGGGCCGGGGATGTCACCCGACACTGGTACCCGGGGCAGCGACCCGATACGACCCGGGGACCTGGGTCCGGGGTCCCGACCTGACCCGGTGACCTGGGGCCAGGGTAACCACCTGACCCGGGGACCCGGGCCGGGGACCCGGTATGACTCCGTCTCCCGGGGCCGGGGTGGTCACCTGACACTGCTACCCGGGACAGCGACCCCACGTGACCCGGTGACCTGGGGCCGGGGTCCCCACGTGACCCGGGGACCCGGGCCGGGGACATCACGTGACCCGGTCACCTGGGGCCGGGGTCCCCACGTGACCCGGGGTCCTGGTGCCGGGGTCCCCACGTGACCCGGGGACCCGGGCCGGGGTCCCCACGTGACCCAGGGTCCTGGTGCCGGTGTCCCCACGTGACCCGGGGACCTGGGGCCGGGGTCCGCACGTGACCCGGTGACCTGGGGCCGGGGTCCCCACGTGACCCGGGGACCCGGGCCGGGGTCCCCACGTGACCCGGTCACCTGGGGCCCGGGTCCCCACGTGACCCGGTCACCTGGGGCCGGGGTCCCCACGTGACCTGGGGACCCGGGCCGGGGACCCCACGTGACCCGGGGACCTGGGGCCGGGGATGTCACCCGACACTGGTACCCGGGGCAGCGACCCGATACGACCCGGGGACCTGGGTCCGGGGTCCCGACCTGACCCGGTGACCTGGGGCCAGGGTAACCACCTGACCCGGGGACCCGGGCCGGGGACTCGGTATGACTCCGTCTCCCGGGGCCGGGGTGGTCACCTGACACTGCTACCCGGGACAGCGACCCGACATGACCCGGTGACCCGGGGCCGGGGTAACGACCTGTCCAGGGGACCTGGGCCGGGGACCCGACAGGACCCGGGGACCTGGTTCCGGGGTGCCGACCTGACCCGGTGACCTGGGGCTGTGGTGTCGACCGGACTCGGGGACCTGGTCCGGTGTCCCGTCATGACCCGGGGACCTGGGGTAGGGGTGGTCACCAGACCGTTGTACCCAGGCCGTTGACCCGACATGACCCTGTGACCCGGTGCCTGGGTAAAAATCCAACCCGGGGACCCGGGCATGGGACGTGACATGACCCGACCTGGGTCCGGGGTCCCGACCTGACCCGGTGACCTGGGGCCAGGGTAACCACCTGACCCGGGGACTCGGGCCGGGGACCCGGTATGACTCCGTCTCCCGGGGCCGGGGTGGTCACCTGACACTGGTACCCGGGACAGCGACCCGACATGACCCGGTGACCCGGGGCCGGGGTAACGACCTGTCCAGGGGACCTGGGCCGGGGACCCGACAGGACCCGGTGACCTGGTTCCGGGGTGCCGACCTGACCCGGTGACCTGGGGCTGTGTTGTCGACCGGACTCGGGGACCTGGTCCGGTGTCCCGTCATGACCCGGGGACCTGGGGTCGGAGTGGTCACCAGACCGTTGTACCCAGGCCGTTGACCCGACATGACCCTGTGACCCGGGGCCTGAGTAAAAATCCGACCCGGGGCCTGGGTAAAAATCCAACCCGGGGACCCGGGGCCGGGTTAACGACCTGTCCAGGGGACCCGGGCCGGGGACCCGACAGGACCTGGTGATCCTTCGCTGGTGTCCCGATGCAACCCGGGGACCCGGGCCGGGGACCCCACGTGACCCGGGGACCTGGGGCAGGGGATGTCACCCGACACTGGTACCCGGGGCAGCGACCCGATACGACCCGGGGACCTGGGTCCGGGGTCCCGACCTGACCCGGTGACCTGGGGCCAGGGTAACCACCTGACCCGGGGACCCGGGCCGGGGACCCGGTATGACTCCGTCTCCCGGGGCCGGGGTGGTCACCTGACACTGCTACCCGGGACAGCGACCCGACATGACCCGGTGACCCGGGGCCGGGGTAACGACCTGTCCAGGGGACCTGGGCCGGGGACCCGACAGGACCCGGTGACCTGGTTCCGGGGTGCCGACCTGACCCGGTGACCTGGGGCTGTGGTGTCGACCGGACTCGGGGACCTGGTCCGGTGTCCCGTCATGACCCGGGGACCTGGGGTCGGGGTGGTCACCAGACCGTTGTACCCAGGCCGTTGAGCCGACATGACCCTGTGACCCGGAGCCTGGGTAAAAATCCAACCCGGGGACCCGGGCATGGGACGTGACATGACCCGACCTGGGTCCGGGGTCCCGACCTGACCCGGTGACCTGGGCCGGGGACCCCACGTGACCCGGGGACCTGGGGCCGGGGATGTCACCCGACACTGGTACCCGGGGCAGCGACCCGATACGACCCGGGGACCTGGGTCCGGGGTCCCGACCTGACCCGGTGACCTGGGGCCAGGGTAACCACTTGACCCGGGGACCCGGGCCGGGGACCCGGTATGACTCCGTCTCCCGGGGCCGGGGTGGTCACCTGACACTGCTACCCGGGACAGCAACCCGACATGACCCGGTGACCCGGGGCCGGGGTAACGACCTGTCCAGGGGACCTGGGCCGGGGACCCGACAGGACCCGGTGACCTGGTTCCGGGGTGCCGACCTGACCCGGTGACCTGGGGCTGTGGTGTCGACCGGACTCGGGGACCTGGTCCGGTGTCCCGTCATGACCCGGGGACCTGGGGTCGGGGTGGTCACCAGACCGTTGTACCCCGGCCGTTGAGCCGACATGACCCTGTGACCCGGGGCCTGGGTAAAAATCCAACCCGGGGACCCGGGCATGGGACATGACATGACCCGACCTGGGTCCGGGGTCCCGACCTGACCCGCTGACCTGGGGCCGGTGTCCCCACGTGACCCGGGGTCCTGGTGCCGGGGTCCCCACGTGACCCGGGGACCCGAGCCGGGGTCCCCACGTGACCCGGTGACCTGAGGCCGGGGTCCCCACGTGACCCGGTGACCTGGGGCCGGGGTCCCCACGTGACCCGGGGTCCTGGTGCCGGGGTCCCCACGTGACCCGGGGACCCGGGCCGGGGACCCCACGTGACCCGGTGACCTGGGGCCGGGGTCCCCACGTGACCCGGGGACCCGGGCCGGGGAAATCACGTGACCCGGTCACCTGGGGCCGGGATCCCCACGTGACCCGGTGACCTGGGGCCGGGGTCCCCACGTGACCCGGTGACCTGAGGCCGTGGTCCCCACGTGACCCGGTGACCTGGGGCCGGGGTCCCCACGTGACCCGGGGTCCTGGTGCCGGTGTCCCCACGTGACCCGGGGACCCGGGCCGGGGACCCCACGTGACCCGGTGACCTGGGGCCGGGGTCCCCACGTGACCCGGGGACCCGGGCCGGGGACATCACGTGACCCGGTCACCTGGGGCCGGGGTCCCCACGTGACCCGGTCACCTGGGGCCGGGGTCCCCACGTGACCCGGGGTCCTGGTGCCGGTGTCCCCACGTGACCCGGTCACCTGGGGCCCGGGTCCCCACGTGACCCGGTCACCTGGGGCCGGGGTCCCCACGTGACCTGGGGACCCGGGCCGGGGACCCCACGTGACCCGGGGACCTGGGGCCGGGGATGTCACCCGACACTGGTACCCGGGGCAGCGACCCGATACGACCCGGGGACCTGGGTCCGGGGTCCCGACCTGACCCGGTGACCTGGGGCCAGGGTAACCACCTGACCCGGGGACCCGGGCCGGGGACCCGGTATGACTCCGTCTCCCGGGGCCGGGGTGGTCACCTGACACTGCTACCCGGGACAGCGACCCGACATGACCCGGTGACCCAGGGCCGGGGTAACGACCTGTCCAGGGGACCTGGGCCGGGGACCCGACATGACCCGGTGACCTGGTTCCGGGGTGCCGACCTGACCCGGTGACCTGGGGCTGTGGTGTCGACCGGACTCGGGGACCTGGTCCGGTGTCCCGTCATGACCCGGGGACCTGGGGTCGGAGTGGTCACCAGACCGTTGTACCCAGGCCGTTGACCCGACATGACCCTGTGACCCGGGGCCTGAGTAAAAATCCGACCCGGGGCCTGGGTAAAAATCCAACCCGGGGACCCGGGGCCGGGTTAACGACCTGTCCAGGGGACCCGGGCCGGGGACCCGACAGGACCCGGTGATCCTTCGCTGGTGTCCCGATGCAACCCGGGGACCCGGGCCGGGGACCCCACGTGACCCGGGGACCTGGGGCCGGGGATGTCACCCGACACTGGTACCCGGGGCAGCGACCCGACACGACCCGGGGACCTGGGTCCGGGGTCCCGACCTGACCCGGTGACCTGGGGCCAGGGTAACCACTTGACCCGGGGACCCGGGCCGGGGACCCGGTATGACTCCGTCTCCCGGGGCCGGGGTGGTCACCTGACACTGCTACCCGGGACAGCGACCCGACATGACCCGGTGACCCGGGGCCGGGGTAACGACCTGTCCAGGGGACCTGGGCCGGGGACCCGACAGGACCCGGGGACCTGGTTCCGGGGTGCCGACCTGACCCGGTGACCTGGGGCTGTGGTGTCGACCGGACTCGGGGACCTGGTCCGGTGTCTTGTCATGACCCGGGGACCTGGGGTCGGGGTGGTCACCAGACCGTTGTACCCAGGCCGTTGAGCCGACATGACCCTGTGACCCGGGGCCTGGGTAAAAATCCAACCCGGGGACCCGGGCATGGGACATGACATGACCCGACCTGGGTCCGGGGTCCCGACCTGACCCGCTGACCTGGGGCCGGTGTCCCCACGTGACCCGGGGTCCTGGTGCCGGGGTCCCCACGTGACCCGGGGACCCGGGCCGGGGACCCCACGTAACCCGGTGACCTGGGGCCGGGGTCCTCACGTGACCCGGGGACCCAGGCCGGGGACATCACGTGACCCGGTCACCTGGGGCCGGGATCCCCACGTGACCCGGTCACCTGGGGCCGGGGTCCCCACGTGACCCGGTGACCTGAGGCCGGGGTCCCCAGGTGACCCGGTGACCTGGGGCCGGGGTCCCCACGTGACCCGGGGTCCTGGTGCCTGGGTTCCCACGTGACCCGGGGACCCGGGCCGGGGTCCCCACGTGACCCGGGGTCCTGGTGCCGGTGTCCCCACGTGACCCGGGGACCCGGGCCGGGGACCCCACGTGACCCGGTGACCTGGGGCCGGGGTCCCCACGTGACCCGGGGTCCTGGTGCCGGTGTCCCCACGTGACCCGGTCACCTCGGGCCCGGGTCCCCACGTGACCCGGTCACCTGGGGCCGGGGTCCCCACGTGACCTGGGGACCCGGGCCGGGGACCCCACGTGACCCGGGGACCTGGGGCCGGGGATGTCACCCGACACTGGTACCCGGGGCAGCGACCCGATACGACCCGGGGACCTGGGTCCGGGGTCCCGACCTGACCCGGTGACCTGGGGCCAGGGTAACCACCTGACCCGGGGACCCGGGCCGGGGACTCGGTATGACTCCGTCTCCCGGGGCCGGGGTGGTCACCTGACACTGGTACCCGGGACAGCGACCCGACATGACCCGGTGACCCGGGGCCGGGGTAACGACCTGTCCAGGGGACCTGGGCCGGGGACCCGACAGGACCCGGTGACCTGGTTCCGGGGTGCCGACCTGACCCGGTGACCTGGGGCTGTGGTGTCGACCGGACTCGGGGACCTGGTCCGGTGTCCCGTCATGACCCGGGGACCTGGGGTCGGGGTGGTCACCAGACCGTTGTACCCAGGCCGTTGACTCGACATGACCCTGTGACCCGGGGCCTGGGTAAAAATCCGACCCGGGGCCTGGGTAAAAATCCAACCCGGGGACCCGGGGCCGGGTTAACGACCTGTCCAGGGGACCCGGGCCGGGGACCCGACAGGACCCGGTGATCCTTCGCTGGTGTCCCGATGCAACCCGGGGACCCGGGCCGGGGACCCCACGTGACCCGGGGACCTGGGGCCGGGGATGTCACCCGACACTGGTACCCGGGGCAGCGACCCGATACGACCCGGGGACCTGGGTCCGGGGTCCCGACCTGACCCGGTGACCTGGGGCCAGGGTAACCACCTGACCCGGGGACCCGGGCCGGGGACCCGGTATGACTCCGTCTCCCGGGGCCGGGGTGGTCACCTGACACTGCTACCCGGGACAGCGACCCCACGTGACCCGGTGACCTGGGGCCGGGGTCCCCACGTGACCCGGGGACCCGGGCCGGGGACATCACGTGACCCGGTCACCTGGGGCCGGGGTCCCCACGTGACCCGGGGACCCGGGCCGGGGTCCCCACGTGACCCAGGGTCCTGGTGCCGGTGTCCCAACGTGACCCGGGGACCTGGGGCCGGGGTCCGCACGTGACCCGGTGACCTGGGGCCGGGGTCCCCACGTGACCCGGGGACCCGGGCCGGGGTCCCCACGTGACCCGGTCACCTGGGGCCCGGGTCCCCACGTGACCCGGTCACCTGGGGCCGGGGTCCCCACGTGACCTGGGGACCCGGGCCGGGGACCCCACGTGACCCGGGGACCTGGGGCCGGGGATGTCACCCGACACTGGTACCCGGGGCAGCGACCCGATACGACCCGGGGACCTGGGTCCGGGGTAACCACCTGACCCGGGGACCCGGGCCGGGGACTCGGTATGACTCCGTCTCCCGGGGCCGGGGTGGTCACCTGACACTGCTACCCGGGACAGCGACCCGACATGACCCGGTGACCCGGGGCCGGGGTAACGACCTGTCCAGGGGACCTGGGCCGGGGACCCGACAGGACCCGGGGACCTGGTTCCGGGGTGCCGACCTGACCCGGTGACCTGGGGCTGTGGTGTCGACCGGACTCGGGGACCTGGTCCGGTGTCCCGTCATGACCCGGGGACCTGGGGTAGGGGTGGTCACCAGACCGTTGTACCCAGGCCGTTGACCCGACATGACCCTGTGACCCGGTGCCTGGGTAAAAATCCAACCCGGGGACCCGGGCATGGGACGTGACATGACCCGACCTGGGTCCGGGGTCCCGACCTGACCCGGTGACCTGGGGCCAGGGTAACCACCTGACCCGGGGACTCGGGCCGGGGACCCGGTATGACTCCGTCTCCCGGGGCCGGGGTGGTCACCTGACACTGCTACCCGGGACAGCGACCCGACATGACCCGGTGACCCGGGGCCGGGGTAACGACCTGTCCAGGGGACCTGGGCCGGGGACCCGACAGGACCCGGTGACCTGGTTCCGGGGTGCCGACCTGACCCGGTGACCTGGGGCTGTGTTGTCGACCGGACTCGGGGACCTGGTCCGGTGTCCCGTCATGACCCGGGGACCTGGGGTCGGAGTGGTCACCAGACCGTTGTACCCAGGCCGTTGACCCGACATGACCCTGTGACCCGGGGCCTGAGTAAAAATCCGACCCGGGGCCTGGGTAAAAATCCAACCCGGGGACCCGGGGCCGGGTTAACGACCTGTCCAGGGGACCCGGGCCGGGGACCCGACAGGACCCGGTGATCCTTCGCTGGTGTCCCGATGCAACCCGGGGACCCGGGCCGGGGACCCCACGTGACCCGGGGACCTGGGGCAGGGGATGTCACCCGACACTGGTACCCAGGGCAGCGACCCGATACGACCCGGGGACCTGGGTCCGGGGTCCCGACCTGACCCGGTGACCTGGGGCCAGGGTAACCACCTGACCCGGGGACCCGGGCCGGGGACCCGGTATGACTCCGTCTCCCGGGGCCGGGGTGGTCACCTGACACTGCTACCCGGGACAGCGACCCGACATGACCCGGTGACCCGGGGCCGGGGTAACGACCTGTCCAGGGGACCTGGGCCGGGGACCCGACAGGACCCGGTGACCTGGTTCCGGGGTGCCGACCTGACCCGGTGACCTGGGGCTGTGGTGTCGACCGGACTCGGGGACCTGGTCCGGTGTCCCGTCATGACCCGGGGACCTGGGGTCGGGGTGGTCACCAGACCGTTGTACCCAGGCCGTTGAGCCGACATGACCCTGTGACCCGGAGCCTGGGTAAAAATCCAACCCGGGGACCCGGGCATGGGACGTGACATGACCCGACCTGGGTCCGGGGTCCCGACCTGACCCGGTGACCTGGGCCGGGGACCCCACGTGACCCGGGGACCTGGGGCCGGGGATGTCACCCGACACTGGTACCCGGGGCAGCGACCCGATACGACCCGGGGACCTGGGTCCGGGGTCCCGACCTGACCCGGTGACCTGGGGCCAGGGTAACCACTTGACCCGGGGACCCGGGCCGGGGACCCGGTATGACTCCGTCTCCCGGGGCCGGGGTGGTCACCTGACACTGCTACCCGGGACAGCGACCCGACATGACCCGGTGACCCGGGGCCGGGGTAACGACCTGTCCAGGGGACCTGGGCCGGGGACCCGACAGGACCCGGTGACCTGGTTCCGGGGTGCCGACCTGACCCGGTGACCTGGGGCTGTGGTGTCGACCGGACTCGGGGACCTGGTCCGGTGTCCCGTCATGACCCGGGGACAAAGGGTCGGGGTGGTCACCAGACCGTTGTACCCCGGCCGTTGAGCCGACATGACCCTGTGACCCGGGGCCTGGGTAAAAATCCAACCCGGGGACCCGGGCATGGGACATGACATGACCCGACCTGGGTCCGGGGTCCCGACCTGACCCGCTGACCTGGGGCCGGTGTCCCCACGTGACCCGGTGACCTGGGGCCGGGGTCCCCACGTGACCCGGGGACCCGAGCCGGGGTCCCCACGTGACCCGGTGACCTGAGGCCGGGGTCCCCACGTGACCCGGTGACCTGGGGCCGGGGTCCCCACGTGACCCGGGGTCCTGGTGCCGGGGTCCCCACGTGACCCGGGGACCCGGGCCGGGGACCCCACGTGACCCGGTGACCTGGGGCCGGGGTCCCCACGTGACCCGGGGACCCGGGCCGGGGACATCACGTGACCCGGTCACCTGGGGCCGGGATCCCCACGTGACCCGGTGACCTGGGGCCGGGGTCCCCACGTGACCCGGTGACCTGAGGCCGTGGTCCCCACGTGACCCGGTGACCTGGGGCCGGGGTCCCCACGTGACCCGGGGTCCTGGTGCCGGTGTCCCCACGTGACCTAAGGACCCGGGCCGGGGACCCCACGTGACCCGGTGACCTGGGGCCGGGGTCCCCACGTGACCCGGGGACCCGGGCCGGGGACATCACGTGACCCGGTCACCTGGGGCCGGGGTCCCCACGTGACCCGGTCACCTGGGGCCGGGGTCCCCACGTGACCCGGGGTCCTGGTGCCGGTGTCCCCACGTGACCCGGTCACCTGGGGCCCGGGTCCCCACGTGACCCGGTCACCTGGGGCTGGGGTCCCCACGTGACCTGGGGACCCGGGCCGGGGACCCCACGTGACCCGGGGACCTGGGGCCGGGGATGTCACCCGACACTGGTACCCGGGGCAGCGACCCGATACGACCCGGGGACCTGGGTCCGGGGTCCCGACCTGACCCGGTGACCTGGGGCCAGGGTAACCACCTGACCCGGGGACCCGGGCCGGGGACCCGGTATGACTCCGTCTCCCGGGGCCGGGGTGGTCACCTGACACTGGTACCCGGGACAGCGACCCGACATGACCCGGTGACCCGGGGCCGGGGTAACGACCTGTCCAGGGGACCTGGGCCGGGGACCCGACAGGACCCGGTGACCTGGTTCCGGGGTGCCGACCTGACCCGGTGACCTGGGGCTGTGGTGTCGACCGGACTCGGGGACCTGGTCCGGTGTCCCGTCATGACCCGGGGACCTGGGGTCGGGGTGGTCACCAGACCGTTGTACCCAGGCCGTTGACCCGACATGACCCTGTGACCCGGTGCCTGGGTAAAAATCCAACCCGGGGACCCGGGCATGGGACGTGACATGACCCGACCTGGGTCCGGGGTCCCGACCTGACCCGGTGACCTGGGGCCAGGGTAACCACCTGACCCGGGGACTCGGGCCGGGGACCCGGTATGACTCCGTCTCCCGGGGCCGGGGTGGTCATCTGACACTGCTACCCGGGACAGCGACCCGACATGACCCGGTGACCCGGGGCCGGGGTAACGACCTGTCCAGGGGACCTGGGCCGGGGACCCGACAGGACCCGGTGACCTGGTTCCGGGGTGCCGACCTGACCCGGTGACCTGGGGCTGTGGTGTCGACCGGACTCGGGGACCTGGTCCGGTGTCCCGTCATGACCCGGGGACCTGGGGTCGGAGTGGTCACCAGACCGTTGTACCCAGGCCGTTGACCCGACATGACCCTGTGACCCGGGGCCTGAGTAAAAATCCGACCCGGGGCCTGGGTAAAAATCCAACCCGGGGACCCGGGGCCGGGTTAACGACCTGTCCAGGGGACCCGGGCCGGGGACCCGACAGGACCCGGTGATCCTTCGCTGGTGTCCCGATGCAACCCGGGGACCCGGGCCGGGGACCCCACGTGACCCGGGGACCTGGGGCAGGGGATGTCACCCGACACTGGTACCCGGGGCAGCGACCCGATACGACCCGGGGACCTGGGTCCGGGGTCCCGACCTGACCCGGTGACCTGGGGCCAGGGTAACCACCTGACCCGGGGACCCGGGCCGGGGACCCGGTATGACTCCGTCTCCCGGGGCCGGGGTGGTCACCTGACACTGCTACCCGGGACAGCGACCCGACATGACCCGGTGACCCGGGGCCGGGGTAACGACCTGTCCAGGGGACCTGGGCCGGGGACCCGACAGGACCCGGTGACCTGGTTCCGGGGTGCCGACCTGACCCGGTGACCTGGGGCTGTGGTGTCGACCGGACTCGGGGACCTGGTCCGGTGTCCCGTCATGACCCGGGGACCTGGGGTCGGGGTGGTTACCAGACCGTTGTACCCAGGCCGTTGAGCCGACATGACCCTGTGACCCGGAGCCTGGGTAAAAATCCAACCCGGGGACCCGGGCATGGGACGTGACATGACCCGACCTGGGTCCGGGGTCCCGACCTGACCCGGTGACCTGGGCCGGGGACCCCACGTGACCCGGGGACCTGGGGCAGTGGATGTCACCCGACACTGGTACCCGGGGCAGCGACCCGATACGACCCGGGGACCTGGGTCCGGGGTCCCGACCTGACCCGGTGACCTGGGGCCAGGGTAACCACTTGACCCGGGGACCCGGGCCGGGGACCCGGTATGACTCCGTCTCCCGGGGCCGGGGTGGTCACCTGACACTGCTACCCGGGACAGCGACCCGACATGACCCGGTGACCCGGGGCCGGGGTAACGACCTGTCCAGGGGACCTGGGCCGGGGACCCGACAGGACCCGGTGACCTGGTTCCGGGGTGCCGACCTGACCCGGTGACCTGGGGCTGTGGTGTCGACCGGACTCGGGGACCTGGTCCGGTGTCCCGTCATGACCCGGGGACCTGGGGTCGGGGTGGTCACCAGACCGTGGTACCCAGGCCGTTGACCCGACATGACCCTGTGACCCGGGGCCTGGGTAAAAATCCAACCCGGGGACCCGGGCATGGGACATGACATGACCCGACCTGGGTCCGGGGTCCCGACCTGACCCGCTGACCTGGGGCCGGTGTCCCCACGTGACCCGGGGTCCTGGTGCCGGGGTCCCCACGTGACCCGGGGACCCGAGCCGGGGTCCCCACGTGACCCGGTGACCTGAGGCCGGGGTCCCCACGTGACCCGGTGACCTGGGGCCGGGGTCCCCACGTGACCCGGGGTCCTGGTGCCGGGGTCCCCACGTGACCCGGGGACCCGGGCCGGGGACCCCACGTGACCCGGTGACCTGGGGCCGGGGTCCCCACGTGACCCGGGGACCCGGGCCGGGGACATCACGTGACCCGGTCACCTGGGGCCGGGATCCCCACGTGACCCGGTCACCTGGGGCCGGGGTCCCCACGTGACCCGGTGACCTGAGGCCGGGGTCCCCACGTGACCCGGTGACCTGGGGCCGGGGTCCCCACGTGACCCGGGGTCCTGGTGCCTGGGTTCCCACGTGACCCGGGGACCCGGGCCGGGGTCCCCACGTGACCCGGGGTCCTGGTGCCGGTGTCCCCACGTGACCCGGGGACCCGGGCCGGGGACCCCACGTGACCCGGTGACCTGGGGCCGGGGTCCCCACGTGACCCGGGGACCCGGGCCGGGGACATCACGTGACCCGGTCACCTGGGGCCGGGGTCCCCACGTGACCCGGGGTCCTGGTGCCGGGGTCCCCACGTGACCCGGGGACCTGGGCCGGGGTCCCCACGTGACCCAGGGTCCTGGTGCCGGTGTCCCCACGTGACCCAGTGACCTGGGGCCGGGGTCCCCACGTGACCCGGTGACCTGGGGCCGGGGTCCCCACGTGACCCGGGGACCCGGGCCGGGGTCCCCACGTGACCCAGGGTCCTGGTGCCGGTGTCCCCACGTGACCCGGTGACCTGGGGCCGGGGTCCCCACGTGACCCGGGGACCCGGGCCGGGGACATCACGTGACCCGGTCACCTGGGGCCGGGGTCCCCACGTGACCCGGGGTCCTGGTGCCGGTGTCCCCACGTGACCCGGTCACCTGGGGCCCGGGTCCCCACGTGACCCGGTCACCTGGGGCCGGGGTCCCCACGTGACCTGGGGACCCGGGCCGGGGACCCCACGTGACCCGGGGACCTGGGGCCGGGGATGTCACCCGACACTGGTACCCGGGGCAGCGACCCGATACGACCCGGGGACCTGGGTCCGGGGTCCCGACCTGACCCGGTGACCTGGGGCCAGGGTAACCACCTGACCCGGGGACCCGGGCCGGGGACTCGGTATGACTCCGTCTCCCGGGGCCGGGGTGGTCACCTGACACTGCTACCCGGGACAGCGACCCGACATGACCCGGTGACCCGGGGCCGGGGTAACGACCTGTCCAGGGGACCTGGGCCGGGGACCCGACAGGACCCGGTGACCTGGTTCCGGGGTGCCGACCTGACCCGGTGACCTGGGGCTGTGGTGTCGACCGGACTCGGGGACCTGGTCCGGTGTCCCGTCATGACCCGGGGACCTGGGGTCGGGGTGGTCACCAGACCGTTGTACCCAGGCCGTTGAGCCGACATGACCCTGTGACCCGGGGCCTGGGTAAAAATCCAACCCGGGGACCCGGGCATGGGACATGACATGACCCGACCTGGGTCCGGGGACCCCACGTGACCCGGTGACCTGGGGACGGGGTCCCCACGTGACCCTGGGACCCGGGCCGGGGACATCACGTGACCCGGTCACCTGGCGCCGGGGTCCCCACGTGACCCGGGGTCCTGGTGCCGGGGACCCCACGTGACCCGGGGACCCGGGCCGGGGTCCCCACGTGACCCGGGGTCCTGGTGCCGGGGTCCCCACGTGACCCGCTGATCTGGGGCCGTTGTCCCCACGTGACCCGGGGACCTGGTGCCGGGGTCCCCACGTGACCCGGGGACCCGGGCCGGGGTCCCCACGTGACCCGGTGACCTGAGGCCGAGGTCCCCACGTGACCCGGTGACCTGGGGCGAGGGTCCCCACGTGACCCGGGGTCCTGGTAACGGGGTCCCCAAGTGACCCGGGGACCCGGGCCGGGGACCCCACGTGACCCGGTGACCTGGGGCCGGGGTCCCCACGTGACCCGGGGACCCGGGCCGGGGACATCACGTGACCCGGTCACCTGGGGCCGGGGTCCCCACGTGACCCGGGGTCCTGGTGCCGGGGTCCCCACGTAACCCGGGGTCCTGGTGCCGGGGTCCCCACGTGACCCGGTGACCTGAGGCCGGGGTCCCCACGTGACCCGGTGACCTGGGGCCGGGGTCCCCACGTGACCCGGGGTCCTGGTGCCGGGGACCCCACGTGACCCGGGGACCCGGGCCGGGGTCCCCACGTGACTCGGGGTCCTGTTGCCGGTGTCCCCACGTGACCCGGGGACCCGGGCCGGGGTCCCCACGTGACCCGGTGACCTGGGGCCGGGGTCCCCACGTGACCCGGGGACCCGGGCCGGGGACATCACGTGACCCGGGGACCTGGGTCCGGGGTCCCGACCTGACCCGGTGACCTGGGGCCAGGGTAACCCCTTGACCCGGGGACCCGGGCCGGGGACCCGGTATGACTCCGTCTCCCGGGGCCGGGGTGGTCACCTGACACTGCTACCCGGGACAGCGACCCGACATGACCCGGTGACCCGGGGCCGGGGTAACGACCTGTCCAGGGGACCTGGGCCGGGGACCCGACAGGACCCGGTGACCTGGTTCCGGGGTGCCGACCTGACCCGGTGACCTGGGGCTGTGTTGTCGACCGGACTCGGGGACCTGGTCCGGTGTCCCGTCATGACCTGGGGACCTGGGGTCGGGGTGGTCACCAGACCGTTGTACCCAGGCCGTTGAGCCGACATGACCCTGTGACCCGGGGCCTGGGTAAATATCCAACCCGGGGACCCGGGCATGGGACATGACATGACCCGACCTGGGTCCGGGGTCCCGACCTGACCCGCTGACCTGGGGCCGGTGTCCCCACGTGACCCGGGGTCCTGGTGCCGGGGTCCCCACGTGACCCGGGGACCCGAGCCGGGGTCCCCACGTGACCCGGTGACCTGGGGCCGGGGTCCCCACGTGACCCGGGGTCCTGGTGCCGGGGTCCCCACGTGACCCGGGGACCCGGGCCGGGGACCCCACGTGACCCGGTGACCTGGGGCCAGGGTAACCACCTGACCCGGGGACTCGGGCCGGGGACCCGGTATGACTCCGTCTCCCGGGGCCGGGGTGGTCATCTGACACTGCTACCCGGGACAGCGACCCGACATGACCCGGTGACCCGGGGCCGGGGTAACGACCTGTCCAGGGGACCTGGGCCGGGGACCCGACAGGACCCGGTGACCTGGTTCCGGGGTGCCGACCTGACCCGGTGACCTGGGGCTGTGGTGTCGACCGGACTCGGGGACCTGGTCCGGTGTCCCGTCATGACCCGGGGACCTGGGGTCGGAGTGGTCACCAGACCGTTGTACCCAGGCCGTTGACCCGACATGACCCTGTGACCCGGGGCCTGAGTAAAAATCCGACCCGGGGCCTGGGTAAAAATCCAACCCGGGGACCCGTGCCGGGTTAACGACCTGTCCAGGGGACCCGGGCCGGGGACCCGACAGGACCCGGTGATCCTTCGCTGGTGTCCCGATGCAACCCGGGGACCCGGGCCGGGGACCCCACGTGACCCGGGGACCTGGGGCAGGGGATGTCACCCGACACTGGTACCCGGGGCAGCGACCCGATACGACCCGGGGACCTGGGTCCGGGGTCCCGACCTGACCCGGTGACCTGGGGCCAGGGTAACCACCTGACCCGGGGACCCGGGCCGGGGACCCGGTATGACTCCGTCTCCCGGGGCCGGGGTGGTCACCTGACACTGGTACCCGGGACAGCGACCCGACATGACCCGGTGACCCGGGGCCGGGGTAACGACCTGTCCAGGGGACCTGGGCCGGGGACCCGACAGGACCCGGTGACCTGGTTCCGGGGTGCCGACCTGACCCGGTGACCTGGGGCTGTGGTGTCGACCGGACTCGGGGACCTGGTCCGGTGTCCCGTCATGACCCGGGGACCTGGGGTCGGGGTGGTCACCAGACCGTGGTACCCAGGCCGTTGACCCGACATGACCCTGTGACCCGGGGCCTGGGTAAAAATCCAACCCGGGGACCCGGGCATGGGACATGACATGACCCGACCTGGGTCCGGGGTCCCGACCTGACCCGCTGACCTGGGGCCGGTGTCCCCACGTGACCCGGGGTCCTGGTGCCGGGGTCCCCACGTGACCCGGGGACCCGAGCCGGGGTCCCCACGTGACCCGGTGACCTGAGGCCGGGGTCCCCACGTGACCCGGTGACCTGGGGCCGGGGTCCCCACGTGACCCGGGGTCCTGGTGCCGGGGTCCCCACGTGACCCGGGGACCCGGGCCGGGGACCCCACGTGACCCGGTGACCTGGGGCCGGGGTCCCCACGTGACCCGGGGACCCGGGCCGGGGACATCACGTGACCCGGTCACCTGGGGCCGGGATCCCCACGTGACCCGGTCACCTGGGGCCGGGGTCCCCACGTGACCCGGTGACCTGAGGCCGGGGTCCCCACGTGACCCGGTGACCTGGGGCCGGGGTCCCCACGTGACCCGGGGTCCTGGTGCCTGGGTTCCCACGTGACCCGGGGACCCGGGCCGGGGTCCCCACGTGACCCGGGGTCCTGGTGCCGGTGTCCCCACGTGACCCGGGGACCCGGGCCGGGGACCCCACGTGACCCGGTGACCTGGGGCCGGGGTCCCCACGTGACCCGGGGACCCGGGCCGGGGACATCACGTGACCCGGTCACCTGGGGCCGGGGTCCCCACGTGACCCGGGGTCCTGGTGCCGGGGTCCCCACGTGACCCGGGGACCTGGGCCGGGGTCCCCACGTGACCCAGGGTCCTGGTGCCGGTGTCCCCACGTGACCCAGTGACCTGGGGCCGGGGTCCCCACGTGACCCGGTGACCTGGGGCCGGGGTCCCCACGTGACCCGGGGACCCGGGCCGGGGTCCCCACGTGACCCAGGGTCCTGGTGCCGGTGTCCCCACGTGACCCGGTGACCTGGGGCCGGGGTCCCCACGTGACCCGGGGACCCGGGCCGGGGACATCACGTGACCCGGTCACCTGGGGCCGGGGTCCCCACGTGACCCGGGGTCCTGGTGCCGGTGTCCCCACGTGACCCGGTCACCTGGGGCCCGGGTCCCCACGTGACCCGGTCACCTGGGGCCGGGGTCCCCACGTGACCTGGGGACCCGGGCCGGGGACCCCACGTGACCCGGGGACCTGGGGCCGGGGATGTCACCCGACACTGGTACCCGGGGCAGCGACCCGATACGACCCGGGGACCTGGGTCCGGGGTCCCGACCTGACCCGGTGACCTGGGGCCAGGGTAACCACCTGACCCGGGGACCCGGGCCGGGGACTCGGTATGACTCCGTCTCCCGGGGCCGGGGTGGTCACCTGACACTGCTACCCGGGACAGCGACCCGACATGACCCGGTGACCCGGGGCCGGGGTAACGACCTGTCCAGGGGACCTGGGCCGGGGACCCGACAGGACCCGGTGACCTGGTTCCGGGGTGCCGACCTGACCCGGTGACCTGGGGCTGTGGTGTCGACCGGACTCGGGGACCTGGTCCGGTGTCCCGTCATGACCCGGGGACCTGGGGTCGGGGTGGTCACCAGACCGTTGTACCCAGGCCGTTGAGCCGACATGACCCTGTGACCCGGGGCCTGGGTAAAAATCCAACCCGGGGACCCGGGCATGGGACATGACATGACCCGACCTGGGTCCGGGGACCCCACGTGACCCGGTGACCTGGGGACGGGGTCCCCACGTGACCCTGGGACCCGGGCCGGGGACATCACGTGACCCGGTCACCTGGCGCCGGGGTCCCCACGTGACCCGGGGTCCTGGTGCCGGGGACCCCACGTGACCCGGGGACCCGGGCCGGGGTCCCCACGTGACCCGGGGTCCTGGTGCCGGGGTCCCCACGTGACCCGCTGATCTGGGGCCGTTGTCCCCACGTGACCCGGGGACCTGGTGCCGGGGTCCCCACGTGACCCGGGGACCCGGGCCGGGGTCCCCACGTGACCCGGTGACCTGAGGCCGAGGTCCCCACGTGACCCGGTGACCTGGGGCGAGGGTCCCCACGTGACCCGGGGTCCTGGTAACGGGGTCCCCAAGTGACCCGGGGACCCGGGCCGGGGACCCCACGTGACCCGGTGACCTGGGGCCGGGGTCCCCACGTGACCCGGGGACCCGGGCCGGGGACATCACGTGACCCGGTCACCTGGGGCCGGGGTCCCCACGTGACCCGGGGTCCTGGTGCCGGGGTCCCCACGTAACCCGGGGTCCTGGTGCCGGGGTCCCCACGTGACCCGGTGACCTGAGGCCGGGGTCCCCACGTGACCCGGTGACCTGGGGCCGGGGTCCCCACGTGACCCGGGGTCCTGGTGCCGGGGACCCCACGTGACCCGGGGACCCGGGCCGGGGTCCCCACGTGACTCGGGGTCCTGTTGCCGGTGTCCCCACGTGACCCGGGGACCCGGGCCGGGGTCCCCACGTGACCCGGTGACCTGGGGCCGGGGTCCCCACGTGACCCGGGGACCCGGGCCGGGGACATCACGTGACCCGGGGACCTGGGTCCGGGGTCCCGACCTGACCCGGTGACCTGGGGCCAGGGTAACCCCTTGACCCGGGGACCCGGGCCGGGGACCCGGTATGACTCCGTCTCCCGGGGCCGGGGTGGTCACCTGACACTGCTACCCGGGACAGCGACCCGACATGACCCGGTGACCCGGGGCCGGGGTAACGACCTGTCCAGGGGACCTGGGCCGGGGACCCGACAGGACCCGGTGACCTGGTTCCGGGGTGCCGACCTGACCCGGTGACCTGGGGCTGTGTTGTCGACCGGACTCGGGGACCTGGTCCGGTGTCCCGTCATGACCTGGGGACCTGGGGTCGGGGTGGTCACCAGACCGTTGTACCCAGGCCGTTGAGCCGACATGACCCTGTGACCCGGGGCCTGGGTAAATATCCAACCCGGGGACCCGGGCATGGGACATGACATGACCCGACCTGGGTCCGGGGTCCCGACCTGACCCGCTGACCTGGGGCCGGTGTCCCCACGTGACCCGGGGTCCTGGTGCCGGGGTCCCCACGTGACCCGGGGACCCGAGCCGGGGTCCCCACGTGACCCGGTGACCTGGGGCCGGGGTCCCCACGTGACCCGGGGTCCTGGTGCCGGGGTCCCCACGTGACCCGGGGACCCGGGCCGGGGACCCCACGTGACCCGGTGACCTGGGGCCGGGGTCCCCACGTGACCCGGGGACCCGGGCCGGGGACATCACTTGACCCGGTCACCTGGGGCCGGGATCCCCACGTGACCCGGTCACCTGGGGCCGGGGTCCCCACGTGACCCGGTGACCTGAGGCCGGGGTCCCCACGTGACCCGGTGACCTGGGGCCGGGGTCCCCACGTGACCCGGGGTCCTGGTGCCTGGGTTTCCACGTGACCCGGGGACCCGGGCCGGGGTCCCCACGTGACCCGGGGTCCTGGTGCCGGTGTCCCCACGTGACCCGGTGACCTGGGGCCGGGGTCCCCACGTGACCCGGGGACCCGGGCCGGGGTCCCCACGTGACCCAGGGTCCTGGTGCCGGTGTCCCCACGTGACCCGGTGACCTGGGGCCGGGGTCCCCACGTGACCCGGTGACCTGGGGCCGGGGTCCCCACGTGACCCGGGGACCCGGGCCGGGGTCCCCACGTGACCCAGGGTCCTGGTGCCGGTGTCCCCACGTGACCCGGTGACCTGGGGCCGGGGTCCCCACGTGACCCGGGGACCCGGGCCGGGGACATCACGTGACCCGGTCACCTGGGGCCGGGGTCCCCACGTGACCCGGTCACCTGGGGCCGGGGTCCCCACGTGACCCGGGGTCCTGGTGCCGGTGTCCCCACGTGACCCGGTCACCTGGGGCCCGGGTCCCCACGTGACCCGGTCACCTGGGGCCGGGGTCCCCACGTGACCTGGGGACCCGGGCCGGGGACCCCACGTGACCCGGGGACCTGGGGCCGGGGATGTCACCCGACACTGGTACCCGGGGCAGCGACCCGATACGACCCGGGGACCTGGGTCCGGGGTCCCGACCTGACCCGGTGACCTGGGGCCAGGGTAACCACCTGACCCGGGGACCCGGGCCGGGGACTCGGTATGACTCCGTCTCCCGGGGCCGGGGTGGTCACCTGACACTGCTACCCGGGACAGCGACCCGACATGACCCGGTGACCCGGGGCCGGGGTAACGACCTGTCCAGGGGACCTGGGCCGGGGACCCGACAGGACCCGGTGACCTGGTTCCGGGGTGCCGACCTGACCCGGTGACCTGGGGCTGTGGTGTCGACCGGACTCGGGGACCTGGTCCGGTGTCCCGTCATGACCCGGGGACCTGGGGTCGGGGTGGTCACCAGACCGTTGTACCCAGGCCGTTGACCCGACATGACCCTGTGACCCGGGGCCTGGGTAAAAATCCGACCCGGGGCCTGGGTAAAAATCCAACCCGGGGACCCGGGGCCGGGTTAACGACCTGTCCAGGGGACCCGGGCCGGGGACCCGACAGGACCCGGTGATCCTTCGCTGGTGTCCCGATGCAACCCGGGGACCCGGGCCGGGGACCCCACGTGACCCGGGGACCTGGGGCCGGGGATGTCACCCGACACTGGTACCCGGGGCAGCGACCTGATACGACCCGGGGACCTGGGTCCGGGGTCCCGACCTGACCCGGTGACCTGGGGCCAGGGTAACCACCTGACCCGGGGACCCGGGCCGGGGACCCGGTATGACTCCGTCTCCCGGGGCCGGGGTGGTCACCTGACACTGCTACCCGGGACAGCGACCCGACATGACCCGGTGACCCGGGGCCGGGGTAACGACCTGTCCAGGGGACCTGGGCCGGGGACCCGACAGGACCCGGTGACCTGGTTCCGGGGTGCCGACCTGACCCGGTGACCTGGGGCTGTGGTGTCGACCGGACTCGGGGACCTGGTCCGGTGTCCCGTCATGACCCGGGGACCTGGGGTCGGGGTGGTCACCAGACCGTTGTACCCAGGCCGTTGAGCCGACATGACCCTGTGACCCGGGGCCTGGGTAAAAATCCAACCCGGGGACCCGGGCATGGGACATGACATGACCCGACCTGGGTCCGGGGACCCCACGTGACCCGGTGACCTGGGGCCGGGGTCCCCACGTGACCCGGGGACCCGGGCCGGGGACATCACGTGACCCGGTCACCTGGGGCCGGGGTCCCCACGTGACCCGGTGACCTGGGGCCGGGGTCCCCACGTGACCCGGGGTCCTGGTGCCGGGGTTCCCACGTGACCCGGGGACCCGGGCCGGGGTCCCCACGTGACCCGGGGTCCTGGTGCCGGTGTCCCCACGTGACCCGGGGACCCGGGCCGGGGTCCCCACGTGACCCGGTCACCTGGGGCCGGGGTCCCCACGTGACCCGGGGACCCGGGCCGGGGACATCAGGTGACCCGGTCACCTGGTGCCGGTGTCCCCACGTGACCCGGGGACCTGGGGCCGGGGATGTCACCCGACACTGGTACCCGGGGCAGCGACCCGATACGACCCGGGGACCTGGGTCCGGGGTCCCGACCTGACCCGGTGACCTGGGGCCAGGGTAACCACCTGACCCGGGGACCCTGGCTGGGGACCCGGTATGACTCCGTCTCCCGGGGCCGGGGTGGTCACCTGACACTGCTACCCGGGACAGCGACCCGACATGACCCGGTGACCCGGGGCCGGGGTAACGACCTGTCCAGGGGACCTGGGCCGGGGACCCGACAGGACCCGGTGACCTGGTTCCGGGGTGCCGACCTGACCCGGTGACCTGGGGCTGTGGTGTCGACCGGACTCGGGGACCTGGTCCGGTGTCCCGTCATGACCCGGGGACCTGGGGTCGGGGTGGTCACCAGACCGTTGTACCCAGGCCGTTGAGCCGACATGACCCTGTGACCCGGGGCCTGGGTAAAAATCCAACCCGGGGACCCGGGCATGGGACATGACATGACCCGACCTGGGTCCGGGGTCCCGACCTGACCCGCTGACCTGGGGCCGGTGTCCCCACGTGACCCGGGGTCCTGGTGCCGGGGTCCCCACGTGACCCGGGGTCCTGGTGCCGGGGTCCCCACGTGACCCGGGGACCCGGGCCGGGGACCCCACGTGACCCGGTGACCTGGGGCCGGGGTCCCCACGTGACCCGGGGACCCGGGCCGGGGACATCACGTGACCCGGTGACCTGGGGCCGGGATCATCACGTGACCCTGTGACCTGGGGCCGGGGTCCCCACGTGACCCGGTGACCTGAGGCCGGGGTCCCCACGTGACCCGGTGACCTGGGGCCGGGGTCCCCACGTGACCCGGGGTCCTGGTGCCTGGGTTCCCACGTGACCCGGGGACCCGGGCCGGGGTCCCCACGTGACCCGGTGACCTGGTGCCGGTGTCCCCACGTGACCCGGGGACCCGGGCCGGGGACCCCACATGACCCGGTGACCTGGGGCCGGGGTCCCCACGTGACCCGGGGACCCGGGCCGGGGACATCACGTGACCCGGTCACCTGGGGCCGGGGTCCCCACGTGACCCGGAGTCCTGGTGCCGGTGTCCCCACGTGACCCGGGGACCCGGGCCGGGGACCCCACGTGACCCGGTGACCTGGGGCCGGGGTCACCACGTGACCCGGGGACCCGGGCCGGGGACATCACGTGACCCGGTCACCTGGGGCCGGGGTCCCCACGTGACCCGGGGTCCTGGTGCCGGTGTCCCCACGTGACCCGGTCACCTGGGGCCCGGGTCCCCACGTGACCCGGTCACCTGGGGCCGGGGTCCCCACGTGACCTGGGGACCCGGGCCGGGGACCCCACGTGTCCCGGGGACCTGGGGCCGGGGATGTCACCCGACACTGGTACCCGGGGCAGCGACCCGATACGACCCGGGGACCTGGGTCCGGGGTCCCGACCTGACCCGGTGACCTGGGACCAGGGTAACCACCTGACCCGGGGACCCGGGCCGGGGACTCGGTATGACTCCGTCTCCCGGGGCCGGGGTGGTCACCTGACACTGCTACCCGGGACAGCGACCCGACATGACCCGGTGACCCGGGGCCGGGGTAACGACCTGTCCAGGGGACCTGGGCCGGGGACCCGACAGGACCCGGTGACCTGGTTCCGGGGTGCCGACCTGACCCGGTGACCTGGGGCTGTGGTGTCGACCGGACTCGGGGACCTGGTCCGGTGTCCCGTCATGACCCGGGGACCTGGGGTCGGGGTGGTCACCAGACCGTTGTACCCAGGCCGTTGACCCGACATGACCCTGTGACCCGGGGCCTGGGTAAAAATCCGACCCGGGGCCTGGGTAAAAATCCAACCCGGGGACCCGGGGCCGGGTTAACGACCTGTCCAGGGGACCCGGGCGGGGACCCGACAGGACCCGGTGATCCTTCGCTGGTGTCCCGATGCAACCCGGGGACCCGGGCCGGGGACCCCACGTGACCCGGGGACCTGGGGCCGGGGATGTCACCCGACACTGGTACCCGGGGCAGCGACCCGATACGACCCGGGGACCTGGGTCCGGGGTCCCGACCTGACCCGGTGACCTGGGGCCAGGGTAACCACCTGACCCGGGGACCCGGGCCGGGGACTCGGTATGACTCCGTCTCCCGGGGCCGGGGTGGTCACCTGACACTGCTACCCGGGACAGCGACCCGACATGACCCGGTGACCCGGGGCCGGGGTAACGACCTGTCCAGGGGACCTGGGCCGGGGACCCGACAGGACCCGGGGACCTGGTTCCGGGGTGCCGACCTGACCCGGTGACCTGGGGCTGTGGTGTCGACCGGACTCGGGGACCTGGTCCGGTGTCCCGTCATGACCCGGGGACCTGGGGTAGGGGTGGTCACCAGACCGTTGTACCCAGGCCGTTGACCCGACATGACCCTGTGACCCGGTGCCTGGGTAAAAATCCAACCCGGGGACCCGGGCATGGGACGTGACATGACCCGACCTGGGTCCGGGGTCCCGACCTGACCCGGTGACCTGGGGCCAGGGTAACCACCTGACCCGGGGACTCGGGCCGGGGACCCGGTATGACTCCGTCTCCCGGGGCCGGGGTGGTCACCTGACACTGGTACCCGGGACAGCGACCCGACATGACCCGGTGACCCGGGGCCGGGGTAACGACCTGTCCAGGGGACCTGGGCCGGGGACCCGACATGACCCGGTGACCTGGTTCCGGGGTGCCGACCTGACCCGGTGATCTGGGGCTGTGGTGTCGACCGGACTCGGGGACCTGGTCCGGTGTCCCGTCATGACCCGGGGACCTGGGGTCGGAGTGGTCACCAGACCGTTGTACCCAGGCCGTTGACCCGACATGACCCTGTGACCCGGGGCCTGAGTAAAAATCCGACCCGGGGCCTGGGTAAAAATCCAACCCGGGGACCCGGGGCCGGGTTAACGACCTGTCCAGGGGACCCGGGCCGGGGACCCGACAGGACCCGGTGATCCTTCGCTGGTGTCCCGATGCAACCCGGGGACCCGGGCCGGGGACCCCACGTGACCCGGGGACCTGGGGCAGGGGATGTCACCCGACACTGGTACCCGGGGCAGCGACCCGATACGACCCGGGGACCTGGGTCCGGGGTCCCGACCTGACCCGGTGACCTGGGGCCAGGGTAACCACCTGACCCGGGGACCCGGGCCGGGGACCCGGTATGACTCCGTCTCCCGGGGCCGGGGTGGTCACCTGACACTGGTACCCGGGACAGCGACCCGACATGACCCGGTGACCCGGGGCCGGGGTAACGACCTGTCCAGGGGACCTGGGCCGGGGACCCGACAGGACCCGGTGACCTGGTTCCGGGGTGCCGACCTGACCCGGTGACCTGGGGCTGTGGTGTCGACCGGACTCGGGGACCTGGTCCGGTGTCCCGTCATGACCCGGGGACCTGGGGTCGGGGTGGTCACCAGACCGTTGTACCCAGGCCGTTGAGCCGACATGACCCTGTGACCCGGGGCCTGGGTAAAAATCCAACCCGGGGACCCGGGCATGGGACATGACATGACCCGACCTGGGTCCGGGGTCCCGACCTGACCCGCTGACCTGGGGCCGGTGTCCCCACGTGACCCGGGGTCCTGGTGCCAGGGTCCCCACGTGACCCGGGGACCCGAGCCGGGGTCCCCACGTGACCCGGTGACCTGAGGCCGGGGTCCCCACGTGACCCGGTGACCTGGGGCCGGGGTCGCCACGTGACCCGGGGTCCAGGTGCCGGGGTCCACACGTGACCCGGGGACCCGGGCCGGGGACCCCACGTGACCCGGTGACCTGGGGCCGGGGTCCCCACGTGACCCGGGGACCCGGGCCGGGGACATCACGTGACCCGGTCACCTGGGGCCGGGGTCCCCACGTGACCCGGTGACCTGGGGCCGGGGTCCCCACGTGACCCGGGGTCCTGGTGCCGGGGTCCCCACGTGACCCGGTGACCTGAGGCCGGGGTCCCCACGTGACCCGGTGACCTGGGGCCGGGGTCCCCACGTGACCCGGGGTCCTGGTGCCTGGGTTCCCACGTGACCCAGGGTCCTGGTGCCGGTGTCCCCACGTGACCCGGTGACCTGGGGCCGGGGTCACCACGTGACCCGGGGACCCGGGCCGGGGACATCACGTGACCCGGTCACCTGGGGCCGGGGTCCCCACGAGACCCGGTCACCTGGGGCCGGGGTCCCCACGTGACCCGGGGTCCTGGTGCCGGTGTCCCCACGTGACCCGGTCACCTGGGGCCCGGGTCCCCACGTGACCCGGTCACCTGGGGCCGGGGTCCCCACGTGACCTGGGGACCCGGGCCGGGGACCCCACGTGACCCGGGGACCTGGGTCCGGGGTCCCGACCTGACCCGGTGACCTGGGGCCAGGGTAACCACCTGACCCGGGGACCCGGGCCGGGGACTCGGTATGACTCCGTCTCCCGGGGCCGGGGTGGTCACCTGACACTGCTACCCGGGACAGCGACCCGACATGACCCGGTGACCCGGGGCCGGGGTAACGACCTGTCCAGGGGACCTGGGCCGGGGACCCGACAGGACCCGGTGACCTGGTTCCGGGGTGCCGACCTGACCCGGTGACCTGGGGCTGTGGTGTCGACCGGACTCGGGGACCTGGTCCGGTGTCCCGTCATGACCCGGGGACCTGGGGTCGGGGTGGTCACCAGACCGTTGTACCCAGGCCGTTGACCCGACATGACCCTGTGACCCGGGGCCTGGGTAAAAATCCGACCCGGGGACCCGGGCATGGGACATGACATGACCCGACCTGGGTCCGGGGTCCCGACCTGACCCGCTGACCTGGGGCCGGTGTCCCCACGTGACCCGGGGTCCTGGTGCCAGGGTCCCCACGTGACCCGGGGACCCGAGCCGGGGTCCCCACGTGACCCGGTGACCTGAGGCCGGGGTCCCCACGTGACCCGGTGACCTGGGGCCGGGGTCGCCACGTGACCCGGGGTCCTGGTGCCGGGGTCCACACGTGACCCGGGGACCCGGGCCGGGGACCCCACGTGACCCGGTGACCTGGGGCCGGGGTCCCCACGTGACCCGGGGACCCGGGCCGGGGACATCACGTGACCCGGTCACCTGGGGCCGGGGTCGCCACGTGACCCGGGGTCCTGGTGCCGGGGTCCACACGTGACCCGGGGACCCGGGCCGGGGTCCCACGTGACCCGGTGACCTGGGGCCGGGGTCCCCACGTGACCCGGGGACCCGGGCCGGGGTCCCCACGTGACCCAGGGTCCTGGTGCCGGTGTCCCCACGTGACCCGGTGACCTGGGGCCGGGGTCCCCACGTGACCCGGTGACCTGGGGCCGGGGTCCCCACGTGACCCGGGGACCCGGGCCGGGGACATCACGTGACCCGGTCACCTGGGGCCGGGGTCCCCACGTGACCCGGTCACCTGGGGCCGGGGTCCCCACGTGATCCGGGGTCCTGGTGCCGGTGTCCCCACGTGACCCGGTCACCTGGGGCCCGGGTCCCCACGTGACCCGGTCACCTGGGGCCGGGGTCCCCACGTGACCTGGGGACCCGGGCCGGGGACCCCACGTGACCCGGGGACCTGGGGCCGGGGATGTCACCCGACACTGGTACCCGGGGCAGCGACCCGATACGACCCGGGGACCTGGGTCCGGGGTCCCGACCTGACCCGGTGACCTGGGGCCAGGGTAACCACTTGACCTGGGGACCCGGGCCGGGGACCCGGTATGACTCCGTCTCCCGGGGCCGGGGTGGTCACCTGACACTGCTACCCGGGACAGCGACCCGACATGACCCGGTGACCCGGGGCCTGGGTAAAAATCCAACCCGGGGACCAGGGCATGGGACATGACATGACCCGACCTGGGTCCGGGGTCCCGACCTGACCCGCTGACCTGGGGCCGGGGTCCCCACGTGACCCGGGGACCCGAACCGGGGTCCCCACGTGACCCGGTGACCTGAGGCCGGGGTCCCCACGTGACCCGGTGACCTGGGGCCGGGGTCCCCACGTGACCCGGGGTCCTGGTGCCGGGGTCCCCACGTGACCCGGGGACCCGGGCCGGGGACCCCACGTGACCCGGTGACCTGGGGCCGGGGTCCCCACGTGACCCGGGGACCCGGGCCGGGGACATCACGTGACCCGGTCACCTGGGGCCGGGGTCCCCACGTGACCCGGAGTCCTGGTGCCGGTGTCCCCACGTGACCCGGGGACCCGGGCCGGGGACCCCACGTGACCCGGTGACCTGGGGCCGGGGTCCCCACGTGACCCGGGGACCCGGGCCGGGGACATCACGTGACCCGGTCACCTGGGGCCGGGGTCCCCACGTGACCCGGGGTCCTGGTGCCGGGGTCCCCACGTGACCCGGGGACCCGGGCCGGGGTCCCCACGTGACCCAGGGTCCTGGTGCCGGTGTCCCCACGTGACCCGGTGACCTGGGGCTGGGGTCCCCACGTGACCCGGGGACCCGGGCCGGGGTCCCCACGTGACCCAGGGTCCTGGTGCCGGTGTCCCCACGTGACCCGGTGACCTGGGGCCGGGGTCCCCACGTGACCCGCTGACCTGGTGCCGGGGTCCCCACGTGACCCGGGGACCCGGGCCGGGGTCCCCACGTGACCCGGTGACCTGAGGCCGAGGTCCCCACGTGACCCGGTGACATGGGGCGAGGGTCCCCACGTGACCCGGGGTCCTGGTGCCGGGGTCCCCAAGTGACCCGGGGACCCGGGCCGGGGACCCCACGTGACACGGTGACCTGGGGCCGGGGTCCCCACGTGACCCGGGGACCCGGGCCGGGGACATCAAGTGACCCGGTCACCTGGGGCCGGGGTCCCCACGTGACCCGGGGTCCTGGTGCCGGGGTCCCCACGTGACCCGGGGTCCTGGTGCCGGGGTCCCCACGTGACCCGGTGACCTGAGGCCGGGGTCCCCACGTGACCCGGTGACCTGGGGCCGGGGTCCCCACGTGACCCGGGGTCCTGGTGCCGGGGTTCCCACGTGACCCGGGGACCCGGTCCGGGGTCCCCACGTGACCCGGGGTCCTGTTGCCGGTGTCCCCACATGACCCGGGGACCCGGGCCGGGGACACCACGTGACCCGGTGACCTGGGGCCGGGGTCCCCACGTGACCCGGGGACCCGGGCCGGGGACATCACGTGACCCGGTCACCTGGGGCCGGGGTCCCCACGTGACCCGGGGTCCTGGTGCCGGGGTCCCCACGTGACCCGGGGACCCGGGCCGGGGTCCCCACTTGACCCAGGGTCCTGGTGCCGGTGTCCCCACGTGACCCGGGGACCTGGGGCCGGGGTCCGCACGTGACGCGGTGACCTGGGGCCGGGGTCCCCACGTGACCCGGGGACCCGGGCCGGGGTCCCCATGTGACCCGGTCACCTGGGGCCCGGGTCCCCACGTGACCCGGTCACCTGGGGCCGGGGTCCCCACGTGACCCAGGGTCCTGGTGCCGGTGTCCCCACGTGACCCGGGGACCTGGGGCCGGGGTCCGCACGTGACGCGGTGACCTGGGGCCGGGGTCCCCACGTGACCCGGGGACCCGGGCCGGGGACATCACGTGACCCGGTCACCTGGGGCCGGGGTCCCCACGTGACCCGGTCACCTGGGGCCGGGGTCCCCACGTGACCCGGGGTCCTGGTGCCGGGGTCCCCACGTGACCCGGTGACCTGAGGCCGGGGTCCCCACGTGACCCGGTGACCTGGGGCCGGGGTCCCCACG
The DNA here is from genome assembly GCA_951411735.1 of Somateria mollissima. NCBI lineage: Eukaryota > Metazoa > Chordata > Aves > Anseriformes > Anatidae > Somateria > Somateria mollissima. The sequence continues at coordinate 13,326,613 of OX598320.1, forward strand.
TGACCCGGGGTCCTGGTGCCTGGGTTCCCACGTGACCCAGGGTCCTGGTGCCGGTGTCCCCACGTGACCCGGTGACCTGGGGCCGGGGTCCCCACGTGACCCGGTGACCTGGGGCCGGGGTCCCCACGTGACCCGGGGACCCGGGCCGGGGACATCACGTGACCCGGTCACCTGGGGCCGGGGTCCCCACGAGACCCGGTCACCTGGGGCCGGGGTCCCCACGTGACCCGGGGTCCTGGTGCCGGTGTCCCCACCTGACCCGGTCACCTGGGGCCCGGGTCCCCACGTGACCCGGTCACCTGGGGCCGGGGTCCCCACGTGACCTGGGGACCCGGGCCGGGGACCCCACGTGACCCGGGGACCTGGGGCCGGGGATGTCACCCGACACTGGTACCCGGGGCAGCGACCCGATACGACCCGGGGACCTGGGTCCGGGGTCCCGACCTGACCCGGTGACCTGGGGCCAGGGTAACCACTTGACCCGGGGACCCGGGCCGGGGACTCGGTATGACTCCGTCTCCCGGGGCCGGGGTGGTCACCTGACACTGGTACCCGGGACAGCGACCCGACATGACCCGGTGACCCGGGGCCGGGGTAACGACCTGTCCAGGGGACCTGGGCCGGGGACCCGACAGGACCCGGTGACCTGGTTCCGGGGTGCCGACCTGACCCGGTGACCTGGGGCTGTGGTGTCGACCGGACTCGGGGACCTGGTCCGGTGTCCCGTCATGACCCGGGGACCTGGGGTCGGGGTGGTCACCAGACCGTTGTACCCAGGCCGTTGAGCCGACATGACCCTGTGACCCGGGGCCTGGGTAAAAATCCGACCCGGGGCCTGGGTAAAAATCCAACCCGGGGACCCGGGGCCGGGTTAACGACCTGTCCAGGGGACCCGGGCCGGGGACCCGACAGGACCCGGTGATCCTTCGCTGGTGTCCCGATGCAACCCGGGGACCCGGGCCGGGGACCCCACGTGACCCGGGGACCTGGGGCCAGGGATGTCACCCGACACTGGTACCCGGGGCAGCGACCCGATACGACCCGGGGACCTGGGTCCGGGGTCCCGACCTGACCCGGTGACCTGGGGCCAGGGTAACCACCTGACCCGGGGACCCGGGCCGGGGACCCGGTATGACTCCGTCTCCCGGGGCCGGGGTGGTCACCTGACACTGCTACCCGGGACAGCGACCCGACATGACCCGGTGACCCGGGGCCGGGGTAACGACCTGTCCAGGGGACCTGGGCCGGGGACCCGACAGGACCCGGGGACCTGGTTCCGGGGTGCCGACCTGACCCGGTGACCTGGGGCTGTGGTGTCGACCGGACTCGGGGACCTGGTCCGGTGTCCCGTCATGACCCGGGGACCTGGGGTCGGGGTGGTCACCAGACCGTTGTACCCAGGCCGTTGAGCCGACATGACCCTGTGACCCGGAGCCTGGGTAAAAATCCAACCCGGGGACCCAGGCATGGGACGTGACATGACCCGACCTGGGTCCGGGGTCCCGACCTGACCCGGTGACCTGGGCCGGGGACCCCACGTGACCCGGGGACCTGGGGCCGGGGATGTCACCCGACACTGGTACCCGGGGCAGCGACCCGATACGACCCGGGGACCTGGGTCCGGGATCCCGACCTGACCCGGTGACCTGGGGCCAGGGTAACCACTTGACCCGGGGACCCGGGCCGGGGACCCGGTATGACTCCGTCTCCCGGGGCCGGGGTGGTCACCTGACACTGCTACCCGGGACAGCGACCCGACATGACCCGGTGACCCGGGGCCGGGGTAACGACCTGTCCAGGGGACCTGGGCCGGGGACCCGACAGGACCCGGTGACCTGGTTCCGGGGTGCCGACCTGACCCGGTGACCTGGGGCTGTGGTGTCGACTGGACTCGGGGACCTGGTCCGGTGTCCCGTCATGACCCGGGGACCTGGGGTCGGGGTGGTCACCAGACCGTTGTACCCAGGCCGTTGAGCCGACATGACCCTGTGACCCGGGGCCTGGGTAAAAATCCAACCCGGGGACCCGGGCATGGGACGTGACATGACCCGACCTGGGTCCGGGGTCCCGACCTGACCCGCTGACCTGGGGCCGGTGTCCCCACGTGACCCGGGGTCCTGGTGCCGGGGTCCCCACGTGACCCGGGGACCCGGGCCGGGGTCCCCACGTGACCCAGAGTCCTGGTGCCGGTGTCCCCACGTGACCCGGGGACCTGGGGCCGGGGTCCCACGTGACCCGGTGACCTGGGGCCGGGGTCCCCACGTGACCCGGGGACCCGGGCCGGGGTCCCCACGTGACCCAGGGTCCTGGTGCCGGTGTCCCCACGTGACCCGGTGACCTGGGGCCGGGGTCCCCACGTGACCCGGTGACCTGGGGCCGGGGTCCCCACGTGACCCGGGGACCCGGGCCGGGGACATCACGTGACCCGGTCACCTGGGGCCGGGGTCCCCACGTGACCCGGTCACCTGGGGCCGGGGTCCCCACGTGATCCGGGGTCCTGGTGCCGGTGTCCCCACGTGACCCGGTCACCTGGGGCCCGGGTCCCCACGTGACCCGGTCACCTGGGGCCGGGGTCCCCACGTGACCTGGGGACCCGGGCCGGGGACCCCACGTGACCCGGGGACCTGGGGCCGGGGATGTCACCCGACAGTGGTACCCGGGGCAGCGACCCGATACGACCCGGGGACCTGGGTCCGGGGTCCCGACCTGACCCGGTGACCTGGGGCCAGGGTAACCACTTGACCTGGGGACCCGGGCCGGGGACCCGGTATGACTCCGTCTCCCGGGGCCGGGGTGGTCACCTGACACTGCTACCCGGGACAGCGACCCGACATGACCCGGTGACCCGGGGCCTGGGTAAAAATCCAACCCGGGGACCAGGGCATGGGACATGACATGACCCGACCTGGGTCCGGGGTCCCGACCTGACCCGCTGACCTGGGGCCGGGGTCCCCACGTGACCCGGGGACCCGAACCGGGGTCCCCACGTGACCCGGTGACCTGAGGCCGGGGTCCCCACGTGACCCGGTGACCTGGGGCCGGGGTCCCCACGTGACCCGGGGTCCTGGTGCCGGGGTCCCCACGTGACCCGGGGACCCGGGCCGGGGACCCCACGTGACCCGGTGACCTGGGGCCGGGGTCCCCACGTGACCCGGGGACCCGGGCCGGGGACATCACGTGACCCGGTCACCTGGGGCCGGGGTCCCCACGTGACCCGGAGTCCTGGTGCTGGTGTCCCCACGTGACCCGGGGACCCGGGCCGGGGACCCCACGTGACCCGGGGACCTGGGGCCGGGGTCCCCACGTGACCCGGGGACCCGGGCCGGGGACATCACGTGACCCGGTCACCTGGGGCCGGGGTCCCCACGTGACCCGGGGTCCTGGTGCCGGGGTCCCCACGTGACCCGGGGACCCGGGCCGGGGTCCCCACGTGACCCAGGGTCCTGGTGCCGGTGTCCCCACGTGACCCGGTGACCTGGGGCCGGGGTCCCCACGTGACCCGGGGACCCGGGCCGGGGTCCCCACGTGACCCAGGGTCCTGGTGCCGGTGTCCCCACGTGACCCGGTGACCTGGGGCCGGGGTCCCCACGTGACCCGGTGACCTGGGGCCGGGGTCCCCACGTGACCCGGGGACCTGGGGCGAGGGTCCCCACGTGACCCGGGGTCCTGGTGCCGGGGTCCCCAAGTGACCCGGGGACCCGGGCCGGGGACCCCACGTGACCCGGTCACCTGAGGCCGAGGTCCCCACGTGACCCGGTGACCTGGGGCCGGGGTCCCCACGTGACCCAGGGTCCTGGTGCCGGTGTCCCCACGTGACCCGGTGACCTGGGGCCGGGGTCCCCACGTGATTCGGTGACCTGGGGCCGGGGTCCCCACGTGACCCGGGGACCCGGGCCGGGGTCCCCACGTGACCCAGGGTCCTGGTGCCGGTGACCCCACGTGACCCGGTGACCTGGGGCCGGGGTCCCCACGTGACCCGGTGACCTGGGGCCGGGGTCCCCACGTGACCCGGGGACCTGGGGCGAGGGTCCCCACGTGACCCGGTGACCTGAGGCCGAGGTCCCCACGTGACCCGGTGACCTGAGGCCGGGGTCCCCACGTGACCCGGTGACCTGGGGCCGGGGTCCCCACGTGACCCGGGGTCCTGGTGCCGGGGTTCCCACGTGACCCGGGGACCCGGGCCGGGGTCCCCACGTGACCCGGGGTCCTGTTGCCGGTGTCCCCACGTGACCCGGGGACCCGGGCCGGGGACCCCACGTGACCCGGGGACCTGGGGCCGGGGTCCCCACGTGACCCGGGGACCCGGGCTGGGGACATCACGTGACCCGGTCACCTGGGGCCGGGGTCCCCACGTGACCCGGGGTCCTGGTGCCGGGGTCCCCACGTGACCCGGGGACCCGGGCCGGGGTCCCCACGTGACCCAGGGTCCTGGTGCCGGTGTCCCCACGTGACCCGGGGACCTGGGGCCGGGGTCCGCACGTGACCCGGTGACCTGGGGCCGGGGTCCCCACGTGACCCGGGGACCCGGGCCGGGGTCCCCACGTGACCCGGTCACCTGGGGCCCGGGTCCCCACGTGACCCGGTCACCTGGGGCCGGGGTCCCCACGTGACCTGGGGACCCGGGCCGGGGACCCCACGTGACCCGGGGACCTGGGGCCGGGGATGTCACCCGACACTGGTACCCGGGGCAGCGACCCGATACGACCCGGGGACCTGGGGCCAGGGTAACCACCTGACCCGGGGACCCGGGCCGGGGACTCGGTATGACTCCGTCTCCCGGGGCCGGGGTGGTCACCTGACACTGCTACCCGGGACAGCGACCCGACATGACCCGGTGACCCGGGGCCGGGGTAACGACCTGTCCAGGGGACCTGGGCCGGGGACCCGACAGGACCCGGGGACCTGGTTCCGGGGTGCCGACCTGACCCGGTGACCTGGGGCTGTGGTGTCGACCGGACTCGGGGACCTGGTCCGGTGTCCCGTCATGACCCGGGGACCTGGGGTCGGGGTGGTCACCAGACCGTTGTACCCAGGCCGTTGAGCCGACATGACCCTGTGACCCGGGGCCTGGGTAAAAATCCAACCCGGGGACCCGGGCATGGGACATGACATGACCCGACCTGGGTCCCGGGTCCCGACCTGACCCGCTGACCTGGGGACGGTGTCCCCACGTGACCCGGGGTCCTGGTGCCGGGGTCCCCACGTGACCCGGGGACCCGAGCCGGGGTCCCCACGTGACCCGGTGACCTGAGGCCGGGGTCCCCACGTGACCCGGGGACCCGGGCCGGGGACATCACGTGACCCGGTCACCTGGGGCCGGGGTCCCCACGTGACCCGGGGTCCTGGTGCCGGGGACCCCACGTGACCCGGGGACCCGGGCCGGGGTCCCCACGTGACCCGGGGTCCTGGTGCCGGGGTCCCCACGTGACCAGCTGACCTGGTGCCGGGGTCCCCACGTGACCCGGGGACCCGGGCCGGGGTCCCCACGTGACCCGGTGACCTGAGGCCGAGGTCCCCACGTGACCCGGTGACCTGAGGCCGGGGTCCCCACGTGACCCGGTGACCTGGGGCCGGGGTCCCCACGTGACCCGGGGTCCTGGTGCCGGGGTTCCCACGTGACCCGGGGACCCGGGCCGGGGTCCCCACGTGACCCAGGGTCCTGGTGCCGGTGTCCCCACATGACCCGGTGACCTGGGGCCGGGGTCCCCACGTGACCCGGTGACCTGGGGCCGGGGTCCCCACGTGACCCGGGGACCCGGGCCGGGGTCCCCACGTGACCCAGGGTCCTGGTGCCAGTGTCCCCACGTGACCCGGTGACCTGGGGCCGGGGTCCCCACGTGACCCGGTGACCTGGGGCCGGGGTCCCCACGTGACCCGGGGACCTGGGGCGAGGGTCCCCACGTGACCCGGGGTCTTGGTGCCGGGGTCCCCAAGTGACCCGGGGACCCGGGCCGGGGACCCCACGTGACCCGGTCACCTGAGGCCGAGGTCTCCACGTGACCCGGTGACCTGGGGCCGGGGTCCCCACGTGACCCAGGGTCCTGGTGCCGGTGTCCCCACGTGACCCGGTGACCTGGGGCCGGGGTCCCCACGTGACCCGGTGACCTGGGGCCGGGGTCCCTACGTGACCCGGGGACCCGGGCCGGGGTCCCCACGTGACCCAGGGTCCTGGTGCCGGTGACCCCACGTGACCCGGTGATCTGGGGCCGGGGTCCCCATGTGACCCGGTGACCTGGGGCCGGGGTCCCCACGTGACCCGGGGACCTGGGGCGAGGGTCCCCATGTGACCCGGTGACCTGAGGCCGAGGTCCCCACGTGACCCGGTGACATGGGGCGAGGGTCCCCACGTGACCCGGTGACCTGGGGCCGGGGTCCCCACGTGACCCGGGGACCCGGGCCGGGGACATCACGTGACCCGGTCACCTGGGGCCGGGGTCCCCACGTGACCCGGGGTCCTGGTGCCGGGGTCCCCACGTGACCCGGTGACCTGAGGCCGGGGTCCCCACGTGACCCGGTGACCTGGGGCCGGGGTCCCCACGTGACCCGGGGTCCTGGTGCCGGGGTTCCCACGGGACCCGGTCCGGGGTCCCCACGTGACCCGGGGTCCTGTTGCCGGTGTCCCCACGTGACCCGGGGACCCGGGCCGGGGACCCCACGTGACCCGGGGACCTGGGGCCGGGGTCCCCACGTGACCCGGGGACCCGGGCCGGGGACATCACGTGACCCGGTCACCTGAGGCCCGGGTCCCCACGTGACCCGGTCACCTGGGGCCGGGGTCCCCACGTGACCTGGGGACCCGGGCCGGGGACCCCACGTGACCCGGGGACCTGGGGCAGGGGATGTCACCCGACACTGGTACCCGGGGCAGCGACCCGATACGACCCGGGGACCTGGGTCCGGGGTCCCGACCTGACCCGGTGACCTGGGGCCAGGGTAACCACCTGACCCGGGGACCCGGGCCGGGGACTCGGTATGACTCCGTCTCCCGGGGCCGGGGTGGTCACCTGACACTGCTACCCGGGACAGCGACCCGACATGACCCGGTGACCCGGGGCCGGGGTAACGACCTGTCCAGGGGACCTGGGCCGGGGACCCGACAGGACCTGGTGACCTGGTGCCGGTGTCCCCACGTGACCCGGGGACCCGGGCCGGGGACCCCACGTGACCCGGTGACCTGGGGCCGGGGTCCCCACGTGACCCGGGGACCCGGGCCGGGGACATCACGTGACCCGGTCACCTGGGGCCGGGGTCCCCACGTGACCCGGGGTCCTGGTGCCGGGGTCCCCACGTAACCCGGGGTCCTGGTGCCGGGGTCCCCACGTGACCCGGTGACCTGAGGCCGGGGTCCCCACGTGACCCGGTGACCTGGGGCCGGGGTCCCCACGTGACCCGGGGTCCTGGTGCCGGGGACCCCACGTGACCCGGGGACCCGGGCCGGGGTCCCCACGTGACTCGGGGTCCTGTTGCCGGTGTCCCCACGTGACCCGGGGACCCGGGCCGGGGTCCCCACGTGACCCGGTGACCTGGGGCCGGGGTCCCCACGTGACCCGGGGACCCGGGCCGGGGACATCACGTGACCCGGGGACCTGGGTCCGGGGTCCCGACCTGACCCGGTGACCTGGGGCCAGGGTAACCCCTTGACCCGGGGACCCGGGCCGGGGACCCGGTATGACTCCGTCTCCCGGGGCCGGGGTGGTCACCTGACACTGCTACCCGGGACAGCGACCCGACATGACCCGGTGACCCGGGGCCGGGGTAACGACCTGTCCAGGGGACCTGGGCCGGGGACCCGACAGGACCCGGTGACCTGGTTCCGGGGTGCCGACCTGACCCGGTGACCTGGGGCTGTGTTGTCGACCGGACTCGGGGACCTGGTCCGGTGTCCCGTCATGACCTGGGGACCTGGGGTCGGGGTGGTCACCAGACCGTTGTACCCAGGCCGTTGAGCCGACATGACCCTGTGACCCGGGGCCTGGGTAAATATCCAACCCGGGGACCCGGGCATGGGACATGACATGACCCGACCTGGGTCCGGGGTCCCGACCTGACCCGCTGACCTGGGGCCGGTGTCCCCACGTGACCCGGGGTCCTGGTGCCGGGGTCCCCACGTGACCCGGGGACCCGAGCCGGGGTCCCCACGTGACCCGGTGACCTGGGGCCGGGGTCCCCACGTGACCCGGGGTCCTGGTGCCGGGGTCCCCACGTGACCCGGGGACCCGGGCCGGGGACCCCACGTGACCCGGTGACCTGGGGCCGGGGTCCCCACGTGACCCGGGGACCCGGGCCGGGGACATCACTTGACCCGGTCACCTGGGGCCGGGATCCCCACGTGACCCGGTCACCTGGGGCCGGGGTCCCCACGTGACCCGGTGACCTGAGGCCGGGGTCCCCACGTGACCCGGTGACCTGGGGCCGGGGTCCCCACGTGACCCGGGGTCCTGGTGCCTGGGTTTCCACGTGACCCGGGGACCCGGGCCGGGGTCCCCACGTGACCCGGGGTCCTGGTGCCGGTGTCCCCACGTGACCCGGTGACCTGGGGCCGGGGTCCCCACGTGACCCGGGGACCCGGGCCGGGGTCCCCACGTGACCCAGGGTCCTGGTGCCGGTGTCCCCACGTGACCCGGTGACCTGGGGCCGGGGTCCCCACGTGACCCGGTGACCTGGGGCCGGGGTCCCCACGTGACCCGGGGACCCGGGCCGGGGTCCCCACGTGACCCAGGGTCCTGGTGCCGGTGTCCCCACGTGACCCGGTGACCTGGGGCCGGGGTCCCCACGTGACCCGGGGACCCGGGCCGGGGACATCACGTGACCCGGTCACCTGGGGCCGGGGTCCCCACGTGACCCGGTCACCTGGGGCCGGGGTCCCCACGTGACCCGGGGTCCTGGTGCCGGTGTCCCCACGTGACCCGGTCACCTGGGGCCCGGGTCCCCACGTGACCCGGTCACCTGGGGCCGGGGTCCCCACGTGACCTGGGGACCCGGGCCGGGGACCCCACGTGACCCGGGGACCTGGGGCCGGGGATGTCACCCGACACTGGTACCCGGGGCAGCGACCCGATACGACCCGGGGACCTGGGTCCGGGGTCCCGACCTGACCCGGTGACCTGGGGCCAGGGTAACCACCTGACCCGGGGACCCGGGCCGGGGACTCGGTATGACTCCGTCTCCCGGGGCCGGGGTGGTCACCTGACACTGCTACCCGGGACAGCGACCCGACATGACCCGGTGACCCGGGGCCGGGGTAACGACCTGTCCAGGGGACCTGGGCCGGGGACCCGACAGGACCCGGTGACCTGGTTCCGGGGTGCCGACCTGACCCGGTGACCTGGGGCTGTGGTGTCGACCGGACTCGGGGACCTGGTCCGGTGTCCCGTCATGACCCGGGGACCTGGGGTCGGGGTGGTCACCAGACCGTTGTACCCAGGCCGTTGACCCGACATGACCCTGTGACCCGGGGCCTGGGTAAAAATCCGACCCGGGGCCTGGGTAAAAATCCAACCCGGGGACCCGGGGCCGGGTTAACGACCTGTCCAGGGGACCCGGGCCGGGGACCCGACAGGACCCGGTGATCCTTCGCTGGTGTCCCGATGCAACCCGGGGACCCGGGCCGGGGACCCCACGTGACCCGGGGACCTGGGGCCGGGGATGTCACCCGACACTGGTACCCGGGGCAGCGACCTGATACGACCCGGGGACCTGGGTCCGGGGTCCCGACCTGACCCGGTGACCTGGGGCCAGGGTAACCACCTGACCCGGGGACCCGGGCCGGGGACCCGGTATGACTCCGTCTCCCGGGGCCGGGGTGGTCACCTGACACTGCTACCCGGGACAGCGACCCGACATGACCCGGTGACCCGGGGCCGGGGTAACGACCTGTCCAGGGGACCTGGGCCGGGGACCCGACAGGACCCGGTGACCTGGTTCCGGGGTGCCGACCTGACCCGGTGACCTGGGGCTGTGGTGTCGACCGGACTCGGGGACCTGGTCCGGTGTCCCGTCATGACCCGGGGACCTGGGGTCGGGGTGGTCACCAGACCGTTGTACCCAGGCCGTTGAGCCGACATGACCCTGTGACCCGGGGCCTGGGTAAAAATCCAACCCGGGGACCCGGGCATGGGACATGACATGACCCGACCTGGGTCCGGGGACCCCACGTGACCCGGTGACCTGGGGCCGGGGTCCCCACGTGACCCGGGGACCCGGGCCGGGGACATCACGTGACCCGGTCACCTGGGGCCGGGGTCCCCACGTGACCCGGTGACCTGGGGCCGGGGTCCCCACGTGACCCGGGGTCCTGGTGCCGGGGTTCCCACGTGACCCGGGGACCCGGGCCGGGGTCCCCACGTGACCCGGGGTCCTGGTGCCGGTGTCCCCACGTGACCCGGGGACCCGGGCCGGGGTCCCCACGTGACCCGGTCACCTGGGGCCGGGGTCCCCACGTGACCCGGGGACCCGGGCCGGGGACATCAGGTGACCCGGTCACCTGGTGCCGGTGTCCCCACGTGACCCGGGGACCTGGGGCCGGGGATGTCACCCGACACTGGTACCCGGGGCAGCGACCCGATACGACCCGGGGACCTGGGTCCGGGGTCCCGACCTGACCCGGTGACCTGGGGCCAGGGTAACCACCTGACCCGGGGACCCTGGCTGGGGACCCGGTATGACTCCGTCTCCCGGGGCCGGGGTGGTCACCTGACACTGCTACCCGGGACAGCGACCCGACATGACCCGGTGACCCGGGGCCGGGGTAACGACCTGTCCAGGGGACCTGGGCCGGGGACCCGACAGGACCCGGTGACCTGGTTCCGGGGTGCCGACCTGACCCGGTGACCTGGGGCTGTGGTGTCGACCGGACTCGGGGACCTGGTCCGGTGTCCCGTCATGACCCGGGGACCTGGGGTCGGGGTGGTCACCAGACCGTTGTACCCAGGCCGTTGAGCCGACATGACCCTGTGACCCGGGGCCTGGGTAAAAATCCAACCCGGGGACCCGGGCATGGGACATGACATGACCCGACCTGGGTCCGGGGTCCCGACCTGACCCGCTGACCTGGGGCCGGTGTCCCCACGTGACCCGGGGTCCTGGTGCCGGGGTCCCCACGTGACCCGGGGTCCTGGTGCCGGGGTCCCCACGTGACCCGGGGACCCGGGCCGGGGACCCCACGTGACCCGGTGACCTGGGGCCGGGGTCCCCACGTGACCCGGGGACCCGGGCCGGGGACATCACGTGACCCGGTGACCTGGGGCCGGGATCATCACGTGACCCTGTGACCTGGGGCCGGGGTCCCCACGTGACCCGGTGACCTGAGGCCGGGGTCCCCACGTGACCCGGTGACCTGGGGCCGGGGTCCCCACGTGACCCGGGGTCCTGGTGCCTGGGTTCCCACGTGACCCGGGGACCCGGGCCGGGGTCCCCACGTGACCCGGTGACCTGGTGCCGGTGTCCCCACGTGACCCGGGGACCCGGGCCGGGGACCCCACATGACCCGGTGACCTGGGGCCGGGGTCCCCACGTGACCCGGGGACCCGGGCCGGGGACATCACGTGACCCGGTCACCTGGGGCCGGGGTCCCCACGTGACCCGGAGTCCTGGTGCCGGTGTCCCCACGTGACCCGGGGACCCGGGCCGGGGACCCCACGTGACCCGGTGACCTGGGGCCGGGGTCACCACGTGACCCGGGGACCCGGGCCGGGGACATCACGTGACCCGGTCACCTGGGGCCGGGGTCCCCACGTGACCCGGGGTCCTGGTGCCGGTGTCCCCACGTGACCCGGTCACCTGGGGCCCGGGTCCCCACGTGACCCGGTCACCTGGGGCCGGGGTCCCCACGTGACCTGGGGACCCGGGCCGGGGACCCCACGTGTCCCGGGGACCTGGGGCCGGGGATGTCACCCGACACTGGTACCCGGGGCAGCGACCCGATACGACCCGGGGACCTGGGTCCGGGGTCCCGACCTGACCCGGTGACCTGGGACCAGGGTAACCACCTGACCCGGGGACCCGGGCCGGGGACTCGGTATGACTCCGTCTCCCGGGGCCGGGGTGGTCACCTGACACTGCTACCCGGGACAGCGACCCGACATGACCCGGTGACCCGGGGCCGGGGTAACGACCTGTCCAGGGGACCTGGGCCGGGGACCCGACAGGACCCGGTGACCTGGTTCCGGGGTGCCGACCTGACCCGGTGACCTGGGGCTGTGGTGTCGACCGGACTCGGGGACCTGGTCCGGTGTCCCGTCATGACCCGGGGACCTGGGGTCGGGGTGGTCACCAGACCGTTGTACCCAGGCCGTTGACCCGACATGACCCTGTGACCCGGGGCCTGGGTAAAAATCCGACCCGGGGCCTGGGTAAAAATCCAACCCGGGGACCCGGGGCCGGGTTAACGACCTGTCCAGGGGACCCGGGCGGGGACCCGACAGGACCCGGTGATCCTTCGCTGGTGTCCCGATGCAACCCGGGGACCCGGGCCGGGGACCCCACGTGACCCGGGGACCTGGGGCCGGGGATGTCACCCGACACTGGTACCCGGGGCAGCGACCCGATACGACCCGGGGACCTGGGTCCGGGGTCCCGACCTGACCCGGTGACCTGGGGCCAGGGTAACCACCTGACCCGGGGACCCGGGCCGGGGACTCGGTATGACTCCGTCTCCCGGGGCCGGGGTGGTCACCTGACACTGCTACCCGGGACAGCGACCCGACATGACCCGGTGACCCGGGGCCGGGGTAACGACCTGTCCAGGGGACCTGGGCCGGGGACCCGACAGGACCCGGGGACCTGGTTCCGGGGTGCCGACCTGACCCGGTGACCTGGGGCTGTGGTGTCGACCGGACTCGGGGACCTGGTCCGGTGTCCCGTCATGACCCGGGGACCTGGGGTAGGGGTGGTCACCAGACCGTTGTACCCAGGCCGTTGACCCGACATGACCCTGTGACCCGGTGCCTGGGTAAAAATCCAACCCGGGGACCCGGGCATGGGACGTGACATGACCCGACCTGGGTCCGGGGTCCCGACCTGACCCGGTGACCTGGGGCCAGGGTAACCACCTGACCCGGGGACTCGGGCCGGGGACCCGGTATGACTCCGTCTCCCGGGGCCGGGGTGGTCACCTGACACTGGTACCCGGGACAGCGACCCGACATGACCCGGTGACCCGGGGCCGGGGTAACGACCTGTCCAGGGGACCTGGGCCGGGGACCCGACATGACCCGGTGACCTGGTTCCGGGGTGCCGACCTGACCCGGTGATCTGGGGCTGTGGTGTCGACCGGACTCGGGGACCTGGTCCGGTGTCCCGTCATGACCCGGGGACCTGGGGTCGGAGTGGTCACCAGACCGTTGTACCCAGGCCGTTGACCCGACATGACCCTGTGACCCGGGGCCTGAGTAAAAATCCGACCCGGGGCCTGGGTAAAAATCCAACCCGGGGACCCGGGGCCGGGTTAACGACCTGTCCAGGGGACCCGGGCCGGGGACCCGACAGGACCCGGTGATCCTTCGCTGGTGTCCCGATGCAACCCGGGGACCCGGGCCGGGGACCCCACGTGACCCGGGGACCTGGGGCAGGGGATGTCACCCGACACTGGTACCCGGGGCAGCGACCCGATACGACCCGGGGACCTGGGTCCGGGGTCCCGACCTGACCCGGTGACCTGGGGCCAGGGTAACCACCTGACCCGGGGACCCGGGCCGGGGACCCGGTATGACTCCGTCTCCCGGGGCCGGGGTGGTCACCTGACACTGGTACCCGGGACAGCGACCCGACATGACCCGGTGACCCGGGGCCGGGGTAACGACCTGTCCAGGGGACCTGGGCCGGGGACCCGACAGGACCCGGTGACCTGGTTCCGGGGTGCCGACCTGACCCGGTGACCTGGGGCTGTGGTGTCGACCGGACTCGGGGACCTGGTCCGGTGTCCCGTCATGACCCGGGGACCTGGGGTCGGGGTGGTCACCAGACCGTTGTACCCAGGCCGTTGAGCCGACATGACCCTGTGACCCGGGGCCTGGGTAAAAATCCAACCCGGGGACCCGGGCATGGGACATGACATGACCCGACCTGGGTCCGGGGTCCCGACCTGACCCGCTGACCTGGGGCCGGTGTCCCCACGTGACCCGGGGTCCTGGTGCCAGGGTCCCCACGTGACCCGGGGACCCGAGCCGGGGTCCCCACGTGACCCGGTGACCTGAGGCCGGGGTCCCCACGTGACCCGGTGACCTGGGGCCGGGGTCGCCACGTGACCCGGGGTCCAGGTGCCGGGGTCCACACGTGACCCGGGGACCCGGGCCGGGGACCCCACGTGACCCGGTGACCTGGGGCCGGGGTCCCCACGTGACCCGGGGACCCGGGCCGGGGACATCACGTGACCCGGTCACCTGGGGCCGGGGTCCCCACGTGACCCGGTGACCTGGGGCCGGGGTCCCCACGTGACCCGGGGTCCTGGTGCCGGGGTCCCCACGTGACCCGGTGACCTGAGGCCGGGGTCCCCACGTGACCCGGTGACCTGGGGCCGGGGTCCCCACGTGACCCGGGGTCCTGGTGCCTGGGTTCCCACGTGACCCAGGGTCCTGGTGCCGGTGTCCCCACGTGACCCGGTGACCTGGGGCCGGGGTCACCACGTGACCCGGGGACCCGGGCCGGGGACATCACGTGACCCGGTCACCTGGGGCCGGGGTCCCCACGAGACCCGGTCACCTGGGGCCGGGGTCCCCACGTGACCCGGGGTCCTGGTGCCGGTGTCCCCACGTGACCCGGTCACCTGGGGCCCGGGTCCCCACGTGACCCGGTCACCTGGGGCCGGGGTCCCCACGTGACCTGGGGACCCGGGCCGGGGACCCCACGTGACCCGGGGACCTGGGTCCGGGGTCCCGACCTGACCCGGTGACCTGGGGCCAGGGTAACCACCTGACCCGGGGACCCGGGCCGGGGACTCGGTATGACTCCGTCTCCCGGGGCCGGGGTGGTCACCTGACACTGCTACCCGGGACAGCGACCCGACATGACCCGGTGACCCGGGGCCGGGGTAACGACCTGTCCAGGGGACCTGGGCCGGGGACCCGACAGGACCCGGTGACCTGGTTCCGGGGTGCCGACCTGACCCGGTGACCTGGGGCTGTGGTGTCGACCGGACTCGGGGACCTGGTCCGGTGTCCCGTCATGACCCGGGGACCTGGGGTCGGGGTGGTCACCAGACCGTTGTACCCAGGCCGTTGACCCGACATGACCCTGTGACCCGGGGCCTGGGTAAAAATCCGACCCGGGGACCCGGGCATGGGACATGACATGACCCGACCTGGGTCCGGGGTCCCGACCTGACCCGCTGACCTGGGGCCGGTGTCCCCACGTGACCCGGGGTCCTGGTGCCAGGGTCCCCACGTGACCCGGGGACCCGAGCCGGGGTCCCCACGTGACCCGGTGACCTGAGGCCGGGGTCCCCACGTGACCCGGTGACCTGGGGCCGGGGTCGCCACGTGACCCGGGGTCCTGGTGCCGGGGTCCACACGTGACCCGGGGACCCGGGCCGGGGACCCCACGTGACCCGGTGACCTGGGGCCGGGGTCCCCACGTGACCCGGGGACCCGGGCCGGGGACATCACGTGACCCGGTCACCTGGGGCCGGGGTCGCCACGTGACCCGGGGTCCTGGTGCCGGGGTCCACACGTGACCCGGGGACCCGGGCCGGGGTCCCACGTGACCCGGTGACCTGGGGCCGGGGTCCCCACGTGACCCGGGGACCCGGGCCGGGGTCCCCACGTGACCCAGGGTCCTGGTGCCGGTGTCCCCACGTGACCCGGTGACCTGGGGCCGGGGTCCCCACGTGACCCGGTGACCTGGGGCCGGGGTCCCCACGTGACCCGGGGACCCGGGCCGGGGACATCACGTGACCCGGTCACCTGGGGCCGGGGTCCCCACGTGACCCGGTCACCTGGGGCCGGGGTCCCCACGTGATCCGGGGTCCTGGTGCCGGTGTCCCCACGTGACCCGGTCACCTGGGGCCCGGGTCCCCACGTGACCCGGTCACCTGGGGCCGGGGTCCCCACGTGACCTGGGGACCCGGGCCGGGGACCCCACGTGACCCGGGGACCTGGGGCCGGGGATGTCACCCGACACTGGTACCCGGGGCAGCGACCCGATACGACCCGGGGACCTGGGTCCGGGGTCCCGACCTGACCCGGTGACCTGGGGCCAGGGTAACCACTTGACCTGGGGACCCGGGCCGGGGACCCGGTATGACTCCGTCTCCCGGGGCCGGGGTGGTCACCTGACACTGCTACCCGGGACAGCGACCCGACATGACCCGGTGACCCGGGGCCTGGGTAAAAATCCAACCCGGGGACCAGGGCATGGGACATGACATGACCCGACCTGGGTCCGGGGTCCCGACCTGACCCGCTGACCTGGGGCCGGGGTCCCCACGTGACCCGGGGACCCGAACCGGGGTCCCCACGTGACCCGGTGACCTGAGGCCGGGGTCCCCACGTGACCCGGTGACCTGGGGCCGGGGTCCCCACGTGACCCGGGGTCCTGGTGCCGGGGTCCCCACGTGACCCGGGGACCCGGGCCGGGGACCCCACGTGACCCGGTGACCTGGGGCCGGGGTCCCCACGTGACCCGGGGACCCGGGCCGGGGACATCACGTGACCCGGTCACCTGGGGCCGGGGTCCCCACGTGACCCGGAGTCCTGGTGCCGGTGTCCCCACGTGACCCGGGGACCCGGGCCGGGGACCCCACGTGACCCGGTGACCTGGGGCCGGGGTCCCCACGTGACCCGGGGACCCGGGCCGGGGACATCACGTGACCCGGTCACCTGGGGCCGGGGTCCCCACGTGACCCGGGGTCCTGGTGCCGGGGTCCCCACGTGACCCGGGGACCCGGGCCGGGGTCCCCACGTGACCCAGGGTCCTGGTGCCGGTGTCCCCACGTGACCCGGTGACCTGGGGCTGGGGTCCCCACGTGACCCGGGGACCCGGGCCGGGGTCCCCACGTGACCCAGGGTCCTGGTGCCGGTGTCCCCACGTGACCCGGTGACCTGGGGCCGGGGTCCCCACGTGACCCGCTGACCTGGTGCCGGGGTCCCCACGTGACCCGGGGACCCGGGCCGGGGTCCCCACGTGACCCGGTGACCTGAGGCCGAGGTCCCCACGTGACCCGGTGACATGGGGCGAGGGTCCCCACGTGACCCGGGGTCCTGGTGCCGGGGTCCCCAAGTGACCCGGGGACCCGGGCCGGGGACCCCACGTGACACGGTGACCTGGGGCCGGGGTCCCCACGTGACCCGGGGACCCGGGCCGGGGACATCAAGTGACCCGGTCACCTGGGGCCGGGGTCCCCACGTGACCCGGGGTCCTGGTGCCGGGGTCCCCACGTGACCCGGGGTCCTGGTGCCGGGGTCCCCACGTGACCCGGTGACCTGAGGCCGGGGTCCCCACGTGACCCGGTGACCTGGGGCCGGGGTCCCCACGTGACCCGGGGTCCTGGTGCCGGGGTTCCCACGTGACCCGGGGACCCGGTCCGGGGTCCCCACGTGACCCGGGGTCCTGTTGCCGGTGTCCCCACATGACCCGGGGACCCGGGCCGGGGACACCACGTGACCCGGTGACCTGGGGCCGGGGTCCCCACGTGACCCGGGGACCCGGGCCGGGGACATCACGTGACCCGGTCACCTGGGGCCGGGGTCCCCACGTGACCCGGGGTCCTGGTGCCGGGGTCCCCACGTGACCCGGGGACCCGGGCCGGGGTCCCCACTTGACCCAGGGTCCTGGTGCCGGTGTCCCCACGTGACCCGGGGACCTGGGGCCGGGGTCCGCACGTGACGCGGTGACCTGGGGCCGGGGTCCCCACGTGACCCGGGGACCCGGGCCGGGGTCCCCATGTGACCCGGTCACCTGGGGCCCGGGTCCCCACGTGACCCGGTCACCTGGGGCCGGGGTCCCCACGTGACCCAGGGTCCTGGTGCCGGTGTCCCCACGTGACCCGGGGACCTGGGGCCGGGGTCCGCACGTGACGCGGTGACCTGGGGCCGGGGTCCCCACGTGACCCGGGGACCCGGGCCGGGGACATCACGTGACCCGGTCACCTGGGGCCGGGGTCCCCACGTGACCCGGTCACCTGGGGCCGGGGTCCCCACGTGACCCGGGGTCCTGGTGCCGGGGTCCCCACGTGACCCGGTGACCTGAGGCCGGGGTCCCCACGTGACCCGGTGACCTGGGGCCGGGGTCCCCACGTGACCCGGGGTCCTGGTGCCTGGGTTCCCACGTGACCCAGGGTCCTGGTGCCGGTGTCCCCACGTGACCCGGTGACCTGGGGCCGGGGTCCCCACGTGACCCGGTGACCTGGGGCCGGGGTCCCCACGTGACCCGGGGACCCGGGCCGGGGACATCACGTGACCCGGTCACCTGGGGCCGGGGTCCCCACGAGACCCGGTCACCTGGGGCCGGGGTCCCCACGTGACCCGGGGTCCTGGTGCCGGTGTCCCCACCTGACCCGGTCACCTGGGGCCCGGGTCCCCACGTGACCCGGTCACCTGGGGCCGGGGTCCCCACGTGACCTGGGGACCCGGGCCGGGGACCCCACGTGACCCGGGGACCTGGGGCCGGGGATGTCACCCGACACTGGTACCCGGGGCAGCGACCCGATACGACCCGGGGACCTGGGTCCGGGGTCCCGACCTGACCCGGTGACCTGGGGCCAGGGTAACCACTTGACCCGGGGACCCGGGCCGGGGACTCGGTATGACTCCGTCTCCCGGGGCCGGGGTGGTCACCTGACACTGGTACCCGGGACAGCGACCCGACATGACCCGGTGACCCGGGGCCGGGGTAACGACCTGTCCAGGGGACCTGGGCCGGGGACCCGACAGGACCCGGTGACCTGGTTCCGGGGTGCCGACCTGACCCGGTGACCTGGGGCTGTGGTGTCGACCGGACTCGGGGACCTGGTCCGGTGTCCCGTCATGACCCGGGGACCTGGGGTCGGGGTGGTCACCAGACCGTTGTACCCAGGCCGTTGAGCCGACATGACCCTGTGACCCGGGGCCTGGGTAAAAATCCGACCCGGGGCCTGGGTAAAAATCCAACCCGGGGACCCGGGGCCGGGTTAACGACCTGTCCAGGGGACCCGGGCCGGGGACCCGACAGGACCCGGTGATCCTTCGCTGGTGTCCCGATGCAACCCGGGGACCCGGGCCGGGGACCCCACGTGACCCGGGGACCTGGGGCCAGGGATGTCACCCGACACTGGTACCCGGGGCAGCGACCCGATACGACCCGGGGACCTGGGTCCGGGGTCCCGACCTGACCCGGTGACCTGGGGCCAGGGTAACCACCTGACCCGGGGACCCGGGCCGGGGACCCGGTATGACTCCGTCTCCCGGGGCCGGGGTGGTCACCTGACACTGCTACCCGGGACAGCGACCCGACATGACCCGGTGACCCGGGGCCGGGGTAACGACCTGTCCAGGGGACCTGGGCCGGGGACCCGACAGGACCCGGGGACCTGGTTCCGGGGTGCCGACCTGACCCGGTGACCTGGGGCTGTGGTGTCGACCGGACTCGGGGACCTGGTCCGGTGTCCCGTCATGACCCGGGGACCTGGGGTCGGGGTGGTCACCAGACCGTTGTACCCAGGCCGTTGAGCCGACATGACCCTGTGACCCGGAGCCTGGGTAAAAATCCAACCCGGGGACCCAGGCATGGGACGTGACATGACCCGACCTGGGTCCGGGGTCCCGACCTGACCCGGTGACCTGGGCCGGGGACCCCACGTGACCCGGGGACCTGGGGCCGGGGATGTCACCCGACACTGGTACCCGGGGCAGCGACCCGATACGACCCGGGGACCTGGGTCCGGGATCCCGACCTGACCCGGTGACCTGGGGCCAGGGTAACCACTTGACCCGGGGACCCGGGCCGGGGACCCGGTATGACTCCGTCTCCCGGGGCCGGGGTGGTCACCTGACACTGCTACCCGGGACAGCGACCCGACATGACCCGGTGACCCGGGGCCGGGGTAACGACCTGTCCAGGGGACCTGGGCCGGGGACCCGACAGGACCCGGTGACCTGGTTCCGGGGTGCCGACCTGACCCGGTGACCTGGGGCTGTGGTGTCGACTGGACTCGGGGACCTGGTCCGGTGTCCCGTCATGACCCGGGGACCTGGGGTCGGGGTGGTCACCAGACCGTTGTACCCAGGCCGTTGAGCCGACATGACCCTGTGACCCGGGGCCTGGGTAAAAATCCAACCCGGGGACCCGGGCATGGGACGTGACATGACCCGACCTGGGTCCGGGGTCCCGACCTGACCCGCTGACCTGGGGCCGGTGTCCCCACGTGACCCGGGGTCCTGGTGCCGGGGTCCCCACGTGACCCGGGGACCCGGGCCGGGGTCCCCACGTGACCCAGAGTCCTGGTGCCGGTGTCCCCACGTGACCCGGGGACCTGGGGCCGGGGTCCCACGTGACCCGGTGACCTGGGGCCGGGGTCCCCACGTGACCCGGGGACCCGGGCCGGGGTCCCCACGTGACCCAGGGTCCTGGTGCCGGTGTCCCCACGTGACCCGGTGACCTGGGGCCGGGGTCCCCACGTGACCCGGTGACCTGGGGCCGGGGTCCCCACGTGACCCGGGGACCCGGGCCGGGGACATCACGTGACCCGGTCACCTGGGGCCGGGGTCCCCACGTGACCCGGTCACCTGGGGCCGGGGTCCCCACGTGATCCGGGGTCCTGGTGCCGGTGTCCCCACGTGACCCGGTCACCTGGGGCCCGGGTCCCCACGTGACCCGGTCACCTGGGGCCGGGGTCCCCACGTGACCTGGGGACCCGGGCCGGGGACCCCACGTGACCCGGGGACCTGGGGCCGGGGATGTCACCCGACAGTGGTACCCGGGGCAGCGACCCGATACGACCCGGGGACCTGGGTCCGGGGTCCCGACCTGACCCGGTGACCTGGGGCCAGGGTAACCACTTGACCTGGGGACCCGGGCCGGGGACCCGGTATGACTCCGTCTCCCGGGGCCGGGGTGGTCACCTGACACTGCTACCCGGGACAGCGACCCGACATGACCCGGTGACCCGGGGCCTGGGTAAAAATCCAACCCGGGGACCAGGGCATGGGACATGACATGACCCGACCTGGGTCCGGGGTCCCGACCTGACCCGCTGACCTGGGGCCGGGGTCCCCACGTGACCCGGGGACCCGAACCGGGGTCCCCACGTGACCCGGTGACCTGAGGCCGGGGTCCCCACGTGACCCGGTGACCTGGGGCCGGGGTCCCCACGTGACCCGGGGTCCTGGTGCCGGGGTCCCCACGTGACCCGGGGACCCGGGCCGGGGACCCCACGTGACCCGGTGACCTGGGGCCGGGGTCCCCACGTGACCCGGGGACCCGGGCCGGGGACATCACGTGACCCGGTCACCTGGGGCCGGGGTCCCCACGTGACCCGGAGTCCTGGTGCTGGTGTCCCCACGTGACCCGGGGACCCGGGCCGGGGACCCCACGTGACCCGGGGACCTGGGGCCGGGGTCCCCACGTGACCCGGGGACCCGGGCCGGGGACATCACGTGACCCGGTCACCTGGGGCCGGGGTCCCCACGTGACCCGGGGTCCTGGTGCCGGGGTCCCCACGTGACCCGGGGACCCGGGCCGGGGTCCCCACGTGACCCAGGGTCCTGGTGCCGGTGTCCCCACGTGACCCGGTGACCTGGGGCCGGGGTCCCCACGTGACCCGGGGACCCGGGCCGGGGTCCCCACGTGACCCAGGGTCCTGGTGCCGGTGTCCCCACGTGACCCGGTGACCTGGGGCCGGGGTCCCCACGTGACCCGGTGACCTGGGGCCGGGGTCCCCACGTGACCCGGGGACCTGGGGCGAGGGTCCCCACGTGACCCGGGGTCCTGGTGCCGGGGTCCCCAAGTGACCCGGGGACCCGGGCCGGGGACCCCACGTGACCCGGTCACCTGAGGCCGAGGTCCCCACGTGACCCGGTGACCTGGGGCCGGGGTCCCCACGTGACCCAGGGTCCTGGTGCCGGTGTCCCCACGTGACCCGGTGACCTGGGGCCGGGGTCCCCACGTGATTCGGTGACCTGGGGCCGGGGTCCCCACGTGACCCGGGGACCCGGGCCGGGGTCCCCACGTGACCCAGGGTCCTGGTGCCGGTGACCCCACGTGACCCGGTGACCTGGGGCCGGGGTCCCCACGTGACCCGGTGACCTGGGGCCGGGGTCCCCACGTGACCCGGGGACCTGGGGCGAGGGTCCCCACGTGACCCGGTGACCTGAGGCCGAGGTCCCCACGTGACCCGGTGACCTGAGGCCGGGGTCCCCACGTGACCCGGTGACCTGGGGCCGGGGTCCCCACGTGACCCGGGGTCCTGGTGCCGGGGTTCCCACGTGACCCGGGGACCCGGGCCGGGGTCCCCACGTGACCCGGGGTCCTGTTGCCGGTGTCCCCACGTGACCCGGGGACCCGGGCCGGGGACCCCACGTGACCCGGGGACCTGGGGCCGGGGTCCCCACGTGACCCGGGGACCCGGGCTGGGGACATCACGTGACCCGGTCACCTGGGGCCGGGGTCCCCACGTGACCCGGGGTCCTGGTGCCGGGGTCCCCACGTGACCCGGGGACCCGGGCCGGGGTCCCCACGTGACCCAGGGTCCTGGTGCCGGTGTCCCCACGTGACCCGGGGACCTGGGGCCGGGGTCCGCACGTGACCCGGTGACCTGGGGCCGGGGTCCCCACGTGACCCGGGGACCCGGGCCGGGGTCCCCACGTGACCCGGTCACCTGGGGCCCGGGTCCCCACGTGACCCGGTCACCTGGGGCCGGGGTCCCCACGTGACCTGGGGACCCGGGCCGGGGACCCCACGTGACCCGGGGACCTGGGGCCGGGGATGTCACCCGACACTGGTACCCGGGGCAGCGACCCGATACGACCCGGGGACCTGGGGCCAGGGTAACCACCTGACCCGGGGACCCGGGCCGGGGACTCGGTATGACTCCGTCTCCCGGGGCCGGGGTGGTCACCTGACACTGCTACCCGGGACAGCGACCCGACATGACCCGGTGACCCGGGGCCGGGGTAACGACCTGTCCAGGGGACCTGGGCCGGGGACCCGACAGGACCCGGGGACCTGGTTCCGGGGTGCCGACCTGACCCGGTGACCTGGGGCTGTGGTGTCGACCGGACTCGGGGACCTGGTCCGGTGTCCCGTCATGACCCGGGGACCTGGGGTCGGGGTGGTCACCAGACCGTTGTACCCAGGCCGTTGAGCCGACATGACCCTGTGACCCGGGGCCTGGGTAAAAATCCAACCCGGGGACCCGGGCATGGGACATGACATGACCCGACCTGGGTCCCGGGTCCCGACCTGACCCGCTGACCTGGGGACGGTGTCCCCACGTGACCCGGGGTCCTGGTGCCGGGGTCCCCACGTGACCCGGGGACCCGAGCCGGGGTCCCCACGTGACCCGGTGACCTGAGGCCGGGGTCCCCACGTGACCCGGGGACCCGGGCCGGGGACATCACGTGACCCGGTCACCTGGGGCCGGGGTCCCCACGTGACCCGGGGTCCTGGTGCCGGGGACCCCACGTGACCCGGGGACCCGGGCCGGGGTCCCCACGTGACCCGGGGTCCTGGTGCCGGGGTCCCCACGTGACCAGCTGACCTGGTGCCGGGGTCCCCACGTGACCCGGGGACCCGGGCCGGGGTCCCCACGTGACCCGGTGACCTGAGGCCGAGGTCCCCACGTGACCCGGTGACCTGAGGCCGGGGTCCCCACGTGACCCGGTGACCTGGGGCCGGGGTCCCCACGTGACCCGGGGTCCTGGTGCCGGGGTTCCCACGTGACCCGGGGACCCGGGCCGGGGTCCCCACGTGACCCAGGGTCCTGGTGCCGGTGTCCCCACATGACCCGGTGACCTGGGGCCGGGGTCCCCACGTGACCCGGTGACCTGGGGCCGGGGTCCCCACGTGACCCGGGGACCCGGGCCGGGGTCCCCACGTGACCCAGGGTCCTGGTGCCAGTGTCCCCACGTGACCCGGTGACCTGGGGCCGGGGTCCCCACGTGACCCGGTGACCTGGGGCCGGGGTCCCCACGTGACCCGGGGACCTGGGGCGAGGGTCCCCACGTGACCCGGGGTCTTGGTGCCGGGGTCCCCAAGTGACCCGGGGACCCGGGCCGGGGACCCCACGTGACCCGGTCACCTGAGGCCGAGGTCTCCACGTGACCCGGTGACCTGGGGCCGGGGTCCCCACGTGACCCAGGGTCCTGGTGCCGGTGTCCCCACGTGACCCGGTGACCTGGGGCCGGGGTCCCCACGTGACCCGGTGACCTGGGGCCGGGGTCCCTACGTGACCCGGGGACCCGGGCCGGGGTCCCCACGTGACCCAGGGTCCTGGTGCCGGTGACCCCACGTGACCCGGTGATCTGGGGCCGGGGTCCCCATGTGACCCGGTGACCTGGGGCCGGGGTCCCCACGTGACCCGGGGACCTGGGGCGAGGGTCCCCATGTGACCCGGTGACCTGAGGCCGAGGTCCCCACGTGACCCGGTGACATGGGGCGAGGGTCCCCACGTGACCCGGTGACCTGGGGCCGGGGTCCCCACGTGACCCGGGGACCCGGGCCGGGGACATCACGTGACCCGGTCACCTGGGGCCGGGGTCCCCACGTGACCCGGGGTCCTGGTGCCGGGGTCCCCACGTGACCCGGTGACCTGAGGCCGGGGTCCCCACGTGACCCGGTGACCTGGGGCCGGGGTCCCCACGTGACCCGGGGTCCTGGTGCCGGGGTTCCCACGGGACCCGGTCCGGGGTCCCCACGTGACCCGGGGTCCTGTTGCCGGTGTCCCCACGTGACCCGGGGACCCGGGCCGGGGACCCCACGTGACCCGGGGACCTGGGGCCGGGGTCCCCACGTGACCCGGGGACCCGGGCCGGGGACATCACGTGACCCGGTCACCTGAGGCCCGGGTCCCCACGTGACCCGGTCACCTGGGGCCGGGGTCCCCACGTGACCTGGGGACCCGGGCCGGGGACCCCACGTGACCCGGGGACCTGGGGCAGGGGATGTCACCCGACACTGGTACCCGGGGCAGCGACCCGATACGACCCGGGGACCTGGGTCCGGGGTCCCGACCTGACCCGGTGACCTGGGGCCAGGGTAACCACCTGACCCGGGGACCCGGGCCGGGGACTCGGTATGACTCCGTCTCCCGGGGCCGGGGTGGTCACCTGACACTGCTACCCGGGACAGCGACCCGACATGACCCGGTGACCCGGGGCCGGGGTAACGACCTGTCCAGGGGACCTGGGCCGGGGACCCGACAGGACCCGGTGACCTGGTTCCGGGGTGCCGACCTGACCCGGTGACCTGGGGCTGTGGTGTCGACCGGACTCGGGGACCTGGTCCGGTGTCCCGTCATGACCCGGGGACCTGGGGTAGGGGTGGTCACCAGACCGTTGTACCCAGGCCGTTGACCCGACATGACCCTGTGACCCGGTGCCTGGGTAAAAATCCAACCCGGGGACCCGGGCATGGGACGTGACATGACCCGACCTGGGTCCGGGGTCCCGACCTGACCCGGTGACCTGGGGCCAGGGTAACCACCTGACCCAGGGACTCGGGCCGGGGACCCGGTATGACTCCGTCTCCCGGGGCCGGGGTGGTCACCTGACACTGCTACCCGGGACAGCGACCCGACATGACCCGGTGACCCGGGGCCGGGGTAACGACCTGTCCAGGGGACCTGGGCCGGGGACCCGACAGGACCCGGGGACCTGGTTCCGGGGTGCCGACCTGACCCGGTGACCTGGGGCTGTGGTGTCGACCGGACTCGGGGACCTGGTCCGGTGTCCCGTCATGACCCGGGGACCTGGGGTAGGGGTGGTCACCAGACCGTTGTACCCAGGCCGTTGAGCCGACATGACCCTGTGACCCGGGGCCTGGGTAAAAATCCAACCCGGGGACCCGGGCATGGGACGTGACATGACCCGACCTGGGTCCGGGGACCCCACGTGACCCGGTGACCTGGGGCCGGGGTCCCTACGTGACCCGGGGACCCGGGCCGGGGACATCACGTGACCCGGTCACCTGGGGCCGGGGTCCCCACGTGACCCGGGGTCCTGGTGCCGGGGACCCCACGTGACCCGGGGACCCGGGCCGGGGTCCCCACGTGACCCGGGGTCCTGGTGCCGGGGTCCCCACATGACCCGCTGACCTGGTGCCGGGGTCCCCACGTGACCCGGGGACCTGGTGCCGGGGTCCCCACGTGACCCGGGGACCCGGGCCGGGGTCCCCTCGTGACCCGGTGACCTGAGGCCGAGGTCCCCACGTGACCCGGTGACCTGGGGCGAGGGTCCCCACGTGACCCGGGGTCCTGGTGCCGGGGTCCCCAAGTGACCCGGGGACCCGGGCCGGGGACCCCACGTGACCCGGTGACCTGGGGCCGGGGTCCCCACGTGACCCGGGGTCCTGGTGCCGGGGTTCCCACGTGACCCGGGGACCCGGGCCGGGGTCCCCACGTGACCCAGGGTCCTGGTGCCGGTGTCCCCACGTGACCCGGTGACCTGGGGCCGGGGTCCCCACGTGACCCGGTGACCTTGGGCCGGGGTCCCCACGTGACCCGGGGACCCGGGCCGGGGTCCCCACGTGACCCAGGGTCCTGGTGCCGGTGTCCCCACGTGACCCGGTGACCTGGGGCCGGGGTCCCCACGTGACCCGGTGACCTGGGGCCGGGGTCCCCACGTGACCCGGGGACCTGGGGCGAGGGTCCCCACGTGACCCGGGGTCTTGGTGCCGGGGTCCCCAAGTGACCCGGGGACCCGGGCCGGGGACCCCACGTGACCCGGTCACCTGAGGCCGAGGTCTCCACGTGACCCGGTGACCTGGGGCCGGGGTCCCCACGTGACCCAGGGTCCTGGTGCCGGTGTCCCCACGTGACCCGGTGACCTGGGGCCGGGGTCCCCACGTGACCCGGTGACCTGGGGCCGGGGTCCCCACGTGACCCGGGGACCCGGGCCGGGGTCCCCACGTGACCCAGGGTCCTGGTGCCGGTGACCCCACGTGACCCGGTGACCTGGGGCCGGGGTCCCCATGTGACCCGGTGACCTGGGGCCGGGGTCCCCACGTGACCCGGGGACCTGGGGCGAGGGTCCCCATGTGACCCGGTGACCTGAGGACGAGTTCCCCACGTGACCCGGTGACATGGGGCGAGGGTCCCCACGTGACCCGGTGACCTGGGGCCGGGGTCCCCACGTGACCCGGGGACCCGGGCCGGGGACATCACGTGACCCGGTCACCTGGGGCCGGGGTCCCCACGTGACCCGGGGTCCTGGTGCCGGGGTCCCCACGTGACCCGGGGTCCTGGTGCCGGGGTCCCCACGTGACCCGGTGACCTGAGGCCGGGGTCCCCACGTGACCCGGTGACCTGGGGCCGGGGTCCCCACGTGACCCGGGGTCCTGGTGCCGGGGTTCCCACGTGACCCGGGGACCTGGGCCGGGGTCCCCACGTGACCCGGGGTCCTGTTGCCGGTGTCCCCACGTGACCCGGGGACCCGGGCCGGGGACCCCACGTGACCCGGGGACCTGGGGCCGGGGTCCCAACGTGACCCGGGGAACCGGGCCGGGGACATCACGTGACCCGGTGACCTGGGGCCGGGGTCCCCACGTGACCCGGGGTCCTGGTGCCGGGGTCCCCACGTGACCCGGGGACCCGGGCTGGGGTCCCCACGTGACCCAGGGTCCTGGTGCCGGTGTCCCCACGTGACCCGGGGACCTGGGGCCGGGGTCCGCACGTGACCCGGTGACCTGGGGCCGGGGTCCCCACGTGACCCGGGGACCCGGGCCGGGGTCCCCACGTGACCCGGTCACCTGGGGCCCGGGTCCCCACGTGACCCGGTCACCTGGGGCCGGGGTCCCCACGTGACCTGGGGACCCGGGCCGGGGACCCCACGTGACCCGGGGACCTGGGGCCGGGGATGTCACCCGACACTGGTACCCGGGGCAGCGACCCAATACGACCCGGGGACCTGGGGCCAGGGTAACCACCTGACCCGGGGACCCGGGCCGGGGACTCGGTATGACTCCGTCTCCCGGGGCCGGGGTGGTCACCTGACACTGCTACCCGGGACAGCGACCCGACATGACCCGGTGACCCGGGGCCGGGGTAACGACCTGTCCAGGGGACCTGGGCCGGGGACCCGACAGGACCCGGGGACCTGGTTCCGGGGTGCCGACCTGACCCGGTGACCTGGGGCTGTGGTGTCGACCGGACTCGGGGACCTGGTCCGGTGTCCCGTCATGACCCGGGGACCTGGGGTCGGGGTGGTCACCAGACCGTTGTACCCAGGCCGTTGACCCGACATTACCCTGTGACCCGGGGCCTGGGTAAAAATCCAACCCGGGGACCCGGGCATGGGACGTGACATGACCCGACCTGGGTCCGGGGACCCCACGTGACCCGGTGACCTGGGGCCGGGGTCCCCACGTGACCCGGGGACCCGGGCCGGGGACATCACGTGACCCGGTCACCTGGGGCCGGGGTCCCCACGTGACCCGGGGTCCTGGTGCCGGGGACCCCACGTGACCCGGGGACCCGGGCCGGGGTCCCCACGTGACCCGGGGTCCTGGTGCCGGGGTCCCCACGTGACCCGCTGACCTGGTGCCGGGGTCCCCACGTGACCCGGGGACCTGGTGCCGGGGTCCCCACGTGACCCGGGGACCCGGGCCGGGGTCCCCACGTGACCCGGTGACCTGAGGCCGAGGTCCCCACGTGACCCGGTGACCTGGGGCGAGGGTCCCCACGTGACCCGGGGTCCTGGTGCCGGGGTCCCCAAGTGACCCGGGGACCCGGGCCGGGGACCCCACGTGACCCGGTGACCTGGGGCCGGGGTCCCCACGTGACCCGGGGACCCGGGCCGGGGACATCACGTGACCCGGTCACCTGGGGCCGGGGTCCCCACGTGACCCGGGGTCCTGGTGCCGGGGTCCCCACGTGACCCGGGGTCCTGGTGCCGGGGTCCCCACGTGACCCGGTGACCTGAGGCCGGGGTCCACACGTGACCCGGTGACCTGGGGCCGGGGTCCCCACGTGACCCGGGGTCCTGGTGCCGGGGTTCCCACGTGACCCGGGGACCCGGGCCGGGGTCCCCACGTGACCCAGGGTCCTGGTGCCGGTGTCCCCACGTGACCCGGTGTCCTGGGGCCGGGGTCCCCACGTGACCCGGTGACCTGGGGCCGGGGTCCCCACGTGACCCGGGGACCCGGGCCGGGGTCCCCACGTGACCCAGGGTCCTGGTGCCGGTGTCCCCACGTGACCCGGTGACCTGGGGCCGGGGTCCCCACGTGACCCGGTGACCTGGGGCCGGGGTCCCCACGTGACCCGGGGACCTGGGGCGAGGGTCCCCACGTGACCCGGGGTCTTGGTGCCGGGGTCCCCAAGTGACCCGGGGACCCGGGCCGGGGACCCCACGTGACCCGGTCACCTGAGGCCGAGGTCTCCACGTGACCCGGTGACCTGGGGCCGGGGTCCCCACGTGACCCAGGGTCCTGGTGCCGGTGTCCCCACGTGACCCGGTGACCTGGGGCCGGGGTCCCCACGTGACCCGGTGACCTGGGGCCGGGGTCCCCACGTGACCCGGGGACCCGGGCCGGGGTCCCCACGTGACCCAGGGTCCTGGTGCCGGTGACCCCACGTGACCCGGTGACCTGGGGCCGGGGACCCCATGTGACCCGGTGACCTGGGGCCGGGGTCCCCACGTGACCCGGGGACCTGGGGCGAGGGTCCCCATGTGACCCGGTGACCTGAGGCCGAGGTCCCCACGTGACCCGGTGACATGGGGCGAGGGTCCCCACGTGACCCGGTGACCTGGGGCCGGGGTCCCCACGTGACCCGGGGACCCGGGCCGGGGACATCACGTGACCCGGTCACCTGGGGCCGGGGTCCCCACGTGACCCGGGGTCCTGGTGCCGGGGTCCCCACGTGACCCGGGGACCTGGTGCCGGGGTCCCCACGTGACCCGGTGACCTGGGGCCGGGGTCCCCACGTGACCCGGGGTCCTGGTGCCGGGGTTCCCACGTGACCCGGGGACCCGGGCCGGGGTCCCCACGTGACCCGGGGTCCTGTTGCCGGTGTCCCCACGTGACCCGGGGACCCGGGCCGGGGACCCCACGTGACCCGGGGACCTGGGGCCGGGGTCCCCACGTGACCCGGGGACCCGGGCCGGGGACATCACGTGACCCGGTCACCTGGGGCCGGGGTCCCCACGTGACCCGGGGTCCTGGTGCCGGGGTCCCCACGTGACCCGGGGACCCGGGCCGGGGTCCCCACGTGACCCAGGGTCCTGGTGCCGGTGTCCCCACGTGACCCGGGGACCTGGGGCCGGGGTCCGCACGTGACCCGGTGACCTGGGGCCGGGGTCCCCACGTGACCCGGGGACCCGGGCCGGGGTCCCCACGTGACCCGGTCACCTGGGGCCCGGGTCCCCACGTGACCCGGTCACCTGGGGCCGGGGTCCCCACGTGACCTGGGGACCCGGGCCGGGGACCCCACGTGACCCGGGGACCTGGGGCCGGGGATGTCACCCGACACTGGTACCCGGGGCAGCGACCCGATACGACCCGGGGACCTGGGGCCAGGGTAACCACCTGACCCGGGGACCCGGGCCGGGGACTCGGTATGACTCCGTCTCCCGGGGCCGGGGTGGTCACCTGACACTGCTACCCGGGACAGCGACCCGACATGACCCGGTGACCCGGGGCCGGGGTAACGACCTGTCCAGGGGACCTGGGCCGGGGACCCGACAGGACCCGGGGACCTGGTTCCGGGGTGCCGACCTGACCCGGTGACCTGGGGCTGTGGTGTCGACCGGACTCGGGGACCTGGTCCGGTGTCCCGTCATGACCCGGGGACCTGGGGTCGGGGTGGTCACCAGACCGTTGTACCCAGGCCGTTGAGCCGACATGACCCTGTGACCCGGGGCCTGGGTAAAAATCCAACCCGGGGACCCGGGCATGGGACGTGACATGACCCGACCTGGGTCCGGGGACCCCACGTGACCCGCTGACCTGGGGCCGGGGTCCCCACGTGACCCGGGGACCCGGGCCGGGGACATCACGTGACCCGGTCACCTGGGGCCGGGGTCCCCACGTGACCCGGGGTCCTGGTGCCGGGGACCCCACGTGACCCGGGGACCCGGGCCGGGGTCCCCACGTGACCCGGGGTCCTGGTGCCGGGGTCCCCACGTGACCCGCTGACCTGGTGCCGGGGTCCCCACGTGACCCGGGGACCTGGTGCCGGGGTCCCCACGTGACCCGGGGACCCGGGCCGGGGTCCCCACGTGACCCGGTGACCTGAGGCCGAGGTCCCCACGTGACCCGGTGACCTGGGGCCGGGGTCCCCACGTGACCCGGGGACCCGGGCCGGGGACATCACGTGACCCGGTCACCTGGGGCCGGGGTCCCCACGTGACCCGGGGTCCTGGTGCCGGGGTCCCCACGTGACCCGGTGACCTGAGGCCGGGGTCCCCACGTGACCCGGTGACCTGGGGCCGGGGTCCCCACGTGACCCGGGGTCCTGGTGCCGGGGTTCCCACGTGACCCGGGGACCCGGGCCGGGGTCCCCACGTGACCCGGGGTCCTGTTGCCGGTGTCCCCACATGACCCGGGGACCCGGGCCGGGGACACCACGTGACCCGGTGACCTGGGGCCGGGGTCCCCACGTGACCCGGGGACCCGGGCCGGGGACATCACGTGACCCGGTCACCTGGGGCCGGGGTCCCCACGTGACCCGGGGTCCTGGTGCCGGGGTCCCCACGTGACCCGGGGACCCGGGCCGGGGTCCCCACGTGACCCAGGGTCCTGGTGCCGGTGTCCCCACGTGACCCGGGGACCTGGGGCCGGGGTCCGCACGTGACGCGGTGACCTGGGGCCGGGGTCCCCACGTGACCCGGGGACCCGGGCCGGGGTCCCCACGTGACCCGGTCACCTGAGGCCCGGGTCACCACGTGACCCGGTCACCTCGGGCCGGGGTCCCCACGTGACCTGGGGACCCGGGCCGGGGACCCCACGTGACCCGGGGACCTGGGGCCGGGGATGTCACCCGACACTGGTACCCGGGGCAGCGACCCGATACGACCCGGGGACCTGGGTCCGGGGTCCCGACCTGACCCGGTGACCTGGGGCCAGGGTAACCACCTGACCCGGGGACCCGGGCCGGGGACTCGGTATGACTCCGTCTCCCGGGGCCGGGGTGGTCACCTGACACTGCTACCCGGGACAGCGACCCGACATGACCCGGTGACCCGGGGCCGGGGTAACGACCTGTCCAGGGGACCTGGGCCGGGGACCCGACAGGACCCGGTGACCTGGTTCCGGGGTGCCGACCTGACCCGGTGACCTGGGGCTGTGGTGTCGACCGGACTCGGGGACCTGGTCCGGTGTCCCGTCATGACCCGGGGACCTGGGGTAGGGGTGGTCACCAGACCGTTGTACCCAGGCCGTTGACCCGACATGACCCTGTGACCCGGTGCCTGGGTAAAAATCCAACCCGGGGACCCGGGCATGGGACGTGACATGACCCGACCTGGGTCCGGGGTCCCGACCTGACCCGGTGACCTGGGGCCAGGGTAACCACCTGACCCAGGGACTCGGGCCGGGGACCCGGTATGACTCCGTCTCCCGGGGCCGGGGTGGTCACCTGACACTGCTACCCGGGACAGCGACCCGACATGACCCGGTGACCCGGGGCCGGGGTAACGACCTGTCCAGGGGACCTGGGCCGGGGACCCGACAGGACCCGGGGACCTGGTTCCGGGGTGCCGACCTGACCCTATGACCTGGGGCTGTGGTGTCGACCGGACTCGGGGACCTGGTCCGGTGTCCCGTCATGACCCGGGGACCTGGGGTAGGGGTGGTCACCAGACCGTTGTACCCAGGCCGTTGAGCCGACATGACCCTGTGACCCGGGGCCTGGGTAAAAATCCAACCCGGGGACCCGGGCATGGGACGTGACATGACCCGACCTGGGTCCGGGGACCCCACGTGACCCGGTGACCTGGGGCCGGGGTCCCTACGTGACCCGGGGACCCGGGCCGGGGACATCACGTGACCCGGTCACCTGGGGCCGGGGTCCCCACGTGACCCGGGGTCCTGGTGCCGGGGACCCCACGTGACCCGGGGACCCGGGCCGGGGTCCCCACGTGACCCGGGGTCCTGGTGCCGGGGTCCCCACATGACCCGCTGACCTGGTGCCGGGGTCCCCACGTGACCCGGGGACCTGGTGCCGGGGTCCCCACGTGACCCGGGGACCCGGGCCGGGGTCCCCTCGTGACCCGGTGACCTGAGGCCGAGGTCCCCACGTGACCCGGTGACCTGGGGCGAGGGTCCCCACGTGACCCGGGGTCCTGGTGCCGGGGTCCCCAAGTGACCCGGGGACCCGGGCCGGGGACCCCACGTGACCCGGTGACCTGGGGCCGGGGTCCCCACGTGACCCGGGGTCCTGGTGCCGGGGTTCCCACGTGACCCGGGGACCCGGGCCGGGGTCCCCACGTGACCCGGTGACCTGGGGCCGGTGTCCCCACGTGACCCGGTGACCTGGGGCCGGGGTCCCCACGTGACCCGGTGACCTTGGGCCGGGGTCCCCACGTGACCCGGGGACCCGGGCCGGGGTCCCCACGTGACCCAGGGTCCTGGTGCCGGTGTCCCCACGTGACCCGGTGACCTGGGGCCGGGGTCCCCACGTGACCCGGTGACCTGGGGCCGGGGTCCCCACGTGACCCGGGGACCTGGGGCGAGGGTCCCCACGTGACCCGGGGTCTTGGTGCCGGGGTCCCCAAGTGACCCGGGGACCCGGGCCGGGGACCCCACGTGACCCGGTCACCTGAGGCCGAGGTCTCCACGTGACCCGGTGACCTGGGGCCGGGGTCCCCACGTGACCCAGGGTCCTGGTGCCGGTGTCCCCACGTGACCCGGTGACCTGGGGCCGGGGTCCCCACGTGACCCGGTGACCTGGGGCCGGGGTCCCCACGTGACCCGGGGACCCGGGCCGGGGTCCCCACGTGACCCAGGGTCCTGGTGCCGGTGACCCCACGTGACCCGGTGACCTGGGGCCGGGGTCCCCATGTGACCCGGTGACCTGGGGCCGGGGTCCCCACGTGACCCGGGGACCTGGGGCGAGGGTCCCCATGTGACCCGGTGACCTGAGGACGAGTTCCCCACGTGACCCGGTGACATGGGGCGAGGGTCCCCACGTGACCCGGTGACCTGGGGCCGGGGTCCCCACGTGACCCGGGGACCCGGGCCGGGGACATCACGTGACCCGGTCACCTGGGGCCGGGGTCCCCACGTGACCCGGGGTCCTGGTGCCGGGGTCCCCACGTGACCCGGGGTCCTGGTGCCGGGGTCCCCACGTGACCCGGTGACCTGAGGCCGGGGTCCCCACGTGACCCGGTGACCTGGGGCCGGGGTCCCCACGTGACCCGGGGTCCTGGTGCCGGGGTTCCCACGTGACCCGGGGACCTGGGCCGGGGTCCCCACGTGACCCGGGGTCCTGTTGCCGGTGTCCCCACGTGACCCGGGGACCCGGGCCGGGGACCCCACGTGACCCGGGGACCTGGGGCCGGGGTCCCAACGTGACCCGGGGAACCGGGCCGGGGACATCACGTGACCCGGTGACCTGGGGCCGGGGTCCCCACGTGACCCGGGGTCCTGGTGCCGGGGTCCCCACGTGACCCGGGGACCCGGGCTGGGGTCCCCACGTGACCCAGGGTCCTGGTGCCGGTGTCCCCACGTGACCCGGGGACCTGGGGCCGGGGTCCGCACGTGACCCGGTGACCTGGGGCCGGGGTCCCCACGTGACCCGGGGACCCGGGCCGGGGTCCCCACGTGACCCGGTCACCTGGGGCCCGGGTCCCCACGTGACCCGGTCACCTGGGGCCGGGGTCCCCACGTGACCTGGGGACCCGGGCCGGGGACCCCACGTGACCCGGGGACCTGGGGCCGGGGATGTCACCCGACACTGGTACCCGGGGCAGCGACCCAATACGACCCGGGGACCTGGGGCCAGGGTAACCACCTGACCCGGGGACCCGGGCCGGGGACTCGGTATGACTCCGTCTCCCGGGGCCGGGGTGGTCACCTGACACTGCTACCCGGGACAGCGACCCGACATGACCCGGTGACCCGGGGCCGGGGTAACGACCTGTCCAGGGGACCTGGGCCGGGGACCCGACAGGACCCGGGGACCTGGTTCCGGGGTGCCGACCTGACCCGGTGACCTGGGGCTGTGGTGTCGACCGGACTCGGGGACCTGGTCCGGTGTCCCGTCATGACCCGGGGACCTGGGGTCGGGGTGGTCACCAGACCGTTGTACCCAGGCCGTTGACCCGACATTACCCTGTGACCCGGGGCCTGGGTAAAAATCCAACCCGGGGACCCGGGCATGGGACGTGACATGACCCGACCTGGGTCCGGGGACCCCACGTGACCCGGTGACCTGGGGCCGGGGTCCCCACGTGACCCGGGGACCCGGGCCGGGGACATCACGTGACCCGGTCACCTGGGGCCGGGGTCCCCACGTGACCCGGGGTCCTGGTGCCGGGGACCCCACGTGACCCGGGGACCCGGGCCGGGGTCCCCACGTGACCCGGGGTCCTGGTGCCGGGGTCCCCACGTGACCCGCTGACCTGGTGCCGGGGTCCCCACGTGACCCGGGGACCTGGTGCCGGGGTCCCCACGTGACCCGGGGACCCGGGCCGGGGTCCCCACGTGACCCGGTGACCTGAGGCCGAGGTCCCCACGTGACCCGGTGACCTGGGGCGAGGGTCCCCACGTGACCCGGGGTCCTGGTGCCGGGGTCCCCAAGTGACCCGGGGACCCGGGCCGGGGACCCCACGTGACCGGTGACCTGGGGCCGGGGTCCCCACGTGACCCGGGGACCCGGGCCGGGGACATCACGTGACCCGGTCACCTGGGGCCGGGGTCCCCACGTGACCCGGGGTCCTGGTGCCGGGGTCCCCACGTGACCCGGGGTCCTGGTGCCGGGGTCCCCACGTGACCCGGTGACCTGAGGCCGGGGTCCACACGTGACCCGGTGACCTGGGGCCGGGGTCCCCACGTGACCCGGGGTCCTGGTGCCGGGGTTCCCACGTGACCCGGGGACCCGGGCCGGGGTCCCCACGTGACCCAGGGTCCTGGTGCCGGTGTCCCCACGTGACCCGGTGTCCTGGGGCCGGGGTCCCCACGTGACCCGGTGACCTGGGGCCGGGGTCCCCACGTGACCCGGGGACCCGGGCCGGGGTCCCCACGTGACCCAGGGTCCTGGTGCCGGTGTCCCCACGTGACCCGGTGACCTGGGGCCGGGGTCCCCACGTGACCCGGTGACCTGGGGCCGGGGTCCCCACGTGACCCGGGGACCTGGGGCGAGGGTCCCCACGTGACCCGGGGTCTTGGTGCCGGGGTCCCCAAGTGACCCGGGGACCCGGGCCGGGGACCCCACGTGACCCGGTCACCTGAGGCCGAGGTCTCCACGTGACCCGGTGACCTGGGGCCGGGGTCCCCACGTGACCCAGGGTCCTGGTGCCGGTGTCCCCACGTGACCCGGTGACCTGGGGCCGGGGTCCCCACGTGACCCGGTGACCTGGGGCCGGGGTCCCCACGTGACCCGGGGACCCGGGCCGGGGTCCCCACGTGACCCAGGGTCCTGGTGC
Source organism: Somateria mollissima (assembly GCA_951411735.1). NCBI lineage: Eukaryota > Metazoa > Chordata > Aves > Anseriformes > Anatidae > Somateria > Somateria mollissima. The sequence continues at coordinate 13,363,317 of OX598320.1, forward strand.
CGGTGACCCCACGTGACCCGGTGACCTGGGGCCGGGGACCCCATGTGACCCGGTGACCTGGGGCCGGGGTCCCCACGTGACCCGGGGACCTGGGGCGAGGGTCCCCATGTGACCCGGTGACCTGAGGCCGAGGTCCCCACGTGACCCGGTGACATGGGGCGAGGGTCCCCACGTGACCCGGTGACCTGGGGCCGGGGTCCCCACGTGACCCGGGGACCCGGGCCGGGGACATCACGTGACCCGGTCACCTGGGGCCGGGGTCCCCACGTGACCCGGGGTCCTGGTGCCGGGGTCCCCACGTGACCCGGGGTCCTGGTGCCGGGGTCCCCACGTGACCCGGTGACCTGGGGCCGGGGTCCCCACGTGACCCGGGGTCCTGGTGCCGGGGTTCCCACGTGACCCGGGGACCCGGGCCGGGGTCCCCACGTGACCCGGGGTCCTGTTGCCGGTGTCCCCACGTGACCCGGGGACCCGGGCCGGGGACCCCACGTGACCCGGGGACCTGGGGCCGGGGTCCCCACGTGACCCGGGGACCCGGGCCGGGGACATCACGTGACCCGGTCACCTGGGGCCGGGGTCCCCACGTGACCCGGGGTCCTGGTGCCGGGGTCCCCACGTGACCCGGGGACCCGGGCCGGGGTCCCCACGTGACCCAGGGTCCTGGTGCCGGTGTCCCCACGTGACCCGGGGACCTGGGGCCGGGGTCCGCACGTGACCCGGTGACCTGGGGCCGGGGTCCCCACGTGACCCGGGGACCCGGGCCGGGGTCCCCACGTGACCCGGTCACCTGGGGCCCGGGTCCCCACGTGACCCGGTCACCTGGGGCCGGGGTCCCCACGTGACCTGGGGACCCGGGCCGGGGACCCCACGTGACCCGGGGACCTGGGGCCGGGGATGTCACCCGACACTGGTACCCGGGGCAGCGACCCGATACGACCCGGGGACCTGGGGCCAGGGTAACCACCTGACCCGGGGACCCGGGCCGGGGACTCGGTATGACTCCGTCTCCCGGGGCCGGGGTGGTCACCTGACACTGCTACCCGGGACAGCGACCCGACATGACCCGGTGACCCGGGGCCGGGGTAACGACCTGTCCAGGGGACCTGGGCCGGGGACCCGACAGGACCCGGGGACCTGGTTCCGGGGTGCCGACCTGACCCGGTGACCTGGGGCTGTGGTGTCGACCGGACTCGGGGACCTGGTCCGGTGTCCCGTCATGACCCGGGGACCTGAGGTCGGGGTGGTCACCAGACCGTTGTACCCAGGCCGTTGAGCCGACATGACCCTGTGACCCGGGGCCTGGGTAAAAATCCAACCCGGGGACCCGGGCATGGGACGTGACATGACCCGACCTGGGTCCGGGGACCCCACGTGACCCGGTGACCTGGGGCCGGGGTCCCCACGTGACCCGGGGACCCGGGCCGGGGACATCACGTGACCCGGTCACCTGGGGCCGGGGTCCCCACGTGACCCGGGGTCCTGGTGCTGGGGACCCCACGTGACCCGGGGACCCGGGCCGGGGTCCCCACGTGACCCGGGGTCCTGGTGCCGGGGTCCCCACGTGACCCGCTGACCTGGTGCCGGGGTCCCCACGTGACCCGGGGACCTGGTGCCGGGGTCCCCACGTGACCCGGGGACCCGGGCCGGGGTCCCCACGTGACCCGGTGACCTGAGGCCGAGGTCCCCACGTGACCCGGTGACCTGGGGCCGGGGTCCCCACGTGACCCGGGGACCCGGGCCGGGGACATCACGTGACCCGGTCACCTGGGGCCGGGGTCCCCACGTGACCCGGGGTCCTGGTGCCGGGGTCCCCACGTGACCCGGGGTCCTGGTGCCGGGGTCCCCACGTGACCCGGTGACCTGAGGCCGGGGTCCCCACGTGACCCGGTGACCTGGGGCCGGGGTCCCCACGTGACCCGGGGTCCTGGTGCCGGGGTTCCCACGTGACCCGGGGACCCGGGCCGGGGTCCCCACGTGACCCGGGGTCCTGTTGCCGGTGTCCCCACATGACCCGGGGACCCGGGCCGGGGACCCCACGTGACCCGGTGACCTGGGGCCGGGGTCCCCACGTGACCCGGGGACCCGGGCCGGGGACATCACGTGACCCGGTCACCTGGGGCCGGGGTCCCCACGTGACCCGGGGTCCTGGTGCCGGGGTCCCCACGTGACCCGGGGACCCGGGCCGGGGTCCCCACGTGACCCAGGGTCCTGGTGCCGGTGTCCCCACGTGACCCGGGGACCTGGGGCCGGGGTCCGCACGTGACGCGGTGACCTGGGGCCGGGGTCCCCACGTGACCCGGGGACCCGGGCCGGGGTCCCCACGTGACCCGGTCACCTGAGGCCCGGGTCACCACGTGACCCGGTCACCTGGGGCCGGGGTCCCCACGTGACCTGGGGACCCGGGCCGGGGACCCCACGTGACCCGGGGACCTGGGGCAGGGGATGTCACCCGACACTGGTACCCGGGGCAGCGACCCGATACGACCCGGGGACCTGGGTCCGGGGTCCCGACCTGACCCGGTGACCTGGGGCCAGGGTAACCACCTGACCCGGGGACCCGGGCCGGGGACTCGGTATGACTCCGTCTCCCGGGGCCGGGGTGGTCACCTGACACTGCTACCCGGGACAGCGACCCGACATGACCCGGTGACCCGGGGCCGGGGTAACGACCTGTCCAGGGGACCTGGGCCGGGGACCCGACAGGACCCGGGGACCTGGTTCCGGGGTGCCGACCTGACCCGGTGACCTGGGGCTGTGGTGTCGACCGGACTCGGGGACCTGGTCCGGTGTCCCGTCATGACCCGGGGACCTGGGGTAGGGGTGGTCACCAGACCGTTGTACCCAGGCCGTTGACCCGACATGACCCTGTGACCCGGTGCCTGGGTAAAAATCCAACCCGGGGACCCGGGCATGGGACGTGACATGACCCGACCTGGGTCCGGGGTCCCGACCTGACCCGGTGACCTGGGGCCAGGGTAACCACCTGACCCGGGGACCCGGGCCGGGGACCCGGTATGACTCCGTCTCCCGGGGCCGGGGTGGTCACCTGACACTGCTACCCGGGACAGCGACCCGACATGACCCGGTGACCCGGGGCCGGGGTAACGACCTGTCCAGGGGACCTGGGCCGGGGACCCGACATGACCCGGTGACCTGGTTCCGGGGTGCCGACCTGACCCGGTGACCTGGGGCTGTGGTGTCGACCGGACTCGGGGACCTGGTCCGTTGTCCCGTCATGACCCGGGGACCTGGGGTCGGAGTGGTCACCAGACCGTTGTACCCAGGCCGTTGACCCGACATGACCCTGTGACCCGGGGCCTGAGTAAAAATCCGACCCGGGGCCTGGGTAAAAATCCAACCCGGGGACCCGGGGCCGGGTTAACGACCTGTCCAGGGGACCCGGGCCGGGGTCCCGACAGGACCCGGTGATCCTTCGCTGGTGTCCCGATGCAACCCGGGGACCCGGGCCGGGGACCCCACGTGACCCGGGGACCTGGGGCAGGGGATGTCACCCGACACTGGTACCCGGGGCAGCGACCCGATACGACCCGGGGACCTGGGTCCGGGGTCCCGACCTGACCCGGTGACCTGGGGCCAGGGTAACCACCTGACCCGGGGACCCGGGCCGGGGACCCGGTATGACTCCGTCTCCCGGGGCCGGGGTGGTCACCTGACACTGCTACCCGGGACAGCGACCCGACATGACCCGGTGACCCGGGGCCGGGGTAACGACCTGTCCAGGGGACCTGGGCCGGGGACCCGACAGGACCCGGTGACCTGGTTCCGGGGTGCCGACCTGACCCGGTGACCTGGGGCTGTGGTGTCGACCGGACTCGGGGACCTGGTCCGGTGTCCCGTCATGACCCGGGGACCTGAGGTCGGGGTGGTCACCAGACCGTTGTACCCAGGCCGTTGAGCCGACATGACCCTGTGACCCGGGGCCTGGGTAAAAATCCAACCCGGGGACCCGGGCATGGGACGTGACATGACCCGACCTGGGTCCGGGGACCCCACGTGACCCGGTGACCTGGGGCCGGGGTCCCCACGTGACCCGGGGACCCGGGCCGGGGACATCACGTGACCCGGTCACCTGGGGCCGGGGTCCCCACGTGACCCGGGGTCCTGGTGCTGGGGACCCCACGTGACCCGGGGACCCGGGCCGGGGTCCCCACGTGACCCGGGGTCCTGGTGCCGGGGTCCCCACGTGACCCGCTGACCTGGTGCCGGGGTCCCCACGTGACCCGGGGACCTGGTGCCGGGGTCCCCACGTGACCCGGGGACCCGGGCCGGGGTCCCCACGTGACCCGGTGACCTGAGGCCGAGGTCCCCACGTGACCCGGTGACCTGGGGCCGGGGTCCCCACGTGACCCGGGGACCCGGGCCGGGGACATCACGTGACCCGGTCACCTGGGGCCGGGGTCCCCACGTGACCCGGGGTCCTGGTGCCGGGGTCCCCACGTGACCCGGGGTCCTGGTGCCGGGGTCCCCACGTGACCCGGTGACCTGAGGCCGGGGTCCCCACGTGACCCGGTGACCTGGGGCCGGGGTCCCCACGTGACCCGGGGTCCTGGTGCCGGGGTTCCCACGTGACCCGGGGACCCGGGCCGGGGTCCCCACGTGACCCGGGGTCCTGTTGCCGGTGTCCCCACATGACCCGGGGACCCGGGCCGGGGACCCCACGTGACCCGGTGACCTGGGGCCGGGGTCCCCACGTGACCCGGGGACCCGGGCCGGGGACATCACGTGACCCGGTCACCTGGGGCCGGGGTCCCCACGTGACCCGGGGTCCTGGTGCCGGGGTCCCCACGTGACCCGGGGACCCGGGCCGGGGTCCCCACGTGACCCAGGGTCCTGGTGCCGGTGTCCCCACGTGACCCGGGGACCTGGGGCCGGGGTCCGCACGTGACGCGGTGACCTGGGGCCGGGGTCCCCACGTGACCCGGGGACCCGGGCCGGGGTCCCCACGTGACCCGGTCACCTGAGGCCCGGGTCACCACGTGACCCGGTCACCTGGGGCCGGGGTCCCCACGTGACCTGGGGACCCGGGCCGGGGACCCCACGTGACCCGGGGACCTGGGGCAGGGGATGTCACCCGACACTGGTACCCGGGGCAGCGACCCGATACGACCCGGGGACCTGGGTCCGGGGTCCCGACCTGACCCGGTGACCTGGGGCCAGGGTAACCACCTGACCCGGGGACCCGGGCCGGGGACTCGGTATGACTCCGTCTCCCGGGGCCGGGGTGGTCACCTGACACTGCTACCCGGGACAGCGACCCGACATGACCCGGTGACCCGGGGCCGGGGTAACGACCTGTCCAGGGGACCTGGGCCGGGGACCCGACAGGACCCGGGGACCTGGTTCCGGGGTGCCGACCTGACCCGGTGACCTGGGGCTGTGGTGTCGACCGGACTCGGGGACCTGGTCCGGTGTCCCGTCATGACCCGGGGACCTGGGGTAGGGGTGGTCACCAGACCGTTGTACCCAGGCCGTTGACCCGACATGACCCTGTGACCCGGTGCCTGGGTAAAAATCCAACCCGGGGACCCGGGCATGGGACGTGACATGACCCGACCTGGGTCCGGGGTCCCGACCTGACCCGGTGACCTGGGGCCAGGGTAACCACCTGACCCGGGGACCCGGGCCGGGGACCCGGTATGACTCCGTCTCCCGGGGCCGGGGTGGTCACCTGACACTGCTACCCGGGACAGCGACCCGACATGACCCGGTGACCCGGGGCCGGGGTAACGACCTGTCCAGGGGACCTGGGCCGGGGACCCGACATGACCCGGTGACCTGGTTCCGGGGGTGCCGACCTGACCCGGTGACCTGGGGCTGTGGTGTCGACCGGACTCGGGGACCTGGTCCGTTGTCCCGTCATGACCCGGGGACCTGGGGTCGGAGTGGTCACCAGACCGTTGTACCCAGGCCGTTGACCCGACATGACCCTGTGACCCGGGGCCTGAGTAAAAATCCGACCCGGGGCCTGGGTAAAAATCCAACCCGGGGACCCGGGGCCGGGTTAACGACCTGTCCAGGGGACCCGGGCCGGGGTCCCGACAGGACCCGGTGATCCTTCGCTGGTGTCCCGATGCAACCCGGGGACCCGGGCCGGGGACCCCACGTGACCCGGGGACCTGGGGCAGGGGATGTCACCCGACACTGGTACCCGGGGCAGCGACCCGATACGACCCGGGGACCTGGGTCCGGGGTCCCGACCTGACCCGGTGACCTGGGGCCAGGGTAACCACCTGACCCGGGGACCCGGGCCGGGGACCCGGTATGACTCCGTCTCCCGGGGCCGGGGTGGTCACCTGACACTGCTACCCGGGACAGCGACCCGACATGACCCGGTGACCCGGGGCCGGGGTAACGACCTGTCCAGGGGACCTGGGCCGGGGACCCGACAGGACCCGGTGACCTGGTTCCGGGGTGCCGACCTGACCCGGTGACCTGGGGCTGTGGTGTCGACCGGACTCGGGGACCTGGTCCGGTGTCCCGTCATGACCCGGGGACCTGGGGTCGGGGTGGTCACCAGACCGTTGTACCCAGGCCGTTGAGCCGACATGACCCTGTGACCCGGAGCCTGGGTAAAAATCCAACCCGGGGACCCGGGCATGGGACGTGACATGACCCGACCTGGGTCCGGGGTCCCGACCTGACCCGGTGACCTGGGCCGGGGACCCCACGTGACCCGGGGACCTGGGGCCGGGGATGTCACCCGACACTGGTACCCGGGGCAGCGACCCGATACGACCCGGGGACCTGGGTCCGGGGTCCCGACCTGACCCGGTGACCTGTGGCCAGGGTAACCACCTGACCCGGGGACCCGGGCCGGGGACTCGGTATGACTCCGTCTCCCGGGGCCGGGGTGGTCACCTGACACTGGTACCCGGGACAGCGACCCGACATGACCCGGTGACCCGGGGCCGGGGTAACGACCTGTCCAGGGGACCTGGGCCGGGGACCCGACAGGACCCGGTGACCTGGTTCCGGGGTGCCGACCTGACCCGGTGACCTGGGGCTGTGGTGTCGACCGGACTCGGGGACCTGGTCCGGTGTCCCGTCATGACCCGGGGACCTGGGGTCGGGGTGGTCACCAGACCGTTGTACCCAGGCCGTTGAGCCGACATGACCCTGTGACCCGGGGCCTGGGTAAAAATCCAACCCGGGGCCTGGGTAAAAATCCAACCCGGGGACCCGGGGCCGGGTTAACGACCTGTCCAGGGGACCCGGGCCGGGGACCCGACAGGACCCGGTGATCCTTCGCTGGTGTCCCGATGCAACCCGGGGACCCGGGCCGGGGACCCCACGTGACCCGGGGACCTGGGGCCGGGGATGTCACCCGACACTGGTACCCGGGGCAGCGACCCGATACGACCCGGGGACCTGGGTCCGGGGTCCCGACCTGACCCGGTGACCTGGGGCCAGGGTAACCACTTGACCCGGGGACCCGGGCCGGGGACCCGGTATGACTCCGTCTCCCGGGGCCGGGGTGGTCACCTGACACTGCTACCCGGGACAGCGACCCGACATGACCCGGTGACCCGGGGCCGGGGTAACGACCTGTCCAGGGGACCTGGGCCGGGGACCCGACAGGACCCGGTGACCTGGTTCCGGGGTGCCGACCTGACCCGGTGACCTGGGGCTGTGGTGTCGACTGGACTCGGGGACCTGGTCCGGTGTCCCGTCATGACCCGGGGACCTGGGGTCGGGGTGCTCACCAGACCGTTGTACCCAGGCCGTTGAGCCGACATGACCCTGTGACCCGGGGCCTGGGTAAAAATCCAACCCGGGGACCCGGGCATGGGACATGACATGACCCGACCTGGGTCCGGGGACCCCACGTGACCCGGTGACCTGGGGCCGGGGTCCCCACGTGACCCGGGAACCCGGGCCGGGGACATCACATGACCCGGTCACCTGGGGCCGGGGTCCCCACGTGACCCGGGGTCCTGGTGCCGGGGACCCCACGTGACCCGGGGACCCGGGCCGGGGTCCCCACGTGACCCGGGGTCCTGGTGCCGGGGTCCCCACGTGACCCGCTGACCTGGGGCGAGGGTCCCCACGTGACCCGGGGTCCTGGTGCCGGGGTCCCCAAGTGACCCGGGGACCCGGGCCGGGGACCACACGTGACCCGGTGACCTGGGGCCGGGGTCCCCACGTGACCCGGGGACCCGGGCCGGGGACATCACGTGACCCGGTCACCTGGGGCCGGGGTCCCCACGTGACCCGGGGTCCTGGGGCCGGGGTCCCCACGTGACCCGGGGTCCTGGTGCCGGGGTCCCCACGTGACCCGGTGACCTGAGGCCGGGGTCCCCACGTGACCCGGTGACCTGGGGCCGGGGGTCCCCACGTGACCCGGGGTCCTGGTGCCGGGGTTCCCACGTGACCCGGGGACCCGGGCCGGGGTCCCCACGTGACCCGGGGTCCTGTTGCCGGTGTCCCCACGTGACCCGGGGACCCGGGCCGGGGACCCCACGTGACCCGGTGACCTGGGGCCGGGGTCCCCACGTGACCCGGGGACCCGGGCCGGGGACATCACGTGACCCGGTCACCTGGGGCCGGGGTCCCCACGTGACCCGGGGTCCTGGTGCAGGGGTCCCCACGTGACCCGGGGACCCGGGCCGGGGTCCCCACGTGACCCAGGGTCCTGGTGCCGGTGTCCCCACGTGACCCGGGGACCTGGGGCCGGGGTCTGCACGTGACCCGGTGACCTGGGGCCGGGGTCCCCACGTGACCCGGGGACCCGGGCCGGGGTCCCCACGTGACCCGGTCACCTGGGGCCCGGGTCCCCACGTGACCCGGTCACCTGGGGCCGGGGTCCCCACGTGACCTGGGGACCCGGGCCGGGGGACCCCACGTGACCCGGGGACCTGGGGCCGGGGATGTCACCCGACACTGGTACCCGGGGCAGCGACCCGATACGACCCGGGGACCTGGGTCCGGGGTCCCGACCTGACCCGGTGACCTGGGGCCAGGGTAACCACCTGACCCGGGGACCCGGGCCGGGGACTCGGTATGACTCCGTCTCCCGGGGCCGGGGTGGTCACCTGACACTGCTACCCGGGACAGCGACCCGACATGACCCGGTGACCCGGGGCCGGGGTAACGACCTGTCCAGGGGACCTGGGCCGGGGACCCGACAGGACCCGGTGACCTGGTTCCGGGGTGCCGACCTGACCCGGTGACCTGGGGCTGTGGTGTCGACCGGACTCGGGGACCTGGTCCGGTGTCCCGTCATGACCCGGGGACCTGGGGTAGGGGTGGTCTCCAGACCGTTGTACCCAGGCCGTTGAGCCGACATGACCCTGTGACCCGGTGCCTGGGTAAAAATCCAACCCGGGGACCCGGGCATGGGACGTGACATGACCCGACCTGGGTCCGGGGTCCCGACCTGACCCGGTGACCTGGGGCCAGGGTAACCACTTGACCCGGGGACTCGGGCCGGGGACCCGGTATGACTCCGTCTCCCGGGGCCGGGGTGGTCACCTGACACTGGTACCCGGGACAGCGACCCGACATGACCCGGTGACCCGGGGCCGGGGTAACGACCTGTCCAGGGGACCTGGGCCGGGGACCTGACAGGACCCGGTGACCTGGTTCCGGGGTGCCGACCTGACCCGGTGACCTGGGGCTGTGGTGTCGACCGGACTCGGGGACCTGGTCCGGTGTCCCGTCATGACCCGGGGACCTGGGGTCGGGGTGGTCACCAGACCGTTGTACCCAGGCCGTTGACCCGACATGACCCTGTGACCCGGTGCCTGGGTAAAAATCCAACCCGGGGACCCGGGCATGGGACGTGACATGACCCGAACTGGGTCCGGGGTCCCGACCTGACCCGGTGACCTGGGGCCAGGGTAACCACCTGACCCGGGGACTCGGGCCGGGGACCCGGTATGACTCCGTCTCCCGGGGCCGGGGTGGTCACCTGACACTGGTACCCGGGACAGCGACCCGACATGACCCGGTGACCCGGGGCCGGGGTAACGACCTGTCCAGGGGACCTGGGCCGGGGACCCGACATGACCCGGTGACCTGGTTCCGGGGTGCCGACCTGACCCGGTGACCTGGGGCTGTGGTGTCGACCGGACTCGGGGACCTGGTCCGGTGTCCCGTCATGACCCGGGGACCTGGGGTCGGAGTGGTCACCAGACCGTTGTACCCAGGCCGTTGACCCGACATGACCCTGTGACCCGGGTCCTGAGTAAAAATCCGACCCGGGGCCTGGGTAAAAATCCAACCCGGGGACCCGGGGCCGGGTTAACGACCTGTCCAGGGGACCCGGGCCGGGGACCCGACAGGACCCGGTGATCCTTCGCTGGTGTCCCGATGCAACCCGGGGACCCGGGCCGGGGACCCCACGTGACCCGGGGACCTGGGGCAGGGGATGTCACCCGACACTGGTACCCGGGGCAGCGACCCGATACGACCCGGGGACCTGGGTCCGGGGTCCCGACCTGACCCGGTGACCTGGGGCCAGGGTAACCACCTGACCCGGGGACCCGGGCCGGGGACCCGGTATGACTCCGTCTCCCGGGGCCGGGGTGGTCACCTGACACTGCTACCCGGGACAGCGACCCGACATGACCCGGTGACCCGGGGCCGGGGGTAACGACCTGTCCAGGGGACCTGGGCCGGGGACCCGACAGGACCCGGTGACCTGGTTCCGGGGTGCCGACCTGACCCGGTGACCTGGGGCTGTGGTGTCGACCGGACTCGGGGACCTGGTCCGGTGTCCCGTCATGACCCGGGGACCTGGGGTCGGGGTGGTCACCAGACCGTTGTACCCAGGCCGTTGAGCCGACATGACCCTGTGACCCGGAGCCTGGGTAAAAATCCAACCCGGGGACCCGGGCATGGGACGTGACATGACCCGACCTGGGTCCGGGGTCCCGACCTGACCCGGTGACCTGGGGCCGGTGTCCCCACGTGACCCGGGGTCCTGGTGCCGGGGTCCCCACGTGACCCGGGGACCCGAGCCGGGGTCCCCACGTGACCCGGTGACCTGAGGCCGGGGTCCCCACGTGACCCGGTGACCTGGGGCCGGGGTCCCCACGTGACCCGGGGTCCTGGTGCCGGGGTCCCCACGTGACCCGGGGACCCGGGCCGGGGACCCCACGTGACCCGGTGACCTGGGGCCGGGGTCCCCACGTGACCCGGGGACCCGGGCCGGGGACATCACGTGACCCGGTCACCTGGGGCCGGGATCCCCACTTGACCCGGGGACCTGGGTCCGGGGTCCCGACCTGACCCGGTGACCTGGGGCCAGGGTAACCACCTGACCCGGGGACCCGGGCCGGGGACCCGGTATGACTCCGTCTCCCGGGGCTGGGGTGGTCACCTGACACTGCTACCCGGGACAGCGACCCCACGTGACCCGGTGACCTGGGGCCGGGGTCCCCACGTGACCCGGGGACCTGGGCCGGGGACATCACGTGACCCGGTCACCTGGGGCCGGGGTCCCCACGTGACCCGGGGTCCTGGTGCCGGGGTCCCCACGTGACCCGGGGACCCGGGCCGGGGTCCCCACGTGACCCAGGGTCCTGGTGCCGGTGTCCCCACGTGACCCGGGGACCTGGGGCCGGGGTCCGCACGTGACCCGGTGACCTGGGGCCGGGGTCCCCACGTGACCCGGGGACCTGGGCCGGGGTAACCACCTGACCCGGGGACCCGGGCCGGGGACTCGGTATGACTCCGTCTCCCGGGGCCGGGGTGGTCACCTGACACTGCTACCCGGGACAGCGACCCGACATGACCCGGTGACCCGGGGCCGGGGTTACGACCTGTCCAGGGGACCTGGGCCGGGGACCCGACAGGACCCGGGGACCTGGTTCCGGGGTGCCGACCTGACCCGGTGACCTGGGGCTGTGGTGTCGACCGGACTCGGGGACCTGGTCCGGTGTCCCGTCATGACCCGGGGACCTGGGGTAGGGGTGGTCACCAGACCGTTGTACCCAGGCCGTTGACCCGACATGACCCTGTGACCCGGTGCCTGGGTAAAAATCCAACCCGGGGACCCGGGCATGGGACGTGACATGACCCGACCTGGGTCCGGGGTCCCGACCTGACCCGGTGACCTGGGGCCAGGGTAACCACCTGACCCGGGGACTCGGGCCGGGGACCCGGTATGACTCCGTCTCCCGGGGCCGGGGTGGTCACCTGACACTGCTACCCGGGACAGCGACCCGACATGACCCGGTGACCCGGGGCCGGGGTAACGACCTGTCCAGGGGACCTGGGCCGGGGACCCGACAGGACCCGGTGACCTGGTTCCGGGGTGCCGACCTGACCCGGTGACCTGGGGCTGTGGTGTCGACCGGACTCGGGGACCTGGTCCGGTGTCCCGTCATGACCCGGGGACCTGGGGTCGGAGTGGTCACCAGACCGTTGTACCCAGGCCGTTGACCCGACATGACCCTGTGACCCGGGTCCTGAGTAAAAATCCGACCCGGGGCCTGGGTAAAAATCCAACCCGGGGACCCGGGGCCGGGTTAACGACCTGTCCAGGGGACCCGGGCCGGGGACCCGACAGGACCCGGTGATCCTTCGCTGGTGTCCCGATGCAACCCGGGGACCCGGGCCGGGGACCCCACGTGACCCGTGGACCTGGGGCAGGGGATGTCACCCGACACTGGTACCCGGGGCAGCGACCCGATACGACCCGGGGACCTGGGTCCGGGGTCCCGACCTGACCCGGTGACCTGGGGCCAGGGTAACCACCTGACCCGGGGACCCGGGCCGGGGACCCGGTATGACTCCGTCTCCCGGGGCCGGGGTGGTCACCTGACACTGCTACCCGGGACAGCGACCCGACATGACCCGGTGACCCGGGGCCGGGGTAACGACCTGTCCAGGGGACCTGGGCCGGGGACCCGACAGGACCCGGTGACCTGGTTCCGGGGTGCCGACCTGACCCGGTGACCTGGGGCTGTGGTGTCGACCGGACTCGGGGACCTGGTCCGGTGTCCCGTCATGACCCGGGGACCTGGGGTCGGGGTGGTCACCAGACCGTTGTACCCAGGCCGTTGAGCCGACATGACCCTGTGACCCGGAGCCTGGGTAAAAATCCAACCCGGGGACCCGGGCATGGGACGTGACATGACCCGACCTGGGTCCGGGGTCCCGACATGACCCGGTGACCTGGGCCGGGGACCCCACGTGACCCGGGGACCTGGGGCCGGGGATGTCACCCGACACTGGTACCCGGGGCAGCGACCCGATACGACCCGGGGACCTGGGTCCGGGGTCCCGACCTGACCCGGTGACCTGGGGCCAGGGTAACCACTTGACCCGGGGACCCGGGCCGGGGACCCGGTATGACTCCGTCTCCCGGGGCCGGGGTGGTCACCTGACACTGCTACCCGGGACAGCGACCCGACATGACCCGGTGACCCGGGGCCGGGGTAACGACCTGTCCAGGGGACCTGGGCCGGGGACCCGACAGGACCCGGTGACCTGGTTCCGGGGTGCCGACCTGACCCGGTGACCTGGGGCTGTGGTGTCGACCAGACTCGGGGACCTGGTCCGGTGTCCCGTCATGACCCGGGGACCTGGGGTCGGGGTGGTCACCAGACCGTTGTACCCAGGCCGTTGAGCCGACATGACCCTGTGACCCGGGGCCTGGGTAAAAATCCAACCCGGGGACCGGGCATGGGACGTGACATGACCCGACCTGGGTCCGGGGTCCCGACCTGACCCGCTGACCTGGGGCCGGTGTCCCCACGTGACCCGGGGTCCTGGTGCCGGGGTCCCCACGTGACCCGGGGACCCGAGCCGGGGTCCCCACGTGACCCGGTGACCTGAGGCCGGGGTCCCCACGTGACCCGGTGACCTGGGGCCGGGGTCCCCACGTGACCCGGGGTCCTGGTGCCGGGGTCCCCACGTGACCCGGGGACCCGGGCCGGGGACCCCACGTGACCCGGTGACCTGGGGCCGGGGTCCCCACGTGACCCGGGGACCCGGGCCGGGGACATCACGTGACCCGGTCACCTGGGGCCGGAATCCCCACGTGACCCGGTCACCTGGGGCCAGGGTCCCCACGTGACCCGGTGACCTGAGGCCGGGGTCCCCACGTGACCCGGTGACCTGGGGCCGGGGTCCCCACGTGACCCGGGGTCCTGGTGCCTGGGTTCCCACGTGACCCGGGGATCCGGGCCGGGGTCCCCACGTGACCCGGGGTCCTGGTGCCGGTGTCCCCACGTGACCCGGGGACCCGGGCCGGGGACCCCACGTGACCCGGTGACCTGGGGCCGGGGTCCCCACGTGACCCGGGGACCCGGGCCGGGGACATCACGTGACCCGGTGACCTGGGGCCGGGGTCCCCACGTGACCCGGGGACCCGGGCCGGGGACATCACGTGACCCGGTCACCTGGGGCCGGGATCCCCACGTGACCCGGTCACCTGGGGCCAGGGTCCCCACGTGACCCGGTGACCTGAGGCCGGGGTCCCCACGTGACCCGGTGACCTGGGGCCGGGGTCCCCACGTGACCCGGGGTCCTGGTGCCTGGGTTCCCACGTGACCCGGGGACCCGGGCCGGGGTCCCCACGTGACCCGGGGTCCTGGTGCCGGTGTCCCCACGTGACCCGGTGACCTGGGGCCGGGGTCCCCACGTGACCCGGGGACCCGGGCCGGGGACATCACGTGACCCGGTCAACTGGGGCCGGGGTCCCCACGAGACCCGGTCACCTGGGGCCGGGGGTCCCCACGTGACCCGGGGTCCTGGTGCCGGTGTCCCCACGTGACCCGGTCACCTGGGGCCCGGGTCCCCACGTGACCCGGTCACCTGGGGCCGGGGTCCCCACGTGACCTGGGGACCCGGGCCGGGGACCCCACGTGACCCGGGGACCTGGGTCCGGGGTCCCGACCTGACCCGGTGACCTGGGGCCAGGGTAACCACCTGACCCGGGGACCCGGGCCGGGGACTCGGTATGACTCCGTCTCCCGGGGCCGGGGTGGTCACCTGACACTGCTACCCGGGACAGCGACCCGACATGACCCGGTGACCCGGGGCCGGGGTAACGACCTGTCCAGGGGACCTGGGCCGGGGACCCGACAGGACCCGGTGACCTGGTTCCGGGGTGCCGACCTGACCCGGTGACCTGGGGCTGTGGTGTCGACCGGACTCGGGGACCTGGTCCGGTGTCCCGTCATGACCCGGGGACCTGGGGTCGGGGTGGTCACCAGACCGTTGTACCCAGGCCGTTGACCCGACATGACCCTGTGACCCGGGGCCTGGGTAAAAATCCGACCCGGGGCCTGGGTAAAAATCCAACCCGGGGACCCGGGGCCGGGTTAACGACCTGTCCAGGGGACCCGGGCCGGGGACCCGACAGGACCCGGTGATCCTTCGCTGGTGTCCCGATGCAACCCGGGGACCCGGGCCGGGGACCCCACGTGACCCGGGGACCTGGGGCCGGGGATGTCACCCGACACTGGTACCCGGGGCAGCGACCCGATACGACCCGGGGACCTGGGTCCGGGGTCCCGACCTGACCCGGTGACCTGGGGCCAGGGTAACCACCTGACCCGGGGACCCGGGATGACTCCGTCTCCCGGGGCCGGGGTGGTCACCTGACACTGGTACCCGGGACAGCGACCCGACATGACCCGGTGACCCGGGGCCGGGGTAACGACCTGTCCAGGGGACCTGGGCCGGGGACCCGACAGGACCCGGTGACCTGGTTCCGGGGTGCCGACCTGACCCGGTGACCTGGGGCTGTGGTGTCGACCGGACTCGGGGACCTGGTCCGGTGTCCCGTCATGACCCGGGGACCTGGGGTCGGGGTGGTCACCAGACCGTTGTACCCAGGCCTTTGAGCCGACATGACCCTGTGACCCGGAGCCTGGGTAAAAATCCAACCCGGGGACCCGGGCATGGGACGTGACATGACCCGACCTGGGTCCGGGGTCCCGACCTGACCCGGTGACCTGGGGCCAGGGTAACCACCTGACCCGGGGACTCGGGCCGGGGACCCGGTATGACTCCGTCTCCCGGGGCCGGGGTGGTCACCTGACACTGCTACCCGGGACAGCGACCCGACATGACCCGGTGACCCGGGGCCGGGGTAACGACCTGTCCAGGGGACCTGGGCCGGGGACCCGACAGGACCCGGTGACCTGGTTCCGGGGTGCCGACCTGACCCGGTGACCTGGGGCTGTGGTGTCGACCGGACTCGGGGACCTGGTCCGGTGTCCCGTCATGACCCGGGGACCTGGGGTCGGAGTGGTCACCAGACCGTTGTACCCAGGCCGTTGACCCGACATGACCCTGTGACCCGGGGCCTGGGTAAAAATCCGACCCGGGGCCTGGGTAAAAATCCAACCCGGGGACCCGGGGCCGGGTTAACGACCTGTCCAGGGGACCCGTGCTGGGGACCCGACAGGACCCGGTGATCCTTCGCTGGTGTCCCGATGCAACCCGGGGACCCGGGCCGGGGACCCCACGTGACCCGGTGACCTGGGGCCGGGGTCCCCACGTGACCCGGGGACCCGGGCCGGGGACATCACGTGACCCGGTCACCTGGGGCCGGGGTCCCCACGTGACCCGGTCACCTGGGGCCGGGGTCCCCACGTGACCCGGGGTCCTGGTGCCGGTGTCCCCACGTGACCCGGTCACCTGGGGCCCGGGTCCCCACGTGACCCGGTCACCTGGGGCCGGGGTCCCCACGTGACCCGGGGACCCGGGCCGGGGACCCCACGTGACCCGGGGACCTGGGGCCGGGGATGTCACCCGACACTGGTACCCGGGGCAGCGACCCGATACGACCCGGGGACCTGGGGCCGGGGTAACGACCTGACCCGGGGACCCGGGCCGGGGACTCGGTATGACTCCGTCTCCCGGGGCCGGGGTGGTCACCTGACACTGGTACCCGGGACAGCGACCCGACATGACCCGGTGACCCGGGGCCGGGGTAACGACCTGTCCAGGGGACCTGGGCCGGGGACCCGACAGGACCCGGTGACCTGGTTCCGGGGTGCCGACCTGACCCGGTGACCTGGGGCTGTGGTGTCGACCGGACTCGGGGACCTGGTCCGGTGTCCCGTCATGACCCGGGGACCTGGGGTCGGGGTGGTCACCAGACCGTTGTACCCAGGCCGTTGACCCGACATGACCCTGTGACCCGGGGCCTGGGTAAAAATCCGACCCGGGGCCTGGGTAAAAATCCAACCCGGGGACCCGGGGCCGGGTTAACGACCTGTCCAGGGGACCCGGGCCGGGGACCCGACAGGACCCGGTGATCCTTCGCTGGTGTCCCGATGCAACCCGGGGACCCGGGCCGGGGACCCCACGTGACCCGGGGACCTGGGGCCGGGGATGTCACCCGACACTGGTACCCGGGGCAGCGACCCGATACGACCCGGGGACCTGGGTCCGGGGTCCCGACCTGACCCGGTGACCTGGGGCCAGGGTAACCACCTGACCCGGGGACCCGGGCCGGGGACCCGGTATGACTCCGTCTCCCGGGGCCGGGGTGGTCACCTGACACTGCTACCCGGGACAGCGACCCGACATGACCCGGTGACCCGGGGCCGGGGTAACGACCTGTCCAGGGGACCTGGGCCGGGGACCCGACAGGACCCGGTGACCTGGTTCCGGGGTGCCGACCTGACCCGGTGACCTGGGGCTGTGGTGTCGACCGGACTCGGGGACCTGGTCCGGTGTCCCGTCATGACCCGGGGACCTGGGGTCGGGGTGGTCACCAGACCGTTGTACCCAGGCCGTTGAGCCGACATGACCCTGTGACCCGGAGCCTGGGTAAAAATCCAACCCGGGGACCCGGGCATGGGACATGACATGACCCGACCTGGGTCCGGGGTCCCGACCTGACCCGGTGACCTGGGGCCAGGGTAACCACCTGACCCGGGGACTCGGGCCGGGGACCCGGTATGACTCCGTCTCCCGTGGCCGGGGTGGTCACCTGACACTGGTACCCGGGACAGCGACCCGACATGACCCGGTGACCCGGGGCCGGGGTAACGACCTGTCCAGGGGACCTGGGCCGGGGACCCGACAGGACCCGGTGACCTGGTTCCGGGGTGCCGACCTGACCCGGTGACCTGGGGCTGTGGTGTCGACCGGACTCGGGGACCTGGTCCGGTGTCCCGTCATGACCCGGGGACCTGGGGTCGGAGTGGTCACCAGACCGTTGTACCCAGGCCGTTGACCCGACATGACCCTGTGACCCGGGGCCTGAGTAAAAATCCGACCCGGGGCCTGGGTAAAAATCCAACCCGGGGACCCGGGGCCGGGTTAACGACCTGTCCAGGGGACCCGGGCCGGGGTCCCGACAGGACCCGGTGATCCTTCGCTGGTGTCCCGATGCAACCCGGGGACCCGGGCCGGGGACCCCACGTGACCCGGGGACCTGGGGCAGGGGATGTCACCCGACACTGGTACCCGGGGCAGCGACCCGATACGACCCGGGGACCTGGGTCCGGGGTCCCGACCTGACCCGGTGACCTGGGGCCAGGGTAACCACCTGACCCGGGGACCCGGGCCGGGGACCCGGTATGACTCCGTCTCCCGGGGCCGGGGTGGTCACCTGACACTGCTACCCGGGACAGCGACCCGACATGACCCGGTGACCCGGGGCCGGGGTAACGACCTGTCCAGGGGACCTGGGCCGGGGACCCGACAGGACCCGGTGACCTGGTTCCGGGGTGCCGACCTGACCCGGTGACCTGGGGCTGTGGTGTCGACCGACTCGGGGACCTGGTCCGGTGTCCCGTCATGACCCGGGGACCTGGGGTCGGGGTGGTCACCAGACCGTTGTACCCAGGCCGTTGAGCCGACATGACCCTGTGACCCGGAGCCTGGGTAAAAATCCAACCCGGGGACCCGGGCATGGGACGTGACATGACCCGACCTGGGTCCGGGGTCCTGACCTGACCCGGTGACCTGTGCCGGGGACCCCACGTGACCCGGGGACCTGGGGCCGGGGATGTCACCCGACACTGGTACCCGGGGCAGCGACCCGATACGACCCGGGGACCTGGGTCCGGGATCCCGACCTGACCCGGTGACCTGGGGCCAGGGTAACCACTTGACCCGGGGACCCGGGCCGGGGACCCGGTATGACTCCGTCTCCCGGGGCCGGGGTGGTCACCTGACACTGCTACCCGGGACAGCGACCCGACATGACCCGGTGACCCGGGGCCGGGGTAACGACCTGTCCAGGGGACCTGGGCCGGGGACCCGACAGGACCCGGTGACCTGGTTCCGGGGTGCCGACCTGACCCGGTGACCTGGGGCTGTGGTGTCGACCAGACTCGGGGACCTGGTCCGGTGTCCCGTCATGACCCGGGGACCTGGGGTCGGGGTGGTCACCAGACCGTTGTACCCAGGCCGTTGACCCGACATGACCCTGTGACCCGGGGCCTGGGTAAAAATCCAACCCGGGGACCCGGGCATGGGACATGACATGACCCGACCTGGGTCCGGGGTCCCGACCTGACCCGCTGACCTGGGGCCGGTGTCCCCACGTGACCCGGGGTCCTGGTGCCGGGGTCCCCACGTGACCCGGGGACCCGAGCCGGGGTCCCCACGTGACCCGGTGACCTGAGGCCGGGGTCCCCACGTGACCCGGTGACCTGGGGCCGGGGTCCCCACGTGACCCGGGGTCCTGGTGCCGGGGTCCCCACGTGACCCGGGGACCCGGGCCGGGGACCCCACGTGACCCGGTGACCTGGGGCCGGGGTCCCCACGTGACCCGGGGACCCGGGCCGGGGACATCACGTGACCCGGTCACCTGGGGCCGGGGTCCCCACGTGACCCGGGGTCCTGTTGCCGGTGTCCCCACGTGACCCGGGGACCCGGGCCGGGGACCCTACGTGACCCGGAGTCCTGGTGCCGGTGTCCCCACGTGACCCGGGGACCCGGGCCGGGGACCCCACGTGACCCGGTGACCTGGGGCCGGGGTCCCCACGTGACCCGGGGACCCGGGCCGGGGACATCACGTGACCCGGTCACCTGGGGCCGGGGTCCCCACGTGACCCGGGGTCCTGGTGCCGGGGTCCCCACGTGACCCGGGGACCCGGGCCGGGGTCCCCACGTGACCCAGGGTCCTGGTGCCGGTGTCCCCACGTGACCCGGTGACCTGGGGCCGGGGTTCCCACGTGACCCGGGGACCTGGGGCCGGGGTCCCCACGTGACCCGGGGACCGGGGCCGGTGTCCCCACGTGACCCAGGGTCCTGGTGCCGGTGTCCCCACGTGACCCGGTGACCTGGGGCCGGGGTCCCCACGTGACCGGGTGACCTGGGGCCGGGGTCCCCACGTGACCCGGGGACCCGGGCCGGGGACATCACGTGACCCGGTCACCTGGGGCCGGGGTCCCCACGTGACCCGGTCACCTGGGGCCGGGGTCCCCACGTGACCCGGGGTCCTGGTGCCGGTGTCCCCACGTGACCCGGTCACCTGGGGCCCGGGTCCCCACGTGACCCGGTCACCTGGGGCCGGGGTCCCCACGTGACCTGGGGACCCGGGCCGGGGACCCCACGTGACCCGGGGACCTGGGGCCGGGGATGTCACCCGACACTGGTACCCGGGGCAGCGACCCGATACGACCCGGGGACCTGGGTCCGGGGTCCCGACCTGACCCGGTGACCTGGGACCAGGGTAACCACCTGACCCGGGGACCCGGGCCGGGGACCCGGTATGACTCCGTCTCCCGGGGCCGGGGTGGTCACCTGACACTGCTACCCGGGACAGCGACCCGACATGACCCGGTGACCCGGGGCCGGGGTAACGACCTGTCCAGGGGACCTGGGCCGGGGACCCGACAGGACCCGGTGACCTGGTTCCGGGGTGCCGACCTGACCCGGTGACCTGGGGCTGTGGTGTCGACCGGACTCGGGGACCTGGTCCGGTGTCCCGTCATGACCCGGGGACCTGGGGTCGGGGTGGTCACCAGACCGTTGTACCCAGGCCGTTGAGCCGACATGACCCTGTGACCCGGAGCCTGGGTAAAAATCCAACCCGGGGACCCGGGCATGGGACATGACATGACCCGACCTGGGTCCGGGGACCCCACGTGACCCGGTGACCTGGGGCCGGGGTCCCCACGTGACCCGGGGACCCGGGCCGGGGACATCACGTGACCCGGTCACCTGGGGCCGGGGTCCCCACGTGACCCGGGGTCCTGGTGCCGGGGACCCCACGTGACCCGGGGACCTGGTGCCGGGGTCCCCACGTGACCCGGGGACCCGGGCCGGGGTCCCCACGTGACCCGGTGACTTGAGGCCGAGGTCCCCACGTGACCCGGTGACCTGGGGCGAGGGTCCCCACGTGACCCGGGGTCCTGGTGCCGGGGTCCCCAAGTGACCCGGGGACCCGGGCCGGGGACCCCACGTGACCCGGTGACCTGGGGCCGAGGTCCCCACGTGACCCGGGGACCCGGGCCGGGGACATCACGTGACCTGGTCACCTGGGGCCGGGGTCCCAACGTGACCCGGGGTCCTGGTGCCGGGGTCCCCACGTGACCCGGTGACCTGAGGCCGGGGTCCCCACGTGACCCGGTGACCTGGGGCCGAGGTCCCCACGTGACCCGGGGTCCTGGTGCCGGGGTTCCCACGTGACCCGGGGACCCGGTCCGGGGTCCCCACGTGACCCGGGGTCCTGTTGCCGGTGTCCCCACGTGACCCGGGGACCCGGGCCGGGGACCCCACGTGACCCGGTGACCTGGGGCCGGGGTCCCCACGTGACCCGGGGACCCGGGCCGGGGACATCACGTGACCCGGTCACCTGGGGCCGGGGTCCCCACGTGACCCGGGGTCCTGGTGCCGGGGTCCCCACGTGACCCGAGGACCCGGGCCGGGGTCCCCACGTGACCCAGGGTCCTGGTGCCGGTGTCCCCACGTGACCCGGTGACCTGGGGCCGGGGTCCCCACGTGACCCGGTGACCTGGGGCCGGGGTCCCCACGTGACCCGGGGACCCGGGCCGGGGACCCCACGTGACCCGGGGACCTGGGGCAGGGGATGTCACCCGACACTGGTACCCGGGGCAGCGACCCGATACGACCCGGGGACCTGGGTCCGGGGTCCCGACCTGACCCGGTGACCTGGGGCCAGGGTAACCACCTGACCCGGGGACCCGGGCCGGGGACTCGGTATGACTCCGTCTCCCGGGGCCGGGGTGGTCACCTGACACTGCTACCCGGGACAGCGACCTGACATGACCCGGTGACCCGGGGCCGGGGTAACGACCTGTCCAGGGGACCTGGGCCGGGGACCCGACAGGACCCGGGGACCTGGTTCCGGGGTGCCGACCTGACCCGGTGACCTGGGGCTGTGGTGTCGACCGGACTCGGGGACCTGGTCCGGTGTCCCGTCATGACCCGGGGACCTGGGGTCGGGGTGGTCACCAGACCGTTGTACCCAGGCCGTTGAGCCGACATGACCCTGTGACCCGGGGCCTGGGTAAAAATCCAACCCGGGGACCCGGGCATGGGACATGACATGACCCGACCTGGGTCCGGGGACCCCACGTGACCCGGTGACCTGGGGCCGGGGTCCCCACGTGACCCGGGGACCCGGGCCGGGGACATCACGTGACCCGGTCACCTGGGGCCGGGGTCCCCACATGACCCGGGGTCCTGGTGCCGGGGACCCCACGTGACCCGGGGACCTGGTGCCGGGGTCCCCACGTGACCTGGGGACCCGGGCCGGGGTCCCCACGTGACCCGGTGACCTGAGGCCGAGGTCCCCACGTGACCCGGTGACCTGGGGCGAGGGTCCCCACGTGACCCGGGGTCCTGGTGCCGGGGTCCCCAAGTGACCCGGGGACCCGGGCCGGGGACCCCACGTGACCCGGTGACCTGGGGCCGGGGTCCCCACGTGACCCGGGGACCCGGGCCGGGGACATCACGTGACCCGGTCACCTGGGGCCGGGGTCCCCACGTGACCCGGGGTCCTGGTGCCGGGGTCCCCACGTGACCCGGGGTCCTGGTGCCGGGGTCCCCACGTGACCCGGTGACCTGAGGCCGGGGTCCCCACGTGACCCGGTGACCTGGGGCCGGGGTCCCCACGTGACCCGGGGTCCTGGTGCCGGGGTTCCCACGTGACCCGGGGACCCGGTCCGGGGTCCCCACGTGACCCGGGGTCCTGTTGCCGGTGTCCCCACGTGACCCGGAGACCCGGGCCGGGGACCCCACGTGACCCGGAGTCCTGGTGCCGGTGTCCCCACGTGACCCGGGGACCCGAGCCGGGGACCCCACGTGACCCGGTGACCTGGGGCCGGGGTCCCCAAGTGACCCGGGGACCCGGGCCGGGGACATCACGTGACCCGGTCACCTGGGGCTGGGGTCCCCACGTGACCCGGGGTCCTGGTGCCGGGGTCCCCACGTGACCCGGGGACCCGGGCCGGGGTCCCCACGTGACCCAGGGTCCTGGTGCCGGTGTCCCCACGTGACCCGGTGACCTGGGGCCGGGGTCCCCACGTGACCCGGTGACCTGGGGCCGGGGTCCCCACGTGACCCGGGGACCCGGGCCGGGGTCCCCACGTGACCCAGGGTCCTGGTGCCGGTGTCCCCACGTGACCCGGTGACCTGGGGCCGGGGTCCCCACGTGACCCGGTGACCTGGGGCCGGGGTCCCCACGTGACCCGGGGACCCGGGCCGGGGACATCACGTGACCCGGTCACCTGGGGCAGGGGTCCCCACGTGACCCGGTCACCTGGGGCCGGGGTCCCCACGTGACCCGGGGTCCTGGTGCCGGTGTCCCCACGTGACCCGGTCACCTGGGGCCCGGGTCCCCACGTGACCCGGTCACCTGGGGCCGGGGTCCCCACGTGACCTGGGGACCCGGGCCGGGGACCCCACGTGACCCGGGGACCTGGGGCCGGGGATGTCACCCGACACTGGTACCCGGGGCAGCGACCCGATACGACCCGGGGACCTGGGTCCGGGGTCCCGACCTGACCCGGTGACCTGGGGCCAGGGTAACCACCTGACCCGGGGACCCGGGCCGGGGACTCGGTATGACTCCGTCTCCCGGGGCCGGGGTGGTCACCTGACACTGGTACCCGGGACAGCGACCCGACATGACCCGGTGACCCGGGGCCGGGGTAACGACCTGTCCAGGGGACCTGGGCCGGGGACCCGACAGGACCCGGTGACCTGGTTCCGGGGTGCCGACCTGACCCGGTGACCTGGGGCTGTGGTGTCGACCGGACTCGGGGACCTGGTCCGGTGTCCCGTCATGACCCGGGGACCTGGGGTCGGGGTGGTCACCAGACCGTTGTACCCAGGCCGTTGAGCCGACATGACCCTGTGACCCGGGGCCTGGGTAAAAATCCAACCCGGGGACCCGGGCATGGGACATGACATGACCCGACCTGGGTCCGGGGACCCCACGTGACCCGGTGACCTGGGGCCGGGGTCCCCACGTGACCCGGGGACCCGGGCCGGGGACATCACGTGACCCGGTCACCTGGGGCCGGGGTCCCCACGTGACCCGGGGTCCTGGTGCCGGGGACCCCACGTGACCCGGGGACCTGGTGCCGGGGTCCCCACGTGACCCGGGGACCCGGGCCGGGGTCCCCACGTGACCCGGTGACCTGAGGCCGAGGTCCCCACGTGACCCGGTGACCTGGGGCGAGGGTCCCCACGTGACCCGGGGTCCTGGTGCCGGGGTCCCAAAGTGACCCGGGGACCCGGGCCGGGGACCCCACGTGACCCGGTGACCTGGGGCCGGGGTCCCCACGTGACCCGGGGACCCGGGCCGGGGACATCACGTGACCCGGTCACCTGGGGCCGGGGTCCCCACGTGACCCGGGGTCCTGGTGCCGGGGTCCCCACGTGACCCGGTGACCTGAGGCCGGGGTCCCCACGTGACCCGGTGACCTGGGGCCGGGGTCCCCACGTGACCCGGGGTCCTGGTGCCGGGGTTCCCACGTGACCCGGGGACCCGGTCCGGGGTCCCCACGTGACCCGGGGTCCTGTTGCCGGTGTCCCCACGTGACCCGGGGACCCGGGCCGGGGACCCCACGTGACCCGGTGACCTGGGGCCGGGGTCCCCACGTGACCCGGGGACCCGGGCCGGGGACATCACGTGACCCGGTCACCTGGGGCCGGGGTCCCCACGTGACCCGGGGTCCTGGTGCCGGGGTCCCCACGTGACCCGGGGACCCGGGCCGGGGTCCCCACGTGACCCAGGGTCCTGGTGCCGGTGTCCCCACGTGACCCGGTGACCTGGGGCCGGGGTCCGCACGTGACCCGGTGACCTGGGGCCGGGGTCCCCACGTGACCCGGGGACCCGGGCCGGGGACCCCACGTGACCCGGGGACCTGGGGCAGGGGATGTCACCCGACACTGGTACCCGGGGCAGCGACCCGATACGACCCGTGGAACTGGGTCCGGGGTCCCGACCTGACCCGGTCACCTGGGGCCAGGGTAACCACCTGACCCGGGGACCCGGGCCGGGGACCCGGTATGACTCCGTCTCCCGGGGCCGGGGTGGTCACCTGACACTGGTACCCGGGACAGCGACCCGACATGACCCGGTGACCCGGGGCCGGGGTAACGACCTGTCCAGGGGACCTGGGCCGGGGACCCGACAGGACCCGGTGACCTGGTTCCGGGGTGCCGACCTGACCCGGTGACCTGGGGCTGTGGTGTCGACCGGACTCGGGGACCTGGTCCGGTGTCCCGTCATGACCCGGGGACCTGGGGTCGGGGTGGTCACCAGACCGTTGTACCCAGGCCGTTGAGCCGACATGACCCTGTGACCCGGGGCCTGGGTAAAAATCCAACCCGGGGACCCGGGCATGGGACATGACATGACCCGACCTGGGTCCGGGGTCCCGACCTGACCCGCTGACCTGGGGCCGGTGTCCCCACGTGACCCGGGGTCCTGGTGCCGGGGTCCCCACGTGACCCGGGGACCCGAGCCGGGGTCCCCACGTGACCCGGTGACCTGAGGCCGGGGTCCCCACGTGACCCGCTGACCTGGGGCCGGGGTCCCCACGTGACCCGGGGTCCTGGTGCCGGGGTCCCCACGTGACCCGGGGACCCGGGCCGGGGACATCACGTGACCCGGTCACCTGGGGCCGGGGTCCCCACGTGACCCGGTCACCTGGGGCCGGGGTCCCCACGTGACCCGGGGTCCTGGTGCCGGGGTCCCCACGTGACCCGGTGACCTGAGGCCGGGGTCCCCACGTGACCCGGTGACCTGGGGCCGGGGTCCCCACGTGACCCGGGGTCCTGGTGCCTGGGTTCCCACGTGACCCAGGGTCCTGGTGCCGGTGTCCCCACGTGACCCGGTGACCTGGGGCCGGGGTCCCCACGTGACCCGGTGACCTGGGGCCGGGGTCCCCACGTGACCCGGGGACCCGGGCCGGGGACATCACGGGACCCGGTCACCTGGGGCCGGGGTCCCCACGAGACCCGGTCACCTGGGGCCGGGGTCCCCACGTGACCCGGGGTCCTGGTGCCGGTGTCCCCACGTGACCCGGTCACCTGGGGCCCGGGTCCCCACGTGACCCGGTCACCTGGGGCCGGGGTCCCCACGTGACCTGGGGACCCGGGCCGGGGACCCCACGTGACCCGGGGACCTGGGGCCGGGGATGTCACCCGACACTGGTACCCGGGGCAGCGACCCGATACGACCCGGGGACCTGGGTCCGGGGTCCCGACCTGACCCGGTGACCTGGGGCCAGGGTAACCACCTGACCCGGGGACCCGGGCCGGGGACTCGGTATGACTCCGTCTCCCGGGGCCGGGGTGGTCACCTGACACTGCTACCCGGGACAGCGACCCGACATGACCTGGTGACCCGGGGCCGGGGTAACGACCTGTCCAGGGGACCTGGGCCGGGGACCCGACAGGACCCGGTGACCTGGTTCCGGGGTGCCGACCTGACCCGGTGACCTGGGGCTGTGGTGTCGACCGGACTCGGGGACCTGGTCCGGTGTCCCGTCATGACCCGGGGACCTGGGGTCGGGGTGGTCACCAGACCGTTGTACCCAGGCCGTTGAGCCGACATGACCCTGTGACCCGGAGCCTGGGTAAAAATCCAACCCGGGGACCCGGGCATGGGACGTGACATGACCCGACCTGGGTCCGGGGACCCCACGTGACCCGGTGACCTGGGGCCGGGGTCCCCACGTGACCCGGGGACCCGGGCCGGGGACATCACGTGACCCGGTCACCTGGGGCCGGGGTCCCCACGTGACCCGGGGTCCTGGTGCCGGGGACCCCACGTGACCCGGGGACCCGGGCCGGGGTCCCCACGTGACCCGGGGTCCTGGTGCCGGGGTCCCCACGTGACCCGCTGACCTGGTGTCGGGGTCCCCACGTGACCCGGGGACCTGGTGCCGGGGTCCCCACGTGACCCGGGGACCCGGGCCGGGGTCCCCTCGTGACCCGGTGACCTGAGGCCGAGGTTCCCACGTGACCCGGTGACCTGGGGCGAGGGCCCCACGTGACCCGGGGTCCTGGTGCCGGGGTCCCCAAGTGACCCGGGGACCCGGGCCGGGGACCCCACGTGACCCGGTGACCTGGGGCCGGGGTCCCCACGTGACCCGGGGACCCGGGCCGGGGACATCACGTGACCCGGTCACCTGGGGCTGGGGTCCCCACGTGACCCGGGGTCCTGGTGCCGGGGTCCCCACGTGACCCGGGGTCCTGGTGCCGGGGTCCCCACGTGACCCGGTGACGTGAGGCCGGGGTCCCCACGTGACCCGGTGACCTGGGGCCGGGGTCCCCACGTGACCCGGGGTCCTGGTGCCGGGGTTCCCACGTGACCCGGGGACCCGGTCCGGGGTCCCCACGTGACCCGGGGTCCTGTTGCCGGTGTCCCCACATGACCCGGGGACCCGGGCCGGGGACCCCACGTGACCCGGTGACCTGGGGCCGGGGTCCCCACGTGACCCGGGGACCCGGGCCGGGGACATCACATGACCCGGTCACCTGGGGCCGGGGTCCCCACGTGACCCGGGGTCCTGGTGCCGGTGTCCCCACGTGACCCGGGGACCTGGGGCCGGGGTCCGCACGTGACGCGGTGACCTGGGGCCGGGGTCCCCACGTGACCCGGGGACCCGGGCCGGGGTCCCCACGTGACCCGGTCACCTGGGGCCCGGGTCCCCACGTGACCCGGTCACCTGGGACCGGGGTCCCCACGTGACCTGGGGACCCGGGCCGGGGACCCCACGTGACCCGGGGACCTGGGGCAGGGGATGTCACCCGACACTGGTACCCGGGGCAGCGACCCGATACGACCCGGGGACCTGGGTCCGGGGTCCCGACCTGACCCGGTGACCTGGGGCCAGGGTAACCACCTGACCCGGGGACCCGGGCCGGGGACCCGGTATGACTCCGTCTCCCGGGGCCGGGGTGGTCACCTGACACTGCTACCCGGGACAGCGACCCGACATGACCCGGTGACCCGGGGCCGGGGTAACGACCTGTCCAGGGGACCTGGGCCGGGGACCCGACAGGACCCGGTGACCTGGTTCCGGGGTGCCGACCTGACCCGGTGACCTGGGGCTGTGGTGTCGACCGGACTCGGGGACCTGGTCCGGTGTCCCGTCATGACCCGGGGACCTGGGGTCGGGGTGGTCACCAGACCGTTGTACCCAGGCCGTTGAGCCGACATGACCCTGTGACCCGGAGCCTGGGTAAAAATCCAACCCGGGGACCCGGGAATGGGACGTGACATGACCCGACCTGGGTCCGGGGACCCCACGTGACCCGGTGACCTGGGGCCGGGGTCCCCACGTGACCCGGGGACCCGGGCCGGGGACATCACGTGACCCGGTCACCTGGGGCCGGGGTCCCCACGTGACCCGGGGTCCTGGTGCCGGGGACCCCACGTGACCCGGGGACCCGGGCCGGGGTCCCCACGTGACCCGGGGTCCTGGTGCCGGGGTCCCCACGTGACCCGCTGACCTGGTGCCGGGGTCCCCACGTGACCCGGGGACCTGGTGCCGGGGTCCCCACGTGACCCGGGGACCCGGGCCGGGGTCCCCTCGTGACCCGGTGACCTGAGGCCGAGGTCCCCACGTGACCCGGTGCCCTGGGGCGAGGGCCCCACGTGACCCGGGGTCCTGGTGCCGGGGTCCCCAAGTGACCCGGGGACCCGGGCCGGGGACCCCACGTGACCCGGTGACCTGGGGCCGGGGTCCCCACGTGACCCGGGGACCCGGGCCGGGGACATCACGTGACCCGGTCACCTGGGGCTAGGGTCCCCACGTGACCCGGGGTCCTGGTGCCGGGGTCCCCACGTGACCCGGGGTCCTGGTGCCGGGGTCCCCACGTGACCCGGTGACGTGAGGCCGGGGTCCCCACGTGACCCGGTGACCTGGGGCCGGGGTCCCCACGTGACCCGGGGTCCTGGTGCCGGGGTTCCCACGTGACCCGGGGACCCGGTCCGGGGTCCCCACGTGACCCGGGGTCCTGTTGCCGGTGTCCCCACATGACCCGGAGACCCGGGCCGGGGACCCCACGTGACCCGGTGACCTGGGGCCGGGGTCCCCACGTGACCCGGGGACCCGGGCCGGGGACATCACATGACCCGGTCACCTGGGGCCGGGGTCCCCACGTGACCCGGGGTCCTGGTGCCGGTGTCCCCACGTGACCCGGGGACCTGGGGCCGGGGTCCGCACGTGACGCGGTGACCTGGGGCCGGGGTCCCCACGTGACCCGGGGACCCGGGCCGGGGTCCCCACGTGACCCGGTCACCTGGGGCCCGGGTCCCCACGTGACCCGGTCACCTGGGGCCGGGGTCCCCACGTGACCTGGGGACCCGGGCCGGGGACCCCACGTGACCCGGGGACCTGGGGCAGGGGATGTCACCCGACACTGGTACCCGGGGCAGCGACCCGATACAACCCGGGGACCTGGGTCCGGGGTCCCGACCTGACCCGGTGACCTGGGGCCAGGGTAACCACCTGACCCGGGGACCCGGGCCGGGGACCCGGTATGACTCCGTCTCCCGGGGCCGGGGTGGTCACCTGACACTGCTACCCGGGACAGCGACCCGACATGACCCGGTGACCCGGGGCCGGGGTAACGACCTGTCCAGGGGACCTGGGCCGGGGACCCGACAGGACCCGGTGACCTGGTTCCGGGGTGCCGACCTGACCCGGTGACCTGGGGCTGTGGTGTCGACCGGACTCGGGGACCTGGTCCGGTGTCCCGTCATGACCCGGGGACCTGGGGTCGGGGTGGTCACCAGACCGTTGTACCCAGGCCGTTGAGCCGACATGACCCTGTGACCCGGGGCCTGGGTAAAAATCCAACCCGGGGACCCGGGCATGGGACATGACATGACCCGACCTGGGTCCGGGGTCCCGACCTGACCCGCTGACCTGGGGCCGGTGTCCCCACGTGACCCGGGGTCCTGGTGCCGGGGTCCCCACGTGACCCGGGGACCCGAGCCGGGGTCCCCACGTGACCTGGTGACCTGAGGCCGGGGTCCCCACGTGACCCGGTGACCTGGGGCCGGGGTCCCCACGTGACCCGGGGTCCTGGTGCCGGGGTCCCCACGTGACCCGGGGACCCGGGCCGGGGACCCCACGTAACCCGGTGACCTGGGGCCGGGGTCCCCACGTGACCCGGGGACCCGGGCCGGGGACATCACGTGACCCGGTCACCTGGGGCCGGGGTCCCCACGTGACCCGGTGACCTGGGGCCGGGGTCCCAACGTGACCCGGGGTCATGGTGCCGGGGTCCCCACGTGACCCGGTGACCTGAGGCCGGGGTCCCCACGTGACCCGGTGACCTGGGGCCGGGGTCCCCACGTGACCCGGGGTCCTGGTGCCTGGGTTCCCACGTGACCCAGGGTCCTGGTGCCGGTGTCCCCACGTGACCCGGTGACCTGGGGCCGGGGTCCCCACGTGACCCGGTGACCTGGGGCCGGGGTCCCCACGTGACCCGGGGACCCGGGCCGGGGACAACACGTGACCCGGTCACCTGGGGCCGGGGTCCCCACGAGACCCGGTCACCTGGGGCCGGGGTCCCCACGTGACCCGGGGTCCTGGTGCCGGGGTCCCCACGTGACCCGGTCACCTGGGGCCCGGGTCCCCACGTGACCCGGTCACCTGGGGCCGGGGTCCCCACGAGACCCGGTCACCTGGGGCCGGGGTCCCCACGTGACCCGGGGTCCTGGGGCCGGGGTCCCCACGTGACCCGGTGACCTGGGGCCGGGGTCCCCACGTGACCCGGGGACCCGGGCCGGGGACCCCACGTGACCCGGGGACCTGGGGCCGGGGTCCCCACGTGACCCGGGGACCCGGGCCGGGGACATCACGTGACCCGGTCACCTGGGGCCGGGGTCCCCACGTGACCCGGGGTCCTGGTGCCGGGGTCCCCACGTGACCCGGGGACCCGGGCCGGGGTCCCAACGTGACCCAGGGTCCTGGTGCCGGTGTCCCCACGTGACCCGGTGACCTGGGGCCGGGGTCCCCACGTGACCCGGTGACCTGGGGCCGGGGTCCCCACGTGACCCGGGGACCCGGGCCGGGGTCCCCACGTGACCCAGGGTCCTGGTGCCGGTGTCCCCACGTGACCCGGTGACCTGTGGCCGGGGTCCCCACGTGACCCGGTGACCTGGGGCGAGGGTCCCCACGTGACCCGGGGTCCTGGTGCCGGGGTCCCCAAGTGACCCGGGGACCCGGGCCGGGGACCCCACGTGACCCGGTCACCTGAGGCCGAGGTCTCCACGTGACCCGGTGACCTGCGGCCGGGGTCCCCACGTGACCCAGGGTCCTGGTGCCGGTGTCCCCACGTGACCCGGTGACTTGGGGCCGGGGTCCCCACGTGACCCGGTGACCTGGGGCCGGGGTCCCCACGTGACCCGGGGACCCGGGCCGGGGTCCCCACGTGACCCAGGGTCCTGGTGCCGGTGACCCCATGTGACCCGGTGACCTGGGGCCGGGGTCCCCACGTGACCCGGTGACCTGGGGCCGGGGTCCCCACGTGACCCGGGGACCTGGGGCGAGGGTCCCCACGTGACCCGGTGACCTGAGGCGGAGGTCCCCACGTGACCCGGTGACATGGGGCGAGGGTCCCCACGTGACCCGGTGACCTGGGGCCGGGGTCCCCACGTGACCCGGGGACGGGGGCCGGGGACATCACGTGACCCGGTCACCTGGGGCCGGGGTCCCCACGTGACCCGGGGTCCTGGTGCCGGGGTCCCCACGTGACCCGGTGACCTGAGGCCGGGGTCCCCACGTGACCCGGTGACCTGGGGCCGGGGTCCCCACGTGACCCGGGGTCCTGGTGCCGGGGTTCGCACGTGACCCGGGGACCCGGGCCGGGGTCCCCACGTGACCCGGGGTCCTGTTGCCGGTGTCCCCACGTGACCCGGGGACCCGGGCCGGGGTCCCCACGTGACCCGGTGACCTGGGGCCGGGGTCCCCACGTGACCCGGGGACCCGGGCCGGGGACATCACGTGACCCGGTCACCTGGGGCCGGGGTCCCCACGTGACCCGGGGTCCTGGTGCCGGGGTCCCCACGTGACCCGGGGACCCGGGCCGGGGTCCCCACGTGACCCAGGGTCCTGGTGCCGGTGTCCCCACGTGACCCGGGGACCTGGGGCCGGGGTCCGCACGTGACCCGGTGACCTGGGGCCGGGGTCCCCACGTGACCCGGTCACCTGGGGCCCGGGTCCCCACGTGACCCGGTCACCTGGGGCCGGGGTCCCCACGTGACCTGGGGACCCGGGCCGGGGACCCCACGTGACCCGGGGACCTGGGGCCGGGGATGTCACCCGACACTGGTACCCGGGGCAGCGACCCGATACGACCCGGGGACCTGGGTCCGGGGTCCCGACCTGACCCGGTGACCTGGGGCCAGGGTAACCACCTGACCCGGGGACCCGGGCCGGGGACCCGGTATGACTCCGTCTCCCGGGGCCGGGGTGGTCACCTGACACTGCTACCCGGGACAGCGACCCGACATGACCCGGTGACCCGGGGCCGGGGTAACGACCTGTCCAGGGGACCTGGGCCGGGGACCCGACAGGACCCGGTGACCTGGTTCCGGGGTGCCGACCTGACCCGGTGACCTGGGGCTGTGGTGTCGACCGGACTCGGGGACCTGGTCCGGTGTCCCGTCATGACCCGGGGACCTGGTGTCGGGGTGGTCACCAGACCGTTGTACCCAGGCCGTTGAGCCGACATGACCCTGTGACCCGGAGCCTGGGTAAAAATCCAACCCGGGGACCCGGGCATGGGACATGACATGACCCGACCTGGGTCCGGGGTCCCGACCAGACCCGGTGACCCGGGCCGGGGACCCCACGTGACCCGGGGACCTGGGGCCGGGGATGTCACCCGACACTGGTACCCGGGGCAGCGACCCGATACGACCCGGGGACCTGGGTCCGGGGTCCCGACCTGACCCGGTGACCTGGGGCCAGGGTAACCACCTGACCCGGGGACCCGGGCCGGGGACCCGGTATGACTCCGTCTCCCGGGGCCGGGGTGGTCACCTGACACTGCTACCCGGGACAGCAACCCGACATGACCCGGTGACCCGGGGCCGGGGTAACGACCTGTCCAGGGGACCTGGGCCGGGGACCCGACAGGACCCGGTGACCTGGTTCCGGGGTGCCGACCTGACCCGGTGACCTGGGGCTGTGGTGTCGACCGGACTCGGGGACCTGGTCCGGTGTCCCGTCATGACCCGGGGACCTGGTGTCGGGGTGGTCACCAGACCGTTGTACCCAGGCCGTTGAGCCGACATGACCCTGTGACCCGGAGCCTGGGTAAAAATCCAACCCGGGGACCCGGGCATGGGACATGACATGACCCGACCTGGGTCCGGGGTCCCGACCTGACCCGGTGACCTGGGCCGGGGACCCCACGTGACCCGGGGACCTGGGGCCGGGGATGTCACCCGACACTGGTACCCGGGGCAGCGACCCGATACGACCCGGGGACCTGGGTCCGGGGTCCCGACCTGACCCGGTGACCTGGGGCCAGGGTAACCACTTGACCCGGGGACCCGGGCCGGGGACCCGGTATGACTCCGTCTCCCGGGGCCGGGGTGGTCACCTGACACTGCTACCCGGGACAGCGACCCGACATGACCCGGTGACCCGGGGCCGGGGTAACGACCTGTCCAGGGGACCTGGGCCGGGGACACGACAGGACCCGGTGACCTGGTTCCGGGGTGCCGACCTGACCCGGTGACCTGGGGCTGTGGTGTCGACCGGACTCGGGGACCTGGTCCGGTGTCCCGTCATGACCTGGGGACCTGGGGTCGGGGTGGTCACCAGACCGTTGTACCCAGGCCGTTGAGCCGACCTGACCCTGTGACCCGGGGCCTGGGTAAAAATCCAACCCGGGGACCCGGGCATGGGACATGACATGACCCGACCTGGGTCCGGGGTCCCGACCTGACCCGCTGACCTGGGGCCGGTGTCCCCACGTGACCCGGGGTCCTGGTGCCGGGGTCCCCACGTGACCCGGGGACCCGAGCCGGGGTCCCCACGTGACCCGGTGACCTGAGGCCGGGGTCCCCACGTGACCCGGTGACCTGGGGCCGGGGTCCCCACGTGACCCGGGGTCCTGGTGCCGGGGTCCCCACGTGACCCGGTGACCTGGGGCCGGGGTCCCCACGTGACCCGGGGACCCGGGCCGGGGACATCACGTGACCCGGTGACCTGGGGCCGGGATCCCCACGTGACCCGGTGACCTGGGGCCGGGGTCCCCACGTGACCCGGTGACCTGGGGCCGGGGTCCCCACGTGACCCGGGGTCCTGGTGCCTGGGTTCCCACGTGACCCGGGGACCCGGGCCGGGGTCCCCACGTGACCCGGGGTCCTGGTGCCGGTGTCCCCACGTGACCCGGGGACCCGGGCCAGGGACCCCACGTGACCCGGTGACCTGGGGCCGGGGTCCCCACGTGACCCGGGGACCCGGGCCGGGGACATCACGTGACCCGGTCACCTGGGGCCGGGGTCCCCACGTGACCCGGAGTCCTGGTGCCGGTGTCCCCACGTGACCCGGGGACCCGGGCCGGGGACCCCACGTGACCCGGTGACCTGGGGCCGGGGTCCCCACGTGACCCGGGGACCCGGGCCGGGGACATCACGTGACCCGGTCACCTGGGGCCGGGGTCCCCACGTGACCCGGGGTCCTGGTGCCGGTGTCCCCACGTGACCCGGGGACCCGGGCCGGGGTCCCCACGTGACCCAGGGTCCTGGTGCCGGTGTCCCCACGTGACCCGGTGACCTGGGGCCGGGGTCCCCACGTGACCCGGTGACCTGCGGCCGGGGTCCCCACGTGACCCGGGGACCCGGGCCGGGGTCCCCACGTGACCCAGGGTCCTGGTGCCGGTGTCCCCACGTGACCCGGTGACCTGGGGCCGGGGTCCCCACGTGACCCGGGGACCCGGGCTGGGGACATCACGTGACCCGGTCACCTGGGGCCGGGGACCCCACGTGACCCGGTCACCTGGGGCCGGGGTCCCCACGTGACCCGGGGTCCTGGTGCCGGTGTCCCCACGTGACCCGGTCACCTGGGGCCCGGGTCCCCACGTGACCCGGTCACCTGGGGCCGGGGTCCCCACGTGACCTGGGGACCCGGGCCGGGGACCCCACGTGACCCGGGGACCTGGGGCCGGGGATGTCACCCGACACTGGTACCCGGGGCAGCGACCCGATACGACCAGGAAGGGTCCGGGGTCCCGACCTGACCCGGTGACCTGGGGCCAGGGTAACGACCTGTCCAGGGGACCTGGGCCGGGGACCCGACAGGACCCGGTGACCTGGTTCCGGGGTGCCGACCTGACCCAGTGACCTGGGGCTGTGGTGTCGACCGGACTCGGGGACCTGGTCCGGTGTCCCGTCATGACCCGGGGACCTGGGGTCGGGGTGGTCACCAGACCGTTGTACCCAGGCCGTTGAGCCGACATGACCCTGTGACCCGGGGCCTGGGTAAAAATCCAACCCAGGGACCCGGGCATGGGACATGACATGACCCGACCTGGGTCCGGGGACCCCACGTGACCCGGTGACCTGGGGCCGGGGTCCCCACGTGACCCGGGGACCCGGGCCGGGGACATCACGTGACCCGGTCACCTGGGGCCGGGGTCCCCACGTGACCCGGGGTCCTGGTGCCGGGGACCCCACGTGACCCGGGGACCTGGTGCCGGGGTCCCCACGTGACCCGGGGACCCGGGCCGGGGTCCCCACGTGACCCGGTGACCTGAGGCCGAGGTCCCCACGTGACCCGGTGACCTGGGGCGAGGGTCCCCACGTGACCCGGGGTCCTGGTGCCGGGGTCCCCAAGTGACCCGGGGACCCGGGCCGGGGACCCCACGTGACCCGGTGACCTGGGGCCGGGGTCCCCACGTGACCCGGGGACCCGGGCCGGGGACATCACGTGACCCGGTGACCTGGGGCCGGGGTCCCCACGTGACCCGGGGACCCGGGCCGGGAACCCCACGTGACCCGGGGACCTGGGGCAGGGGATGTCACCCGACACTGGTACCCGGGGCAGCGACCCGATACGACCCGGGGACCTGGGTCCGGGGTCCCGACCTGACCCGGTGACCTGGGGCCAGGGTAACCACCTGACCCGGGGACCCGGGCCGGGGACTCGGTATGACTCCGTCTCCCGGGGCCGGGGTGGTCACCTGACACTGCTACCCGGGACAGCGACCCGACATGACCCGGTGACCCGGGGCCGGGGTAACGACCTGTCCAGGGGACCTGGGCCGGGGACCCGACAGGACCCGGGGACCTGGTTCCGGGGTGCCGACCTGACCCGGTGACCTGGGGCTGTGGTGTCGACCGGACTCGGGGACCTGGTCCGGTGTCC
Organism: Somateria mollissima; assembly: GCA_951411735.1. NCBI lineage: Eukaryota > Metazoa > Chordata > Aves > Anseriformes > Anatidae > Somateria > Somateria mollissima. The sequence goes on from OX598320.1 coordinate 13,400,087, forward strand.
CGTCATGACCCGGGGACCTGGGGTAGGGGTGGTCACCAGACCGTTGTACCCAGGCCGTTGACCCGACATGACAGTGTGACCCGGTGCCTGGGTAAAAATCCAACCCGGGGACCCGGGCATGGGACGTGACATGACCCGACCTGGGTCCGGGGTCCCGACCTGACCCGGTGACCTGGGGCCAGGGTAACCACCTGACCCGGGGACTCGGGCCGGGGACCCGGTATGACTCCGTCTCCCGGGGCCGGGGTGGTCACCTGACACTGCTACCCGGGACAGCGACCCGACATGACCCGGTGACCCGGGGCCGGGGTAACGACCTGTCCAGGGGACCTGGGCCGGGGACCCGACAGGACCCGGTGACCTGGTTCCGGGGTGCCGACCTGACCCGGTGACCTGGGGCTGTGGTGTCGACCGGACTCGGGGACCTGGTCCGGTGTCCCGTCATGACCCGGGGACCTGGGGTCGGAGTGGTCACCAGACCGTTGTACCCAGGCCGTTGAGCCGACATGACCCTGTGACCCGGGGCCTGAGTAAAAATCCGACCCGGGGCCTGGGTAAAAATCCAACCCGGGGACCCGGGGCCGGGTTAACGACCTGTCCAGGGGACCCGGGCCGGGGACCCGACAGGACCCGGTGATCCTTCGCTGGTGTCCCGATGCAACCCGGGGACCCGGGCCGGGGACCCCACGTGACCCGGGGACCTGGGGCCGGGGATGTCACCCGACACTGGTACCCGGGGCAGCGACCCGATACGACCCGGGGACCTGGGTCCGGGGTCCCGACCTGACCCGGTGACCTGGGGCCAGGGTAACCACCTGACCCGGGGACCCGGGCCGGGGACCCGGTATGACTCCGTCTCCCGGGGCCGGGGTGGTCACCTGACACTGCTACCCGGGACAGCGACCCGACATGACCCGGTGACCCGGGGCCGGGGTAACGACCTGTCCAGGGGACCTGGGCCGGGGACCCGACAGGACCCGGTGACCTGGTTCCGGGGTGCCGACCTGACCCGGTGACCTGGGGCTGTGGTGTCGACCGGACTCGGGGACCTGGTCCGGTGTCCCGTCATGACCCGGGGACCTGGTGTCGGGGTGGTCACCAGACCGTTGTACCCAGGCCGTTGAGCCGACATGACCCTGTGACCCGGAGCCTGGGTAAAAATCCAACCCGGGGACCCGGGCATGGGACGTGACATGACCCGACCTGGGTCCGGGGTCCCGACCTGACCCGGTGACCTGGGCCGGGGACCCCACGTGACCCGGGGACCTGGGGCCGGGGATGTCACCCGACACTGGTACCCGGGGCAGCGACCCGATACGACCCAGGGACCTGGGTCCGGGGTCCCGACCTGACCCGGTGACCTGGGGCCAGGGTAACCACTTGACCCGGGGACCCGGGCCGGGGACCCGGTATGACTCCGTCTCCCGGGGCCGGGGTGGTCACCTGACACTGCTACCCGGGACAGCGACCCGACATGACCCGGTGACCCGGGGCCGGGGTAACGACCTGTCCAGGGGACCTGGGCCGGGGACCCGACAGGACCCGGTGACCTGGTTCCGGGGTGCCGACCTGACCCGGTGACCTGGGGCTGTGGTGTCGACCGGACTCGGGGACCTGGTCCGGTGTCCCGTCATGACCCGGGGACCTGGGGTCGGGGTGGTCACCAGACCGTTGTACCCAGGCCGTTGAGCCGACATGACCCTGTGACCCGGGGCCTGGGTAAAAATCCAACCCGGGGACCCGGGCATGGGACATGACATGACCCGACCTGGGTCCGGGGTCCCGACCTGACCCGCTGACCTGGGGCCGGTGTCCCCACGTGACCCGGGGTCCTGGTGCCGGGGTCCCCACGTGACCCGGGGACCCGAGCCGGGGTCCCCACGTGACCCGGTGACCTGAGGCCGGGGTCCCCACGTGACCCGGTGACCTGGGGCCGGGGTCCCCACGTGACCCGGGGTCCTGGTGCCGGGGTCCCCACGTGACCCGGGGACCCGGGCCGGGGACATCACGTGACCCGGTCACCTGGGGCCGGGGTCCCCACGTGACCCGGTCACCTGGGGCCGGGGTCCCCACGTGACCCGGGGTCCTGGTGCCGGGGTCCCCACGTGACCCGGTGACCTGAGGCCGGGGTCCCCACGTGACCCGGTGACCTGGGGCCGGGGTCCCCACGTGACCCGGTGACCTGGGGCCGGGGTCCCCACGTGACCCGGGGACCCGGGCCGGGGACATCACGTGACCCGGTCACCTGGGGCCGGGGTCCCCACGAGACCCGGTCACCTGGGGCCGGGGTCCCCACGTGACCCGGGGTCCTGGTGCCGGTGTCCCCACGTGACCCGGTCACCTGGGGCCCGGGTCCCCACGTGACCCGGTCACCTGGGGCCGGGGTCCCCACGTGACCTGGGGACCCGGGCCGGGGACCCCACGTGACCCGGGGACCTGGGGCCGGGGATGTCACCCGACACTGGTACCCGGGGCAGCGACCCGATACGACCCGGGGACCTGGGTCCGGGGTCCCGACCTGATCCGGTGACCTGGGGCCAGGGTAACCACCTGACCCGGGGACCCGGGCCGGGGACTCGGTATGACTCCGTCTCCCGGGGCCGGGGTGGTCACCTGACACTGGTACCCGGGACAGCGACCCGACATGACCTGGTGACCCGGGGCCGGGGTAACGACCTGTCCAGGGGACCTGGGCCGGGGACCCGACAGGACCGGTGAACTGGTTCCGGGGTGCCGACCTGACCCGGTGACCTGGGGCTGTGGTGTCGACCGGACTCGGGGACCTGGTCCGGTGTCCCGTCATGACCCGGGGACCTGGGGTCGGGGTGGTCACCAGACCGTTGTACCCAGGCCGTTGAGCCGACATGACCCTGTAACCCGGAGCCTGGGTAAAAATCCAACCCGGGGACCCGGCATGGGACGTGACATGACCCGACCTGGGTCCGGGGACCCCACGTGACCCGGTGACCTGGGGCCGGGGTCCCCACGTGACCCGGGGACCCGGGCCGGGGACATCACGTGACCCGGTCACCTGGGGCCGGGGTCCCCACGTGACCCGGTCACCTGAGGCCGAGGTCCCCACGTGACCCGGTGCCCTGGGGCGAGGGCCCCACGTGACCCGGGGTCCTGGTGCCGGGGTCCCCACGTGACCCGGGGACCCGGGCCGGGGACCCCACGTGACCCGGTGACCTGGGGCCGGGGTCCCCACGTGACCCGGGGACCCGGGCCGGGGACATCACGTGACCCGGTCACCTGGGGCTGGGGTCCCCACGTGACCCGGGGTCCTGGTGCCGGGGTCCCCACGTGACCCGGTGACCTGAGGCCGGGGTCCCCACGTGACCCGGTGACCTGGGGCCGGGGTCCCCACGTGACCCGGGGTCCTGGTGCCGGGGTTCCCACGTGACCCGGGGACCCGGTCCGGGGTCCCCACGTGACCCGGGGTCCTGTTGCCGGTGTCCCCACATGACCCGGGGACCCGGGCCGGGGACCCCACGTGACCCGGTGACCTGGGGCCGGGGTCCCCACGTGACCCGGGGACCCGGGCCGGGGACATCACATGACCCGGTCACCTGGGGCCGGGGTCCCCACGTGACCCGGGGTCCTGGTGCCGGTGTCCCCACGTGACCCGGGGACCTGGGGCCGGGGTCCGCACGTGACGCGGTGACCTGGGGCCGGGGTCCCCACGTGACCCGGGGACCCGGGCCGGGGTCCCCACGTGACCCGGTCACCTGGGGCCCGGGTCCCCACGTGACCCGGTCACCTGGGGCCGGGGTCCCCACGTGACCTGGGGACCCGGGCCGGGGACCCCACGTGACCCGGGGACCTGGGGCAGGGGATGTCACCCGACACTGGTACCCGGGGCAGCGACCCGATACGACCCGGGGACCTGGGTCCGGGGTCCCGACCTGACCCGGTGACCTGGGGCCAGGGTAACCACCTGACCCGGGGACCCGGGCCGGGGACTCGGTATGACTCCGTCTCCCGGGGCCGGGGTGGTCACCTGACACTGCTACCCGGGACAGCGACCCGACATGACCCGGTGACCCGGGGCCGGGGTAACGACCTGTCCAGGGGACCTGGGCCGGGGACCCGACAGGACCCGGTGACCTGGTTCCGGGGTGCCGATCTGACCCGGTGACCTGGGGCTGTGGTGTCGACCGGACTCGGGGACCTGGTCCGGTGTCCCGTCATGACCCGGGGACCTGGGGTCGGGGTGGTCACCAGACCGTTGTACCCAGGCCGTTGAGCCGACATGACCCTGTGACCCGGGGCCTGGGTAAAAATCCAACCCGGGGACCCGGGCATGGGACATGACATGACCCGACCTGGGTCCGGGGTCCCGACCTGACCCGCTGACCTGGGGTCGGTGTCCCCACGTGACCCGGGGACCCGAGCCGGGGTCCCCACGTGACCCGGTGACCTGAGGCCGGGGTCCCCACGTGACCCGGTGACCTGGGGCCGGGGTCCCCACGTGACCCGGGGTCCTGGTGCCGGGGTCCCCACGTGACCCGGGGACCCGGGCCGGGGACCCCACGTAACCCGGTGACCTGGTGCCGGGGTCCCCACGTGACCCGGGGACCCGGGCCGGGGACCCCACGTAACCCGGTGACCTGGGGCCGGGGTCCCCACATGACCCGGTGACCTGGGGCCGGGGTCCCAACGTGACCCGGGGTCCTGGTGCCGGGGTCCCCACGTGACCCGGTGACCTGAGGCCGGGGTCCCCACGTGACCCGGTGACCTGGGGCCGGGGTCCCCACGTGACCCGGGGTCCTGGTGCCTGGGTTCCCACGTGACCCAGGGTCCTGGTGCCGGTGTCCCCACGTGACCCGGTGACCTGGGGCCGGTGTCCCCACGTGACCCGGTGACCTGGGGCCGGGGTCCCCACGTGACCCGGGGATCCGGGCCGGGGACATCACGTGACCCGGTCACCTGGGGCCGGGGTCCCCACGAGACCCGGTCACCTGGGGCCGGGGTCCCCACGTGACCCGGGGTCCTGGTGCCGGTGTCCCCACGTGACCCGGTCACCTGGGGCCCGGGTCCCCACGTGACCCGGTCACCTGGGGCCGGGGTCCCCACGAGACCCGGTCACCTGGGGACGGGGTCCCCACGTGACCCGGGGTCCTGGTGCCGGTGTCCCCACGTGACCCGGGGACCTGGGCCGGGGTCCCCACGTGACCCAGGGTCCTGGTGCCGTTGTCCCCACGTGACCCGGTGACCTGGGGCCGGGGTCCCCACGTGACCCGGGGACCCGGGCCGGGGTCCCCACGTGACCCAGGGTCCTGGTGCCGGTGTCCCCACGTGACCCGGTGACCTGGGGCCGGGGTCCCCACGTGACCCGGGGACCTGGGGCGAGGGTCCCCACGTGACCCGGGGTCCTGGTGCCGGGGTCCCCAAGTGACCCGGGGACCCGGGCCGGGGACCCCACGTGACCCGGTCACCTGAGGCCGAGGTCTCCACGTGACCCGGTGACCTGGGGCCGGGGTCCCCACGTGACCCAGGGTCCTGGTGCCGGTGTCCCCACGTGACCCGGTTACCTGGGGCCGGGGTCCCCACGTGACCCGGTGACCTGGGGCCGGGGTCCCCACGTGACCCGGGGACCCGGGCCGGGGTCCCCACGTGACCCAGGGTCCTGGTGCCGGTGACCCCACGTGACCCGGTGACCTGGGGCCGGGGTCCCCACGTGACCCGGTGACCTGGGGTCGGGGTCCCCACGTGACCCGGGGACCTGGGGCGAGGGTCCCCACGTGACCCGGTGACCTGAGGCCGAGGTCCCCACGTGACCCGGTGACATGGGGCGAGGGTCCCCACGTGACCCGGTGACCTGGGGCCGGGGTCCCCACGTGACCCGGGGACCCGGGCCGGGGACATCACGTGACCCGGTCACCTGGGGCCGGGGTCCCCACGTGACCCGGGGTCCTGGTGCCGGGGTCCCCACGTGACCCGGGGACCCGGGCCGGGGTCCCCACGTGACCCAGGGTCCTGGTGCCGGTGTCCCCACGTGACCCGGGGACCTGGGGCCGGGGTCCGCACGTGACCCGGTGACCTGGGGCCGGGGTCCCCACGTGACCCAGGGACCCGGGCCGGGGTCCCCACGTGACCCTGTCACCTGGGGCCGGGGTCCCCACGTGACCCGGTCACCTGGGGCCGGGGTCCCCACGTGACCTGGGGACCCGGGCCGGGGACCCCACGTGACCCGGGGACCTGGGGCCGGGGATGTCACCCGACACTGGTACCCGGGGCAGCGACCCGATACGACCCGGGGACCTGGGGCCAGGGTAACCACCTGACCCGGGGACCCGGGCCGGGGACTCGGTATGACTCCGTCTCCCGGGGCCGGGGTGGTCACCTGACACTGCTACCCGGGACAGCGACCCGACATGACCCGGTGACCCGGGGCCGGGGTAACGACCTGTCCAGGGGACCTGGGCCGGAAACCCGACAGGACCCGGGGACCTGGTTCCGGGGTGCCGACCTGACCCGGTGACCTGGGGCTGTGGTGTCGACCGGACTCGGGGACCTGGTCCGGTGTCCCGTCATGACCCGGGGACCTGGGGTAGGGGTGGTCACCAGACCGTTGTACCCAGGCCGTTGACCCGACATGACCCTGTGACCCGGGGCCTGAGTAAAAATCCGACCCGGGGCCTGGGTAAAAATCCGACCCGGGGACCCGGGGCCGGGTTAACGACCTGTCCAGGGGACCCGGGCCGGGGACCCGACAGGACCCGGTGATCCTTCGCTGGTGTCCCGATGCAACCCGGGGACCCGGGCAGGGGACCCCACGTGACCCATGGGACCTGGGGCAGGGGATGTGACCCGACACTGGTACCCGGGGCAGCGACCCGATACGACCCGGGGACCTGGGTCCGGGGTCCCGACCTGACCCGGTGACCTGGGGCCAGGGTAACCACCTGACCCGGGGACCCGGGCCGGGGACCCGGTATGACTCCGTCTCCCGGGGCCGGGGTGGTCACGTGACACTGCTACCCGGGACAGCGACCCGACATGACCCGGTGACCCGGGGCCGGGGTAACGACCTGTCCAGGGGACCTGGGCCGGGGACCCGACAGGACCCGGTGACCTGGTTCCGGGGTGCCGACCTGACCCGGTGACCTGGGGCTGTGGTGTCGACCGGACTCGGGGACCTGGTCCGGTGTCCCGTCATGACCCGGGGACCTGGTGTCGGGGTGGTCACCAGACCGTTGTACCCAGGCCGTTGAGCCGACATGACCCTGTGACCCGGAGCCTGGGTAAAAATCCAACCCGGGGACCCGGGCATGGGACGTGACATGACCCGACCTGGGTCCGGGGTCCCGACCTGACCCGGTGACCTGGGGCCAGGGTAACCACCTGACCCGGGGACCCGGGCCGGGGACTCGGTATGACTCCGTCTCCCGGGGCCGGGGTGGTCACCTGACACTGGTACCCGGGACAGCGACCCGACATGACCCGGTGACCCGGGGCCGGGGTAACGACCTGTCCAGGGGACCTGGGCCGGGGACCCGACAGGACCCGGTGACCTGGTTCCGGGGTGCCGACCTGACCCGGTGACCTGGGGCTGTGGTGTCGACCGGACTCGGGGACCTGGTCCGGTGTCCCGTCATGACCCGGGGACCTGGGGTCGGGGTGGTCACCAGACCGTTGTACCCAGGCCGTTGAGCCGACATGACCCTGTGACCCGGGGCCTGGGTAAAAATCCAACCCGGGGACCCGGGCATGGGACATGACATGACCCGACCTGGGTCCGGGGTCCCGACCTGACCCGCTGACCTGGGGCCGGTGTCCCCACGTGACCCGGGGTCCTGGTGCCGGGGTCCCCACGTGACCCGGGGACCCGAACCGGGGTCCCCACGTGACCCGGTGACCTGAGGCCGGGGTCCCCACGTGACCCGGTGACCTGGGGCCGGGGTCCCCACGTGACCCAGGGTCCTGGTGCCGGGGTCCCCACGTGACCCGGGGACCCGGGCCGGGGACCCCACGTGACCCGGTGACCTGGGGCCGGGGTCCCCACGTGACCCGGGGACCCGGGCCGGGGACATCACGTGACCCGGTCACCTGGGGCCGGGATCCCCACGTGACCCGGTCACCTGGGGCCGGGGTCCCCACGTGACCCGCTGACCTGAGGCCGGGGTCCCCACGTGACCCGGTGACCTGGGGCCGGGGTCCCCACGTGACCCGGGGTCCTGGTGCCTGGGTTCCCACGTGACCCGGGGACCCGGGCCGGGGTCCCGACGTGACCCGGGGTCCTGGTGCCGGTGTCCCCACGTGACCCGGGGACCCGGGCCGGGGACCCCACGTGACCCGGTGACCTGGGGCCGGGGTCCCCACGTGACCCGGAGTCCTGGTGCCGGTGTCCCCACGTGACCCGGGGACCCGGGCCGGGGACCCCACGTGACCCGGGGACCTGGGGCCGGGGTCCCCACGTGACCCGGGGACCCGGGCCGGGGACATCACGTGACCCGGTCACCTGGGGCCGGGGTCCCCACGTGACCCGGGGTCCTGGTGCCGGGGTCCCCACGTGACCCGGGGACCCGGGCCGGGGTCCCCACGTGACCCAGGGTCCTGGTGCCGGTGTCCCCACGTGACCCGGTGACCTGGGGCCGGGGTCCCCACGTGACCCGGTGACCTGGGGCCGGGGTCCCCACGTGACCCGGGGACCTGGGGCGAGGGTCCCCACGTGACCCGGGGTCCTGGTGCCGGGGTCCCCAAGTGACCCGGGGACCCGGGCCGGGGACCCCACGTGACCTGGTCACCTGAGGCCGAGGTCTCCACGTGACCCGGTGACCTGGGGCCGGGGTCCCCACGTGACCCAGGGTCCTGGTGCCGGTGTCCCCACGTGACCCGGTGACCTGGGGCCGGGGTCCCCACGTGACCCGGTGACCTGGGGCCGGGGTCCCCACGTGACCTGGGGACCCGGGCCGGGGTCCCCACGTGACCCAGGGTCCTGGTGCCGGTGACCCCACGTGACCCGGTGACCTGGGGCCGGGGTCCCCACGTGACCCGGTGACCTGGGGCCGGGGTCCCCACGTGACCCGGGGACCTGGGGCGAGGGTCCGCACGTGACCCGGTGACCTGAGGCCGAGGTCCCCACGTGACCCGGTGACATGGGGCAAGGGTCCCCACGTGACCCGGTGACCTGGGGCCGGGGTCCCCACGTGACCCGGGGACCCGGGCTGGGGACATCACGTGACCCGGTCACCTGGGGCCGGGGTCCCCACGTGACCCGGGGTCCTGGTGCCGGGGTCCCCACGTGACCCGGGGTCCTGGTGCCGGGGTCCCCACGTGACCCGGTGACCTGAGGCCGGGGTCCCCACGTGACCCGGTGACCTGGGGCCGGGGTCCCCACGTGACCCGGGGTCCTGGTGCCGGGGTTCCCACGTGACCCGGGGACCCGGTCCGGGGTCCCCACGTGACCCGGGGTCCTGTTGCCGGTGTCCCCACGTGACCCGGGGACCCGGGCCGGGGACCCCACGTGACCCGGTGACCTGGGGCCGGGGGTCCCCACGTGACCCGGGGACCCGGGCCGGGGACATCACGTGACCCGGTCACCTGGGGCCGGGGTCCCCACGTGACCCGGGGTCCTGGTGCCGGGGTCCCCACGTGACCCGGGGACCCGGGCCGGGGTCCCCACGTGACCCAGGGTCCTGGTGCCGGTGTCCCCACTTGACCCGGGGACCTGGGGCCGGGGTCCCCACGTGACCCGGGGACCCGGGCCGGGGTCCCCACGTGACCCGGTCACCTGGGGCCCGGGTCCCCACGTGACCCGGTCACCTGGGGCCGGGGTCCCCACGTGACCTGGGGACCCGGGCCGGGGACCCCACGTGACCCGGGGACCTGGGGCCGGGGATGTCACCCGACACTGGTACCCGGGGCAGCGACCCGATACGACCCGGGGACCTGGGTCCGGGGTCCCGACCTGATCCGGTGACCTGGGGCCAGGGTAACCACCTGACCCGGGGACCCGGGCCGGGGACCCGGTATGACTCCGTCTCCCGGGGCCGGGGTGGTCACCTGACACTGCTACCCGGGACAGCGACCCGACATGACCCGGTGACCCGGGGCCGGGGTAACGACCTGTCCAGGGGACCTGGGCCGGGGACCCGACAGGACCCGGTGACCTGGTTCCGGGGTGCCGACCTGACCCGGTGACCTGGGGCTGTGGTGTCGACCGGACTCGGGGACCTGGTCCGGTGTCCCGTCATGACCCGGGGACCTGGGGTCGGGGTGGTCACCAGACCGTTGTACCCAGGCCGTTGAGCCGACATGACCCTGTGACCCGGAGCCTGGGTAAAAATCTAACCCGGGGACCCGGGCATGGGACGTGACATGACCCGACCTGGGTCCGGGGTCCCGACCTGACCCGGTGACCTGGGGCCAGGGTAACCACCTGACCCGGGGACCCGGGCCGGGGACTCGGTATGACTCCGTCTCCCGGGGCCGGGGTGGTCACCTGACACTGCTACCCGGGACAGCGACCCGACATGACCCGGTGACCCGGGGCCGGGGTAACGACCTGTCCAGGGGACCTGGGCCGGGGACCCGACAGGACCTGGTGACCTGGTTCCGGCGTGCCGACCTGACCCGGTGACCTGGGGCTGTGGTGTCGACCGGACTCGGGGACCTGGTCCGGTGTCCCGTCATGACCCGGGGACCTGGGGTCGGGGTGGTCACCAGACCGTTGTACCCAGGCCGTTGAGCCGACATGACCCTGTGACCCGGGGCCTGGGTAAAAATCCAACCCGGGGACCCGGGCATGGGACGTGACATGACCCGACCTGGGTCCGGGGACCCCACGTGACCCGGTGACCTGGGGCCGGGGTCCCCACGTGACCCGGGGACCCGGGCCGGGGACATCACGTGACCCGGTCACCTGGGGCCGGGGTCCCCACGTGACCCGGGGTCCTGGTGCCGGGGACCCCACGTGACCCGGGGACCCGGGCCGGGGTCCCCACGTGACCCGGGGTCCTGGTGCCGGGGTCCCCACGTGACCCGCTGACCTGGTGCCGGGGTCCCCACGTGACCCGAAGACCTGGTGCCGGGGTCCCCACGTGACCCGGGGACCCGGGCCGGGGTCCCCACGTGACCCGGTGACCTGAGGCCGAGGTCCCCACGTGACCCGGTGACCTGGGGCGAGGGTCCCCACGTGACCCGGGGTCCTGGTGCCGGGGTCCCCAAGTGACCCGGGGACCCGGGCCGGGGACCCCACGTGACCCGGTGACCTGGGGCCGGGGTCCCCACGTGACCCGGGGACCCGGGCCGGGGACATCACGTGACCCGGTCACCTGGGGCCGGGGTCCCCACGTGACCCGGGGTCCTGGTGCCGGGGTCCCCACGTGACCCGGTGACCTGAGGCCGGAGTCCCCACGTGACCCGGTGACCTGGGGCCGGGGTCCCCACGTGACCCGGGGTCCTGGTGCCGGGGTTCCCACGTGACCCGGGGACCCGGTCCGGGGTCCCCACGTGACCCGGGGTCCTGGTGCCGGGGTCCCCACGTGACCCGGGGTCCTGTTGCCGGTGTCCCCACATGACCCGGGGACCCGGGCCGGGGACATCACGTGACCCGGTCACCTGGGGCCGGGGTCCCCACGTGACCCGGGGTCCTGGTGCCGGGGTCCCCACGTGACCCGGGGACCCGGGCCGGGGTCCCCACGTGACCCAGGGTCCTAGTGCCGGTGTCCCCACGTGACCCGGGGACCTGGGGCCGGGGTCCGCACGTGACGCGGTTACCTGGGGCCGGGGTCCCCACGTGACCCGGGGACCCGGGCCGGGGTCCCCACGTGACCCGGTCACCTGGGGCCCGGGTCCCCACGTGACCCGGTCACCTGGGGCCGGGGTCCCCACGTGACCTGGGGACCCGGGCCGGGGACCCCACGTGACCCGGGGACCTGGGGCAGGGGATGTCACCCGACACTGGTACCCGGGGCAGCGACCCGATACGACCCGGGGACCTGGGTCCGGGGTCCCGACCTGACCCGGTGACCTGGGGCCAGGGTAACCACCTGACCCGGGGACCCGGGCCGGGGACTCGGTATGACTCCGTCTCCCGGGGCCGGGGTGGTCACCTGACACTGCTACCCGGGACAGCGACCCGACATGACCCGGTGACCCGGGGCCGGGGTAACGACCTGTCCAGGGGACCTGGGCCGGGGACCCGACAGGACCCGGTGACCTGGTTCCGGGGTGCCGACCTGACCCGGTGACCTGGGGCTGTGGTGTCGACCGGACTCGGGGACCTGGTCCGGTGTCCCGTCATGACCCGGGGACCTGGGGTCGGGGTGGTCACCAGACCGTTGTACCCAGGCCGTTGACCCGACATGACCCTGTGACCCGGTGCCTGGGTAAAAATCCAACCCGGGGACCCGGGCATGGGACGTGACATGACCCGACCTGGGTCCGGGGTCCCGACCTGACCCGGTGACCTGGGGCCAGGGTAACCACCTGACCCGGGGACTCGGGCCGGGGACCCGGTATGACTCCGTCTCCCGGGGCCGGGGTGGTCACCTGACACTGCTACCCGGGACAGCGACCCGACATGACCCGGTGACCCGGGGCCGGGGTAACGACCTGTCCAGGGGACCTGGGCCGGGGACCCGACATGACCCGGTGACCTGGTTCCGGGGTGCCGACCTGACCCGGTGACCTGGGGCTGTGGTGTCGACCGGACTCGGGGACCTGGTCCGGTGTCCCGTCATGACCCGGGGACCTGGGGTCGGAGTGGTCACCAGACCGTTGTACCCAGGCCGTTGACCCGACATGACCCTGTGACCCGGGGCCTGAGTAAAAATCCGACCCCGGGCCTGGGTAAAAATCCAACCCGGGGACCCGGGGCCGGGTTAACGACCTGTCCAGGGGACCCAGGCCGGGGACCCGACAGGACCCGGTGATCCTTCGCTGGTGTCCCGATGCAACCCGGGGACCCGGGCCGGGGACCCCACGTGACCCGGGGACCTGGGGCAGGGGATGTCACCCGACACTGGTACCCGGGGCAGCGACCCGATACGACCCGGGGACCTGGGTCCGGGGTCCCGACCTGACCCGGTGACCTGGGGCTGTGGTGTCGACCGGACTCGGGGACCTGGTCCGGTGTCCCGTCATGACCCGGGGACCTGGGGTCGGGGTGGTCACCAGACCGTTGTACCCAGGCCGTTGACCCGACATGACCCTGTGACCCGGTGCCTGGGTAAAAATCCAACCCGGGGACCCGGGCATGGGACGTGACATAACCCGACCTGGGTCCGGGGTCCCGACCTGACCCGCTGACCTGGGGCCGGTGTCCCCACGTGACCCGGGGTCCTGGTGCCGGGGTCCCCACGTGACCCGGGGACCCGAGCCGGGGTCCCCACGTGACCCGGTGACCTGAGGCCGGGGTCCCCACGTGACCCGGTGACCTGGGGCCGGGGTCCCCACGTGACCCGGGGTCCTGGTGCCGGGGTCCCCACGTGACCCGGGGACCCGGGCCGGGGACCCCACGTGACCCGGTGACCTGGGGCCGGGGTCCCCACGTGACCCGGGGACCCGGGCCGGGGACATCACGTGACCCGGTCACCTGGGGCCGGGATCCCCACGTGACCCGGTCACCTGGGGCCGGGGTCCCCACGTGACCCGCTGACCTGAGGCCGGGGTCCCCACGTGACCCGGTGACCTGGGGCCGGGGTCCCCACGTGACCCGGGGTCCTGGTGCCTGGGTTCCCACGTGACCCGGGGACCCGGGCCGGGGTCCCGACGTGACCCGGGGTCCTGGTGCCGGTGTCCCCACGTGACCCGGGGACCCGGGCCGGGGACCCCACGTGACCCGGTGACCTGGGGCCGGGGTCCCCACGTGACCCGGAGTCCTGGTGCCGGTGTCCCCACGTGACCCGGGGACCCGGGCCGGGGACCCCACGTGACCCGGGGACCTGGGGCCGGGGTCCCCACGTGACCCGGGGACCCGGGCCGGGGACATCACGTGACCCGGTCACCTGGGGCCGGGGTCCCCACGTGACCCGGGGACCTGGGGCGAGGGTCCCCACGTGACCCGGGGTCCTGGTGCCGGGGTCCCCAAGTGACCCGGGGACCCGGGCCGGGGACCCCACGTGACCTGGTCACCTGAGGCCGAGGTCTCCACGTGACCCGGTGACCTGGGGCCGGGGTCCCCACGTGACCCAGGGTCCTGGTGCCGGTGTCCCCACGTGACCCGGTGACCTGGGGCCGGGGTCCCCACGTGACCCGGTGACCTGGGGCCGGGGTCCCCACGTGACCCGGGGACCCGGGCCGGGGTCCCCACGTGACCCAGGGTCCTGGTGCCGGTGACCCCACGTGACCCGGTGACCTGGGGCCGGGGTCCCCACGTGACCCGGTGACCTGGGGCCGGGGTCCCCACGTGACCCGGGGACCTGGGGCGAGGGTCCGCACGTGACCCGGTGACCTGAGGCCGAGGTCCCCACGTGACCCGGTGACATGGGGCGAGGGTCCCCACGTGACCCGGTGACCTGGGGCCGGGGTCCCCACGTGACCCGGGGACCCGGGCCGGGGACATCACGTGACCCGGTCACCTGGGGCCGGGGTCCCCACGTGACCCGGGGTCCTGGTGCCGGGGTCCCCACGTGACCCGGGGTCCTGGTGCCGTGGTCCCCACGTGACCCGGTGACCTGAGGCCGGGGTCCCCACGTGACCCGGTGACCTGGGGCCGGGGTCCCCACGTGACCCGGGGTCCTGGTGCCGGGGTTCCCATGTGACCCGGGGACCCGGGCCGGGGTCCCCACGTGACCCGGGGTCCTGTTGCCGGTGTCCCCACGTGACCCGGGGTCCTGGTGCCGGGGTCCCCACGTGACCCGGGGTCCTGTTGCCGGTGTCCCCACATGACCCGGGGACCCGGGCCGGGGACATCACGTGACCCGGTCACCTGGGGCCGGGGTCCCCACGTGACCCGGGGTCCTGGTGCCGGGGTCCCCACGTGACCCGGGGACCCGGGCCGGGGTCCCCACGTGACCCAGTGTCCTGGTGCCGGTGTCCCCACGTGACCCGGGGACCTGGGGCCGGGGTCCGCACGTGACGCGGTTACCTGGGGCCGGGGTCCCCACGTGACCCGGGGACCCGGGCCGGGGTCCCCACGTGACCCGGTCACCTGGGGCCCGGGTCCCCACGTGACCCGGTCACCTGGGGCCGGGGTCCCCACGTGACCTGGGGACCCGGGCCGGGGACCCCACGTGACCCGGGGACCTGGGGCAGGGGATGTCACCCGACACTGGTACCCGGGGCAGCGACCCGATACGACCCGGGGACCTGGGTCCGGGGTCCCGACCTGACCCGGTGACCTGGGGCCAGGGTAACCACTTGACCCGGGGACCCGGGCCGGGGACTCGGTATGACTCCGTCTCCCGGGGCCGGGGTGGTCACCTGACACTGCTACCCGGGACAGCGACCCGACATGACCCGGTGACCCGGGGCCGGGGTAACGACCTGTCCAGGGGACCTGGGACCCGACAGGACCCGGGGACCTGGTTCCGGGGTGCCGACCTGACCCGGTGACCTGGGGCTGTGGTGTCGACCGGACTCGGGGACCTGGTCCGGTGTCCCGTCATGACCCGGGGACCTGGGGTCGGGGTGGTCACCAGACCGTTGTACCCAGGCCGTTGACCCGACATGACCCTGTGACCCGGTGCCTGGGTAAAAATCCAACCCGGGGACCCGGGCATGGGACGTGACATGACCCGACCTGGGTCCGGGGTCCCGACCTGACCCGGTGACCTGGGGCCAGGGTAACCACCTGACCCGGGGACTCGGGCCGGGGACCCGGTATGACTCCGTCTCCCGGGGCCGGGGTGGTCACCTGACACTGCTACCCGGGACAGCGACCCGACATGACCCGGTGACCCGGGGCCGGGGTAACGACCTGTCCAGGGGACCTGGGCCGGGGACCCGACAGGACCCGGTGACCTGGTTCCGGGGTGCCGACCTGACCCGGTGACCTGGGGCTGTGGTGTCGACCGGACTCGGGGACCTGGTCCGGTGTCCCGTCATGACCCGGGGACCTGGGGTCGGAGTGGTCACCAGACCGTTGTACCCAGGCCGTTGACCCGACATGACCCTGTGACCCGGGGCCTGAGTAAAAATCCGACCCCGGGCCTGGGTAAAAATCCAACCCGGGGACCCGGGGCCGGGTTAACGACCTGTCCAGGGGACCCGGGCCGGGGACCCGACAGGACCCGGTGATCCTTCGCTGGTGTCCCGATGCAACCCGGGGACCCGGGCCGGGGACCCCACGTGACCCGGGGACCTGGGGCAGGGGATGTCACCCGACACTGGTACCCGGGGCAGCGACCCGATACGACCCGGGGACCTGGGTCCGGGGTCCCGACCTGACCCGGTGACCTGGGGCTGTGGTGTCGACCGGACTCGGGGACCTGGTCCGGTGTCCCGTCATGACCCGGGGACCTGGGGTCGGGGTGGTCACCAGACCGTTGTACCCAGGCCGTTGACCCGACATGACCCTGTGACCCGGTGCCTGGGTAAAAATCCAACCCGGGGACCCGGGCATGGGACGTGACATGACCCGACCTGGGTCCGGGGTCCCGACCTGACCCGGTGACCTGGGGCCAGGGTAACCACCTGACCCGGGGACCCGGGCCGGGGACTCGGTATGACTCCGTCTCCCGGGGCCGGGGTGGTCACCTGACACTGGTACCCGGGACAGCGACCCGACATGACCCGGTGACCCGGGGCCGGGGGTAACGACCTGTCCAGGGGACCTGGGCCGGGGACCCGACAGGACCCGGGGACCTGGTTCCGGGGTGCCGACCTGACCCGGTGACCTGGGGCTGTGGTGTCGACCGGACTCGGGGACCTGGTCCGGTGTCCCGTCATGACCCGGGGACCTGGGGTCGGGGTGGTCACCAGACCGTTGTACCCAGGCCGTTGAGCCGACATGACCCTGTGACCCGGGGCCTGGGTAAAAATCCAACCCGGGGACCCGGGCATGGGACATGACATGACCCGACCTGGGTCCGGGGTCCCGACCTGACCCGCTGACCTGGGGCCGGTGTCCCCACGTGACCCGGGGTCCTGGTGCCGGGGTCCCCACGTGACCCGGGGACCCGAGCCGGGGTCCCCACGTGACCCGGTGACCTGAGGCCGGGGTCCCCACGTGACCCGGTGACCTGGGGCCGGGGTCCCCACGTGACCCGGGGTCCTGGTGCCGGGGTCCCCACGTGACCCGGGGACCCGGGCCGGGGACCCCACGTGACCCGGTGACCTGGGGCCGGGGTCCCCACGTGACCCGCTGACCTGAGGCCGGGGTCCCCACGTGATCCGGTGACCTGGGGCCGGGGTCCCCACGTGACCCGGGGTCCTGGTGCCTGGGTTCCCACGTGACCCGGGGACCCGGGCCGGGGTCCCGACGTGACCCGGGGTCCTGGTGCCGGTGTCCCCACGTGACCCGGGGACCCGGGCCGGGGACCCCACGTGACCCGGTGACCTGGGGCCGGGGTCCCCACGTGACCCGGAGTCCTGGTGCCGGTGTCCCCACGTGACCCGGGGACCCGGGCCGGGGACCCCACGTGACCCGGGGACCTGGGGCCGGGGTCCCCACGTGACCCGGGGACCCGGGCCGGGGACATCACGTGACCCGGTCACCTGGGGCCGGGGTCCCCACGTGACCCGGGGTCCTGGTGCCGGGGTCCCCACGTGACCCGGGGACCCGGGCCGGGGTCCCCACGTGACCCAGGGTCCTGGTGCCGGTGTCCCCACGTGACCCGGTGACCTGGGGCCGGGGTCCCCACGTGACCCGGTGACCTGGGGCCGGGGTCCCCACGTGACCCGGGGACCTGGGGCGAGGGTCCCCACGTGACCCGGGGTCCTGGTGCCGGGGTCCCCAAGTGACCCGGGGAACCGGGCCGGGGACCCCACGTGACCTGGTCACCTGAGGCCGAGGTCTCCACGTGACCCGGTGACCTGGGGCCGGGGTCCCCACGTGACCCAGGGTCCTGGTGCCGGTGTCCCCACGTGACCCGGTGACCTGGGGCCGGGGTCCCCACGTGACCCGGTGACCTGGGGCCGGGGTCCCCACGTGACCTGGGGACCCGGGCCGGGGTCCCCACGTGACCCAGGGTCCTGGTGCCGGTGACCCCACGTGACCCGGTGACCTGGGGCCGGGGTCCCCACGTGACCCGGTGACCTGGGGCCGGGGTCCCCACGTGACCCGGGGACCTGGGGCGAGGGTCCGCACGTGACCCGGTGACCTGAGGCCGAGGTCCCCACGTGACCCGGTGACATGGGGCGAGGGTCCCCACGTGACCCGGTGACCTGGGGCCGGGGTCCCCACTTGACCCGGGGACCCGGGCCGGGGACATCACGTGACCCGGTCACCTGGGGCCGGGGTCCCCACGTGACCCGGGGTCCTGGTGCCGGGGTCCCCACGTGACCCGGGGTCCTGGTGCCGGGGTCCCCACGTGACCCGGTGACCTGAGGCCGGGGTCCCCACGTGACCCGGTGACCTGGGGCCGGGGTCCCCACGTGACCCGGGGTCCTGGTGCCGGGGTTCCCACGTGACCCGGGGACCCGGGCCGGGGTCCCCACGTGACCCGGGGTCCTGTTGCCGGTGTCCCCACGTGACCCGGGGACCCGGGCCGGGGACCCCACGTGACCCGGGGACCTGGGGCCGGGGTCCCCACGTGACCCGGGGACCCGGGCCGGGGACATCACGTGACCCGGTCACCTGGGGCCGGGGTCCCCACGTGACCCGGGGTCCTGGTGCCGGGGTCCCCACGTGACCCGGGGACCCGGGCCGGGGTCCCCACGTGACCCAGGGTCCTGGTGCCGGTGTCCCCACGTGACCCGGGGACCTGGGGCCGGGGTCCCCACGTGACCCGGGGACCCGGGCCGGGGTCCCCACGTGACCCGGTCACCTGGGGCCCGGGTCCCCACGTGACCCGGTCACCTGGGGCCAGGGTCCCCACGTGACCTGGGGACCCGGGCCGGGGACCCCACGTGACCCGGGGACCTGGGGCCGGGGATGTCACCCGACACTGGTACCCGGGGCAGCGACCCGATACGACCCGGGGACCTGGGTCCGGGGTCCCGACCTGACCCGGTGACCTGGGGCCAGGGTAACCACCTGACCCGGGGACCCGGGCCGGGGACCCGGTATGACTCCGTCTCCCGGGGCCGGGGTGGTCACCTGACACTGCTACCCGGGACAGCGACCCGACATGACCCGGTGACCCGGGGCCGGGGTAACGACCTGTCCAGGGGACCTGGGCCGGGGACCCGACAGGACCCGGTGACCTGGTTCCGGGGTGCCGACCTGACCCGGTGACCTGGGGCTGTGGTGTCGACCGGACTCGGGGACCTGGTCCGGTGTCCCGTCATGACCCGGGGACCTGGGGTCGGGGTGGTCACCAGACCGTTGTACCCAGGCCGTTGAGCCGACATGACCCTGTGACCCGGAGCCTGGGTAAAAATCTAACCCGGGGACCCGGGCATGGGACGTGACATGACCCGACCTGGGTCCGGGGTCCCGACCTGACCCGGTGACCTGGGGCCAGGGTAACCACCTGACCCGGGGACCCGGGCCGGGGACTCGGTATGACTCCGTCTCCCGGGGCCGGGGTGGTCACCTGACACTGCTACCCGGGACAGCGACCCGACATGACCCGGTGACCCGGGGCCGGGGTAACGACCTGTCCAGGGGACCTGGGCCGGGGACCCGACAGGACCCGGTGACCTGGTTCCGGGGTGCCGACCTGACCCGGTGACCTGGGGCTGTGGTGTCGACCGGACTCGGGGACCTGGTCCGGTGTCCCGTCATGACCCGGGGACCTGGGGTCGGGGTGGTCACCAGACCGTTGTACCCAGGCCGTTGACCCGACATGACCCTGTGACCCGGGGCCTGGGTAAAAATCCGACCCGGGGCCTGGGTAAAAATCCAACCCGGGGACCCGGGGCCGGGTTAACGACCTGTCCAGGGGACCCGGGCCGGGGACCCGACAGGACCCGGTGATCCTTCGCTGGTGTCCCGATGCAACCCGGGGACCCGGGCCGGGGACCCCACGTGACCCGGGGACCTGGGGCCGGGGATGTCACCCGACACTGGTACCCGGGGCAGCGACCCGATACGACCCGGGGACCTGGGTCCGGGGTCCCGACCTGACCCGGTGACCTGGGGCCAGGGTAACCACCTGACCCGGGGACCCGGGCCGGGGACCCGGTATGACTCCGTCTCCCGGGGCCGGGGTGGTCACCTGACACTGCTACCCGGGACAGCGACCCGACATGACCCGGTGACCCGGGGCCGGGGTAACGACCTGTCCAGGGGACCTGGGCCGGGGACCCGACAGGACCCGGTGACCTGGTTCCGGGGTGCCGACCTGACCCGGTGACCTGGGGCTGTGGTGTCGACCGGACTCGGGGACCTGGTCCGGTGTCCCGTCATGACCCGGGGACCTGGGCTCGGGGTGGTCACCAGACCGTTGTACCCAGGCCGTTGAGCCGACATGACCCTGTGACCCGGGGCCTGGGTAAAAATCCAACCCGGGGACCCGGGCATGGGACGTGACATGACCCGACCTGGGTCCGGGGACCCCACGTGACCCGGTGACCTGGGGCCGGGGTCCCCACGTGACCCGGGGACCCGGGCCGGGGACATCACGTGACCCGGTCACCTGGGGCCGGGGTCCCCACGTGACCCGGGGTCCTGGTGCCGGGGACCCCACGTGACCCGGGGACCCGGGCCGGGGTCCCCACGTGACCCGGGGTCCTGGTGCCGGGGTCCCCACGTGACCCGCTGACCTGGTGCCGGGGTCCCCACGTGACCCGAGGACCTGGTGCCGGGGTCCCCACGTGACCCGGGGACCCGGGCCGGGGTCCCCACGTGACCCGGTGACCTGGTGCCGGTGTCCCCACGTGACCCGATGACCTGGGGCGAGGGTCCCCACGTGACCCGGGGTCCTGGTGCCGGGGTCCCCAAGTGACCCGGGGACCCGGGCCGGGGACCCCACGTGACCCGGTGACCTGGGGCCGGGGTCCCCACGTGACCCGGGGACCCGGGCCGGGGACATCACGTGACCCGGTCACCTGGGGCCGGGGTCCCCACGTGACCCGGGGTCCTGGTGCCGGGGTCCCCACGTGACCCGGTGACCTGAGGCCGGGGTCCCCACGTGACCCGGTGACCTGGGGCCGGGGTCCCGTCATGACCCGGGGACCTGGGGTCGGAGTGGTCACCAGACCGTTGTACCCAGGCCGTTGACCCGACATGACCCTGTGACCCGGGGCCTGAGTAAAAATCCGACCCCGGGCCTGGGTAAAAATCCAACCCGGGGACCCGGGGCCGGGTTAACGACCTGTCCAGGGGACCCGGGCCGGGGACCCGACAGGACCCGGTGATCCTTCGCTGGTGTCCCGATGCAACCCGGGGACCCGGGCCGGGGACCCCACGTGACCCGGGGACCTGGGGCAGGGGATGTCACCCGACACTGGTACCCGGGGCAGCGACCCGATACGACCCGGGGACCTGGGTCCGGGGTCCCGACCTGACCCGGTGACCTGGGGCCAGGGTAACCACCTGACCCGGGGACCCGGGCCGGGGACCCGGTATGACTCCGTCTCCCGGGGCCGGGGTGGTCACCTGACACTGCTACCCGGGACAGCGACCCGACATGACCCGGTGACCCGGGGCCGGGGTAACGACCTGTCCAGGGGACCTGGGCCGGGGACCCGACAGGACCCGGGGACCTGGTTCCGGGGTGCCGACCTGACCCGGTGACCTGGGGCTGTGGTGTCGACCGGACTCGGGGACCTGGTCCGGTGTCCCGTCATGACCCGGGGACCTGGGGTCGGGGTGGTCACCAGACCGTTGTACCCAGGCCGTTGAGCCGACATGACCCTGTGACCCGGGGCCTGGGTAAAAATCCAACCCGGGGACCCGGGCATGGGACGTGACATGACCCGACCTGGGTCCGGGGTCCCGACCTGACCCGGTGACCTGGGGCCAGGGTAACCACCTGACCCGGGGACTCGGGCCGGGGACCCGGTATGACTCCGTCTCCCGGGGCCGGGGTGGTCACCTGACACTGCTACCCGGGACAGCGACCCGACATGACCCGGTGACCCGGGGCCGGGGTAACGACCTGTCCAGGGGACCTGGGCCGGGGACCCGACATGACCCGGTGACCTGGTTCCGGGGTGCCGACCTGACCCGGTGACCTGGGGCTGTGGTGTCGACCGGACTCGGGGACCTGGTCCGGTGTCCCGTCATGACCCGGGGTCCTGGTGCCGGGGTTCCCACGTGACCCGGGGACCCGGTCCGGGGTCCCCACGTGACCCGGGGTCCTGGTGCCGGGGTCCCCACGTGACCCGGGGTCCTGTTGCCGGTGTCCCCACATGACCCGGGGACCCGGGCCGGGGACATCACGTGACCCGGTCACCTGGGGCCGGGGTCCCCACGTGACCCGGGGTCCTGGTGCCGGGGTCCCCACGTGACCCGGGGACCCGGGCCGGGGTCCCCACGTGACCCAGGGTCCTGGTGCCGGTGTCCCCACGTGACCCGGGGACCTGGGGCCGGGGTCCGCACGTGACGCGGTGACCTGGGGCCGGGGTCCCCACGTGACCCGGGGACCCGGGCCGGGGTCCCCACGTGACCCGGTCACCTGGGGCCCGGGTCCCCACGTGACCCGGTCACCTGGGGCCGGGGTCCCCACGTGACCTGGGGACCCGGGCCGGGGACCCCACGTGACCCGGGGACCTGGGGCAGGGGATGTCACCCGACACTGGTACCCGGGGCAGCGACCCGATACGACCCGGGGACCTGGGTCCGGGGTCCCGACCTGACCCGGTGACCTGGGGCCAGGGTAACCACTTGACCCGGGGACCCGGGCCGGGGACTCGGTATGACTCCGTCTCCCGGGGCCGGGGTGGTCACCTGACACTGCTACCCGGGACAGCGACCCGACATGACCCGGTGACCCGGGGCCGGGGTAACGACCTGTCCAGGGGACCTGGGCCGGGGACCCGACAGGACCCGGTGACCTGGTTCCGGGGTGCCGACCTGACCCGGTGACCTGGGGCTGTGGTGTCGACCGGACTCGGGGACCTGGTCCGGTGTCCCGTCATGACCCGGGGACCTGGGGTCGGGGTGGTCACCAGACCGTTGTACCCAGGCCGTTGAGCCGACATGACCCTGTGACCCGGGGCCTGGGTAAAAATCCAACCCGGGGACCCGGGCATGGGACGTGACATGACCCGACCTGGGTCCGGGGTCCCGACCTGACCCGGTGACCTGGGGCCAGGGTAACCACCTGACCCGGGGACCCGGGCCGGGGACCCGGTATGACTCCGTCTCCCGGGGCCGGGGTGGTCACCTGACACTGCTACCCGGGACAGCGACCCGACATGACCCGGTGACCCGGGGCCGGGGTAACGACCTGTCCAGGGGACCTGGGCCGGGGACCCGACATGACCCGGTGACCTGGTTCCGGGGTGCCGACCTGACCCGGTGACCTGGGGCTGTGGTGTCGACCGGACTCGGGGACCTGGTCCGGTGTCCCGTCATGACCCGGGGACCTGGGGTCGGAGTGGTCACCAGACCGTTGTACCCAGGCCGTTGACCCGACATGACCCTGTGACCCGGGGCCTGAGTAAAAATCCGACCCCGGGCCTGGGTAAAAATCCAACCCGGGGACCCGGGGCCGGGTTAACGACCTGTCCAGGGGACCCGGGCCGGGGACCCGACAGGACCCGGTGATCCTTCGCTGGTGTCCCGATGCAACCCGGGGACCCGGGCCGGGGACCCCACGTGACCCGGGGACCTGGGGCAGGGGATGTCACCCGACACTGGTACCCAGGGCAGCGACCCGATACGACCCGGGGACCTGGGTCCGGGGTCCCGACCTGACCCGGTGACCTGGGGCTGTGGTGTCGACCGGACTCGGGGACCTGGTCCGGTGTCCCGTCATGACCCGGGGACCTGGGGTCGGGGTGGTCACCAGACCGTTGTACCCAGGCCGTTGACCCGACATGACCCTGTGACCCGGTGCCTGGGTAAAAATCCAACCCGGGGACCCGGGCATGGGACGTGACATGACCCGACCTGGGTCCGGGGTCCCGACCTGACCCGGTGACCTGGGGCCAGGGTAACCACCTGACCCGGGGACCCGGGCCGGGGACTCGGTATGACTCCGTCTCCCGGGGCCGGGGTGGTCACCTGACACTGGTACCCGGGACAGCGACCCGACATGACCCGGTGACCCGGGGCCGGGGTAACGACCTGTCCAGGGGACCTGGGCCGGGGACCCGACAGGACCCGGGGACCTGGTTCCGGGGTGCCGACCTGACCCGGTGACCTGGGGCTGTGGTGTCGACCGGACTCGGGGACCTGGTCCGGTGTCCCGTCATGACCCGGGGACCTGGGGTCGGGGTGGTCACCAGACCGTTGTACCCAGGCCGTTGAGCCGACATGACCCTGTGACCCGGGGCCTGGGTAAAAATCCAACCCGGGGACCCGGGCATGGGACATGACATGACCCGACCTGGGTCCGGGGTCCCGACCTGACCCGCTGACCTGGGGCCGGTGTCCCCACGTGACCCGGGGTCCTGGTGCCGGGGTCCCCACGTGACCCGGGGACCCGAACCGGGGTCCCCACGTGACCCGGTGAACTGAGGCCGGGGTCCACACGTGACCCGGTGACCTGGGGCCGGGGTCCCCACGTGACCCGGGGTCCTGGTGCCGGGGTACCCACGTGACCCGGGGACCCGGGCCGGGGACCCCACGTGACCCGGTGACCTGGGGCCGGGGTCCCCACGTGACCCGGGGACCCGGGCCGGGGACATCACGTGACCCGGTCACCTGGGGCCGGGATCCCCACGTGACCCGGTCACCTGGGGCCGGGGTCCCCACGTGACCCGCTGACCTGAGGCCGGGGTCCCCACGTGACCCGGTGACCTGGGGCCGGGGTCCCCACGTGACCCGGGGTCCTGGTGCCTGGGTTCCCACGTGACCCGGGGACCCGGGCCGGGGTCCCGACGTGACCCGGGGTCCTGGTGCCGGTGTCCCCACGTGACCCGGGGACCCGGGCCGGGGACCCCACGTGACCCGGTGACCTGGGGCCGGGGTCCCCACGTGACCCGGAGTCCTGGTGCCGGTGTCCCCACGTGACCCGGGGACCCGGGCCGGGGACCCCACGTGACCCGGGGACCTGGGGCCGGGGTCCCCACGTGACCCGGGGACCCGGGCCGGGGACATCACGTGACCCGGTCACCTGGGGCCGGGGTCCCCACGTGACCCGGGGTCCTGGTGCCGGGGTCCCCACGTGACCCGGGGACCCGGGCCGGTGTCCCCACGTGACCCAGGGTCCTGGTGCCGGTGTCCCCACGTGACCCGGTGACCTGGGGCCGGGGTCCCCACGTGACCCGGTGACCTGGGGCCGGGGTCCCCACGTGACCCGGGGACCTGGGGCGAGGGTCCCCACGTGACCCGGGGTCCTGGTGCCGGGGTCCCCAAGTGACCCGGGGACCCGGGCCGGGGACCCCACGTGACCTGGTCACCTGAGGCCGAGGTCTCCACGTGACCCGGTGACCTGGGGCCGGGGTCCCCACGTGACCCAGGGTCCTGGTGCAGGTGTCCCCACGTGACCCGGTGACCTGGGGCCGGGGTCCCCACGTGACCCGGTGACCTGGGGCCGGGGTCCCCACGTGACCTGGGGACCCGGGCCGGGGTCCCCACGTGACCCAGGGTCCTGATGCCGGTGACCCCACGTGACCCGGTGACCTGGGGCCGGGGTCCCCACGTGACCCGGTGACCTGGGGCCGGGGTCCCCACGTGACCCGGGGACCTGGGGCGAGGGTCCGCACGTGACCCGGTGACCTGAGGCCGAGGTCCCCACGTGACCCGGTGACATGGGGCGAGGGTCCCCACGTGACCCGGTGACCTGGGGCCGGGGTCCCCACGTGACCCGGGGACCCGGGCCGGGGACATCACGTGACCCGGTCACCTGGGGCCGGGGTCCCCACGTGACCCGGGGTCCTGGTGCCAGGGTCCCCACGTGACCCGGGGTCCTGGTGCCGGGGTCCCCACGTGACCCGGTGACCTGAGGCCGGGGTCCCCACGTGACCCGGTGACCTGGGGCCGGGGTCCCCACGTGACCCGGGGTCCTGGTGCCGGGGTTCCCACGTGACCCGGGGACCCGGGCCGGGGTCCCCACGTGACCCGGGGTCCTGTTGCCGGTGTCCCCACGTGACCCGGGGACCCGGGCCGGGGACCCCACGTGACCCGGTGACCTGGGGCCGGGGTCCCCACGTGACCCGGGGACCCGGGCCGGGGACATCACGTGACCCGGTCACCTGGGGCAGGGGTCCCCACGTGACCCGGGGTCCTGGTGCCGGGGACATCACGTGACCCGGTCACCTGGGGCCGGGGTCCCCACGTGACCCAGGGTCCTGGTGCCGGTGTCCCCACGTGACCCGGTCACCTGGGGCCGGGGTCCCCACGTGACCTGGGGACCCGGGCCGGGGACCCCACGTGACCCGGGGACCTGGGGCCGGGGATGTCACCCGACACTGGTACCCGGGGCAGCGACCCGATACGACCCGGGGACCTGGGTCCGGGGTCCCGACCTGACCCGGTGACCTGGGGCCAGGGTAACCACCTGACCCGGGGACCCGGGCCGGGGACCCGGTATGACTCCGTCTCCCGGGGCCGGGGTGGTCACCTGACACTGCTACCCGGGACAGCGACCCGACATGACCCGGTGACCCGGGGCCGGGGTAACGACCTGTCCAGGGGACCTGGGCCGGGGACCCGACAGGACCCGGTGACCTGGTTCCGGGGTGCCGACCTGACCCGGTGACCTGGGGCTGTGGTGTCGACCGGACTCGGGGACCTGGTCCGGTGTCCCGTCATGACCCGGGGACCTGGGGTCGGGGTGGTCACCAGACCGTTGTACCCAGGCCGTTGAGCCGACATGACCCTGTGACCCGGAGCCTGGGTAAAAATCTAACCCGGGGACCCGGGCATGGGACGTGACATGACCCGACCTGGGTCCGGGGTCCCGACCTGACCCGGTGACCTGGGGCCAGGGTAACCACCTGACCCGGGGACCCGGACCGGGGACTCGGTATGACTCCGTCTCCCGGGGCCGGGGTGGTCACCTGACACTGCTACCCGGGACAGCGACCCGACATGACCCGGTGACCCGGGGCCGGGGTAACGACCTGTCCAGGGGACCTGGGCCGGGGACCCGACAGGACCCGGTGACCTGGTTCCGGGGTGCCGACCTGACCCGGTGACCTGGGGCTGTGGTGTCGACCGGACTCGGGGACCTGGTCCGGTGTCCCGTCATGACCCGGGGACCTGGGGTCGGGGTGGTCACCAGACCGTTGTACCCAGGCCGTTGACCCGACATGACCCTGTGACCCGGGGCCTGGGTAAAAATCCGACCCGGGGCCTGGGTAAAAATCCAACCCGGGGACCCGGGGCCGGGTTAACGACCTGTCCAGGGGACCCGGGCCGGGGACCCGACAGGACCCGGTGATCCTTCGCTGGTGTCCCGATGCAACCCGGGGACCCGGGCCGGGGACCCCACGTGACCCGGGGACCTGGGGCCGGGGATGTCACCCGACACTGGTACCCGGGGCAGCGACCCGATACGACCCGGGGACCTGGGTCCGGGGTCCCGACCTGACCCGGTGACCTGGGGCCAGGGTAACCACCTGACCCGGGGACCCGGGCCGGGGACCCGGTATGACTCCGTCTCCCGGGGCCGGGGTGGTCACCTGACACTGCTACCCGGGACAGCGACCCGACATGACCCGGTGACCCGGGGCCGGGGTAACGACCTGTCCAGGGGACCTGGGCCGGGGACCCGACAGGACCCGGGGACCTGGTTCCGGGGTGCCGACCTGACCCGGTGACCTGGGGCTGTGGTGTCGACCGGACTCGGGGACCTGGTCCGGTGTCCCGTCATGACCCGGGGACCTGGGGTCGGGGTGGTCACCAGACCGTTGTACCCAGGCCGTTGAGCCGACATGACCCTGTGACCCGGGGCCTGGGTAAAAATCCAACCCGGGGACCCGGGCATGGGACGTGACATGACCCGACCTGGGTCCGGGGTCCCGACCTGACCCGGTGACCTGGGGCCAGGGTAACCACCTGACCCGGGGACTCGGGCCGGGGACCCGGTATGACTCCGTCTCCCGGGGCCGGGGTGGTCACCTGACACTGCTACCCGGGACAGCGACCCGACATGACCCAGTGACCCGGGGCCGGGGTAACAACCTGTCCAGGGGACCTGGGCCGGGGACCCGACATGACCCGGTGACCTGGTTCCGGGGTGCCGACCTGACCCGGTGACCTGGGGCTGTGGTGTCGACCGGACTCGGGGACCTGGTCCGGTGTCCCGTCATGACCCGGGGTCCTGGTGCCGGGGTTCCCACGTGACCCGGGGACCCGGTCCGGGGTCCCCACGTGACCCGGGGTCCTGGTGCCGGGGTCCCCACGTGACCCGGGGTCCTGTTGCCGGTGTCCCCACATGACCCGGGGACCCGGGCCGGGGACATCACGTGACCCGGTCACCTGGGGCCGGGGTCCCCACGTGACCCGGGGTCCTGGTGCCGGGGTCCCCACGTGACCCGGGGACCCGGGCCGGGGTCCCCACGTGACCCAGGGTCCTGGTGCCGGTGTCCCCACGTGACCCGGGGACCTGGGGCCGGGGTCCGCACGTGACGCGGTGACCTGGGGCCGGGGTCCCCACGTGACCCGGGGACCCGGGCCGGGGTCCCCACGTGACCCGGTCACCTGGGGCCGGGGTCCCCACGTGACCTGGGGACCCGGGCCGGGGACCCCACGTGACCCGGGGACCTGGGGCAGGGGATGTCACCCGACACTGGTACCCGGGGCAGCGACCCGATACGACCCGGGGACCTGGGTCCGGGGTCCCGACCTGACCCGGTGACCTGGGGCCAGGGTAACCACTTGACCCGGGGACCCGGGCCGGGGACTCGGTATGACTCCGTCTCCCGGGGCCGGGGTGGTCACCTGACACTGCTACCCGGGACAGCGACCCGACATGACCCTTTGACCCGGGGCCGGGGTAACGACCTGTCCAGGGGACCTGGGCTGGGGACCCGACAGGACCCGGTGACCTGGTTCCGGGGTGCCGACCTGACCCGGTGACCTGGGGCTGTGGTGTCGACCGGACTCGGGGACCTGGTCCGGTGTCCCGTCATGACCCGGGGACCTGGGGTCGGGGTGGTCACCAGACCGTTGTACCCAGGCCGTTGACCCGACATGACCCTGTGACCCGGTGCCTGGGTAAAAATCCAACCCGGGGACCCGGGCATGGGACGTGACATGACCCGACCTGGGTCCGGGGTCCCGACCTGACCCGGTGACCTGGGGCCAGGGTAACCACCTGACCCGGGGACCCGGGCCGGGGACTCGGTATGACTCCGTCTCCCGGGGCCGGGGTGGTCACCTGACACTGCTACCCGGGACAGCGACCCGACATGACCCGGTGACCCGGGGCCGGGGTAACGACCTGTCCAGGGGACCTGGGCCGGGGACCCGACAGGACCCGGTGACCTGGTTCCGGGGTGCCGACCTGACCCGGTGACCTGGGGCTGTGGTGTCGACCGGACTCGGGGACCTGGTCCGGTGTCCCGTCATGACCCGGGGACCTGGGGTCGGGGTGGTCACCAGACCGTTGTACCCAGGCCGTTGACCCGACATGACCCTGTGACCCGGGGCCTGGGTAAAAATCCGACCCGGGGCCTGGGTAAAAATCCAACCCGGGGACCCGGGGCCGGGTTAACGACCTGTCCAGGGGACCCGGGCCGGGGACCCGACAGGACCCGGTGATCCTTCGCTGGTGTCCCGATG